>OZ038463.1:36419677-37019677 GCA_964036295.1 Plumapathes pennacea | reverse complement strand
ACCCATGGGAGTGGCCAGCACGCCCATGGCAACGCATACACATTGATTTTGCTGGTCCCTTCCTAGGAACAATGTTCCTGATTACAGTAGATGCCCACTCAAAATGGCCGGAAGTTGTACCGATGACCACTACAAGTGCCATCAGAACCATTGAGACACTGAGAACAATGTTTGCAAAGAACGGAATACCTGAACAACTCGTCAGCGACAATGGCCCTCAGTTCAGAGCAGAAGAATTCACTGCATTCATGAAGAGCAATGGTATCAAACATATCAAGTCTGCTCCTTACCACCCGGCAACAAATGGGTTAGCTGAACGTTTCGTTCAAACATTCAAACAAGGCCTACGTGCATCAAACAGTGATAAGAAGTCCCTCCCAAACAAGCTAGCAAACTTTCTGTTGGCATACCGGACAGCACCACACTCCACAACAGGCGAGTCACCAGCCATGCTGTTCATGGGCAGAAACCTTCGCACAAGGTTGGACCTACTAAAGCCAGATATCAGGAGGAGGGTAAATGACAGACAAAATAATCAAGTGGTGAACAACCACACACGCAAGCTACATGTGGGACAAAGCGTCATTGCACGGAACTACCGAGGGGACAGCAAATGGACACCAGGAGTCATCACAGCCCAAACTGGACCCCTGTCCTATGAAGTTAAAGTTGCACCAAACACTGTTTGGCGACGACACATTGACCAACTGAAGGAGTCATTGCTGACACCAAAACTGGACAAGGAACCTCCAAGACTCAAACCCTACCTGATGGTGAACACACCAGGACCAACAGCGGGGAACATTGAAGACACCATGTCACGGGAACCAGAGACCAGTGCCCATGCAGAAACCCCAACCACTGAGAGTGACATTAGCGACACCACGGACAAGCATGCTATACTACAACCGGATATCGGCAGTGGAGTCACTAGTGGAGACACCCAGGCGCAACCCGCAACACCATCAGTGGAGGCACCCAGGCGCAACCCAGTGCGACAGCGGAAGCCACCTGAAAGACTAAACTTGTAAAATTTAGGGAAATTTAGGGGGGAGGAGTGTTACATCGTATTAGTTGGCCAGCGGCCTACGTATGGTTGTATGCGCACGCATGCCATGTGCGTTCTCTTGTATTTCAACCGCCATTACAGTTTGTATATTACAGGAACTTGCGAGGGACAATCAAATATTAGTACTTCCATGTAGGTTGGTTTGATTTGTATGATATGTTTATTATTTCTGTGTCCCATACTATTTTACAATGTTATAGGGCATGTTACATGTAACTATTAACAAAGTGTTCACATATATAAACCCAAGTTATTTTGTATTAAAGGTGCTAATCCCACAAAGAATTACAGGAAGCACTGAGGATAACAATATTATAATATTACTGTACCAGACTGTCAATAAACCAAGTCAGGAGACTGTAAATCTAAAACCTATCTACATGTATTGTGAGTTATTAGGATTTGAGAGTTTGCTCTCTTCATTTCATATTAGTCTTATTATTTAAAAAACCCCCAATGTGTTGCCAATTTCTCATAAAACAAAAACAAAAACAAAACAAAACAAAACAAACCAGAAACCAGAGGTAAGGATACCTTTTCAGCTAAACAGTTTCTCCAGAATATTTATCAAGTACCATTATTTTTATCAACTGTTTTAATTTGTTGAATTGCTGTATTTGAAATTAAAGCTTCCCACATCACAGCAAAACAATATTACAGTAAGTTAAAGTTCCCGTAAGCGGACACCCATAGAAAACAGAACAAGCGTCCATAACTGGAACTGTCCGCTTACAATGTGTCTTAATACAGAGTTTGACTGAGCTAGAGTTTAAACAGGGTTTTGTAGTGGCATCCATAGAAGAGCTGTCCGCTTATGAGAGTGTCCGCCCAGACAGCTTCGACTATATTTGAAATTCCTAATCTCTAGCTACAAAAATATGTTGCTAGAGGAAGTAATGAGAGCCAGCCTTTTCTGTGCTTACTGGCCACCTCCAGGTTTTGGTTGAACAAACATTGTTAGCAAATAAAAGTTTTGAGCACAATCTCTACAGCAAGAAAATGCCAATGGTTGTGTCTATGACTGAACCAAACCTAAAAACCTTTATCATGCAGTAGAGCTGCTCTGCTGAGGATTAATAGGGTGGTGCTGTCTTCTATTTTTGTGTTTGGTAAATGCCTTATAGCAGAATAGCTCTAATCTAGTACCAGGATACCATTATCTTATTCACACCTGCTCTAAATATTATTGCACCCTGACAATTATTGCACCTGTTCTTGTACAGTACTGAACTTGTGGACCAGCAGCTGAAACAGCATAGAAAAGGCCCCTCATTTGCCTCAGAATACAAAGCTAGAAAAATACTCCTTTGTCCTTGTCACAATGCTGTTCACACTGGCAGAAGCCGCCCTCCCCGCTGTGTCAGTCCTTCAAACCTTTTGAAAGTATAGTTCAGGAAAACCCAGTCCTTGTTGTTGACAGGGTCAGGTATTTTGGAGTTTTCATTCAACCAAACTGCAAGGTCAAGTAATGCAAAAAAGCTAGTCAGATTCACAGACAAACTTCAAGCTATGACCAACAGCAGACTTTATCTTATGGTGATGAGTATACAAACCCCACCAACCATTTCCTGAATAACTGCACACATACACACACCTCTGCCTCACTCACTCACTCACTCTCTCCATGTAAATAACAACAGCATGTTTACTCAGCATCAGTATGTTTACTCACAGGAGTCCAGCTCCGATTCTGGGAAGTCATCAAAGTTTGAAGTGTCATCTATTGACTTGACATGAATAGGAATGGCCGCAGGGCGCTCTCTGTTGGACACAGACATTACGTTGCACATGAGTTTTGTCTGGCATGCTATACCATCTGGCCTAATGACATTGGCCTGGCCACCACATTTTAGTTTGAGCAAGTTACATCAATATTATATTGACTTTTACTCTGATAAGTCCTGTTTATTGGCATCAGCACTAACCTGATGTTCTCCCAATCCACACGGCTGAAGAATGGATGTGCTTTGATTTCATCCAGACTACTGTATCTGTGTTCCTGGTCACAGCACCACCTGACACATGCAGACAGGCCATGCAAATTACCAACACATAATCTAACACACATCCATATACAGACTTTTAAAGTCTGTCTTCACAAGCCATATTTCCACAGTTTAGATATGTCAGGTTTATGCAGAGTATTTGAAATTTGAATTTTTTTCTGGTCTTGAAAGCAGGTTTTCTCAGTTCATCTATATTTTTGCTAAAGAAACAACACTGGTGTTTCTGTGCAATATTTCCACAAGTAAGGAAATAATCTATTATTAATGTTGGTATAAATTTTATTATTGGCAAAACTCTGAGTGGTAGTCACCCCTACCTCTGAACCAGAGTTCTTGAATTATCTGAGATTGGCATTTCTGGTGGGAACACCAACGTCTCTCTCCAATTCATCACCTTTTTGTATGTCTCTGCAAAAACAACCATATTACAAGCTCTTAATTATCATGCCTTAGTAATATTTTCACAGATCAGGTGTACAAGTCTGACACTGCTGACTACAAAGTTTGCAGTACCTTGAGGACTTTCTGAACAAAATGGTGGATAACCTGAAAAATGAACAAGACTTGTGTTAGTCCTTGAATCCTGAGAGTGCAACTTTTAAAAACAGAAAATATGTTACCATATCATTATCTTGTGAGTCAACACACTAGGTAAAGTCACAAAGTGTGGCCATGTCACAGCTGGTTTGTTATAATAGATAGACTATTCTCAAGGCACATACAGTATAAAGGGGTTATTACACGGGAAGGAGTGCAATATGGCGAAGTATTTTTATGAGTCGGTTTTATTTTTTCGAGCCTGCTTCAGGCAAGAAAAAATAAAACTGACAAGTAAAAATACAGCTGTATTGCACTCCTTCCCGTGTAATAAATTGTTTATTATACAACAAATGAAGCAGGGCAAACGTTCTCACCGCGTGCAAAATGGAACAAAAAATGACGCATTTGTAAACTTTGCTTGCGAAAACTGTTCATGTAAGCTAATAAACCAGTTGATCTGGTTCCTGATGAGTGCAATACGCTCCCATCTTTGCACTCGTTTTGGCCCGTATTTGCACTTGAAAATGTGAAGTCGTGTAATAATTACAGTTACAGAACATTCAACACTTAGTTTTTGTCTTACCAATAACCATTTCGTACATGATGACACCAAGTGACCACCAATCACAGTTTTTGGAGTAGCCAGTTTGTTTGAAGACCTCTGGTGCAATATAATCTGGTGTACCCACAGTAGAATATGCCTATAGAAACAAAATACAATTAATGTTCTTTAACTGCATGCACAACACCAGTACACTCAGTAATTTGTATTTTGTAGTCCTAGAATGATTCGAAATTCATATTCGAATTTTTAATTTTTTAAAGAAAGCAGTAACTTGATGTTTGCATACCAACTGTCGTCTTTTACTTCTCCACGTTGCTGCTTTTCTTTTTGAGTCCATAGCTTCACCACTTGCTGAAAGAAACAAAGACGCACACACACAGAGTGAGACAGTATACTGTTATTTGTATTTTATTTAAATGATTATTTTGTGGACTGTATGTTTTCCACCCATCCATTGTTGCCCAAACTGTCAGAGGTCAAAAAAGAAATGAACAGATCAAATGTAGGCCGGCTGCAGAATATCGTATATATGCCAAAGTATTGTGGAGACTTCACTTACTGAAATCCTTTATGTCAGCTGGGGAGATTTCTCTGTAAAACTCTGTTCTGTGAGCCTTCTTGAGTCCAGTACACAGGCCAAAGTCTGCTAACTTGATGTGTCCCTGTCATAAAGTCATGCAAGTTTATTCAGTACAGCACTGTAGCTCATCACTCTCTCATGCAAATAACAATATGCAGGTGGCTCAACAAAATTTAACAGTTTAAAATACAAGATTGAGCACTGCATCAACCAGCCTGAGCAATGTATGATACCTACATGAACTTACAGAATGCCTCTATCTGCAATACAGGTATTCTTTTTGCAAATGAATCATGCAGTACACACAGTGTAAAATATAGCAACTCCACTAACTTTCAGCAAGCTTGCTTGGTTGTAAACATAATACATGGTTCATCTTTCTTTTCAAAGTTTGCTGGTTTCAATGTTACACTTAAGCTTTTGTGCTCAGCATTATTTATATCAAGGTAAAAGTGGAGCATACCCTGCTGTCCAGTAAGAGATTGTCAGGTTTGATATCCCTGAAGAGAAGCAAGAGAAGCAAGAGATACTCTGTTACCAAAGCTGCCTTCATTACCCCACAGACAGTCAGCCTTTGAATGCACAGAACCAGCATACCAACACCCCAAACCACACCCATTTTAAGTTTTGGAACTTGTTGTCACCAGCTAGTAATATTTCACATTTTCTTTCTCTTTCTATTTTTTCTATTTCTTTCACCTATGCATCATCCTTTTTTCTAAATAATACAATAATACGTAAGACAGCTGTAAACCCATAAATGTTTTCAAAACTTTCTTTTGGCAAGTATATAATAATAAAATAGTAATATTACCATATGCACTAAGTATGAATTTTCACTAAGTTTAAATAATTATGTAGTTCTGTAATAACTACCTGTGAATAAACCCCAGCTGGTGAATAGAATTGATTGCTAATGAGGACTCAGCAATGTAAAATCTTGTTTCATCTTCCGTAAATGTGTCTTTTTTCATCAGCATGGTCATCAGGTCACCTGCAAATACATACACAGCACATTATAAACCTGTCAGCTGTGTACATAAAGCTTGGCTCTGTTATTGATCTGTAAAACCTGACAGTTACAAAAAATGATAATTTACATCCAGCATACCTCCAGGGAGAAACTCCATAACTAAATATAAGAAGTGGGTGTCTTGGAAGGAGTAGAACATCTTAACCACCCAAGAGTCTTCTGCTTCTGCCAAGATGTCTCGCTCAGCACGAGCATGAGCAACCTATAATGTTGACCAAGAAACATTTTGTCAGACAAGCTTTTTGTAATTTCTGTAATTTTCTCAGATCATTCGAATACTCGCACAGCCAAATTTGCAACCAGCCCTAACAAAACAAAAGAAGCTACAGTTATGTACTTTCAGCTGCGGGGAATTTCTCACCTGATCTTTTTCTAACATGTCCACTTTCCGAAGAATTTTCATGGCATACACATGTCCGTTATCTTTCTTCTGGACTAATCGAACCTGAAAAAAATATAACTATATTGTTATTTCGGTGGGCTTCTTTTACCAATCTGTTGTGCCAGTCAACCAAGCAATGCAAGGGCTGACAAATTAATATGCTGAAAAGTTGCTTTCAGTCCATATGCTCACTTTACTCCAGCTTGGTGAATACAACATATTATCAACACATTTACGACTCACCTCACCAAAAGCACCACGACCCACAACTTTCAGTGAATCAAAATCTTCTTTCCCAATTCTTGATCTCTTCAGTCTTAAAAATTCTGTTTCTTTCCTGGCATGGATGTTTCTTCTATGTTTTTTCTGAAAAAATTAAAATAAAAAACATGCATTATTACAGTGTATGCTGTAACTGCTTGTACATTGTTGGCAGGCTGGTGCCCTGCACCCTCCTGACAACAGACTTGACAAGCGACTCCTGTTTTACTTTACCGGCAAAGTAAAATGGGAGTCGCTCATGGGTCTGTGGTTGAAAACAAGGTCTGTAATGTATCTGGTCAGTATGAATGCGAACTGCAGCAAGTGGGAAAGGAGACATTACCCTTTCACTCCCAAGACTGAGAGTGATCAACTTTAACTTTCTCCTTTCATCTCTCACTATAGAGAAATGTGATACAGTATGGAGAACTCAGTTTTTACTCAATTAAAGTATCAGTTCTCTCTTTATCACTTACACACTACAGGCTGGGAAAGCTTGGGAGGGGAAGGGACGGTTGAGAGTTAGGCACAAGATGTACACTGTCTGGTAACAACAACAAGATGCCAGGAATATTGTTTTGAGTAGGTATGCCCCCATGAAACATAAAAGCTGTCATTTGACTGTTTCACCCTCAAGTAACAATTAATTGATAAAAAAAAAAGTTTAAATTTATGTACAACTTAAAAACAAGGAACTGCAGCCAAAAAGTTGTGGTTTCTTTCCTGACCACACAAGCAAATGTTTTTATTACCTGTACCCTGATAAACAACTAATTAATTAGGCAGACTAACACTTGAATTATCACTTGTTAATCTGTTATGAAAAACAGCTAATTACCTCCACCAATCACATTTCCTTGCTCCAGTCATATTTTTAAAAACACACCATTCAATAGACTGTAGCTGGAGCTGACTGATGAATTTACAGAATTACTCTTTTATCTCGAATTACTCTTTTATCTCGCACTTATCCTTATAAATCCTTATAATTCCATGGGTGGATCAAAACATATCAGTTCGTACTCTCTCGAACAGTACGGTATACAAACTGTTATTTGCAACATTGTTTTGTGCATGGGGCAATTAAGGAGTGAGAATATCTTAGCTGCAGAATAGTTCTTTCCTCTGGCTTTGATGCTAAAACCCTTGACTTTCCAGCGATTCAATTTAAATGCAGGCGGCTTGATAATTGTTCGAAACCATGTTAACACAAATAAACAAAGCGTGGTGTCCTTGAACTTGAATAAAATACATTGTGGACATGATAATGAATTTCTGACGTATTCAAAAGGACGAAAATGCAATACACGGAATGCTAATTCTTGCCAGTGACTAGCGAAATTCACTTCTGAGTAGATTTATGGTTTCTTTGCGTCTTTATCTTTGAAAGCGTCTCAGAGACGAAGAGGAAAAACACTCAAATAATATAAATCTACTTCACAAAATTGGCAAGAAATACAGACAGCAACGTTCACACATGCATATAATTATTTCTTAAACTACCTCATTTTCTGATAGGCCTTGCTGTTCCATCGACATCTCGAGAGTCTCCCATCTACAACGAGGAAAGTTGAAAATACGTTTATATATTACAGCGAGGTGTTCGTTCTGTACACATAAGAACATTAGCAGTGAACTAGACAACGGGAGTTGCGAAAGCTAGCCCAATATGTTAATAGCTACCTAACTGCTTCGCTTGTCTGTTTAACAGAAACCTTCAACAACAGTGACGCCATACCTGTTATTCCGTTCTTGGTGCTGTGTTATCAAGTTCGCGTAATAACTCTCAAGGGTGGCCTTCGCTTTTGCGACCTTTTCGAGCGTATGATTTGAGTATGAACTCGAAGAACCATTGGAGCTTGGGACTGTGGCTGCATTAGCCATTTCCCGCGTAAATGGGTCCACACTTGCCGAAATAAGTTGGCGGAAGCGGCGCTTTCTTCACCAAACGATTCCTCTCATCTGACGTGACCGAGTCCCGCTGAGTGCCTCAACATATTACACAGCCTCTGATTGGGTAAGGGTCAAGGCTGCTCTTACGTACTGAACATATATTGTGAACCCTGATTGGTTGCTGATTCCCGGGAATCAGCACTGAATTATAAATCGCTTGGGCATAAATGAATAACATTTCCTTCCCTTTGGCCTATTTAACATTTTTTTTGTCGGCATAAAAGAATAACATTTCCTTCCCTTTGACCTATTTAACATTTATTTTTTGTCGAGACATAATAATGCAAAAAAAAAGTCGTTCAGTCGGAGTACTTTCTTGCTTTTGCACCCCACACACTAAAAACTTTAACGCAAACATGCAGCACCCATGCAAAGTGCATCATGTACAAGATTCATTTATCTGTGTTATGCGGATAGTTGCATCCGTCGGTCGTGGGAACCGACTACCAGTACCGCATTCTCAGCAATCAACACTAAGCCTGAACCAATGAGAATTTCTAACATGATTCTCGGCTACGTCATTATATTGTCCCTTTGATGAATGAGACCCGTTTTCCGACTGAGCGTGAAAAGCTTTTGTTTGTACCGCTGATGATACCTTAATGTGGATTTTATTTTTTTAGACTTTTCCAGAAATTTGGGAAATATTTTCACAGCGGCACAATATTTTAGTTCAGCTATAAATGCGCATGCGTGTATCAGCTCGTGTCTCCGCTGCTGCTGCCTCGCTTCACTGAGGCAACCAGTGGTAATAGTAGAAAGTTTGTGAATTTTGTAGCTGTACACTGTGGACACAGAAATACATCCTAGCCGGATGTCGATATATTCAGAAAATATAACAGAAAAAGTACAACGGATCTATGAACAGTCATGGCTTCGCAGACGAAGAGGGCGGTCATGACGTCACGTGAAAATTGGTTATTCGGTTTACAAGAAAATATAAGCGGATTGGAATTTGTAATGTAATTCAAAGTACTTTATCTTAAGTGTAATCTCTTGTATTGATTTAAAACCACTGCGGCCACTTGACGGTCAAAGTTCCCTAATGCTCTTGTATTCCGTCTTGTGATAGTGACGTCACACAAGATAAGTACGTTTTGGCTTTCGTAGACTACCAGGTTATATCGTGTCCTTTTACGTGACTCCCACAATACACAGTAAACCCGGAAGGCACCGAACTAACATCCTCCAAACATGACTTCTAACCAAGCCAGGATTTATCCGGCTAAAGCGAACCTCAGTTCAGAACTTGGTTTTGTAGTCAATGTTGGACTGTGATGCAACCCAACAGTCCGGACCGCTTGTAGTAAAAGTAAGGGTGGAGGGGAGGGGGTTAAAACGGTTGGGACTCTCGGGGGCGTGTTTTATTGAAACGACCGTTCGTTTGTTTGCTTAACAAAGCGAAACAAGTTGACTGCACATATTTGAGGGGATGTGAGGTGAGTGGACATAAAGAGTGCCGTGATCACATGAACACAGGCGGAATAACCTATTTTGGTTGACCCTTACCCAGGCTCAAATGTCAAGTTTCTCATTCTGAACACATGGATCAACTAAAATGAGACAGGTTTGTATTAATCATATGGTTTATATATGATAAACTACATGTATATAACTGTGAGCAGAAGTTGACAGTAAAAAGTTATTTTCACAGTTATGGAGCCATTTTGTTGCAAAGATATTCCGGAGAAAAAAACTCTAGACCTCAACGGGAATCGAACCCATGTGCACAGGGGGGCATAAGTTTGATTTCCGATGAAGTCCGGGCTTTAATCTGGGCTAAAAAGTTGCCTCATAACTGCGAAGGTCATTTCATTGTCAGATTTGTATTTAAGTTAGACAGGAAATGGACAAGCGAACAAAAACAACTGAAGCTCGATACATGCAGCTCTTACGTCACACTTGTCATGCACCAATTATGCTTTGCTCAAGTGGACACTTATCGTAATTTAATGGCCATTTTACTAGTATTCGGCCATAGATTCCGCACCAGTTCACCTTTCAACCCTTTCACTCCCAAGCTCAAAACGCAGGTTCTCCCAACCTTTTAATAAGAAAATGTTGTGATATAGTGAGAATTGAAACTTTAATCAGCTGTAATTTGAATTGAGTAAGCTATCCGGCAAAAGCAACTTCCCTTGGGAGTGAAACGATTAAGCATAAAGCCCCAATTTGATTCGTGGGAATTCGAGGGCGGAGGTTGCATTTACACGCAACGCATTCTCATTTCGTTAGTGATGCGTTCACACTTCCGTAACTTGTACACGACAACGATCGAATTCGCTCATATAAAGCGTCGATTCCAAGAAACTGCAAAAAGTGACGGACGCTTTTTCGCGAATAAACAGCAAAATATAAAGGTAAGCTTGTGCGCCTGACCACGCGAGAATCTCGAAGATCGACGCCAACATCGCGCACAACCACGACTTAATAAAAAAACCAATTTGATCTGGAATGTTACTGATAAGATTAAAAAAACCTCTACAGGCCCTATTAGGAAAAGCATTCCGTTTCAAAATCCTTCTCAGTAATCTACATAAAACTACCAGAGTTCCACCCGTAACTTGGCAACAGAAACCCAATCGAGCAACAGTGGACCAAGTTTCTATCAAGCAGTAAAGGATTCCTGACTAAAATGAAGAAATTTGAAGTTTGATCTTTCTTGGAATAACTATCAAAAACCACCTATCTGCAAAAGATTGAATGCCATTATCTTCGCATGCAGAGCGTTCTGCCAGTTTAGACATTCTCTATGTAATCTTTACTAACTTTCAAGAGCTTCCGTGAGAGCATGGGCTCGACCAAGCGATAGACCAGAGCGGCGGTCTCCCGCCAAATTCTTCACCAGGCCAGGTTACATGGGGTTCTTTTCTTCAGGCGGTACCGAATGAATGGGTTTTTCCGGTGTGGGCTTGTTGAGCTGTCGCAGTGACTCGTGATAAAAAATACTGCAGCTGGCCAGACCAGCATGCAGAGCGGTCAGGGCAATGAGAAAAACAGATCGACGGGGACCGTTGAGGTAAAACAGCAAGAAAACTGCAGGAGAAGGAATGGGACGAGTTTAACAAGTAAAGACAACTACTTTTCTACGAACAAAAATGGGCATGCCAAATCTATCCAGACGGTGCTGTTTTAGTATTAGCAGTAATGGGCTACCGGTATTAGCCATTCTTGAGTTGTGCATAATTAATGAAACTAACCCTGTCACAAAATTAGTCATTAGTCCGGAATGGCGAGCTTTTATAATTCAGAAAAATAAGACTTCAGTGTGGAAGTGTGTCCATCTGCGAAATATTGAACTGAAGTATTTTGAAGAAATAGAAAACCTCGATCCCAGATATAAATGATGGTTATGCAGAAGTTGGGACAAGGAAAATTTCTCGTTGGTGCGATGTCGAAGGATTACTCACAAATTGCTGCAATACCACAGTATGTAAATTGTAGCATCAACATGTTTCTGAAAATAAAATGGCAATATAAGAAAATAAAATGGAACTATTACACGTTCTCTCCTTCTTTGCGTACATGTATGTGTGTGCGTGTATCGGGACTGTTTGCGTGCGTATGCGCGAATATGGAGTTTTTAACAGAAGGCGTTTCTCACCTCAGAGAAGATATGCTGCTTGGTTTTGTCATCCATGAAACAAGAGATATTCCTATGAAATACAGACGAATGAACGAACAAACGGGCGGTCAGACGGGCAAGCAAAAGGAAGAAGACAAATAACAGGGTTACTACAGGAAAAAAGGCGGACACTATCGACTGGCCCCGCCCAACCAACAAACACAAGTCAAGACAGCCTCGTTTCCAGGCTCTTTCATCTCCCGGCCCCGAAAGAGCCTGGGAATGAGGTTGAGGTCAAGAGGGAACTCACCAACTAGCGCAGCTCCTAACAAGCGGCAGCATAGTATTCCCTCGCGAGTGCTCGCGCCTCCACCAAGAACCGAAATACAAGTCCCAGGAAATAAAAGGCACTATAAACAAGCGAAAGACAAAGGAGTCGCACGCTTAGAATGCTTCGAGAAGGTTTCAAGCGTAAAGCCAGATGTCAAGGTCACATGGTCGCTTGGTAACCGAGATACAAGTTAATCCCAGTGAGAGGCCAGCGGTTGCAAATGGAAAAAGTATGGGAAAACTGCACAGTGTAAAGTGAACCACTCTAATGGAGGCTCAGGGACCGATAGCCTACGAACACAGACTGATTTTTGCCCTGTTGCTTTGCGAGGTCGAAACATACCGACTGCAAAGCAAAGCTGACAAACGATTTCATCGACGTCACAAGCTTTGATTAAAACGGCCTATGACGTCACGGGGGTTCGGTTCACAGGTGATTACCCTCGGTTCCAGAGCGCCTCGGCTCCGCCTCGCCCCCCAGTCCTACCCGGCTGCACCGGAGCTTCCGAGAGCGAGAAACCTCTTGGACCCAGGGTAATAGACGATATTCAATCTTTCAAAGCAGCGGGCGGAAAATCCGTCTGTTATGGGATTATGGGATCGTCGGACGTGAGGCGACCGTATTCAGAGGATTAGTTACATCACAGACAGATACTGCTTTGTACATTTCAAATTATCCTTGTGATCCGTTCACATTTCGCGATCATTTCACTCACCAGTAAAGAGAGGACAGAAAAAGAGGTTGATACTACATGCTGCCCAAACCTGCAAACAAACAAACAAACAAACAAACAAATATACCAACAAACAAGATACGTTAAATGGATGTGTTTTCATTTTGTTCTAAAAAGAGGCATGGAAGTGTTTGCAAGTTGGATGGAGACTTGATGCACATTGTCTTAACGAATTACGAGAAATCAGTGCTAATGCATCAGCTCAATGAAAAGCTGCAGTAACGAAACCCAACACCGCATAGAGCAACATAGCACAGAATAAAGAATGGAAAGCACTGATGTGCCCAAACGGTACCAGTCGAGAAAACAGTCCTTTTTCTTGCAAGGATAAACCAGCTCGGGCACTTACTCGAATCCTCGGGGGATGTTAATGAAGTACGCTTCTTGTCGTCCAAGCACTTGTAGAACCTGAATACAAATGGCGCGATGTGAAGTGAGGAAAAAGGACAACAACAACAACAAAGAAAACGAAAGAGCAGAGGTAATGAAAAAGGGAGGAAGGGGGGAGGGGGGAGAAGTCATTTAAACTGTGTTAAAGTGTTGTAACTATAAATGCCTTTTGGCGGCTTAATAATCATGCCGACTTTTCCAAGTCGTATCTTAGTTTCTCTTTTTTACTTATTTTTACCTCGCATGTACGTATTTACGAATCTATGCACAGCATTACCAGGAAGCCATCCATTTATCGCTTCCAGGCCGCATTGAATCGGATACAGTTTGAGTGAATATGATTTTAGGATAGACTCTGCCAGTTCCTCTTTTTCTAGCCAAAGCTCGTGTGTGCGAGTTAAAAATAAAACGAGTCCCACCGCTCGGGTCCAGACCTCCAACTCTCAGACTCGTTCACTCGCGCATGAGATCTTTGACCAGAAAAGGAGGGACTGGTACAGTGTAGTTTTAAGATTGTACCTTGTACTAGATTGTAGCTTACCAAGACGAAGGGGAAAATTAGTTTAAGAAATCCTTGAAATAATTATCAGTTTTTCCCCTGTTGGCGCATCAAAACAAATTTATCGTCAATTCAGTGCAACTACTCTAATGGCCACGAGCGTTTAAACACGAAGGCGCCCTATAAAAGGCCGTTGGCCCCGCCTCTTTCGACACCAAATTTGCATAATATTTTTTGAATCGCACGTGCGTCCACAGCGTTCAGAAGTCGCTCTGTCCATGAAATTTCTCTGCAGCAACTAAAAGTATACCTAAAATTAAATACATACGGGCAACTTTAATGTGGAGTCCTGGACGGAAGGGTTTGAAACGAAATTTTTAGTCTTGGCTGCCAAAATACATTTTGAATTTCGCGGTGGAATGCGACGCATGGCTGCCCACCAAGCACATTAATTTCTTACTTTGAAGATTATTCTTGGATTTTACTCAAATTGCGTTCAAAATAAATGTTTATGTGATGGAAAATTGGTGAGGCAACATTATCTTGTTTTGCGTGGTATTCAAGTACATGGAAAAACAAATTTGGACATTTTTGGCTTTTTACTAATTAGGAGCTGTTGTCTCGGTCGCTGTTGATTGACAAGTGGCTCTGCGCTTCCCTGGGAAGCGCCCTTTTAGAGTGCGCCCTCGTGTTTAACATCAAACAAGAGTGTCAACAAATCCATACTTCAACTCGGCTTTCAATTGCTTCCAAGTCGTCTCGTGTCATAATGCATTTTTACGTTAAGTACATACCAGTTGCTGTCACCGTTAATGGACAACTTCTATCGATCAAGTGGCTGATTACACGTGTCATAATATGCCTGCTATACGTCGGAAGATTCCCGAAAATTGAGATAGAAAATGCGAATAAAAACAGGTAAGATTTATAAAGAAATAAAAATAACGCCCTCTCGGCTCTCAACCGAGAAAGAAGGAATTAGAGGACAAATCTTGTGAATACAAACAACTTTCCGCAGAAAACAAAAACAATTTCGCGGTCAATATGTAAATTTCGCACACCAGTCAAAACACTTGAGTGAAAACAATCGTACCCTGAGGCATTGATTAACTGGGTGGCCTCTGTTAATGGTCGTTTTGTGTTTAATAGTGCATTTGACGCATTTTCGCTTTCAACGCTGAATATGGACAAATACTTTCGCACCTTGGGCTTTTGTTCGACGATTCACACTAAAAGACTCTTTTCTGATTGAATCAGCCTCGAACAACAAACTTCACGTCTAATAAACGAACTTTATAAAAGTGAAGGTCTTATTGAACCCCCAACAGAGATTGTCAGTCCAAAATTTGCATGAGGACTTTCCTGCCGCCTGTCCAATATTTGCCTTGGAAGTAAATTTGAGTGGTTTGTGTGCATCCTTGTCAAGGACTGCGGCTGTCAATGACGCACACAAACTTAAGAATATAGAATGTACATGAATAGCATCTGGGGTCGATCAAACCAAGAAAAAAACGATCGGGGAAAGGGTACAAACTTGGATGAACCGGCTTGTTGCTTTGGAGATTTTTGTGCTTGTCACTACAAAACAAAACTCAAACAAAAGCAATAACAGACCAGACCAGCAGAAATTGATTTCAGTTCAGTTCAATTCAGTTCATCCCATGAGATGAACAGCTGCGCATAAAAAATAATAAATACTCCAGCTTTCAACTGTCGGGCTGTTCTTGGCTTTTTCAGTACAAAATTGAAAACTACAGGTCGTATGTGGATAACATGTGCATCCGGGCTTCAGGAAAAGCTTCTATGTAACAACGGCAAGCATGTGGCTAAATAACTCAGGATTTCAACAAGTTATCATTGGTACATGCAGTGACGAAATTCAGCAATATAAATGAAGGAGTTAACTGTAAAACGCAATGAATATTGCTAACAAGGCGCAGTGTTAATTTATTTTAGTATATTTTGTGTGCGTCAGAGAAGACTGCTAAAAGGTTTTCGAAACCAAAATTAAAATAACCATCTTCTCAGATCTGAAGATTTCTGATTGTCACTGCAGGGGCTAATTTCGATTTGATTTATTCATTCATACCTTGGAAGGTTCTTTGCCTCCGATTCCCAAAAGCTTTCTGCATTTTAATCGACTCTGTGCATCATCAAAACTTCGCCTGCATAATAGAAAAAAAAATTAAAAAAAATAAAAAAGGTTAAGGGTGACACGAGCAGTAATACCTGTCGAAACGAGAAACTCCTTTTGAATACAAGCTAGAAGTCAATGGCTACCGAGGTATTCCGACTGACTGTAGGGGTTTTCAGTAGTGAAAAAAAAAAAATAGTCTGTAAAACAAATGATTTACGCAAATTTTCATGCGGAAACAAAACCGAAAACCGAGAACGTTGTCTGTTTCGACCGAAATCCTTTAATCCCGAACCAGAATAACTACAACCGTTTGTAGATATTAAAAATTACAGGACACTGTCTGGCATTGTTCGTAAGTTTGCTCAGCAACATAAAGCCGCCATGTTCGCTGATTGCCCATCGGGTGCCATGCGAGCAGAATTTCTCAACTGAGCTTCATGCGGCGACAGGAACGGCGACAAAATCGACATGGAAACCGCGGAATAAAGTGACTGACTATCAGAAAAAAAGATGTCTGCCTTTCCGCTCAGCTCGATACCAAACCGAGACGAGCTATCTGATGGCACCCGATCAGCATTCGTTTGAGCCGCGAATTTTGCCAACTTTACAAGTAGAAAACGCATTTCCTGATAATGATCTGCTACACCACGGTGGAAACAGATCAGTAAAGCAAATTTACGAACCTTCGCTATTCTTTACACCTATGAACAACCCGATCGCAATGTTGAAGTGTAAAAAATCAGGATGTTTGTGCATGTAACATCGCTTACTTCTCTATTTGGCTAAGATTCGGTCTTCGCTCTTCTGTAGGCTCAGACTGCGCCATCTTCACTTCGCTGAGACGACCGTTTCGGTAACCACGCGTAGCGGAACGCGATAGCACCACTATTTTGCGCCGGGTCGAAAATTAATTTTTCAGCCAAGGTTCGTACCGAAATGTGTTGATATCATTATTTAAATTAGATGGCAGCCGATCTTGCTCAAATAGCAAACAATAATATAAATTCATTATTCATGTTGAGATCGAGTAAGTCTGCACGATTTAAAAGCGAAAAAAAAAAAAAAAAAAAAAAAAAATCCTGTTTCGTGAATTTATAACACCAACCCCCCAGCTAAAACGATAAGCGGCATTTTCGTCGCAGCTAATTTATGTTCAATCAGGGACAATATTTTCTCGACTGATTTAACCTGAAACTAAAATGCAAATTATCTTTTCAAACAGCGCATCCCCTGAAACACCAGCTACAAAACGAAAGAAAATTTCTCATAAACACAACAACAGAAATACTAGACTTACTTCCTCATTATTGGGACACAAATTGGAAAAATCAGGAAGCAACTTTGCTTGGTATCTTTGGCTTCCTGCTGCGCCGTAAATGGAGTACGGGTTTTGTAGGATTCTGTTAATGTCGCGTTTTATTGCAAAGGGTCCACCAATTACACAGGCTCTCCTAATCAACAAAATGAAACTCTATGCCACGGCGTTTGCAATTTCTGAACAAACAGTACAGATGAAATTGACCGAAAAATATAGATTGTCAAAACCACAAACGCTTGGCATCACTACACTTCATAACAATCAATTTTGAACTTTACTACCCAACGGCGGGAGCCAATAAATTAAAACTCCAGCCTGTTCCACGAAAAGAACGGAGTAAACAAAGCTGAAATATAAGACGAAGCAAAACCAAGCTCACGACTTTCGCGCGGCATATCAATAAAAGCATGGCCCATATATGCTAAAGATTTCCTCCTTCAAGCAATCGCCAACTTACTTAATCCTTCCAAGCATACCGTTTTTGCCCAATATCTCCTCTTGATAATAATTCAGATAGTCGAAGACAATTTCTGACCCAGTTCACAAGCTTGGTTGTTGACAGACTCTCATCAATGCAATTCGCTGGTTGCACGAGTGTTTTTCGATTGTGTTGACGTCTTCTTGTCAATTAGGCACAAATCTCGCAACGGATGTAACAAACCAGCTGCCAACTACTCTCCTGTGAAGTTTGACCGCAATTTGCGCGGGAGCTTCGCCAAGATTTATTACTCCTCAGATTATTAAAACAATAGTTGACAAACCAAAAGAAGATCAGAATGAAACAAAATCATCGCGTATCGTGCAATACTCGGTTCGGCTGCCACAATGCGCTTCTCTCATTTACATTAAAAATTCGAAACTAATCAATCGAACAAGTGCGGTCGGGCAGCTGAAGAGTTTATCCCATAATAAATATTGGTATATATCCTGGAAATGAGAGCTAAGAGGTCCACTCCTGCCCCCCAGCAAGTTTTCCCATACAAATCTTAAACTGAATTTGATCTATAAATGCTAAGAACCTAAAATTTTGCATTTCTATATATTTTTCGTGCTCTTTTGACACTTAGAAAGCCTGAAGTAATGAATTTTCAGTAATGTGACCTCCAACTGCAAAGGCCTATTCCACCTGCAAGTTAGCTTTACTGAGCATGCGCTTTCGTCATGTGCGCTGACCCGCCGTAAGCAGTGACCGAGGCGCTATTCATGCATTTAAACGTACATTCGACAAAAACAGATAAAGGTGTATCTAAAAATTTCCGACACCTGTCGGGCCTTAGGAATGAAGCTCAGCCACGCCTCGAGAACATCGTAGTGCGCGCCGAAGAAATTACAGGGGTCTGGGAACGAGAATGGAAAAATCATACCCAGGACGGTAACAGCTGGAATTGATCGATGCATAACCCCACCTCCACCCCCAGAGAGCTCTGCTTTTGACCGTTAGACCCAGGCTCCCAAGGTTCCCACTTTTATAATTCAAAGACTCGACCCCTTAACCTCGCCACACCAGAAGTGTTTTTGTTCCTTTTGCTCGCTCACAAATCAAATATTCAATGGTCTATCTCCCTCGATTCATCATCGTGTTAAATAATTCAGGGGAGGGGTGGGTAGAGAGAAGCTCACCTTCTCATCGCCGAGTCGACTGTGGAATTTGGACTCAAGTGTGACGTCATCGAAACTGCGGGAAGATCCTTTGAAATGAAACAAGTAAAAATGTAAAGAAACTAAATACAAAGCATGAGAACCAAGCCGAGGAAAACAATACTTGGTCGACTAAATGACTCCAAATTTAAACTTATAGAGGATCAAATAACAAGAGCTAATGGCGGTAAATTTTCATGCATTTCTAATCCCCTATCCGCAGAAAAGATAAAAATGATTTAGTGATCGATCGTAAAACTAACTCCTGACTTGTAAAAGTGTTCAACAAACAAATTTAATCGCTAATAATCGCTTTAATATGAATATATGGAGACTCAAAATTTCTCATTGGATCATTATAAGAACGGTAAAGTTAAATAGTATGCACGATCTGATTGGTTATACCGCGTGTATACGACAGCATACGCAAGCATGACATGTGACCTTGCATGTTTTCGCCCTACTGAATTTGTTTGCCTTATCTCATAAAACAAATAAAACAATAGATATAAGTACTTGGAATTTTGCAAGAACTCGACAAAAGTTGGGTTCCAAATCTCCCACCCACGCCAAAGATTTTCAGTAGAAAGTCCTTCGGAAAACTATATCAACAGGAAACTTTCATTCGGGGAGTGTACAACAAACAGCAAAGCAAATAAATAATAGTGAGAAAAGTATCACATAGTTTCCATTCCTGAGCGTGATTTGGCGTTCCGAACACTGCTGAGTCGGCATCATCACCTTAGTATTAAACCTGCGCAGTCATAGTTGTGAACCATACATCATTTGCGGCGCGCTGAGCGAAGAAAACATTTCACATCAGCAGAGAGACGGGCTGGCGTGTTTCGTCTTCAGTTGATCGGAAGTCTCGCGGTGTTCTTCCATTGTTTGGTTTCGCCGCGCATTCATCATGGCATTCATTTCACGTTATAAAGGCGTTGTGTTCCGTGACCGGTGAAAGATGCGAGCTATTTATCAAAATTCACGCGTTCGTTCACTACATCCGCTATCGTTTCCTTTGCTTTTTCTACTTTGGTGTTCACGGAGTTACTAAGATCGACATTCACTCAGCGCAAGGTTGTTTGCTAATTCACTCCTCTGGTGTTATGGTAAACACCACTAAAAAGCTTCTACACCTGAATCGTGAAAAACTAACGGGAAATATATATAAAGCGGGGTTTTACTGTACTTTCGTTCCTTTGCTCTTTTCTCGCTAAAAAGCACTCAAGCTTTTAATTTTATCAAAAATATTCACATATGGCACAGTGAAATGATCGATCCGTGTCGAGCGGACAACGTGAAAAGCTAAGCCTCTACTTTTCTTTCCAAACTAGAAGAGCAAAAATACATGAAATAACCTAAAATAAGGTCATGAGCTTGAATAATTTCTGGCCTGAAGCTCTGTTACAAACAACATATTCGAGATACGAGGTCCTGATTTATTCTTACCATTTGCGTCTTGTGGTCTTTGCTGAGAAGGCTACTCGATTTTTTAAACCCAAAATTGTGGCTCGGATCCAAAACAGTGGCACGTCGCCAAGTGTCAGTTACTTCTGTAGTCGACAGAACTGCACCGACAATGACGGAGAAAGCAACAGAAACAGCCGAGCCACTTGGTTATCAGTCGTGTCCTAGCTCTACTGCTTGATAAGTGATGCAGAGCCAGCTAGACAAACACGCCCACCAGATGAAGAATTATGCACTAAAATCCATCACGACAAAACAAAAGATATCTCCTCCAGTTCTAGAGGTCGATTGATGAAAAGCAGTCAAAGCTATGGCATCGAGTAAATCCATGCGCTTTTCAATTATTCGTATTTTTTTTTATCATAGCAATGGGCACCCAGGCTTTGATATGACACCGCTGAGACTCTCAAATAAAAGCTCATAATGAGAACAATGGCAGTGTTCAAGTTATTGTTGAGACGAGTTTATACGGTGGCCCACAACTGTCACGGCAAAAGAAAACAGCTCACGGCAATAGCAAATAGCCCACGGCAAGAGCAAATAACTCGCGGCAAAACAAAACAACGAACTGTTCAACTTCCTGTCTGTTGTTATCCCACAGAGAGAATATGTCATGAATGTAACGTTTCCACTCAAGTGGTTTGATGCTGCTTTGGCTTAGAATTTATGTTTCTATGGACGTTATGTAAATGTTGGCAAATGCAACTGCCATTTTTGTGCCCATAGCGGTTCCGTGAGTCTGTAGGTAATTCTCCCCAGTAAACTGGAATTAATTTTCCATTAAGACTAGTCTAAGCATCCCTCTGAGAAAATGGGACGGGATGGGAGGGTCAGTTGTTTTTGTAAAATTTCTCGTATGCATAGCACACTGTGTTTATGCCTTCCTCCTGTGGTATGTTTGTGTACAGGCTCGTTACGTCCATTAAGACAATGATCGTTTGCTTTGGGACTTTCGTCCTCTCTATAAAAGTTGACCAAGTCTGTTGTGTCATGACAATTTCTCTGTTGGGCCTTCGCATCCAGAAATGATCGGTCGTCCGACCAACGTAATGACTTGTGGATTTTCGTAAGGGTGTAAAATTGTGGTATTCGCGGCGGTTCAGGTGTTTGTGAAAGCCATTTGTTTTAGTCATTTCATCAATGAATATTACCCTGGTAGAGTTCGGATATCAAACGATTAATTTTGTTTGATGTGATCTCAACCATAGGCAAATTCGAACAATTCCGAACCGCAACTTGCACAAAACCTCTCAGAACCTGGAACATGCAGCTACCATCTTGGAAATGTTCCATGATGCTTTGCTTTACTTGTACCCAGGCCTGCGGTTTTTGAGCAAGTTGCTCTTGCCGTGAGCTGTTTTGTTTTGCCGTGAGCTATTTGCTCTTGCCGTGAGCTGTTTTGTTTTGCCGTGAGCTATTTGCTATTGCCGTGAGCTGTTTTCTTTTGCCGTAAGCTGTTTTCTTTTGCCGTGACAGTTGTGGGCCACCGTATGCAACAAGTTCTTCTTCCCCCTCCCCGACAAACTGTGTTCACGGGTGACGTCATCCACATACAAAAGTCCACTTTAAAATACTTTTCGTCTTTTCAGTTTTCTGCCTTTTTCTTTGTTCTTTTTTCCACTTTGTTGATCTTCCATTAACACTACTCATTAGTTTAATGTTTTATTCACTCTCCATAATAGCTCGTAAAACGGACTTGAGTTTGAAATGTCTACTAATACTTAAAATTTACTGCTCATAAGCATCTGAGCGAATTTCAAAATGTCTGGAAATCCCGACGACGGGGTAGGAAGTTGCGACGACACACAACACAATCTAATTTTTTTTCTTGAATGGCTCCAAAATATCACAGTTAAATACAGTCAATTCGTCACGCCACATCAAGGTTGTTTTCTGTTTTGCTGATCTCTTGCAGTTCTTCAGGTTCAATCAACAATTTCAGTCGCAAACGTGAAAACTAAAGTCGTCTCAAAATAACTACTTCTTTAAAATGCCCTCGTGCGCGTGACCTGCACAAAAGTTCTCGAGCTGAGGAGACACTATTACCAGACCTGCGCATGCGTTGTCTAACTAGTTCCCGCCCCCGCTTAGGGCAAACTGAGCAACGCAAACAAATAAATGAAACCGTACTGACAACTTCTTTTTAACGAAAAAGAAACACTTAGATGCATTGTGGATTATTCTGCCGGCTTTGTTACGAGCTTTCAAAACATCATTTGCCTCATACTTTGATATACGCAACTCCACTCCCGTCATGAGCGGCTAAAAGATGTAAATGCACACAAACCGCCCACATTAGCTATTTGCATTTACAGACTCATCAAGAAAAGCCTTGGTCACTGAAAAAATATCAAAACAAAATTCAAACACAACCCAACAGCGTCTAAAACCCAGAGCTTACTTGAAAAGTGTGCTGATCAAGTCAACCCCCCCCCCCCCCCCCCCCCCCTCTACACTTAAAGGGAAGGGATTTGATACAAAGCCCTGGTATTTATCGGTCTCCGGACGTTAGGTGGACCCATTTCTACAGAACTTGCTGTCACAGACTTCAACGGTGACTCGTGAACACGATTGAAGTTGAGAAAGGAGTGTGTCATATTTCTGAATTTGCAAGTAAGATTAAGACCATCTGCCATTTAAAAGTGAAACATTTAAATATATAGACTATATTTATGTGCTAAATCTTCTCGACTCGTTTAGATTCATCAAGATGTAGCTCTTGTTTAGAACTACAGTATCTGAATTATATTTGTAAACCACTCCAGGTCTATCGCAATGAAGTGAACAGTTTGGCAGGAGTTGGGGCACAGTTCGCGCGGTTAATATTTGCCGGGCATTTGACTGAGCGGGGCGTAACCCATAGTCGGACCGTGTGCGATCGCGTTGATTAGCGAAACAACTCGTATAAACATTCTGGTTGTCTCTTTCTGTTTTCAGTCACTAAAAAGTTCCACCTTGCTCAGTTAGTTTTCATTACCTGACTGGCAATGAAGTGCCTTTCACCGATCCTCATTCAGAAGTCAAGTTTGTGGACGAACGACCGCATATGAGGCGAAGAATTTTAACAGGGGATTTTCGTTTCGATGACACCATGACGAATGGAACCATCGTGATAGAAAAATTTAAGAAAGGTACAACTGTACTACCTGCAGTTTTCGTTCAGGAAGCCTCCAAGAAGACAGTCGCCGAGTCGTCAAAATAGTCTGTTCCATCTACGAGTTTATGTCATGGTGGTGAATGTCAAGCCGTGGGAAAGGCACATATTAAAGCCGTCGTTTGCAAATAATTCCCGGCTGTAACACAAAAGACTCCGCTGACCTGTTTGCCTGACCTTGTCACTCGTCAAGCAGTAAAACAAACACGACAGCGTTTTGTTTGGAGAGGCTGATAAGTTTTGTTCTGTTGCGAACATAATCGAACGCACGCGCACCGAACAATAAGGGATATTCGGGTCTGAAAAAAGTTGCTTTTCGACTGTTCACTCCAGCAAAGATGCTTTTTGAATTTTGACCTCCGGTCTTTTGTCTCAAGTACAAGTACAAGTAAATATATCTCGTACAAAATTATATAGTTGTGTGGCGCCCAAAGATAGAAGTGTTGGGCCTCCCTCGCCCAAACTTTAGATGAAGTTCCCCCCGCCCACTCCCTCGCCTCCTGTAAACAAATGTATGATTTTAGTCTGATATTACAGAATTTATATTACTTACCAGATACAAAAGTACGGTCAAGTATTTCGGACTTGAAGTCGCTGCGGGAGTCAGCCGATTGTCAGCGCAGGGGCGACCGAACTGGCCACGAAAGTAAGAAAAAAGTGGATTGTTAGTATTCACGATTTTGTCGTTTAGATTTCATCCAGAAGGTCGAACAAAGAACTACAAAGATAGAAAACAACAAACTGCTCGTCGATCAGTATGTCTAAAAGCAGCCGGTCACTTTCGGGAATAATTCAATTACAATCGGCGAAGTAGCCGTGCCACTCTGAAAATATACATACAGTTGAAGCTCCTGTGAGCGGACACCCTTGGGAAGCAGAAAACAATGTCCGTAACTTGAACTGTAAGTACAGAGTTTGGCTGAGCTAGAGTTCAAACGGGGTTTTATTGAGGCGTCCGTAAGTAGAGCTGTCCGCTTATGAGAGTGTCCGCCCAGAGAGAGCTTCGACAGTATCTGAGGGTCCATAAACGGCTGAGCGGTTCACACGGAAGGTAGGCGGGCATGTACACATTCAAGTGTTGAGGCGTGTGGTATCGACTCCGTCCCGAACGATCCACAGCCAGCTCACAAAAATTGCCACTCCGGGTGGCTTAATGGAACGTAATTTACTCTGATGCTAACTAGCGGACTCACGGGTACTGAGGTCCTTTTACAGAATAAAAACAGAAAAAATAACTTTCTTTAACCGAGGAAAATATGCCCGAAGACTTCCTTCTCTCTAAATCACCCAACATATCGATAAATTGGTCGCTCGAGCGCCAAGAATAAAGAACGTTTTCCTTGAAGAGGGTCTCGCTTACTCTTAGATGTAGTCGAGATATCTCACTCTTAGAGTGATATCTTACTCTTAGAGTAGTCGTGATATCTTGTCACAGATATTGGTAAGCCAGCTATTCTCTTTTTCGTTGGAATCAGTCCAACTTACGTTTTAGGCTGTTCCTGTTTTCCAAGGCTACGCGACGCGGAAACACTGAAAAATATTGAACCACTAAATAGAACCAATATAAACAAAGATAAAAAAAAGGCCGAATATATACAGGCTAGAAATAAAAATTAGTAGAAAATAAAAGTAAATCCAATTCGACTCGCATATTTTACATCTATTTCACTTGTCCAATGTGGAACAATTTGTAAGCCATCTCTGAACGTGTTCAGTTTACGAAGTTTAGCTAAGGGCAAAGCATAAGAGATGTTTTTCAAGATTGAATAATATTCGTCTATGCCGCGCGCTTGCCAATGCGCGTAATTGATCTACGATTTCCATCAAAATGAAAACAGCATGAATCAAAAAAAGAGCCAAACGTTTGACCTCAAAAACCAAGATAGACGCAACAGAAGCCGGCTATGGTAACCTCAAAAGATAACGAACAAAGATGCACTCGAGATGCACTCAACAAAACTCTAACATCGTTCTCGCATTTTTCCCAAATGCTAGTTAAACCAGATTATTTTTGGCTCACTGACTTAACACAATCCTACTTTGTAGGAAATAAAGCTTTTCAGCCTTTGTTTATGGAAATTATATCCATTTACAGTAACCAATCAGGCAACAGAAACTAAACCCGTTTAAACGAAAATAGTTCCTTCGTGGGTAGCTTTGCGTTAATGAGCCCATTTTCCTTGTCTTTTGGTATTAATGAGCAAATTTTAAAATATTTCTCCGAACCACTGACTCAGGAAGAAGAAAGAAAATCTTAACCCAAAGACCAGGCTATTTTTAGACACCTGGACGTCATTGGGAAAGATGTTGTTGCAGCGCGGTGACATGAAAGATTTTTTCCCTTTCTGATTTTTTTTGTATTGATTTGCACGGCAGGTGAAGGGGCATCTGTAATCTGAAATCATATCGAGTTGGAATATTGTTCTTACTCCGGCATGTGTCAATGAAACTCAACAAAGTTGGCGCAACGTACAGTACTCGATTTCCCCAATCAATAAAATGCAAAAACAAATCCGACTCGATTCATGGGGTGTCACAGTTATTCAAAACAGTCGGTGAATCTGGAAAAAAAAAAAGAAGAAAAGCTCGCAGGCATCCATGAAATTAGATATTTTGTGACAGAATCAATTCTGACAAAAGCCAGATGCCAACAGGAAACGTCTTCGAACCAACGGACCAACGGACCAAGGATATACTGCTTAGACTTCCAAAAATTTTAAGCAATCACAGGGGAAAGCGATTTAAACATCACTGATTTCAGTAATGATTCAAGGTATTTATCGAATGAATGGACATGCATATTTGCAACGAACGTGATATTGCGATCCAAAAGTATTTAAAAAGGTTAGGATAACAAACGCGAAACGTTCGAGCAAAACTTGCCTATGACTGAAATGTATAAGCCTTGGAGAGCCTAAAGAGATCTTAAGTGTAACTAAGAAATATCCACAACGAACTACAGCTATCCACTCTCTGATTCAGGCGAGTGACAGCAGGACAGTTTCACTGCTTCGCGGCACACGCTATTTACCGATCATTGAAAACAGCTTTGAAGATCAAACTAAACCGTTACCTTTAGCAGCGTATAAGAACATAGTGAATGGAGGCCTATTTACCTGGGACTTTACCACTTTACGAAGGTCGAGTTTGTGCGCTAATTGACACCAGCCGTGAGGTGCGTTTTCCGAGTCTCTCAAATTTCTGAGTACTCATGTCTGAGTGCTCGAGCCCGAGGGGGGTGGAGGGTGGGGAAGGATGTGATGATCCGGCCCGATTGCCAAACAAGGAGCGTTCGGAAAACAAACAGGAAAAATATTTACGAAAGCTGGATGAATCTTGTGACCCGCGGCTTGAGTTTGAAGTGGAATCTTAACGCACCAGGGCGCACCGGAATAACAGAACAACAACTAAAAAGGATAGTTGTGATATTATGAAACAGAATTTGGGCCGAAGTGAAAAAAATGGCGAATAGTTGCGCGATGAAACCGAAAAAAAAAAAAAAAAAACAACGGCTAAATATTCCCTTCGTTCTGCTGCTGGGAACAGACTTGACAGCACAGCTCCGGATACTAACTCGGATTAGTCAATTCCGGGATAATAATATTTAAACCAAAAAATAGCGAGGAAACTGAATCAAATTGCCTTTTGTCGTCTGTTTCTATGCATATGTAATATGAAAAAGTCTTCTCTTGGAGTCCCACCACTGAATACTAGTGAACATGTGATCAGTTTCAATCACACGTGACAAGAGCGTTCCGGATGCGGCGCAGGCCACGAGAGCGGAATCCGATTGGACGGGAAGGACTTTAGAGCCGTTCTACTGACCAAGTTCTAGTCCTCACCTTAACCACACTCAATTCTAACAAGTACTCATAAAAATCCATGGGTTTATGGTTAGTAATTGGTTAGTATATGCTCTAGAGGAAACCTGGTTTGGGTGTTGGTTTAGCCTTTCGACTTCACGTATTAGGTGCGCAAACAGAAGCATCGCACGTTGAATCTTATTGGATGCTTTGACCACACGTGAACAAAACATTTTTCGCGCGCAGCTGAATAGCTTAAACACACGTGACACAGAAGTGTTTTGCGCGCGGAATTTGATTGGATGCTTCAATCACACGCGAACAGAAGTGTTTCGCGCGCGGAATCTGATTGGATGCTTCAATCACACGCGAACAAAAGCGTTGCGCATGCAGAATCTGATTGGATGCTTCAATCAAACGTGAACGGAAGTGTTTCGCGCGCGGAATCTGATTGGTGCTTCAATCACACGTGAACAAAGCAAAAATTTACAGGCCGCCTAGTGAACGGAGCTGCACAAACGAGATCACAGTGAACGTGAAGTTATAATCGATTTATTATAAATGCACAATACAGCTAATCTTACAAAAATGACAATAAGCCTAGTTTACAAAAAAAAAAAAAAAAAAAAAAAAAAAACCGGATTTCTAAAAGAATTATATTGGAAAAGATGCTCTGATACGACAAAAAAAAATTATTCACTGACTTACTCTGTGATATCTTAAAATTGGAGTAAATTAAGTGTAATTCAGAAGTGCTCCTTCTGTTTGATTTATCCATTATTGAGCTAAAATGTAGATAATCTATAGATTAATAATATAGCTAAGGTGTTGCTACTATTGCCAGATAAATACAACAACAGGAATCGATATTTCTTTATATAGATTACATTTAAAATTGAGTATCAATCAGGACCCGGTTTTTCAAAGCGCGATTAAACGAATTCCGGAGCCGAGGGGTCAGATCTTCTTGACCAACAGAATTAGAGAACAAATTTGGCTTAAATCAAGCGTTGATAAACCGGGCCCAGAATCGTAACTACATATTTATTTCTATTGCACTGCTTTCAAAGCCAAGAATTTATCAGTAATACTTTCAGCGTTCTTATGTCTGGTCAAAGCACACCCTATTTTTAGTTCACTTATAAGTCATGCGGCTCTGGATAAATCTAATCGATATGCGAACGGAAATCGATCTCCCTCCGAACAAAAGACAATGGACGAAAGATCGATTAGCGACAGCTACTTATAATCTAAGCTAAACTTTGACAGGCACAGCAGATAGGATTTTTCAATTTGAGAATAAAGTGAATGAATTTAGAAATAGAAGATGTAAATCACTGAACTTTGGTCTCGTCTAGACAGTCTGGACAGCAGTCAGGTCGGGAGAGAAAGCAAAAACAAGATGGCGTCGTTATTGATGAGAAACCAGGACTCCGGGAGGAAGAAGTTTCAGGCATCACGTGACCTGCAGACGTCACTCACTCGCACCAGTACTTTGAAAAGTGGGCTTTCACTTGACAGCCAATCTCGACAAGTCGTCCAGTTCCCAAAGGCAAACCAGTCGAACGGCCACGCCAAAATGTCTTGTTTGAGAAAATGCTTTAAAATGTTCAGTCAAACTTCACGATTGCCTCCTCTATCTCTCAAGGCCAGTGGATTAGAGACGCCGACTGAAAATACAAGGTGCAGCTATTACACAAACATCAGCGAAGAGCGGAGCGAGTCTACTGCACAGTCACAATCCTCTGCAAATACTCCGTACAGTACCACGCAATTGATTTGATTTTGGAGACCTTTTCAGTAAACGGGGGAGGGGTGGTTATCAATTATCCTCTCACCCGACCCCTACCCCTTGAGGAAATGTTATTTCACCGCAATGATAATTACAGACAACACTGGCTGAACAGATAAGGACTTTTGTCAAATTTATCATCAATAATCGAAATGTCTCGTGTAATTGAGTCTGGGCCGTTTTTACATGGGATCGTTGATCAGGTTGCCGATAGAACCCAAGTGGAGTCTGTAGCGTCGCTGCTTGTCCACACTGTCTCACATTATTCCGCACTTGGTTGAGTCCACCAGGTCCTGTTGCGCAATGTCGTACGTGGTCGTTCGCAGCTTGGCTGGCGTGTGTTTTACTTGGTGAACAACGCTGCACACAAGGGCAACAGGCGAGTGATCAACATCGAGATTCTCCTTTCAAACTCTACTCTCAGATACATAGGGCAGTTAGGAGAACACGGCATCTGATACTAGCACGTGATCAACATCGCGGAGATTCTCCTTTCAAACTCTACTTTCAGATACATAGCACGTTGGTTCTATACTAGCAACCAGGTTTCCCATTGAAACTCTAAACCACATATTATATATATAGGCATGCTTCTGATAGCGATAATTCAGCACAGGTTACAAAACAAAAATTAGAGAAACAACTGTTCGTGCTTTCGTCGCCGTTGATCAGTGAACATATGCAGAATCATCCAGGCTCACACACATTTATACTGAACTTACAGACACTGTACACAAGCTACCCACAGCTTCATTCACGACTGGCTTGGGCACCGCGCCTACCTTTTCAGAGGTGATCTGACCGCGCGGACACAAGACACATTGAGCCTGGGTTTCAGACGCTGTTTCTTTCCTTGCTGCGGCGTGAAGACCTGGAAAACCAATCAAATCACGTGTTATAACACACACATGACGTCATTTTGCCACCTGCAGTTTGTGAGTAGAAGATTGTGTTAATTTCACTGCAACTTGTCTTGCGTTCGCGCGCATTGTATGTGCGCACATTTTCTGCGCACGCATTACAAAAGCAACGTCATGCACGCGCGGCACAATGGTTTGTGGGTAGTTTACATGGATATAACTCTTTTAAAAGTCTGGTGAGATGTACGTTTCTTTACTGATCTCATTTATAATATCAAAATAAAATGTAAATTGTCCCAACTGACCTCATTCTCAACCAGTGACAGTTTTCTCTTCTGAGCCCGCGTCATCACACCGCTGGCCGTTGTATGTTTCTTCTCTTGTGAACGCGTCAACACACCTGCTGTTGGTAAACAATCACAACAACATGAAGCAACCATGACAATCACTTGTGAATATCTGATACCATATATGGCAGTCCAGGTCGAGATTTCTTCCCAGCTAGACCCCTATATTCTCAAAGAATTTCACGCAAAGCATTATCGTGAAATTAAGAGTCGTGTGTGTTTACGAATATCTCTGACAATAAAAGGGGGATCGAGCAATCAGCAAAGTCAAGGCCATCTTACGCGGGTCTATTTTTCCAGTAACTTATCTCGTAACGATGACGACAGCATTGCCAGACAAGTTGCAAAGTACATGTCACACGTTGCAAAAACACCACGCAACGTTGTGAAAAGCAGAAGACTGTTAAACGTTTTCTACAATTTGTCTCAAATTTTTCTTTGCGTTGCAGGTCGCAAAGTGGGTGCCACGTGCGAAAATGTCTTCTGCAACTTGTGTGGAAAGTTGGAAGACAAATTGCCTCGTGTGACATGGCCTTCAAGCTGTAGAAGTGTTCTTCCAGAAACTGCACTCACCCGAGGAGAGCGTGCGGCACGACTGGTTCCAGGGGCTGTTGATCACAGTTTCTTTGCTCTTTGCCGCGTTTTTCGTGAGTGGAGTCAGTTTGTTGGCGGAGCTGACCTTTGTCTGGAATTCTCTCCTCATCGGATATAGACCGTCCTTCATGCACAGGCTGGGACTCTCGTACTTCACGTCATTTTCCTGACAAATGAGCAACGGAAAATGCTATCAATACCTTCCCGAGGCACGACCATTTTCTGCCAAACTTATCTGGAATGCTTTGCAGTTAGGTTGCATTCTAGTTCAACCGATTCGTAACAACCATAAAAAGGACACACCATCTGGAATGAATTCACATCGATTGCGCTGCATGCACAGCTTTTCACAAAACTCTGAATTCATGAAATTTGCGCCCGGGAGATAATTCAAATGTACACGATTTCCCCTATCTGCGAATGAGTGAGGACAGGAAAACTCGATAAACCGCTGAACATAATCCTCATGCTGTATGGCAAGGTTCCCTTGGATGCCCAACATCCGGGTACTGACCTTTTTGTTGGAAATCCGCTGATATCTCTTGATGAACGCCGATCGCCTGAGAGGAGTGACCCTCGTGCCCAGTTCACTCTCTCGTCTTGGCTTCTTTAGTGAGGCGCGGCACTTCTGGAGTTCTCTGTGAAGTGGATGAAGCAAGGAAAATAAATCCAAAGAAAAAACTTCAGACTGCGTTTTAGAATGACGAGACTCCAGTAGTTTAAGTTTTATAAAGTAAGGACTTCTTCAGTCTAATGATTAAACCTGTTACCATAAGTTCGAGATGCAAAACTGGTTTTAAACTGGTTTGGTAAACCGGTTTGGTATGCCCAGTGGGCGAAAATGGATCAGCTTCATTTATTTGCACTTTCATATTGAGGCTACAATAATAATGCTTGATAGAGATATAAACGGACAAACAAACAAAGAGTAATTTGAGTCTACCTGCTCCATCACTTGACTATTCTAACATTGACTTTATTTTCATATCTCTCACACAAACCTGATGGCTTTTTCGATGTCTCTCAGCCAGGAATTGGCCTCATGCTTGGATTTGGAATACAGCAAAAGCGACTTTTCTTTACAGGTCACCTGATGCGAAGAAGAGGAGACGCACGAAATCACACAAACGCTGCATGAATAAAAGGAGAGAGAAAGAAGGGGGGGCTGGACAGTTGAACTTGGAGAAAAGAAAACAGCTGTATAAATAGAAGGACAGAGAAAGAAGGGGGGGGGGGGGGGGGGGGGGCAAAGAAAAGAGCGAAAACGGCTTTCTTCACGCTCAGGTCACCTGAACCGGGGGAGAAGGGGAAGAGGAAGGAAACACTGCATACATAAATAGAAAGACGGAGGGAGCAGGGTACAAACGAACAGAAGAGAGCGGTGGCACAAAACCACTCACTAATGCTAGTACATGAGTGCTGCAGTTGGATTAAACTCTAAAGTGACAAACTTATATTATCATGGTTTTTCTCACTGACCTTGAACAAAGCTCCGACGTCAGAGCGGGGAGTGTCTGCCTCGGTTGAATGTCCCAACAAATTCTTCACGTCACAGTCAATCAGCGGAAGGACGCGACGGCAGGTGTATGTACTACAAACAGAAACAGGAATATACCATCACAACCAACACCGGCATCATCATCAGTGTCCTTATAACATACAGGGGCTCAGTTGGGTGCAATATCAGATCTGCCAACTTTCCTAACTCCGCACCCTCGTCTCTCGCAAATTCACGACAATCAAAACGCTTCCGCGCCTCGTCTCCCGGGAATTCACGTCAATCAACTACTTGCGCGCCTCTTCTTCCCTGAATTCATGTCAATTAACCTCTTTCGCGCCTCGTCTCCCGGGAATTCATGTCAATCAACCGCTTCCACGCCTCGTCTCCCGGGAATTCACGTCAATCAATCGCCTGCGCGCCTCGTCAACTACTTGCGCGCCTCTTCTTCCCTGAATTCATGTAAATTGACCGCTTCCGCGCCTACTCTCCTGAGCATTCACGTCAATCAACCGCTTCCGCGCCTCGTCTCCCGTGATATCCACACGCAACTTACCACTGATCTTTATCCAAGCTGCTGTTTTTCTTGCCATAAAGAAGGATATCCGAAAAAAGAAAAAACATTCTCTCTTGCGATTGTGAGCCGTCACTGCAGGCCTGCAGAAAAACATGCTACATCAATCAACTGAACAAGCTATCAAATGGACAACAAACACCAAGGATAAACAGCACAAACAACAAAACAAATGACATACTAACCTTCAGTAAGGGCCCCTCTCTGATGAAAAGCCTCCCTAATAACAATAATAATAACAATAATAATAATAATAATAATAATAATAATAATAATAATAATAATAAATAATATTAAAGTCTTCCTAAAAGATGAGATTACAGTTGATCATGCAGACACCACCAATATTGCTATTAAAGTGCACATAAGCCCAAAAATGATATCTTCACAATCGATTCTACATAAAGTAAATAGTTGACTATTAGATTATTTCTGTGTTTCAACATTGGGCCTATAAGTTATAGAGGTTTACATTTCGAATATGGTAATGACGTGACGTCAAAGGAGTAATTCAATGTTATTTCTTTCTCTTCGTGATTGGAACTGTTTCCAGATTCATACAAAGTATTTGGTAAAATCATTTATACAGAATTCAAATATAAAATGGACGTTGATAAAATGTCAATTATCTCTGCCAACAAGATTTTGTATAATAAATTGTTCCTTCTTTGACGTCACGTCATTACCATATTCAAAATATAAACCTTTACAACTCAAAGGCGCAGCGTTAAAATGCAGACGTATTCTAATAGTCAACATATTTCCGTCATGTAGATTCGATTGTAAAGATATCATTTTTGGGCTTATGTGCACTTTAATGTGTCAACCAGAGGTCTATTGGCTATTAAAACAAAGACTTCTTTTGTTTCATGGTTAGCAAAATTACAACATAACAAAAGAAATGTTGGTAAACAATGATTATCATTAAAAAACGAGACAAGACAGCATTTCATGAGAGGGGAGAACGGGTGGCCAGTTGATGACAAATGAATATTTTTGGTGGGACTTTTAAACTGTTTACCTGGAGCCAGTATCTTTGGTGCACCATCTCCCGTCAAACTCTTCTGAATGCTGAGCATTTTCTGGAAGTTCTCGTGTTGCCTGATGTTCTCATTGATGTGGCTTGCAACTTGGCTGATTTCAAACGTGGCATCTGGAAATGGAACAAAGAATACGCACACCCAGGGAGAGTCAGGGCCTGATCAATAACCATGGGGAAGAGGGAAGGGCACTATAATCAAAATGAATCATACAGAAACTTCCCTGTAATGTTGCATGCTCCCCAATCTGTGCAGTACACACCTTGTAACTTTTCAAAGTCAGCGTGGTCTTGGGGGGTTTTGTTCAGCAGACTCTCCAGCAACAGCTTATATCTATTGTGTTGTTGTTGTTGGAAGATAAATAAACTAGATCAATGGCAAAACTACACAACTTGTGTTTAGAAGGTGGCATTCAAATTGGCAAACCTTCACAAGCCACATTTGGAAATATCTTTAAAGCACTTAAAGACCTGTGGTCTTACCTTGGCACACGCTGCACTGGAGTGATCAGCAGGGCATCCAACTTTAGTCCTTTACAACTTGACAGAGACTCCTGTTTGGTTTTGAAGCTGAGGAATTCAGGAGACTTCTTTTCCCATTCCTGATAACACAAGAAAGTCAGTCCACTACTGTTCACTGAATGTTGGCTAGAATATACTCAAACCTAATTGTCACACTTGCTGCATTCGCAGATCTCAGTGCCAATAGTGAACCACTTCAATTTTCTCCTTCAGTTTCTCACCAGAAACATATGATACAGTAGAGAGAACTTGGCTTTTGATACCTTGCTAGCATAACAGCTGATTAAACTATCAATTTTCACTATTTTACTCTTAAAAGGTTGGGAGAATCTGCATTTTGAGCTTGAGAGTGAAAGGGTTAATGACTGCCACATCTCCCACTGTAAAATGTCAGGGGACAGCGTATTAATTCATAAGCTTCCCAGCCAAACTATACCAGAGTCAAATGATTGATGCATCCAGCTCAATATTGCTGCAGTAACTTATCTTCATTATACCTGAAGAGTTGCAGAAGCTTTTCCAAAGTTATTGGCATAGGTACTGTAAAGCTTGATGAATGGTGCTAAAGCCAGAAAGGCATCTGCAACTCCAAGATCTTCCATGTGGTTAAGCAACTCTCTGTTGACTTCTTGGATGTTTTCTATGTTGGAGAATATTGTATCAAGGGCATTTGACGGAAGCAGACATGCCACTTTCAGGGGTGCCAAAAAGTTCTGCAAAGTGGAAACGGTTGACGTGATCAGGTTAGAGCCTACATAAATGTCGATCATCACTGAATAGAGGTTGTGATTGGGAAGGCTTTTTATGGAGTAATCTTTTTTCTTCGTCATAGCTGAGCATCAAGCAACTGTCAGCTGTCAAAATAAATAGATTGAGATGACATGCAAAAACATCAGGCCCAGATCTTAACCAGGATCCTATTTCTGGTATTCCATAGCCACAATCCTGACTTGCTGGGATGACCCAGTTCTCATTTTGTTATCAAGCAGTCAATTTTTGGTGGACTACTTCACAGCCATACCAGGATCTCAGCAAACCAGGCCAGCTCGCCTGACCAGGCTAGCGAGGCTCACATAATCATGCAGGCCTAAGTAGCTGAAATGAGAACATGTTCTGGATTTTGACAACCACAGTGTGTGTCACAAAGACCACATGTCTATATACAAGACAGTATAGTCAGAGTTAGTACTCACTGTGGTGATGGCTTTCAAATGATCTTGGTACATCTTTTCAGTTGAGAATATTTCGGTTATGACTCTTTTCCTCTTCCTGGACAATGCCTGGCCTCTCATCATGCTACTGAACTCAGAAGATATGGCATGTCCTGTCTGAGACAGCTGGAGTGACAGGAACTTTTTGGCAGTTTGCACTACATCAACGACACAAAATATCATCAGTTTGTAAGTGGAAGGAGGGCGGGGAGTGCGAAACTGCACCCCTCCTCGATTACAGTCAATAGATCTGAAAAGTACCGCAAAAATACAATATTTTCTAGCCATTTGTTTCTACCCTGACAAAATCGAAGCGGTAAAAGAGGATGCCGACGCAAATCTACTTCATAAATGCGAAAGCACCGTCAATCTTTCTCTATTATACAAATTAATAAGTATATATTAAAATCGTTGATGCTGCAGTGGATGTCAAAATCAAATGGCCTTGCCGTTCGTTACAGACTACTTGTCGCTTTTTTTTTAGCTGGATTGTAGCTCTCTTTTGTAAAAATACAGTAGAGCTCATAATATTACAGTAAAGACACTGACTGTTTCGATCGCTATTCTCTAAACAGGCGGTAGTGAACAGCGCCTGTCGCAAATTAATGACCTAAAATGTAACAATTTTCACAGTACGCTCACGTTTCGGGCGCAGCTGAGGGCTTCCATAACCAATCGAAGCCATGACAGTATTGTGCACAATTCAGTCTGCGTAAAAGTATATTGGGCGGACTCTTGAGAACGTGCTGCAGTAAAAACTCAAGTGATTGCAGTTGTCGTTGGATTCAAATTTCCCACCTGCAGAAAGCGGCGCATGCTCCTTACAAGCTGCTGACCAACTGACATGAAGGCGCGTAAACAATAAGCGTACGGAAAGGGGCGGAGGACTGGAGCCGAAGGAAGCCGGGTAAACTCGTCCAAACTTTTCTGAGCCGTTCACACACCTCTGAAAAATCACACTGTCACTTCAGTTTTCTATGATCAAGCTGTGTAAAATATATTTTCCTTCATAAATATCACAATTTGACAATTGAACTAGGCACTGCAGGATTTCAATGTAAATTAAACTAAATATACCGTGGCGTTTGATCATTTGTCTGGATTTTTCTCAGATTTAAATAACAAAATAATCAAATGATAATTATCTATTCTGATACACAAGCTCCTTTCATATCATCCTCGAAGACCCAGGGGCAGATTGTGAGGTAAAACGGCAACGGCAGGGGAGGGGGAGGGGGTGTCCGAGGATGCTTCCATATCCACAAGTCACTACGCGCTCATGGGGGGGAGGGGATGGGGGGTAAAAAATCTGGCAGGTTTCCGTAAACGGTCGTGTGAAATGACGGATGCAAAGGGAAGAACCCACTGATACTCGCAACAAAACAGACGGCGAGGACTAACTCCGCTATTCTATGATATGAACCTTATACTTAAGAGAATTTAGAGTTTGATCGCTTGTATGTTCCCAGCCACACTGATCTGAGCAGAGTTTCTATTCTTAATCGAGGCGATGTCGCAACAGCAATGCCACGCAAATCGTGAAAAACAAATAGTTGTTCGATAGTTTCCCTGTCAAACGTCTCGCAATTTTTCCATTTACGAGACAAGTAGAGGTATGTTATACACGCGATTTCTTCTGTAAACGTTTCCCCAATGGCGTTGCGTTACAAGAAGTTTCTTCGTGTAACAGGACCAAAGTAATGCGGTACAAACAAAGCTCAGTTTTCCATATCCAGCAAGTTTTTTCTATTTGTTGGGGTCGGTAGACCGTATTTCTTGCGTATACTTTCCCGTAGTGCTTTGCTGTATTGTCTTTCCTGCCGCTCTGTTCCCTCGCTTGCTCTGGAGCGATTCCTGCGAAAGAAAAAACTTCGGCGTTCGCTCTTCGTTCGCCGGAAGTTGCTGGGTTCCTCCCTGGTTTGACTGATGTCTTCGTGACTGGTAGAGATGCGATTGCTGGCCAATGGATAGGACGGTGCGGGCTCATCTGGGATCGTCTCACTACAGACAAGGAGGGATTTGTGAGGTCTGGACCCTAACTGTCAGCACATGGTCGATACCATAAACAAACAACATGGGCCACGAAAAAGATAACAAACAATATCGTCACAAGCAGAGAACTTGAACCAACGCACTTCGACCAACCAGCCAAAGAAGACTAACGCGCCCGTGAACACGAATGCAAACGCGAGCACAACACGAACACGACACGAACACGAGCACGAACACAACACAACACGGACGCAAACACAAACGCGAACACAAACAGGAACTCATAAACCACGAACATGATTCAAACGAACACAAGACAAGGAGCGTGAACATAAGAGGGACAAGAACGCGGGCACGAACGCGAACGAACATACGAGAACAAGTGAACCCGAGCACAAGCAACAACCGAGCACGAGCACGAGTAACACGAATACGAACCGAACCCGAACCGAGCCCGAGCTTGAGCCCGAACCCGAGGGCTAGTACTTGAGTACGGAAACGTAGTGCAAGTCTCAACACGACCGGATGTTGTGTTTACTCACAAAATGAGAGAGGCAGGATCTGCTAACGGTTCTGCGACATCTTCTTCTTGCGTTTCGGGCTCTTTAGTCCACTTCATCTTCTTCTTTAGTTTTTCGTTTGGTTCTTTGCCAACGTAGCGATCCTTATAGAACCAACCCTTCAAACTGCAAAAAAAAAAAAAAAAAAAAAAAAAGAAAGAAAGAAAGAAAGAAAGAAAAAAAAAAAAAGAGGGAGGATTGATTGGAAAAGGAAGAAAACAGAGGAAGCAACGGTTAGTGCCTGGCGTTATATGATTGTCGACACTCCGTTCCAGAACGTACGTCAGGTCGGAAGGGGTTTCCCCACAAGAACTGCCGACCTTCAGTCAAGCCCTATTAACCAGCGATCAAGCCCTACTTTCCCTTCCCCCGAAAAAGTACAAAAGGCGGCTGAGAACCTGGTTGCCACCTGTATGTAGAGATTTGATATATCTATGGGGATTTGTACCATGCTGATAATTCATAGTCCACATAAATAGAGATGTGCTGCGTTTTGCAATTTAAATTTAAATTGAAAGCCCCATTTGATATTAGCCGCGGCAGAGAAGGCACAAAAGAATGAATATAAAGTTAGATTTGAATTTCATAATTATTAGACCCCCGATAACTACATACGGAAAGCCTCAATTTATTTTCTGATGAGCTAGTCGAGCTACGTCATGCAATGTAATTTATCACATAATCCCGCAAGCCAGAGCAGCCTGTTGACATATGACAAACACTGCCAAGAATATTAAATTACGTTTGAACAGTTTCTGCTGACTCTTACTGAGGTGACTGCAGCTTTCTCGTCACTTTTTTGGTCCTTATACATTCAGAAGGTGAAAGTCTCGTTATTATGAAATTTTTCAGTCCAAAATCAACATACTACACACGGACTCCCTTTACGGAACAAACAGCTTGTTGCTTTGTGTAGCAGGAAAGAAAATAAACACTGACAGCCAGAGTTACATTAAAAGCGATTTGCATCCCATACCTTCTGCCATCAGCATAAGTATACACTCCATAACCGAATTTCTTCCCCTTTCGCCATTCTCCATCATAGATATCGCCATTGCGATAGCAGTAGACTCCTTTTCCTTCTCGATTGCCCACGATTGACTCCTTTCCCGAGTAATGCTCGATCTTCTCGAACTCGTCGAAGCCATATTCGTCTTGTTGCTTGCTTGCTTTCATACCCATGGTGACTGCGGTTCCTTTTAGGCTGTAAACAACTGCTTATGAACCGTGAAACAACGCAAATTCATTTACTCAGTGGTATGCATGAAACAAGGATGTTGTTCGCCTGTCGCACGAATATTTATATAGCGTCATGTGACCAGATATATACTATTGGAGCCAAAAGTGTCACGCTGTGTTGGTGTCATTAGGGGCGCAGAGATCAGGCCCAGCCGGTTCAACGTACGCGCCATTTAGTGAAATTTGTCTGACCCTTGAAAGGGGTACCTTCTTCAGGCAGAAGGTATATGAAAGGGGTACCCCCTTTTTCGGATGGAGGTAAATAAAAAGGTAGATATGTCAGCCCCTTCGTTATACAGAAGTTAATTCTAAGGGCGCAGAAAAGGGGCAGAGTGTTTGTACTGCAGGGAAAGGGAAATCTTTTTTGGAAATTATGTAGAAGGGTACCTTTTCTTTCAAAAATGGTATATGAAAGGAAAATAGCTTGGACCTCGGGGCGGAGCCCACCCGTATAAAACTTTACTGAGTAAACCCCCCCCCCACGGGAGACAACCATTTTGAATTACGCCAACATTTATTGACATTGACTTTCTGCTACAATCAGCAAACAAGCTGTTCAAAGTATGTCTGGACCATTTTCATAAAGACAATGCAGAAGAACATTAAGTTAATAACTATCAAAATCGATAAAATGCACAATTAAAAAAATAGTTCATAGTTCACATTGTATGGAGAGGAGAAATTGTTTTTGTCTTTTACGGAATATTGATATAGAAGGAGATTGTTTAATTTCTAGAGGCAAGGAATTCCAAACTTTACTGGCAGAAAACCTGACACTAAACTTACCATAATTAAGCCGACACTTAGGAAGATAAAGATTTTGCTTAGAAACAGAACGTGTGTTATAATTATGTACAGATGAATTAGGCTAATCTAATAAAGTTATTTCACCCTCGAGGCGTGCAGTTTCTAATCTCCATGTTTCCCCCTGTAATTCATCAAGTGAAAATAAACACTGTTGTCTAACGTAGGAAACCTACATAATCACAAATCAAACTACGATTTCTGGTTTGTAAAATAAAGAAGTGTTCTTATACGAATCCCCCAGAATGATCAAATGAGGGGCAGCAAATATGAAGATGGTCCAACATAGAATAATTTTAAGAATTGAGTTTGTATTTTTCCCAAACACCATGCGCGGTTATACAACAACACATTTACTACGTAAACTAACCATAGGTACTACAAATGGATATTCTTCAGAGTATCCGCAATATTTGAAGCTGTGTAACTCTAGCCAGGGTCAAACGCCGTACTTCACATGAGCCAAACTCAATGCAAATGAGCATTATTATTATCACCATTATTATTATTATTATTATTATTATTATTATTATTATTATTATTATTATTATTATTATTATTATTAATATTATTAAACAATAGATACAAACGGTACATCCTTGAGCAGTCCTTCAGAGTGTCCGATATTCGAGAACGTGTAATACTAATTCTTTCACAAAACTCTGATACATACTGAGAATTGATAACTCACAATAAAATCTTTAAGCAACTATCGCAATTGAGATACTGGGAAACTGTACTAGTAAGACAGTCGTAAGATAGTGAGGACATCGGCTTCATCGCTTTTTTTTTTTTTCTTTTCGGAGGCCAAATCATTGAGAATTTGCTAGTTCACCTTTGATAATTCGACTTTCTGTGCTAAATCTTAGTTTCTTAGTTTGGATATTGGGGCTCGACACCGTTCGTCGTGCATAAAAATCGCTTCACAACCGTTATGTAATGCTCTTTTGCAAATCGGGAAAGCCTCAGGTTACACTTTCCTTGAAAGATTCTCACAATAATTCTTTGCAGACAAGTTTTGTAAAGAAGATGCCATACACGTGCGCGATTTTTCCTTCTCGTCTCGCAAAGTTTGTTTGATTACGATTACTTGACTTTTTAACGTTCACTTAGCAGCGTAATTGCCGAATCTTAGTTTCTTAGTTTATAGTGCCTTCGCAGAATAAATCGCTTCATTGCCTTACGGAATGCTCTTTTGCGAATCGAGTAAATGATCGGGTTGCATGCTGAGTTAAAGACTGCAAGGATTAAACAGAATCTGAGTACTGCAGGCGGAACATCAGTTACCCTCAGTTTTACGATTGACACTAGATACGTAGGAAAAAAGCAAACTAAAAATGCCCCAATAATGTAAAATCCGTCTTTAGCTGCTCTGTGCTGATTTAGTTTCTTCTTCAAGTTGTCCATCAACGTAGAGGTGCCATCTTGCGCTTCTTCTCCTTGATTTCTGTGAGCTTGACGTATGGAAGCTTGTTCCGCAAAAATTAATTTCGTTTCACGGATTGCAATTTTTACAGTCACATAATTCATTCTTATCATGATCACGAACGGAATCAGGTAAATATAGGTGGGCGCGAAGGCAAGGAAGAGGATGACTCCTTCAATCTCTGGCAATCGACTTCTGTCTTGGTTACAACTCAAAAGTCCGATATTGTAGCCATAGTAAATATGCACAATAGCTCCAGGTATTCCAAGTGTAGCTGTAACACACCAGTGCAAGAAGATACTCCACAGTATGCGCTGCTTCGTCAGACCTTCAGAGTAAGTCAAGGGTTCTTTGACGATGGCCTTGTATCTCTCGTACGATACAGCACATAAGTGAGAGACAGTAGTCAGGTACAACGTTTTGCCAGCGAAAGCGAAACACATGCACCAAGTGTCCCCTGGACTCCAATCTTCGCCGGATTGCCAATTGCCTATACGAGGAACCACAACAAAACCAAGGATCATAATGTCGCAGCATGCTAGACTGGCGAGCAGAAAGAAATGAAACGTGTGAAAGCACCGATTGAGGTAAACCGTCACCACGACCAAGACATTGCCAGGAATACCGAGAGCAAGAACAATATAGAGCGCAACAGTCTGGATAAACATGACTACTCTCTTGAAAGATGTTTGGCGAGTTTGAGAGCTGCAGCACACCAAAAATGCCAATTAAGATAGTTGCTTGGATAATAAGTGGCTTTCTTATTGGTTAAAGTTCTGAAGACAGCGCAAACATTGCCTTCCGTAAATACAGGAAATTTGAAGGCGTTGTACGAAGACAAAAATCACAAAAAATTGAGAGCAGAATGTTTATGAAGAGATTCAAAACCACATATGTAAACTTCGTGGTACAAAATGAATAGACATTTACCAAATTCTAGAAGGAATTCAGGAATATCTAGATAGCAGGAACAAGGAATTTCATGCTCTCCTTTCTGTGTCGACTAAAAACTAGTGTTAAAAATTAGTTTAGATAAATGTGGAATTACCACACAGCTGAGGATGGTATACATAGTCACACACAAACACCGATCTGATCAAACACACGCAAATTATTTCCTCTCAATATATTTTGCTCATTTGCACTGTATTCGACCCATGTGAAGTTAGACGTTTGAAATAGTCCTGATATATTCAATATGTAAAGGACGTTTTTGCGATATCTGTGACCATTTGGGTGCGAGGTATATGCGAATACGGTACTTTTATTAACGGTTTATTGCGTTGATTGAACGATGAATTTGGAGTTCAAAGTTATTGCACAGCTGAGGACGATATAAAGGGTCACACACAGACACAAGATTTGATCAAAGAAGTGCTAATTATTTCTATATTGGAAACGGATTGAAAAAATAAAAAAAAAAAACAAAACAACAACAACAACAACAACAAAGAAACAAATTTTGTTTCCACCCTACCCACGGCTTTTGCACACAACAAATCCACACATAAAGACGCCTGTATCCTGTCCACGTTTTCCAAGTTAAAAATAGGATGCATGAACAAAGGCCCAGTTTAACGCCGGCCACGAGCCGAAACGGAAATTAACAAGCAAAAAACAACAACAACGAAAAAAAGGGTTTTGCTCTAATTGAACAAAACAAAGAAAACCAAGGTTTCGAAAGAGCAAAATTGACGGAATACTATAGACCTTTGTCACGGTCAGATAGCTTATTCTGTTCATTCCGGAATCAAAATAGGTCCCAATAGTGCAGAATTACCGCCTATTCCGGAATAGTCACAAAAGAATGCACCCTTAGATTCATGAAAGGACACCATTTTCAAGCGAAGTGTGTTTCCGTCGCCCATTTCACTGGCGATCATCGAATCATTTTCGTCCAAGATATGTTGTTATGTTGTAGCACTCTTTACGTTTACTTTGTCACAAAAAAAAAAAAAAAAAAAAAAAAAAAAGTACAACAACTACAACATGTTATTTCCAACAGACTCCAGACAATGTACTGCTTACCGTGGGCCGGATTGCGTAGACCAACTCGGAGCATCTCCAAAATGAAAAATGCACACAACAAATATCTTGAAATACTACAAATGGATATTCTTCAGAGTATCCGCGATATTTGAAGCTGTGCAACTCAAAGGTCAGGCGCAAACGCCGCACTTCACATGAGCCTAACTCAATGCAAATGAACAAAATCCATTGTTTGAGCTACTTTGAAGCACAATGATAACTCGATTAACCTGTACAGTTAGTTGCACAACTTTATGAAAGTGTCTATATTTAAGTATCTATAAGTAGGGACGTCCGGTTCAGTGTGCTGTCCGGGGTCATACTTCGTAAAATTAAAACTCTTCATTGCCTTACAGTATATTCTTTTGCAAATCGAGTATAACTAATATTCGAGTTATATGCACAATTAAATTTTGATAACAGCAGACGGAATATCATTTTTGCATAATATATCTACGGGTATTTTCACCAAACACCACGGACGTATAGAGCTGTTTTCGGATGACTGTCGAAAACCTAAACCAAAGTGATCACACAGGCCAATCACAGAGACTGAGAGAAAACAGTTCAGCCAATTGGAAGCCAAAGTAATTTGCGTTTGGTTTTACTTTCCAATCAGCAGTGCGAGTACACGCCATCGCTTGCGTGAGAAGTGTTTGGTTTTGGTTTTGGTTTTGTTCCTGATTGGTTGAGAAGGCTGCCAAACTTGTGTGGACCAATCAGAAAGCGTAGCAAACGCAAAACCAAAGCAATCACACGATTACTTTCGACAGTCATCCGAAAACAGCTCTAACGCATTTACTAAGTAAAACTATGTGCAAGCTGACGTCCGATCTCATCTACACACTTCGTGTAAAGCGCCCTGAGCCTACGGTTTCTGATTATTATTATTATTATTATTATTATTATTATTATTATTATTATTATTATTATCAAGAACGTGTAATACATACTGAGAATTGATAACTCACAATAAAGGCTCTAAGCAACTATCGCAATTGAGATATTGGAAACTTTACAAGAAGGACAACCGTAAAATACGGAGGACATTGGCTTTTTTTTTTTTTTTTTTCGAAGGCAAAATCATTAAGAATTGGCTAGTTCACCTTAGACGATTACTTGACTTTTTAACGTTCACTTAGTAAGCGTAATCGCCGAATCTTAGTTTCTTAGTTTAGTGCCTTCGCAGAATAAATCGTTTCGCTGCCTTACGGAATGCTCTTTTGCGAATCGAGTAAATGATCGGGTTGCATGCTGAGTTAAAGACTGCAAGGATTAAACAGAATCTGAGTACTGGAGGCGCAACATCAGTTACCCTCAGTTTTACGATCGACACTAGATACGTAGGAAAAAAGCAAACTAAAAATGCCCCAATAATGTAAAGTCCGTCTTTAGCAGCTCTGTGCTGATATAGTTTCTTCTTCAAGCTGTCCATCAACGTAGAGGTGCCATCTTGTGCTTCTTCTCCTTGATTTCTGTGAGCTTGACGTATGGAAGCTTGTTCCGCAAAAATTAATTTCGTTTCACGGATTGCAATTTTTACAGTCACATAATTCATTCTTATCATGATCACGAACGGAATCAGGTAAATATAGGTGGGCGCGAAGGCAAGGAAGAGGATGACTCCTTCAATCTCTGGCAATCGACTTCTGTCTTGGTTACAACTCAAAAGTCCGATATTGTAGCCATAGCAAATATGCACAATAGCTCCAGGTATTCCAAGTGTAGCTGTAACACACCAGTGCAAGAAGATACTCCACAGTATGCGCTGCTTCGTCAGACCTTCAGAGTAAGTCAAGGGTTCTTTGACGATGGCCTTGTATCTCTCGTACGACACAGCACACAAGTGAGAGATAGTAGTCAGGTACAACGTTTTGCCAGCGAAAGCGAAACACATGCACCAAGTGTCCCCTAGACTCCAATCTTCGCCGGATTGCCAACCGACTATACGAGGAACCACAGCAAAACCAAGGATCATAACGTCGCAGCATGCTAGACTGGCGAGCAGAAAGAAATGAAACGTGTGAAAGCACCGATTGAGGTAAACCGTCACCACGACCAAGACATTGCCAGGAATACCGAGAGCAAGAACGACATAGAGCGCAACAGTCTGGATAAACATGACTACTCTCTTGAAAGATGTTTGGCGAGTTTGAGAGCTGCAGCACACCAAAAATGCCAATTAAGATAGTTGCTTGGATAATAAGTGGCTTTCTTATTGATTATAAAGGTTCTGACGACGGCACAAAAATTGCGTTCCGCAAACACAGGAAATTTGAAGGCGTTGTTAGGTGTCGCACCATGACAACAATCACAGAAAATTGAGAGCAGGATGTTTATGAAGAGATTCAAAACCACATATGTAAACTTCGTGGTACAAAATGAATAGACATTTACCAAATTCTAGAAGGAATTCAGGAATATCTAGATAGCAGGAACAAGGAATTTCATGCTCTCCTTTCTGTGTCGACTAAAAACTAAAGTGTTAAAAATTAGTTTAGATAAATGTGGAATTACCACACAGCTGAGGATGGTATACATAGTCACACACAAACACCGATCTGATCAAACAAACACAAATTATTTCCTCTCAATAGATTTTGCTCATTTGCACTGTATTCGACCCATGTGAAGTTCGACGTTTGAAACAGGCCTTTATATATTCAACATGTAAAGGACGTTTTTGCGATATCTGTGACCATTTGGGTGCGAGGTATATGCGAATATGGTGCTTTTAGCTTAACGGTTTATTGCTTTGATCGATCGATGAATTTGGAGTTCAAAGTTATTGCACAGCTGAGGATGGTATAAAGGGTCACACACAGACACAAGATTTGATCAAAGAAGTGCTAATTATTTCCTCATTGGAAACGGATTGAGAAAAAAAAAAAAAACAACAACAGCAACAACAAAGAAACAAATTTTGTTTCTACCCTACCCACGGCTTTTGCACACAACGTATCCGATCCACGTAGAGACGGCTGTTATCCTGCGCACCGTTTTCAAAGTAAAAAAATAGGATGCATAAACAAAGGCCCAGTTTAACGCAGGCCACAAGCTGACTATTAACGCAAATAAAAAACGTAAGGGGTTTTGCTCTAATTGAACAAAACAAATAAAACTAAGGCTGCAAGAACAAAATCGACTGAATACTATATACCTTTGTCACGGTCAAATACCCTTTTCTGTTCATTCTGGAATCAGAATAGTTCTTATTAAGCACGATTACAATCATCCCAGAATACTCACAAAAGCATGCACCCTTAGATTCATGAAAGGACATCATTTTCAAGCGACGTGTTATTCCATCGCCCAAGGGATGGGATGTAGTCAACAGCGTAATAAATGTACAAGGAACAAAACTTTCCTGTGGCAATCTACGCAGAACATTGCCTTACAATTCCACTTACACCAAATAAAACACAAAGTAAACGGTAAAACAAAGGAAGTTGATATCGAACTCAATTTAATTTTAGGTTGTTAGTCAATATTTGACATTTATGTTGTTGGAAAACCCTTCCTGAATAATCAGAATAAATACAATTTAAAAAATTGAAATGGATCTTTAAAAAATTCCTTTTCATACAAGCATATCAGGGTTTTAGTTACAATTTGATCTTAAAATATAGCCACTGAGTTTATAAAGATTTGTGAGGTATTAAAATAATGGACGATTAAAAAACATCAAACTCCACACATCATCAACAGTTAGTTTCCACTGATTTGTAAAGTCAAATTTAAATAAATAACCAAAACAGCTCAGTGCGGATTAAGCTGGTTCCAGGTTTTCTTTAACTCAATAAGCTAGCTTGCCTCTACGCGCTTTGAGGGGAAGAAAACCTCCGTGCCCAGACAAAGTACATTTTCGTATTTCATACTAGTTGGCAGAACTGCGGTGTATTTTTCTCTTCTGTGGAAACCCTCGTATTCATCGCGGCTATTATGATGTTATTTGTAGACTTCTATAGAGCAGAAAATGGGAGGAATATGCAATCAAATATAACGTTTACCTATTTGGAGCTGCATTCTTTCATGAGAAGTATTGAAACTCTTGTAAGGTTGTGTAAACTTGCTAAGAATGCTTGTTCTTGCTCCTCAGGAGAATCAGCTACAAATCAAAGTAATTAACTTAATTTAGTACTAGGTAATTGTGAACAAGTTGCATTGCAAGTGACTTTACCGACCGCGTATTGACTGCACGAGAAATCTTACCGACCACATGTCGACCACATATTGACCACGTTACCGACCACATATCGACTACGTTACCAACCACATACCGACCACGTTACCGACCACCTATCGACCACGTTACTGACTACGTACCGACCACGTATCGACTACGTTACCGACCACATATCGACCACCTATCGACCACGTTACCGTCTACATACCGACCACGTTACCGACCACCTATCGACTACGTTACCGACCACCTATCGATCACGTTACCGACCACATATCGACTACGTTACCGACCACATACCGACCACGTCACCGACTACATACCGACCACCTATCGACCACATACCAACCACCTATCGATCACGTTACGGTTACCGACCACATACTTTGACCACGTATCGACCACCTCACGTATACCTGTGCTGTTAAGTATTTGCCAGTATATAACAAGTGTAATATACCTGAATTCTGATGGATATCTTCACTCAGGCTGAGAATATTTTCCTCCCAAACGTTAAACAACGCTGATATGAGAGACAACTGGTCCTTGTAATTTGGTGTGGCAGTTAGAACCTGTTTCAGTAGGCCAATGAAGCGTTCCAGCCTTCTCCCTTTGCCTTGTATGATGTCTTCCTGGCCTGTCACCTGCAAACAAATTACTATTCAAGCAAAAGACATGCATGTATTGGCAGTAGGGGAGGAAAAAGGAGTGGAGAAAGAGGAGGACTTCAGGAAGGTGGTGAGAAAATAAAATAAAGGAACTAAAAAAATGTTCCAGAGAGATGGAAGGATGATAAAATCACAAAAGGAGCTCAATAGAAAACATGGGCTTAAAAACACAGCCTGCAAACAGAATCTCTCAGCTTGGAGGCGGGTGTAAATTAATATTGCCGCCAACCCATCTCTGGGTCCCAGCTGGGAAAACGTGGAAGGATCCTGCAAATAAAGCCGCTTCACGGATTGATTACATTCACCCAATATGAGCAGAGAAGGGTTGACGGAGACATGAAAATTGAGTTGGATAAATAGAAGAGAAGGAAAGGGAAAAACTGGTAGGAAATAAAATGGGAGTGGGACACAGAATTGAACTTTTAAGTTAAAACTGCAGTTATAATAAGTACCTGTGCCACATAATATCCAAGATAAGCCAGTTCGTGTAGTTTCCCACTCGCTGCTTTGCTGCTTAGAACTTTGTGGCAAACCACCTCACCAGACAGTTTCAAAAGCTTGGCTACATTCTCAAAGCACCAGCCCTCAGGTAATGCTGCCAAGGAAGCAGATTAACAGAACACCACAACATATTGGTTTGAGCATCAGATCAAACTGTGATGTATGTGATGTAGTGGCCAGTATTGACCAGATTTCAAAATATCTTTACAGCAAATCTTCATTCTACGTTTTACATGTAGGTAAGATAACTGGGCCAAGTGTACTTTAGCCCATCGGTCGACAGTTGGCCGTCGGTCGACTGTTGGTCGACTGCTGACCGACAGTCGGCTGACTGTTGGTAAGAGTTGGTCGACTGTTTTTCATACTTTTGTCGACAGTCAATCGACAGTCGGCCGACACTTCTACTCCGCCTCAACAACTTCACTTACCTGTTAATTCGTCAAAAACAGTGATAAGGTTATCATCACCCCATTCTTTCTCACAAATCTTTAGCAGAATCTGAAGAGCTTCTGCAAGTTCCTTCATATCAGGATCTTCAACTCCATAAAATGTTGGGCTAGTTTCCATGAGTTCCCAGTCAATAAAGCCTAGGTATGATAAATGACAACAACGATGACAATTAAATATGAGCTAACTGCAACGGTCTCCACTTTGTTTTGCACATTTTTGCTATAACCATCTAACTAAAGAGGCAACATTTCACATGGTGTCCAAGGGACCACCACCGTGACAGTGGTCCCGTGCAGCTGCTACTTCATTTTTTACATTATTACACAATATGGGCCAATTTTTAGGACCCATCCGCAATAATCCTTTTTCGTTTGAAAACAAATACTTTTTTATGCGCTTTTGCTTTCCGTGCATACTAAAACGATGACTCGAAAACGGAGGTTTTTGAAAACAGTTCCCAAAGTGGAGACTTTCGAAAACGGGATGCGTTTTCAACCAAAAACGAATTAGGGTGGATGGGTAACTCGAAAACGGAGGATTAGTGTGGACAGGCAAAAACGGAGGTTTTTGAAAACACATTAGTGTGAAGGTAGCCTTAGACAAGGTTTGGGCCGAGGTTAGGAAAGTCCTGGTCTAAACAAGGTTTAAACAATTGCCATGCTTATGCTTATCGGATCACGGTTAAATGTGGTCTTTATAAACCGATGCCCGTGATCCATGTTCTACAAATGCATTTTAACATTTGGATTTCTCCCTGGTTTACAGAGTCCGTCAAAACTCAATTTAGTGATAAACCTAAGTTAGTCTAAGTTAAACTTTGTTTAAAAATTTGGCCCATCAGTCTTTCTGGAGGTAAAACTGCTAGCATACTTAGAAGTCCTGCCATTACTCACCGCTATTCTCGCGCAATGGTCCATACAATATATAAAGTAGGCGTGCTTGAAAAACGTATGGCCAGGGCTTCAAGATGCTGGAAAGCCAGAATGCTCTTTCTGTCTCATCGCACGCCTTATCCAGAAAAATCTCTCTGCAGAACACTCTTACATATCTCTCGTACCAAGGCTGTGAGGCTGGGGCAGTATGCAGCACCTCATTTAGTTTCTCATCAAGGCAGGAAGCTCCTGATATCATTGGAAAGATGGAAACAAACTTTTGTTTATTCTATCATATATCATCATATTCCAATTTAGAATTCTCCTATGTATATAACTCTGCACTAATCGATATTGGGTTTACATGGATAGCCATATTGGTTGCAAAAGTAATGAAATATTTTGCATAACATCAAAAATTTATTTCCCAAGAAGATTGAAATCATATTATTCCCTCTTTAGAGAGGTGAATGTGGCACTTGTTCTGTAAGGGCTGAGACTAAACCCCTCAAAGGGGGCCAGGGCCTGGGTGTTTGGGTGCACAATCAGGGTAGATATTGATGTATATTATTGGAATAGGCATATCATACATTTGGCTCTGAACACCAATACCAGGATAACTATCCAAAGCAGTAGTACCTTTAATGGCCATGTATGCTTTGAGCTTCTCATCATCTTCCCATCCAGCAACAAAAGAATGAAGAAACATTCCATAGCAGCTGTAGGCCACATCACTCCCAAAAGTAGCACATATCTCCGAGTGTGTGTCTTGGAGCTGATAATTAACATACAGGAATTGTGTGCTATGCATTAGTTACTACTACTTTAAACAATAAGTATCCAGTTGGTGACTATCTGTTGCATCAAAATGCCTTTTCCTGGGAGGGGGGGGGGGGGAGGATGGGGGAACTCCTGCAGCATGAGGTCTATAAGACCAAAGGAATGAGTTGGTGCAATCAGCACATACTTTCTTCAGGTTGTAACCACTGGATGAAACTCATTCCTACACAGCAGGGTTTAAGGGTCTAATATCCACGTTTCCATGGCAACATAGCTATTTTACAACAAATAAAACAATCCATAATTCATTGTACAGAACTATGCTCTTCACACTGTTTTCAGATTAAATTGATGACTATTAGCAGGAAATTCTTAAGAAGAATTAGTGCCAGGTAATAAAAATAAACATAATTACTCCAGTTTACCAAGATGTCCATGTTTCCATGGCAACAGAATTATTTTGTGACACAAAAAATCCAAAATTAATTACACAGAACTAGTATGCATGCTGACCCTGCACAGCAATTTTCAGGTTAAAATATTTGTAGAGAAACCTTGTTAGGAGGACATGTGATACCTTATCCAATATGGCTTCAACTTCCTTAAGTCGCTCTCTTGTAGAGAAGAGGCATGTTGCTCGTTTGAGCAGGATACCTGCAAGAAATATTATATATTAAAAGTACAACTCACAATATTAGGCAAATACATTCTTGTGGTCTCACATGATGAATGGTATATAATACAAATTTAATATTCTTATTCTGCTTTTGTGCCTGTTTTGTAACCCATGACTTGGGCAAAAACAAATGTTGTATTGGCATTTCATAGGGGTTCCAAACGTCCAGCCTCAATTGAGGTGGTTGCAAATTCGGAGTCATTGTGTGTGGTTTTTCTAGACATCTTCCTGTTCAAGCATAGGTAGGGGGCACGTTTTTACTATGAACTATGTGAAAGCCAGCTGGGGTTACTATTTCCACTCCAGTGTGCTGTAGTAAAGCATAAAGGACTGAAAGCCTGGGTGGAGTTTTGATCCTCAAACACAATTTATTGAAGTCCACCCTTCCTTCCCCCTCCTGCTCCCACTCCACCCACCTCCTGCTCCTCCTCCCCCTCCCCCCACCCACCCCTCACCCTCAATGGGTTGCAACATATCAGTGCTTGCATGTGGCATATTGTATGCTTGTTGTGACTTGCATAGCCTTATAAAACTCCTTCATATCACCATCAAGTACCCTATCTACAGTATTTACCTAAATTGTGAAAGTGTACAAAGCACTCAGCATCTGGCAAATTACTAGACAACTCCTCAGCTTTGGGAACAAATGGAATGATCACTGGAAGTGACTCTTTTCCATGAAGGAATCTCACGACCACATTCTGCATCACTTTGGAAACCAGTGCAATGCTTCCCAAATCACTTGGGTGACAAAAGCTGAATATTCTGAAGAGCATCTCTTCAGGAATGCAGTGGAACAAACCAAGAGGGCTTTTGTGCAGAGCTGGTTTCTTTTGAACATTATCTGTTTGGCTTTGCTTTGTTCTCTTCTTGACTCGTCTGCTGTATCTGTAGTCCTTGACACTTTGCATGTAGTCATAAATAGTTGTAGACATCCTAAATGGCACTGATTCAACTGGACATTGGGCCTATTTAATTGGCACTCCTAGAGGTATAAAAGAAGTAGAATTTCAAATGCGTATGATGGCTAAAAAAGTACTAGCTTGTGCTTCAAACAAATAATAAATGTTTCTCACTCTCCCACGACGCAGGCAGGGGTATTTTTTATACCTTTCACGGGGAATTTATTAGCGTCTGTTTGAGAAGGAAAAGTTATTTATCAAAAGACAAATAATGTACATTTCATAAGGCTTCAATAACTTGCACCTATAAAATAAAAAAAAGCTTACAGTACACTTGATGCACACCCGCATCTAATTAACAAAGATGTGTTGTATCATGCATATAATTTGGCGAGAACAGAATGAGAGAAATTTGGTCCTCTTTTGTGTGGACCAATGAATATAAACACAAAAGCTTCCGAAAATAGTACAAGTACATAACAACTGCAAATACGTCAGAATTATTTGATAACAGAACAAAATATTGACGATGAAAAATCTCTGTCACGACGTTTATGTCGTTTGTTATTATTGTAATCTGTTCTTTGAAGCCGTCTGCGTGCACTCGTAGGTTTGAATTACCTTGAATCTCCAAGGACACGAGGAACATCCATTTTTCTCTTTGTGCGAAAATAGTAAATGTCGCTTCTACGTGAGTGTGGCGGGAAAAGGTGCACGCCGCGTTCTTCGAAAACCGCGCCATTTTTGAGCGCCCGCGTCACGGTGTCATACACTCCGAGTCCCTCCGAATCATTTACGAGCCTCGACGAACCGACCAGTCGGCAATCGTCGGCAATGCTAAATCGAGACCTAAGTCGATAATAAATCGCAAAAGTCCGAGCGAGCATACGAACAACTATCGATATTCACTTGACCAATCACATCTTTGGTTTTCAGCCGGCGTTGAAAAGGAAATCCATAGACTGTCTCCCGAGCTTTCTTTCTGGAAGGACTGTCTTGCGCTTTTTAGGTATTTCAAAGCCATGATAAAGCTCTTTTCATTAAAACAACAAAAGAAAGAGGGCGATGGAGCCAAGAGTGGATCAAAAAGGGCTTCGGCAGCACAGCTTCGGATAACTACAGGTAAAACATGCTGACACGTTCGTCCGGTCGGGTTTGTTGTGTGATGCAATGAGATGTGTGCATTCCCTGAAACATGTTTGACTTAGTTCTTGTAAGGTTTGCTGTTGGTATAAAGATCTAACTTACTCTTAATCCACGTTAGATATTTGACTGATTTTACACCAACCACTCGGTGACAGTATACCAACTTCGCTTCAAATTAACATTATGTCTTTTGACAATAAAATTCAGTGATTTTGTATCTCTTTTTTCGTTATCCATTTATTAAGTTTGCGTGTTGGGCTTTTGTGTACAGGTAAGGTGTTTGCCTATTTCGTTTCTCATCCCAGATTCATATAATCCATCGTACTTTTTTCATTTCCTTTTTTCTACGTCCGCTTGTTGGTCATATATTTACTTCCCGTTTTCTCTTTACTGAATATATTTACTGCTGCTGTTCAACTATAGACAGATTCTAAATAAAGAATCACAATGTGTAAGGTTTTGTTCATGTACAATACATATGTAGTTTATTACAAAATTTTTATATCTATTGTATTTTTAAAATAGTAGAAATAGCATACATTAGTCAGGAGAATGTCAAAAACTGAGCACATATTTTTACCTCTATCACAGCCATTTGCAACCAGAACAGATATGTGTATAATATGATGATTTGTATTTATATAGTCACTACTTCTTTAAAAATCTTTACAGCTGTAGTTATGTGTAAGTCAAATCCAATTGCATTCATTCCACCCCCCCCCCCCCCCCCATATATAGATGATTTCATCATCTATATATTCCTCTGTGCAGGTCTTAGCGCTGTTGTTGATTACAGCTGTGGAAAAATTGTGGTGATTATTTGAGATGATAAATTTGAGTCCTCTTTGCTTACACTGGTACTTGTTGTTTCACCTCAGATATCAATGAGCTGAACCTCCCCAAGACATGTCAGACAGATTTTCCAGACCCTGATGACTTGCTGAACTTCAAGCTTTTTATATCTCCTGATGAGGTGATTACTTATAGGGGGGGGGGGGGGGGGGGGGTACTCAAGTATATTAGTGATGGGGAGGTGTGAATGAGGCCATTTTTAGACCCCCAAAAGGTCCAATGAACCTGAATGTAAGCCTCTTGTCATTTGCATGGTAGTATGAGCTGGAAAGGGAAATAATTGTTAGAATATTGTTTGCTGTAGATTCAAGAATGCTAAGGCATGCTTTTTATCACCCCAAAAATAAAGTTCTACCAAAATCTTTCTTCCCAAAAAAGGCCTACCTGAAAACTTCTTACCCAAACCCTGGGTTGAAAGTATTCTCTTTTTTTTTTTCAAGCTGCCTGACTTAACAGTGCTCCTTGCACACAGTTCAAAGGTCTCAGATCTTACAAAATGACTTTGGTATATATATAGAGGACATTACACGGTGGCGCGAAGATATGAATTTTATTTTCGAGTGGTAAAATATTGTTTTTACCACGAGAAAATAAAATCCATATCTTCAAGCTGCCATTTAATTTTCTTTTTATTATATTAGACACGAGTGTTTTACGAAAAATTGCACAAACAAGCGGGAAATGATGCCAACAATATCCTCACTAGTGAGGATATGGAAAATACGCCACTCAGGTCCCAGATGTAGTTTCGTATGGATTTTACACACGGTATATTTTCCAGTAAAACACTCGTGTCTATATAATAAATGATGTAATTTGTTATTGTTGTCAGTGCATTGTGAAAGTAAAGGTTGTACATATATTACACTGTATCTACAATGTACAGTTTTCAGTAGACAATTTTCCATTTTTTGCAGTGGAATGTCTGAATGTGCTTATTTGTTTTCTATCTTTTTAGGGCTTTTATAAAAATGGAAAATTTGAATTTAGCTTCAAGGTAAGTTCCGTTATTGATGTGGCTTGTAATACAATGTATTGTATTAACATTTATTATGGTGCCATGATATGGAAATACAATCAAAGCTCCCATAAGTAGACATCCTCAAAAGTGTCCGCGTCCGCTCATGGTAATGTCCGCTTATGGAAAGTCTGAGTGAGAGTTCAAACAGGGTTTCGTGAAGGCGTCCATAAAATAGAGCTGTCCGCTTATGAGAGTGTCTGCCCAGAGAGCTTTGACTGTGCTATCAAGGGACTATCTGAGTTGAATTTTATTGTTTTCCAGGTTGGCCCAGGGTATCCACATGATGCACCCAAGGTGAAGTGTGAAACAAAGGTAGGACATGTGAAGTACACTACTGTATGCAGTTTAATGATAATGAAGAGAATAGCTGTGTACAAGAGAACTCTTTTTCCTGTTCCTCTCTGCTGCAATTTGGCCGATAAGCAGCTATGCAGTGGCTGGGGGAAAACGGAGAAATACGTATAACTTGGATTGATTGAGGGTCAATGTGTGAAAGCTGGAAGCTGTGAAGGAATTTGAAGCTGACATTTTAAGTGCGAGCCTTTGTTTGAGCAAATGAATAACATTATTACTTTGTTGTGGCTTGACAAGATGGTTGGTTACTTGCTTGTTACCTGAAATTCAAAGTCTGCCCAGGTCAAGCCCAAGTTTTGTTTTGACTAGAATGAGTTTTTATACAGTTTAATGAACTACTCTTCAATATAAACTATATGCTAATTTATAATCGCAGGTGTATCACCCAAACATTGACCTCGAAGGGAATGTTTGTCTCAACATCTTAAGGTAAGCACTGTAGCAACACTTTTCACTTACCGTATAACTTTGTAGATGCATTCCTTGTAGACTTTGAGACTGGTTGAACAAGGCTGCCTTGAATTGCACTGACAAAATAATGATCACACAGAAATAACATGATCACAGCACAGACATGAAAACTGTATCATTTTCTGTGTTCAGTTGTAAATAATTTCAATATTTGATGGTGGAGATAAGATGTCACTCATACTAACCTTTGTACCACACAATGTTACCAGCAAGTACATTACTGTTTTCTTTTCAGAGAAGACTGGAAACCTGTTCTAACGATAAACTCAATTATCTATGGATTACAATACCTGTTTCTGGTGAGTAAACTACAGAAAATAGAAATATGACAACCTTTTCACCACCACATTAAACAGGGACCCACACTATAAAAGGCCGTTGGCCAGGCCAAGCCATAAGTCAGTTGTCAATTAACACTGACAAAGACAGGAGCTGAAACTGAAAAGTCAAACATTTGAAGGTTAATATCTTTTCACTTTTTTAGGAGCCAAACCCTGATGACCCTCTGAACAAAGGTGAGCACTGATTTTAGAAATTGAATGGTTTTAAAATTTTAAAAAGTTGGGATCCCCACCTAAAACACTGTCTCTTGCAATTCCAGAAGCCGCAGAAGTCCTAAGGAATAACCGACGATCCTTTGAACAGAACGTGCAGAAAGCAATGCGAGGTGGATACGTAGGGAGTGTTTACTTTGAACGCTGCTTGGTGAAATGACACTAGATGCGCAACAGAGCGGGATCTATTTATGTATCATATGTACTGCAACAGCAAGGAAACAAAGGCCCAGTGGGGCTGCTAGTGGTTCGAATTTATTGTGAAAAAATAACAGACTGAATTCCAGTTTCAGGCATTTCACCAACAGGTAGTTTTACTTACAGAGTGCATAGAAATTCTTACAGCAAAAGGTGGTTAGATGAATATCTTGTAAATAAAAGGGCCAGGCTATAAGAGTTGGTGTCAGTGAAATGTACTTATCAAGGACACTGCTTATACTCTGGCAAGAAATTGTTCATTTGTATCACCGACTTCTCAACAGATTGTCAGGGACTACAGTCCACGAGACTAGCCTCCACTGTTTCAGTTTATGTCATTAAAATCTGTTCTCAGTTTAGTCATAATGTTATATTATCTACAAGTTATGTTTGCAGGTAACTTGAGAGTCGCATTTTGTTGCTCCTTTGTGATCTCATTCCACACTTCTTCACCAGCTTGAAGAGGTGTCATTAGTTTTTCAGACAGCATTATAACCTGAGCATTAGGCTTTCTTTTTTTTTAAGGGCCTGATACTCAGGTTAATAGCATTACGCAGGGGTCGGGCGCCATGAACCAATAGAGATTTTAAGATTGCCGTTTTCCTCAGCCTGCAAACCTTTTTAAAAACCTCTAACCGCAAGTCACATATCACGTCTGTCGTACCACTGTTATGTTTTCAACACGAGGAGGCTTGAGGGCCGTCGAAATATTCACCAGTTCGCTGCTTCCTGCAGCGAGAGCACAGCTTTCTCAGCAGAGCAATCCTCCCCACCTTGACGGCTGGGCATGTGAAACGCGTGCTTCGAACCCCTGATTTGTACGTGTACGCAGTGAATACAATATTATCCAAGTCTCGAAGCTGTGTTACTATAAATTGAGTACGCCCAGTACGCAGTGAGTAAAAGTATTCAAAGAACGAGGTAGAATTGTATGAATAACTTACCGCATAGCCACTGCGTTATAGAGCTTCATCGCGTAGCCAACTACCTAATCAAGACTCCTGCCCCTAAAATTTGTAGCCTTCGGTTTGTGGTATAGTACGCCGTAAAAATCATGCCCTATTCCAGACAGAAGGCAAGATATATATTTAGTACAAAAACGCTGCCACTGAAATTAGTTTCAGGACTGCGAACGTGTGAGCGGGCAGATTGCTGACCTGTAACGGAATCACGTGACCTGTAACGCAGTCACGTCACGACGATCACGTACGCCGGACACAGCCGTCACGTGGATTGGCACTCAGTTCAGCCGTCGTGACTTGCGATTATTGTACGTGTCCGCTTGTAGTTCTTGTTTTTGTTGAAAAACAAAAACAAACAAAAAAACAAAAAAACACGCTGTACTGGACAAAAATATAATCACAGCGCGAAGTTTATTCTCTGTGACGCAAGGCGCACACTTGCGGACTTCCTGTTGACACTCGGACGTGACTTAGTTTTCACTCCTCTCTCGGTCAATAGTAGTATAAAGTTATAGCTCGGATGTTACTTAACTTTGTTTCAACATTGAGTGAGGTTCATTGGGATTGATCGGAGGATGCCCGCCACAGATAAGGAATCGGACTTCGTTGAAATCAAGGAGGTCTTCAAGTGAGTATGGTAGTCTCACACAGCCTGGAATAAGGCATTTATAATAATAAATAATAATAATAATAATAATAATAATAATAATAATAATAATAATAATAATAATAATAATAATGATTAAACTGATTAAACTATCTAAACTTTATGATTTAGAAGCTAATGCGGACTCTATACATGAAAATGCTCCGTATAAAAGAAGTTAAAAACTAGGCATTTGACTATTTTTTACATTTTAATACTTTTACAATGACTTTCTATCTCTTCACTACACAGATACATCGACGACAAACAGGTATGCTGAAGTAAAGTAGCAGTGGGGTCATCGAGCGGCTGTATAGTCTGTATACCCTAGAAAACTAATCAGTATCATTTTTTACTATTTATTTTATTTTATAGTATATGCATTCCATCAGGGTCAAGACGGATATACTAGCTTTTCAAAATACTGAACCAGCCTCTCAATGAGACTCACCCGAATCAGCAGAACTCACAAAACTGGCAAATTGGAATCTTTTTAAAAATAGCCACATGGTCAAAAAGCGTTAGTCGAGCAGTGGAGGAGTCCTGGCTACAGGATTGGATTTGGGTTGCACCCTCGGCCCCGCCTACAGCATCAACCAATCACAACCCTCCAAGTTTTTGAATGAGCCCACGTGTATGCAGTGGTTGCACGCATTAAATTATAATCAGTATTTCATCATGTCGTCTCTTGGAAGAATACGGAGTCCGTTCTGTGCAGTATTGCGAAGTTGTTTGATCAGGCAATCGGGGCTAACGAGGCCTAACCTTTTACCAGCGGTATGTACTCGCGTTTAGCCGTGGTTTTTGTGTTAGTTCTTTGGCTTCTTCGGCCTATTCCGACATCTTCATTAGACAACATTTTGCCGCCGGTTCGTTTAAGATTTATTTTTTTCCGGACCAGGGTGATTGCAGACTTTTTGTCCAAAAATCCTCCCTTATACTCGATCGGTTTCACTCACTGTCGAAACTGTGCCGATATTGAACGCTTTTGGAGCTTTAACAAAACAAATATAAAAAATCTGCAATCCAATCGCGCCAAAATTATCGTGACCGCAAGCGTTTTGTGAAATCCATTGTTGCCAAAAGTAATATAAATTGATCCGAACAACTCACGGATTTACTGCGGAAGTATATGAAACCAAAATGTCGCAACCCCGAATCCGATATCGACATGTTGTCTCATGATTGTTCCTGTATGATCATGATCAAGAAAATAGGCATAACATATGTTGACTCCCAGAAATAGGAATTTGCTCTTATTTGAATCACACAAACTGATAAATACGATAAATACATAATTTAGGCTAGGGTGTACTCTTTCGATTTTGATTTTTTAAATATCTTAAATTTTGTTTTTAGGGTCGATGTTTGTCTACGATACAGAACTTGAAGGTGAGTATTATTATCAATGAAACAATCAATTTCTAATTTTTGTACTGGCCACCTAAAATAATTACGGAGCTAATCTAATTGAGTGACACATATACATGTCAACACAAAACTGGTAAGAGCAGAGTCATTTGCAGATCATATCAACTAAATGGAGTCAGTGGCCCCATTTTCTTTTTATAAAACCGAATCTGGTACACAAAGGGAGTCTTTTTAGGTGGAGTAGAAACTGTGCGATCACATTATCTTAATAGCAAATTGAATACCTGCAACCCTTTATGAAATGCAAAATTCCCTTTAATACAACCCCCCTCAACACCCCATAAAAAAGCTCAGGGATATTTCAACATTATTTTTAAAGTTACCGTACAGTACATGCAATGCAGTCTATCAGATAACTGTATTCTTAGAAGTCTTGCATGGACCTTTCAGTACGATGGAATCAAAATTGAAGAAACCAAGAGCCCAAAGGCAAAGCCTGACCCAAATGAGCTGGTGTTTGGTAAAATGTTCACTGATCACATGCTGTCAATTGAGTGGACTGCTGAGAATGGCTGGGACACTCCCAAGATTGGTCCGTATCAGAACCTCTCTTTACCTCCCTCGGCTTCCGCCTTCCATTATGCTCTGGAGGTAATATTAAAAATATAACACAACAATGACTTGTACTGTAGGCACTGTGATGTTATTGAGGATATCCCATGTGATTGCGATAGTAAATAACATGTTCCCGTGTGATATAGCCTCATCTATTAAACATGCAGGAAGTTGGGAGAACACATGAAGAGCATGGGGAAACCAAGAGGCTGCCGAAATACTCTCATCTAACATGTTTTTTTTAACCTATCACAATGCATGTAGTATCATACTGTAGTAATATTTAATAAAAAGTAAGTTGGTTCTGATGTCCCCTCTATTCAAACCTTACAGTACTACATGTGTGACAATGTATGGAGTCAGAAAAGTCAGATAGGATACAATATTAATTTAGGGACTTACTGTCAATGAGACAGTCACTGTGGTGTATCCACAGTATCGTTTAAATACCGGTATTCATTGGTTCAAAGTGTTAGACAAGTACTAGCTTGGCAATATTATATACTCACGAAGCATTTTTGAATCTGCTGATGTCCTTTGAATCACACCTGCCAGCTTGTTATTGCTCTTATTCCTCTTCCTGTTTATCCCGTCCTTCAACTGTAGCTGCAGATTGTTTATTAACAAACTGATGTCACTTTATTCTCTCATCAAGTGTTTTGAAGGCATGAAAGCATACAGAGGAGATGACAATGTAATCAGACTGTTCAGACCAGATGAGAACATGAAAAGATTAAATCGGTCAACTCACAGAGCTTCATTGCCGGTATGAGTACAAGCTGGTTATTCCTTCAGTTAAGGTCATTGCTACAGAGTGTGGTATTGCAATTGAGTGTTTCCAGAGATTGTCACCCTTACAGTCATTTAGAAAACAGTATTTTAGTTTATGAAATAATTTGACATTTTATACAGTATATGCATATGTTTGCAGACACTGCTGTTATCCTCTTATGATATTTTCTAGTTGTGTCATAAAACAACAGTGGCTATGCACTGAAAACTAGAACTCTGGAAGTCATTTTCATCACTTTAATCTCAATAGGAGTTCGACGGAGAGGAGATGATAAAGTGTATAAAGCACTTGATCAAGATTGATCAAGACTGGGTCCCTCACTCTAACAAGTGCTCTCTCTACATTCGACCAACAGTGATTGCCACTGAGGTAAAATATTCTGCCAATGTCAGTGGGGAACATAACAAGTACAAAATATAATATTATGAATTAATAATAATAAATTATTATATTAAAGTGGGGGTCAGGTTAGGAATTCTTTGTATCTGTGCTGAGTCAGGAAAATAGTATAGAAACCTTACAAACAACTTGGTTTCAGCTGGTAAACATAGCACATGCTCAGGGGCTAAATGCTTTATATTAGTGATTTTATCCCAACCCCCCCCCCCCCCCCCCCCCCCTTTTTTTTTTTTTGTCATCTTACTGTCTATTTGACTCATCTCTGGAAGGAAAGCTTGGGTTTTTTCAGTTGAATTGTGTTTTTAAGGTCGGCGTCTCACGAAAGTGAGAAGCACGACCTTGTTGCGGCCACGACACCGTCAGTCCGTCAGTCAGTCCGTCAGTCAGTCCGTCAGTCAGTCCGTCATCTGTGTCAACAATAGGCTTCCAAATTAGGAAGTTTATTCCAAATTTGGGCACGATCACGCATGATGAAATGAAATACATTTCAAGAGATCGATTAACTTTAAAGGCACGGAATTATACGACCTTTTAATCACGGCTTTTGGTGAAAGTATGAATGCGGAAGATGCTCCAAAGGTTTATACTTGCTCTTGGCCGATACCTCGAGTGTTTCAAGCATCGCCCGATTTTCCTGATAAACTCTGTGTGAAAACAACATTTCATACTGGCGTAACGGTACGGACTTTATATCGATCGTGTAGTTATTATTTTGTGTGAATGTTTCAGTCGGTTGACCGTACACAGGAACCCGGCGTTCATCTCTATCGACACTCATTGTGCAGTGGACGCGCGCGATTTAGTTGTTTACATTCCTCAGTTTAAATTTGCCTGGATAACTTACCGCAAGACTTGAAGTATATTGTGTATGCCGAAGCCCTTGAACGAAAGGTTACTTTGGTGTTCTTCGTTGATAATGAGTTACAATATTATTAAGAGTTCGCTCGAACGAACTATGCAAGAAAACAACACATTCTTGTACGTATGTACGTATTCAGTCATCCGGTTAATATTTATCTGTTTCATCGGATTACCGAGACCGTAAATATGTGAACCTTCTATGACAGGTCATTCATGTGACTATAATAAACTTCACTCAAAAAGCATTTTGTATTCGTCGTCATTTGAAACCCGAGTTAAAGATTACCGCGTGAATATGTATACCGCTTGGAAGGAAGTTACGCCGCTCAAAATGATTTAAACACCGGTAAAGCGGGCAAGGTTTGTGCACTTTAGAATAATAATATCCTGTCAATGTTCGCTTTGAGTTGAGGGGATTAGGCCACTTTGAGGTTTACGAGAAGTTATTTGACTCTCTGAGCTGAGCTGATTACCTCATTAAATATGCATGTTACGCTTGATTGAGTGCAAGCGTGTTGCCCTCAGTGGTAAAGCGTGATGTCTTACTTTGCAAAATTTTCCATTCGAATCTCTAAACATACACAGCTGCTGCACAAACGTGTGCAAAGTTTCAAATCGCTAGCCCTACTGACAGCAACCAGATAGCTCCATACTGAACTCTCTTATTTAGCATCAGTTCTAAATCAAAGGAACCATTAACACCAAATAGGAGGGTTTAGTGTTGAGCAATTTGAACTTCAATAGCCCACATCTCAGCTGTTCAATGCGCTAAAGAGCTAATTTTTTGTGTGACCGTTTTTAGACAGGGCATTCCACAGAATTGTCTAAAATCCATATTCCAATATTTTTTGTGACATCACTTTACCACTATATTCACTCAAGGCAATCCCTACTTTAGATCAGTTAAGACACAAGCCTGTTGTACGGACTAGACCACAACCAAAGTCTGCCAATCAAAAAGATAGCCGACCTTACAGCGGCATCGCTGCTTTGATTTGCCATAATGACCTTTCCACATAAACATTAAAGACAATGGTTATCTAAGACATGCACTTCACTTTGACTCTGGTTCTATCATCAGTATTAAAGGACTTATTTGGCTGATGTCTCAGTTGATGTTAACTTGAATATTTTTACTTAAACAGCCATCCCTGGGTGTGAACAGGTCATCCAAGGTCCTCATGTATGTGATCCTCTGTCCAGTGGGACCTTACTTCAAGACAGGAACATTCAACCCTGTGGCTCTGCTAGCTGATCCAAACTTTGTTAGAGCATGGCCAGGAGGTTCTGGGGAGAGCAAAATGGGAGGGTAAGGTTGCTGCCTTTGACCATCAAGTGGCCCCACAGAATAAAATTACCTCAGTCTTAACAGCTTCACACCTGAAAGACTGGTCTTACACCATAGTTTTTATGTGTAAACACTTTTTTGACTTGTGGTTTCTTGTAGGAATTATGGGGCTACTGTGCTGCCGCAGTTGGAAGCCGAGAGACAAGGGCTGCAGCAGGTGCTGTGGCTGTTCGGAGACAACCATCAGGTAAAAAAGACAGTTAATCTTCACAAATTCTATTTTTTTGTGTTTATTCTAAACATTCAAAGGAAAGCCAATAAAGTTAAAAATAACAATAACTGCTACTATATTTATCTTTTGTAGATTACAGAGGTTGGCACCATGAATCTTTTCATGTTTTGGATTAATGAAAAAGGAGGTAAGAATAAATGTTGTAATTTGAACCATGTGAACATAAACTTATAAAATACAACCCTTGCCAAAGTCTTTGGTGTTATATATTGTATCCAATGTCTCTGAGGAGCACCTCTATTGTTTATTTTAGATAATAATTTATCTAAACCATTGTCACAAGATTTTGACAAATCCATGCATATTTCTGCTGTCTTGCTATAGAAGCTGCACAACCCATGGTGGTGTCGACTCAGAGGACTGTATAAATCTTCAATTGGCTTTTATTCATTCACTTCACTCACACGCTCTTTTTCGACTCAAATTACCACTTGCGAAACCACACTCGCGCACGTGGTTCCCGTGCCGTGAGTTATTGATTAATTAACTAAAAAACAGAAACTAATTTTCGGCTAAGTAAAAGTCACTTCTGGCGTCCATAACACATGGTGTAAGCTTCCTGCCTCTCTTCAATGCAACACTTACTGCATTTCTACTAAGAACTTATTGCTTGTTGACCTGGTTGCTTGTAGAAAAGGAGCTTGTTACTCCACCTCTGAATGGCCTTATCTTGCCCGGCATAACAAGATTGTCCCTTTTGGAACTGGCTCAAAGTTGGGTATGTGAATATTATGTCGTAGTAGAAGTGATAGTTTGGTTTTATCATTTTTTTTAGGCTCCGATTGTCGGTTCTGATCAGCCTTGTGCTCAGTCTCCCCCAAAGTTTCAGCTCACAACAGCCATGTTACTAATTTGCTGATACTGATGTATAAACTTGTCTGCATTGACCAGGGGGAATTTAAAGTTAGTGAGAGGGAGTTTACAATGAAGGACCTAACACAAGCATTATCAGAAAACAGGGTGAGTACATGAATGAAACTATGATGTAGTTTCTATTTCATGGTTTGAAAATGTCACTCAATTTTGTTATTAATATTAAATTATGGCATTGAATTTACCATCCATGTTACTGACCATTTAAAGTAGCTCACAATTTACACCAAATTGTTCAGATATTTTAGTACTAACAGAATCAGCGCTCGACATTAACAGTTGCCCGCTTGCCCGGGGCAACCAAAACTTTTGGTCGGGCAGGTAAATTCTGGGCCAGGCAACTAGAAATTACAAAACTTTCTATTGCTTGAAGTCAATCTACAGTCTGAAGGGCAACCAACCTAAAACCTTAATGTCGAGCACTGAGAATATCATTATTAAGCTAGTGATGGAATAGAGGAATGAGTAAATAAAACTTAGCTTATACAGCACTTCACTAAATTGTTTAATGTTGTTTAGTTGTCTATTTATTTTACTTTTTTATTTGTTTTTTAACTTTGTTTATTATGCTTATTTCAGGTTTTGGAGATGTTTGGTGCTGGTACTGCATGTGTTGTGTGTCCCATCAACAGAATTCTCTTCAAGGGCGAGGTTTGTTCTTTGTGTTTATTATTTTATTAGATCTGTGTGGCACATGCTTGCTGAAGAGATGTAAACAATAACTTGCAAGGTACAGTGATGGGACAGAATGCTCATTATGTGTATCTTTCTCTATTGCAGAACTTAATGATCCCTACAATGGAAAACCTGACCATTACAAAACGATTTTACGATGAGCTGACTGGAATTCAGGTAAGACTCTTACAAATATGAATTATTGAAGAGGTATTTATTGAATTGTTTATTTAATGTATTTTTAATGTCTATTTATTATCTATTTAATGTCTACTCTACTATTTAAAAACAAATAAAGCACATGTATTGGTTTTAAAGATAATACAAATTTGATATATCTAAATTTGTTCTATATAAATTTGTTCTATTACCTACCAAATAAATTTTATAGCATTCCCACATAATGTATGTCCTGTTAATAAAGAAAGTTGTTGCCTCTGAGACCCAGAAAAAAAATTAATGAGAAATATAACTTATGCTGTAGCACTGCTCAGAGAAACATAAACCATAAAGAAACATTATTTGAGAATTAAACTTAATTTAGGGATTTCAGTATTTTGTGACGTTTGTTATTATTTTGTTGCAGTATGGCAAAATCCCAAGTCCCTGGGTGCAGCTACTGGATTGATACACAAAAATAATGAGCAAGTGATTCAACATCATGGCAACCTGAATATTGTACTGCACAGAACTGTGAAAGAAGCACTTAGAGGGGTTGAAATGTTTTCAACACATGTCTTGGGTCAGAGAGAACACTTGCATTCTACATTGTTTGAACCATAGGTTTTTAATACATGACTTTACAGTATGCAGTGATAAATATTTTCAACAGCATCTTGACAAAAGTTATATATGTAGGGCAGTTCATGGGCTATACTGAAGAGCTACTAGACAAGTATGATACAATTTCATATTTAAAGTGCCACTATACAGTGAAGACTAGTCTTGGACTGTAATACATAACTTTTATATCACTGAATGTTGTTTTTAGGGATAAGATAACATTATGCAGTTTATATTATGGCATTGATGAAACACCATGATTTCTCCAAGTTCTGAGATGTGACACAACTTTATTGTGATATTGAATAGTTCCTGTTAAACTTTGAATGGTTCTGTTACCACTGGTGCAGTTTGACTTTTCCTCAGTTTGTGTTTAACTATATTACTTGATCAGTTTTTCAGTTATCAGGGGATCATTATTTCTGGAAAATTTCCAGAAGCTGTTGTATACCAGCCTAGCTGGGCTGTTGGGTAAGCCACTGCGCTCCTTATTTAAAAGTTTGTTCTGGTACAGGTTATTATAACCATTTTAGGTTATTTATATTTGGTATATATTCATCAGGCATATAAAAATAAGAAGTGCTATAGTGCTAAGGTTGCACATTATTATAGTTGCTGCTGCAGGAATATTTATGTTTATGTATATCACAACTCTAAAATAAATTTGGAAAAAGGTTACTTATGCTGTGAGTTGTCTGCCTGTGAATATTGAAGGGAGAATGTACACGTCTGCATATTGACACAAGACTGGCCGGCCTGATATGAGAGATAAAGATTTGCAAGTACGCAGCATTACTTACTTACAGTGCTTACAGAACCAAAAAGTTAGAATCAAATTCCCCTCAAATATTGTTCGATACAGTTTATACTTCACTGGTTTGTATGGTGAAGGGCATCAAAATCAAATGGCAGGTTTTTACTGTACAACAGATCTATAGTTGAACATTACAAGCAGATGAGCCATTGAAGTAAAGCACCCAGCCATCTATAAATCTGTCAGTTATCATCATTGTACAGCTGTAATCTGGCTGCACATTCATAGGTCCACTTGTGTGTGAGATGGACATCCCCAGGGTGGGTACTCCCATAATTTATACCTACCGGTGTGAGGTACCGGGTGTAAACAATGTCTGGATTGCCTGTCAACTCCTTCAGGATAAAACTTTTTATACAGATTAGGGCCAAGAGGGTGCCTTGTACAAGGGACATAATTGACTGATCATATTGGAAATACATGTAATAGATAAGTGAGAAGGTATAATATATACATAACTAAAGTATAGAATGATTTACATAGTTTTTGAGTGTGGGACATGTACATACCTCCCAAGTGACCCGCATTTGAACCTTGAAACCCGCTGACCCGCCAGGGTCCAAGAAAACCCGCATTTGCATTGGAATCCCTACACTTCCATCAAATCTGTCAAATCTGATTGTTGCAAGCTGAAAAATATGTTTTAAGGAGTTCAAAGTAGAAAGCAAGCAACAAAAGAAAACCTAAGAAGAGCGTGAAACTCAATCGTGGCGTCCCAACCATGTGTACGGCCCTCTTTCCCCTTCTCCCACTCCCCTGCGTCCCATTTCACGCTAAGAGGGCCTGCTCGCAGGCTAGAAGCGAACAAACCCGGGTCTGGGGTTTCTGCAAATTTGATGCAAAAAGTACAGAAAATTAAATACAATGGCGAATGTTACCGGGGAAAGATGCAGTAATTTTAGTAAAGCACAAAATACGAGAAAAGCACTAACTCGTTCCCAGGCATTTTCCTTGCCTCTTTTGGGAAAAGAGCCTGGGAACAAGGATGTTCCACTGACTTGGTGTACCTGCAGGCGCAATTTCAAGATGGTGGCTCGAGTTGTGTCGTGATATGATTTTGCCCTTTATTCGAAGAGCACATCTTTCGAAGTGCTGTCTTCACCAGCATCGTTTCTCATCCAGATTTACTGGTGAGGTCAGTAAGTAGGGTCACTGATCTGATGTAGTTTAGCCAATCTAACAGTTGCATAACTTGGAGTACGACAACCTTGATTGGCGCCACTTCGATATAAAGCAGTCCTAGACATTACTAAGGTAAAATTGGGGAGAACTCTTGTTTTTATTTTCTTTGTCTCTTGCAGATCACTGTGTATCAGTCATTGTCGTGCAATCCATTTGCAAACTTGGCCTTTGAGGACTGGTATGGATCTAAATTACCTACCTAACAGATTTCTTGAAAGTTATACATATTGCAGGTATATATGTATAATGCACCTATCAATGTAAACCCCGAGGGGGAAGGGGGGGGGGGGGGGGGGGGGGGGGAAGTGCGGGCAAGGGGTGGGGATTTGACCAAAAAGTAAAAATTCCAGTCAAATTCCCGAGGGTGGGGACATAAATGTTATTCAAATGTATCTAATAAGAGCCACCCAAGGGGCAGAAAAGTTCGATAAAAACTCAAATCTACGTACCTTCCTGAACGTGTGATGTCTGAACCGAAAAGAAGGAAGATACTTGGTAACCGATTTAACCCAGGCGCGACAAATGTCCCGACCCTTGGGCTGGGACTTGCAATCAATTGCCCAACAGACGGGATTGTCCGTGTTGTCAAATCCCGGCCTATTGCCTGCACTCCCCCCCCCCCCCCCCCCTTGGGGTTTACATTGATAGGTGCATAAAATGTGTACTTAATATGTTTTTTTTTTTTTGCAGGGTTTATCTCAATGTTGACTTGTCCAATAGAAGGATTTTGTTTCTTTGGAGAAATTCACCCACGGTACATGTAAAAATTGTCTTGTTTAGTTCATCGGAATATATTTTGTACCAATAGTGTTATTCTGATTTTCTGTATCTTGACAACAAAGAGTATTATTTTGTATGTGTTATATTGTTATTTTATATTGTTTTTCTCATTATTATTATTCAATAATATTGTTCATTAATATGATATTACTAACTGTTTTTGTAATGATTTTTATTTGTTGTGTTTTCCAGATTGTGATTGGTCGACATCAGGTAATGCCAACCTCAGTAATTATTGCACAATAAAGAATAAGATCATTGCTTTGGCTTTTCTTTTGCAATATTGTTACTGCAAGTTTAATAACATTTTTGAAAAATTATTTTTTTAATGTGATCTCTCATCTGGACATCTAATGGTTTTGTCACAGAACCCATGGGCTGAGTGCAATGTAAAAAAGCTCAGTGACCATGGCGTGTGTCTAGCAAGAAGAAAGAGTGGTGGAGGAACAGTCTACCATGTGAGTCATTTATTGTGATATTTGCTGTTTTACAATATTATTATTATTGTTTTTGTTATTAATTATTATAACATTACAAGTTGCCTTTATACTTTGTTAAATTTCATGTTTTTAGATCTGCATGTATTCCTCAGGCAGAACTGTGACTGTTCTTGTCATTCAAACAGGATTTAGGGAATGTTAATGTGACATTCTTTGCTCCGCCAAAACTTTACAATCGAAAAGAGAACCTGAATATTATTGTGAGGGCCCTCAAACAAAGATGGAAAGTAAATGTGGAGGCCTCACCCAGAGATGATATTCTTCTTGATGGACAATACAAGATATCCTTTACTGCATAGAAATGGCTAAAACTAGATTTTGTTACAGTATGCTCTGAGAACAGGTAGCTGATAGAAAATGCAAAGAATCTTTTTTGTTGTGATTATTATGTGGCCAGTACTGTACCATGGTCTATATTATTGATATGGTTGGTAAATATTCACATGATTGGAGATACTGTTGGATGATTTTTCTGTTTGCATGCGAGGAACTGGTAGATGTTTTTCTTGACTGTGATCTCACATCTCAGGCACGTCTTCCAAACTAGGACGTCTTTCCACATACCATCACTGTACTCTATTGTGTGATGTGGATACCCATCTTTTGACGGACTTGCTTAATTCCACATATGTGAGTAATGCTATTAGAGAGTATAAAATAAACATATTACATTGCTTGAGCAAGGATTTGTCTAGATTTCCAAGGAGCTGTTTAACCTTTCACTACTCACGTCAGTTCAGGAGTTGGAAGTCAATGCTGCTGTTAGAACACTCATTGAGAGCTTTCATTTGAGTGGTCTCACCACAGGCGGCCCAAGCTGATTGACTGTGTGACGTCACGGTTGGCTTTTATAAGAAAATGTATGGGAGATTTTAGTCGATCGATAACTCGAAAAATATTGCGAGAATAGAGCTTAGACTTGCTAACCTTGTTGTGCTGCTGTAGCGATTTCAGCGTGTTTCGCTGAATTTTTCCTCTCTATCAGAAAGAATTTCAAGGCTGGCAACTCGGTCGATCTGGCATCCAGAATGACTCCAGAAAAGTCTCTCAAGTGCGGCCTTTCAACCTCCGTATGGCCACAAAACCCAGACAGATATCGAGTTGAATCCTTTTCCCATAAGGCTGTCGCAAAAACATTTCGAAAACGCCAGTTGAGTCCGAAGAAATTGCCGAAATCGGCCGTCAAAATGGTTTCTGACAAGCCGTGTGACCCACTCTTGGTCCACAGAAATGGCGTTTGAATTTCATGCCGAGCTCTGATTCGCTGCCTCTTTCGCATGCTAATTCAATTTACCGCGACACCGGGGAGGGGCAAGGCAACCGTGACGTCACACAGTCAATCAGCTTGGGCCGCCTGTGGCTAGACGACTTCCCTACATCAACCCCTGAACTACTGAATGAAATCTAGACATTTTGTAATGTAGCCAATAGTTCTATAGTTTTTTCAAAGCTATATGGTAAGCTTGGAAGTTTTGGACATTTATTTTTAAAACGCATTTTATTTACTCCTCAGTCTTCTGTATCTAGTAAAGCCACAGCAAGTGTCAAGTCAGACGTGATGAATTTGTCAGCGCTAGATTCATCAATAGACTTTTTCTCTGCAACTCAAGCCATATTCAAAGAGTTCTATAGCGTATATGCTCCTGGTCAGAGACCCAAGGTACTGTAAGAAGAACAAATAAGACGTAATAGAAGATAGGCTCATTCACACATGTGTTATGCTATCGTATGTTTCGTTGTTTGCGAAGACATGTCGATGTATAAAGACATACACTAAAAACACCCACGTACCAGCTGCACCATCCATTGTTTTTTTCTTGGAAATCCTGCATGCATGTTTTTTTTTTTTTTTTTTTCCTTAGGTACTAGATATTAATCCAAACAGCGAACAGGATTTCCCTGGAATTACCGCCATGATCGAGGAAAACCAGGTTCGTCCAGAGCCGTAAGTCAGTGCGGTTTAGTAAAATTTTAAGGGTTTATGCAAAGCATTGGCTTAGGTCTTAGTTTCTCCATATATGTGTAGCATTATGTCACTCCCCAATGCATTTCCAAGCTTGCGGGGTCACATCTCTAACTTCTCTTCTAACGCGTTTTTCTCACTAACGCCAGTTCATGTATACCCTAACTTCTTCTCTAACACCTTTTAACTCGCGTCCCCAATGCATTTTCATGTATCTCACTACTCTAACTCCTCTTCGCGTTTCTAACGCTTTTTTTTTTTTATGTCCTTCGCGTTTCAGTTGCTGTTATCTAATGAGTTCTTTCTTTACCAGGAATGGAACTGGATTTATGGCAAGACGCCACGGTTTTCTGTTAATTTCTCCACAACATGTTCCTTTGGCTTACTGGTACGCACCGCTCATCGTCATATTCATATCAGAGCATATTTATTTCAACCTTTTCCAGTCTTTAGTCAAAGTCCGACCCGGTTATGCTTTGTAATTTACTCTCGTTTGCCTTCCTGTATCAGAAACTGAAGCTATCTTCGTATCACGGCATTATTGAGGCCGCTGAAGTTGAGACGGACACCGCAGTCTCCCCAGTCCTCACTCGGCTCGTCCAGAAACTTCTCGGTAAGAGCAATTTACTCTACGGTTCCAAATACTTTACTAAAGAGTATCGTGTATCCAGTTTTGCCGGCTATCACATAAATATGAACTTGTTCCCGTAAGTATACTGATTCTCGTGGTCCTTTTCTGTGTAGGCAGCAGATTCCGGTCTGCAGATGCGAACGATACCTTGTCCAACTTTGTAAACTCCAACGCTTTGAGCAGCCAAGAAGAAGTGTGCTGTCGCGAAGTAATAGAATGGCTCTCGAATGTAATGTGAAAATTTTAGGATATAAATAAACTTCATTATTTTTTGTTTGATCACACTAGACAAGGTAACCCCAATATTCGCAGTTAGCGACATTGTACAAAAACCAGAAACACGATAACATGGTCAAGTTTTATATCGCTCAGGTGTCAGTTGAATATATTTTCTGTAGAACTGACAACCGCGCATTTGCGAAGACCTCAATTGGGGCACAAGTTTCAGAGCCTGTATGAAAGCGCCAATACGATGTTCGGCGTTCGCCAGCAGCGTTCTAACCTGACTATCGGACGATCTCCGGCCGTCTGATAATCGGGATATAGCAGCGTTCTGACCGTCCTCGTTTTGCTATACCCAGCGTCATCCCTTGAAGTGTAATCAATGAAGAAAAATACGAAAACTGTTCCCTTAGTGCTTTATTTGGTATTCACATCAGTGACTTGCAACAAATTCTCTGAACGTGGGTGAAGAAAAGATACTGAAAATAATACTATTGACTGCACGTGATTTCATGTAATTCATCCCAAGCAAGGTAGTGTGTCTTTACGTAACCCAGCAGTTTTTCACCGACAAAAAGTTCCTAAAAGCTCTCAAGGAGTATATTCAAATAGCAGTGTTTATTGGTCAATCTCCTTATATTGTTAATTTGGAGAAAAAATATGACACCCAATGTGCTATGGGACAAAAGGAAAGTATTTCATGTAGGCTCTAATATTGTGAGGTCCATTATTGCCACCTCGGTCGGTTTGATTCCGCTGGTCTGTGTTCTTTTCGCCTGGGTAAAATCAAAACAAAAACTGATCAATGACCGCATCCGAACTAAAAAAACTGCGGCGCAGGCTACGACATTTTTCTGTGTCTATAGGTTGTTCATATTCCTCTTCGCTTATGGGAGCATTTATTTCATCCGTAAAGATCTTGGCAATAAGCTGGGCCACACAGGACAACTAACAAAAGCAATACAAAGACACTTACATTGATCGAGCAACATTTCTGGACGAGTTGAAGTTAGCTGAACTAAGCGCCCGTCGAAGTCCCGACATGTGCTTCTTGACCTTGTTCGGATTGACCTGGTTCACACAACTTATGCTTGAGGATCGTTTCAATCTAGGCGCCGTATTTTCTTTCAGCGGGTTAATGATCCTGTCGGCAAAGAAATACAAGGAAGAATTTATTTACTACCAATAGTATCAACACATCACCACCGTCGTCGCCATCATCACTAAACTATCATCAACATCGTAAAGTCATTGTGTCATTTTACCTCTGGGGCAACATATCCTTGCTTGTCTTCGTCTTTGTTAGTATTCTGGCGGGTTTATCTAAAAAGAACGAACATCACAAAGAAACAGTTATAATTCAGGTTTCGCCACGAGGGAGCTCCAGAGACTCTGGTATTATATTGTGTAGATACACGAGGCAGCCCTACCTATATCGTACGGCAGCCCAAGGTACCTTTATCGTACACGTACGGCAGCCCTAACCTCTTTCCCGGGCCGGGAGAGGAAAGAACCTAGTAAGTCACATTGTTGTCGTAACAATATCTTTATCGCATACGAATGGCAGAGCCTTAGGTACATCTTTATCGTATACGCATGGGAGCCCGAGGTACCTTTATCGTATACGTGCGGCAGCCCTAGATACCTATATCGTATACGTACGGCAGCCCTAGGTGCCTATATCGTATACGTATGGCAGCCCTACCTGTATTTTCGGGTCGATCAAACACAGACGGCAAGCCAACTTTGTGTAGCTCCATGATGTTCTTCCGACAGTTGAGTGACAGATCTCTCAGAGGCGTTGCACACGTCGACTTGGCGCGCGGAGTAAACGTGGCGGAATCTCTTGTCGGATCGCTTGGCAACTGTGAAAAGTATATTCGGCTTAGTAACATCCCCGAGGATAAATTTGTCTTGAAGTCGGACCTCCCTGAAAACCTCTGTAGTAAGTTGTTGGTGGTGGTGGTGCTACTGCCTAAAGCAGGGCCCGGTTTTTCGAAAGCCGATTAAGCTAATCCAGGATTAACGAAATTCTTTCTCTCGACCTCTCTACCAATATACTGCAGGATTTTGTTCGAAGATGGAATAAAAAGCTTGTTCCAGTTTACAACTTTACCAAGAAAGTCGTTGTGGATGAAACTTTCACTTTTTTAGGCTTATAAATGACAAGAAAGTTTTGACCTAATCCAGGATTAGCCTAATCGTGCTTTGAAAAACTGGGCCCTGGTCTCGTTGCTGTTAGTAGTTACTACTACGGTTAATTTTTCTGACGCTGTTGTAGCAACGACGACAAATAAGTAAACGAAGAGTAGCAACAGGAAGGGAGAGATGACAAACAAGGGGAAAATAAATGAACAAGAGTCAAGAAATGATAAGGCATAAGAAGAAAAGGACGAAAGGAAGTGTGAGTGAAAGGAAGACACGTGACGACACAGCTGTAGGTCCCGCTCACCTCTCCAGACAAAGCAGTCGGCGTGAGCACAGCTGGCTGAACACTCGACAAGTTCAGTTCACTACAGTAGCCTAAAAGTTCTGAGGAACTTATCTCGGGCTGGGCCCAGGCAATTTTGCTACGCGGTGTTAAACTTCTACCAGGTACCAACACTGAGGAAGCTTTAGGAGTCTGGAGTCGACCAGGTCCCAACAGCACAGCTCCTGTACTCTTCACCGTGGCGGCGGCTGTTGAAATTCTTCCAGGGGTCAAGTCGGCCGCATTCGATGTCCCGGTAGTTGTACTTTGAAACAGCCCACTGCGTGTAGGCAAGCGGACAACCGAGTTTATCTGAGGTTCGCGTGGTGTTTCCCGTTCGTGGACAGTCTTGACTTCTTCAGTTGTCGATGCCAACGGCTTACCTTCCCCTGATGGCGTTTTTACAGAATCAAATTCACTGGCAAGAGAAATGCAGGTCTGTCTCAGGTCAGGGCTCCCGTGTTCAATCATCGGCCCAGCAGATGGTTTAGAAGATGATTCGCGCGTATCCTCTCGTCCAGGTGTATTATTCGCAGCTCCTGTAACTCGACCAGGCGTCAAGACGGTGTGAGAAGAGGGCGTGTCGAACTGACGGACTCTAATGGAGTCCTTCGCCGGAGTTCCTGCAGGATACAAACAATGAAAAGTTAGGGCGTTTTCTGGAGCGAACTTCGGTTTCTCGAACACTTCTTCACTACGCATGTCAAGATTGCAGCCTCATTCACGTTGAACAAGTCACATGAATTGCAATAAATGGTTTTGTTTCATCACCACTTGATTCTAAGTCTATTTCTTTTTTTAATATCAGCGAGTCGTCCAACTATGGAAAGACAGTAAAATAATCTTGTCTCACAAAATGACTACTGTATTATTTCATACCAGCGACAATTGAGTGGAAACTGATGAGCGAGGACATGTTCATATGTTCGGAGCTCTGGTCGGCCCACGCCAGCTCTCGGTTGCGTTCGACTGTCCCGACAACTGCCTCGTATTCTTCCGTAATTTCTGACGAGGCCAGGCCGGCGCTTTTCAGCAGAAGAAACTGCTTCCTGAGAAGACCAAGCGCGGCGCTCACCAGTCTGAAAATAAACATAGAAACGCGTTTTAGTCCTGTTCGCCCGATTTCATTGAATACAACATCTGCCCAGACAGTGCCCCTAAAGGACTGGAGCGAGTTCAACTGACCTCTCAGTAGTGCGGGCGTCCTTCTCCTGCGCCTGTGCATACTTCTTTAAGTGGTGACACTGTCTTCTCACCTCCGAGCTTTCGAGCTCCGCATGAGCGGCAGCTTGACAGATCTGTAAGTACTGTGACACCGGTTCCTCCGCGTGAAGTTCCTTCATTTCTTCCTGTAATTGTTCCAGCCACTGGCTGTTCTTCACCAGCCTCAGGTCCGTGTTCAGCTTTCTCTCGCTTAGCTGTTTCTGTTTGCTCTTGGTGGCCGATAAACACTTTTGTGTCTTACGGACCGACTATTTTGAACAGAAAGAAAACAGGGAATGTCACACGAGGCAACCCTTGGCGAGACAGCAGAACAAATTGAGCGTGTGAGACCCCAACTTGCAACGCAACGAAAATTGCGAGATAACTAAATGGTTGCAGGAAAAGTTGAACACTACTTTTCGCAACGTTGCGTGGTCTTGTTGCACCGTGTGACATATTACTTGCAACTTGCCTCTCAATGCTATCGTCAGCGTTGCAAAACAAGTTGCGGGACATTTTCCTCGTGTGAAATGGCCTTTAGGCGCAAAGAAAACCGGACCACGGCTGTTATGGTTTAAAAGATCATGACAACCTCTTTAGCCTCTGGGCCCCGCATAGCAGCTGCACTTTTTTTCAACTCAAGGTTTCATTATGTAGTCTCACCTTATCCAGCCTGTCACTACTGGCACAAAGAAGCTGCATTCTGTCCAGATTGCGTTCCTTTGGGAGAAGTTAAACAAAAGTGGAACTTGAGGCTATTGACAGAGACACAAACAGACAGACAAAGAGTAAAACAGAAAGTGACTGATTACCTTCCTGTATGCCTTGAGTAGCACATCTCTTTCGGCGGCCTGGATGTCGATCACGTCCTTTCTGATGGCCACTCTCTCTTTGATTACACTTTTTAATGTGGACTTCAATCTGGAAAGAGAAAAAATGAACCCCTTAAGCCACCAGATTTGTTAGATCCCAAAAGGCCTTGAACAACACAGCATGTTTATTTTGATCATCTGGGTGAAAATCGGCTCCAGGATAACTGAAAACAGTGTTCTTCCAGAAGATCACAACCAACATACTGTTTACGCTTCTGGGTTTATGCCATTTGCTATCAAATGAGACTTTTACTCACCTCTGAGCTTCTTCGTGTATTTGTGTGTTTGATGCAACTCCACAAACATAGTGTGAGCTGACACTTCCAGATGCATATGACTGCAGCTTGATCTTCAGCTCTGAAATCTAATATAGAGTGCACAAACACAATCCGTCAATATACACCCACTCGTGCCAGTCCATGCACTGCCCACTGATTGATGGGATGAACTTGTTTGCCAAATACAAACAAAAGGGCCTGTTTTGCAGGCTAGTCAATAAACCACAGTTCATATGATCACCAGGAGCATCAATCACAGTGTACTGCATTTGCTGCATATGTGCACAGTTTCTCACCTCTGTTCTTAAATCTTCAACTATCTTGGCATATCTGCTCACATGCAAATCCACATTAAGCACATTCCTGACCAACTTGGATTTGATGCTTTTTGCTCTGTCAGCATACTTCAGAGTGTTGTAGGTGTCCTCATAACTCAAGCTTGATGGACTGACAGAAAACAAAAACATGAAGCAAATTAGCAGGATATTGACCTTTCCAGGTTTCAAAAGTTAATCACCCACCCCTCCCCCACTGTCCACAAACACATGGATAATATTGCTTCCATTCAGTCTGTAATTACTAGTCACCTGACTGCAGCAATCATGACAGTCCTACAGTTTCCTCCGAGAGAATCTTTCAGTAGTCTTGTCAGCTTGCTATCCCGATATGGGATGTGGCCAGGTTTGTTCTGATAATTTACAAAACAAAAGTGATGTAATACACATCAATTTTATAGAGAACAAAGATTGATTATGCACTGTGTACTGGTCTGTACTCAGTCTCTCGTCTATAATTTTGAATGACAAATTTCAAACCTCATTATTTGCCAGTGCATTGATACAGTTTCCCAAAGCAAGTAGCGATCTATTGATGTTGGCTCCCTCACGAAACCTGGCTCCCTGGTTCTTTGTGACTGTTGCTCTCTCAGAGCCAGCCAAATCAATAAGCGACATTTTCGCCAGTTTGACATCGGCCTGGAGACCCGCAGTTCTGTCCTTTTGCCGTACAAATACCTGAATCAAGAATAATAAACATGTCAGGCTACTAAATATTATTCTGTTACTTAAAAAGTGGAGCAGCAGTCCTTTGTGCATCTAAAGATTGAATGCTAGCTATTATATTCTGAACTGGATGGTGGCTAAAGAACTCATGACCTCGATAATTTGTAGCATGCTCTCAGTATGTTGTCATGGTACCCACCTGAAACACTGCATGTGAGCGTGATGACTGAGCATTTGCATCAGTTGGATGTTGCGTGCGATTATTGTTTCCAAACTCCAACATTCCAAGAAGTTCCTCTGCAGAACGGGGCTAAAAAAAAAGTTACCATATGATATGAAAAGTTTATTGAATAATCAATACCAGTATGACTAATGAAACAAGGTCACAGACAAACCATCTGTGCACATGTCAGCTGCTTCTTGGCATTTCACTTCTTCAGGCCAGAATGGATTGATGTATATGAGGTGAAGTAAATATAGAGCAATCGTACTGTACCTGGTGTAGGGTGAGCTTGCTGACACACACTCCTTTCTGAGGATCCTCACGCACGGCTAGAGGTGGACCCGGCATCAACAGGTCTCTGATGTTTTCATTGTACACCTATACACAACAAAACAGAAATATCTCAGAAACAAATCTACAGTAGCACCTCAGCTTCCTCTGGGTTATTTATCTATTCATGGTTTGCAATCAATCCCTGGGGATTCACTCAGAATACAAAGACATAGCAACCATGCTGGTGGCAATAACAATAAAGTTCCACCAGCACAGCTGCAGTGACATCACTTGCAACCAGGAATCTATTATTGGTTCTGTTTACTCAAACAGCATTAATTTTGTGACTCTGAAGATGACTTTCCCTCGAGTAGTCAAATTGTCAGTCACCAACAGATCTTCCTGGGATCCCAGGTACAGTTCATCATGTCATATTATGCAGAGTTTGAATGTCTGTGATAAACCTCTGAGGTATGACATAGCCAATCATTCCTACAGTATATTACATTGACCTGCTTCGATTTTTCTTCTACCATTCAATGCTTGTGATTCTGTGTTCCAACACAGTATTTATACTACAACAAGCAACACACCTCTAAGTAAGACACAGCGACGTCGCATAATCGTTCATGTTGACATTCGTGGATCCTCTTGTATAAATCCACCATGGTTAGAAATATAACTCCTGGATCAGTGGGGCTTCCTATCATAGTGTGGGTTTTTCCAGCTCCAGTTGCCCCGTAGGCAAAAACACTGCAGTTATAACCGTTTAAAACTCCGTCCAAAATGGCTTTTGTAGTGTGCTCAAACACATCGGTGTTCTTCGCGTGACGATCAAACACTCGGTCAAACATGAACCTGAGGTCTCTTGCCCGTCGCTTTAGAACTTGCAGTTCTCTTCGTTTTCGCTGTGGCAAGAAACCCATGGTTTCTGTCTCTTCGTTTGGGTCAAACACGAGCACATGTTCGTCCATGACACGAACTGCAACTGCGTGGTCGCTACCATTTTCCTGTGGGTTCGGCGGTCTCACCCGAACGACAACCCTCATGTTGCTTCTTGTTCCGTCTTCTGACTGGGTGTTCCCTGCTTTGGTTCGATTTGGCTTTTTCATTTTTGCCAGAACCATCTGAGCCACAACAACTTAAACTTTGCAATTGCGCACGCCGGCTGAGGTAAATCCAAGGACACAATAAGGTCAAATATCGATGCTCCACAACACAAAATAATTGCCGAACTCGATTTGAAACGAGAGCGGCCGGCTCACGCTGGCTTCCTATTGGTCAATCAGAATGCCACAAGGGAGGACGGGATTGTTTTAAAAGAGCAGGGTTTTGTTCTCGAATTTTTATGTTTTATCACTTATTCAGTATATTGGCTCATTTCGTGGATCTAAAAAATCGCAAGTGCTGATTTTTTAAACAGATTTCTGCAAAAAAGGCTTACAAAAAGTGGGACAAGAAGCTGGAACGGAACTGTGCACCTGGGTCATAAAAGGACGACAAAGGTCTGGTAACCAGTTGGGCCGAAAACATCATGAAGAAAGTGAAGAGAGAAGAAACGCGCAAAAACAAAGCGCTCCTGGGAAATCTGAAAGGATTCAGCGAAGGAGTAGTCCGTCTTTTTGAGCTTGCTACTTCCTCGAATAGTCACTGCACGGAACAAGATCTTTTCCAGCCGTACACAGGGGACCCTTTGGACGTGAGGGAAATTCAAACTTTCCCTGCATGGAAAGTACAAAACGACTTCAGAAAACTCCACTTTCGTCAGAGAAGGAGACTGAAGAAGAAAGTGATGTATCTTCAGCCGATAGGACCGTTTCCAGCCAGTATTCATGAGGCAGTGCAGGGTCTGAACTGTTCTCTTTTTCAACTTCTTGTGACTTTCATGGGAGCATTTTTTCATGGGATGTCTGTGCGGCTCCAGGAGACCATCATGGTCGACAGGATCAACTGCAAGACTAGAATTCATCCTGACACGAACAAATTACAACTTCTCGTTAAAGGTATTGATGTAAACAGTCCCCACCCCACCCCTATCTCTCTCTATCTCTCTCACCATTTGGCAGGGGAGGGGTAGGGGGCTACACTGTGTGATGGCTGCAATCAAAAATTCCAAAAAATCCTCTGACTGCCAAATTGGACTCAGCCTGCGACCTTGTCCAATTTTGGCAGTCCTTGGAATTTTTCTTCCAGCACATAGTCCTATAAAATATTATACAAAATGAAAATAGGAACAACCAATACACATACTGGAAAACATTTTCACCCACTCTTTTTGTTTAATGCAGATGTGCTGGCATTTCTAAAAGAGAGCATTCCCTCTGACGGCTTCTGCATTGTTGGGATCACCTGGGTGGACTTGTACCCAAGTGATGAGTGGAATTTTGTGCTGGGAGAAGCTCTGTGTGAAGATGGCTGTGCTGTTATCAGCTTTGGGCACTATGAACCACAAACATACAACAAGAAACCCCTCACACAAGATACAAAAGTGAATTCTGGAGAGAGTAATGACAAAACTGTTACTAATGAAGAGTTAACATCTAACTTACAAGCTGAAGGAATTGTCCTACCACTCTTTAAAACTGAAAGCGTACATCAACATGTATCAGCAACAGCTCCTAGTTTGACTAAATCAAACTTAACCCAAGAATTTGACAAAGGTTTGCAAGGTATTGGAAGTGTGGAAGTACCACAAGTTAGTGAGTTTCAGAAAGATGGCAAGCATGCTTTGAGATCATCTACTAAAAATTACAGCAAATGTTCTTCTTCCTCTCAAGAACTGAATGTATCTGAAAGTGTCACAGTACCCATAGCAAATGTGGGACACATTTATTCATTTGGTTCTGTGGGATTTGATTACAAACAAAGTGATTCACACCAAGATAAATGGACCAGTCTCTCTGAGAAGTTTGCAGATTTGGACAAAGTTGATGCCAAAATAATATGGCGGCTGTTCAGAGTAAGTTACCAAATTGTACAACAAGATATATTATGGATAGTAAGTTACGTTCCAACCAAAAAGGAGTGACATTAAATTGAAGTTATTGGTAAAATGTAAAAAAATAAATAAAAAATATAAATAAATAAATAAATAAATAAATAAACAAAACAAAACAAACTCCATAGAAATTTGTGGAGCCCAATGTACAGTGTCTGTGAGAGCAAGTTTGGTCTGTGCTAACAATATTCATATTTTGTCTGTATTTCAGGGAATCAGCCATGAGGCCAGCCACATTACAGGAATGGCACACTGTGCATATTACGCTTGTGCAATGAATGAGAGCAAATCAGTTCAAGAAGCTGAAAGTCAACCCATGTTCATGTGTCCTGTGTGTCTGCGTAAACTTCAGAAAGCTGTCGGATTTGACATTGTTCGAAGATACGAGGCACTACATGCGTTCTTCAGTTTAGTTTGCAATGGTTTATCAACTTGTGTTAATCAGGGAGATGAACATTTAGATGAACAAGGTGTCGTTGATAATGTGTCACAACATGCAAACCAGGCTCACTCATTCAGTGAGACAATGGCCAACTTTGAGTCATGTTTAGTTTGGCTTCAGTCTGTGCTGTCGTTTATTAGAAATGATGGGGTATAATCCAAGGCCACTTCAGATTCTGAACTGGTTTCACCGGACAGTCCTCATCGTCAACTCCAAGAGTATACAACTTGCACTCAGGAAAAAATAAACACAAACCCACATAATACCAAGTGGCTTTTTTCAGGCATAAAGTGGAAAGTCCAAGATCCACCATTCCTGGTTTCCGTCTTTATTTTTCGTGTGCTTCTTGTGGAACGTGTTTCTTTCATTGAGAGTTTCAGTTTAGCGTACAGTGGACTACCGTGCTAATTAAATTGACACTCACAAGATAAATGAAACATGTAGACCGGCCCTGACGCATGCGTTACCGGTTTATTTGCACAGTGAGTCTGTTTTCTGATCGACAACCAGTTCTTGTCATTATCAGTCGACATTTATTGTCACAAAATTTGTGTCGTGGGGTTCTGCATATGAGATAACCTCGTTTGAGAGGGAAGCTGTCATACCAAACGAGCTGGCGCGTTTCGACGTATTCTCGACATGAGCCACGCGTATTTCTGTCAAATCTCGCTGCATTATTATTATGACTGACTTTAGAGTTCTGGTCGATGGAGTGGAACGGATTGTGCGAGGTGTTAACGGAGATACCAGTTGTGAAAGTGTTCTGATTGCTTTGGCAAACGCGACTGGTAAGTCGGGAAAACTTGCTCTGGTAGAAAAATGGCGCGATATCGAACGGATTTTGCCGCGAGACGGGAAGCCCATCAAGTACCTCGAGAAGTGGGGACAACTCGACCACAATGAGGTGAAGTTTATCTTGAAAGACGATTCAAACCCGGAGAAAACCGATTACTTATCCAACACAAAGGGTTCTAAAGGCCAAATCAATGGGTCGATTGGTGTTACAGACAGAAATTCCCTCGAGAGTCTCGTATCAGATCAAGAACGGATACGAGAGCGCTTGGAGCGTCAACTCGACATTGTGAACCTTCAACTGGAATACGCCGTACAAGATGATGAGGATTATTTGTACTTTACAGAGGAAGAAATCACGCAGGAGCGTGCCGAGAAACTCGGCCGAGTTGTGGATATTCAGTCGAAGGATCTTTCTCTCTTCGAAACGTGGGAAGACGAACTAGATAAACAAAAACAACTTTGTGAAAAATTGACTCGCGAAATAGACGCGCACAAACAGAAAGTCCGACTCCTCGAAGTTCACGTTTCTGATTTGGAGGAAGTCGGGCGGAAACTATTCTCAAGTGTAGAGTCTGCAAAGCCGGACAATAAAACTTCTGATAGTCTGGACAATGACATCATCGACCCCTCTGATCTTGAACAGGAGATGACGATAGCGAAGGAAGAACTTGGTAAACAAAGACTTCTTGGCGAGAGACAAGTAAAAGAAAAAGAGAAGATTATTCAATCATTTGCCGAGCTCGACTCCCTCATTCAGCGTAAAAATGGGGAGTTAGATTCTTTAGGAAAAGATATATCGTCGAGCATTTCGTACTACGATTTGGACGAGGGGATGAAACTTGCCGATCTGGTATTAAATGACACATCAACAGAGGAATCTGATGACAGCGAGGAGCTGGGTTTCCGTGAAACAACAAAGAACAGGTCCCAAGGAAATTCGCTGTTATCTCGTAATGGAACAAAGGTTTCCTTTGCTTCAACTGGAAAGCAAAATAACCACAGACAAAGATCACGCCGCCGCCACGGTGCTAGATTGCCTGACCTCAAAAAAAACCAGGGAGTTTTTGTTTGATTGTGTAAACCATCAAATTAATTCTCAGCGGGATGTATCGTTTTGTTTTGAACAATGTCAAGTACCCGCCAAACGGAACGGGAAAAACTGCGGGAAAACATACTTGCTTTCTGTTCTTGATCTGTTGCTTATTTTAGCACTTGTTCTTTAAATGTTTTTCGCCGAGTTTCAGAACAAAGTAAACAAAATATGCCGGTTGAACATCTGCGCTTCTTTTTTATTATAATTTTATTTTGGCACGCTGTAAAAAACTGATAAGCCTATTAAAAATATTACAAGAACATGTCTGTATTAAACAAGTAGTGCGGCTGTGCGAGTTGTGCAATATTTTGAATTGGTAAGGAGCTTCGACCCCGTCCACACTAATCCGGATAAATTTGAAAACGAGTTTTCATACGAAAGCCCCCCGTGGGGGGGGAGGGGGTACTCCCTATGATCGGCTATACGGGGAGGCTCCGCCCGAAAGGGGTGTATTTTTACGATCGAGGTATAAAAAAGGGTATAGGAAAATGACGTTTTTTAGGTATTTTAAAGGGTCAATAAAAAGGGTGGAGTGAGGAAATAATTTTGGTATTTTAAAGGGGTACGAGAAACGCCAGGAAAAACCGGGGAAAAGAAACGGCGAAAGACCGGAACTCCGCCGTTTAGTTAGAAGTGGGAAGCACCCCGCCGTGGAATCGTCTGCCGGACGCTCGGGCCAGACCCTGAAAAGGGGTGCATTTGTACTGGAGGTATATAAAAGGGTCCCGATTTTGCCCCCAGGATGGTATTTTAAAGGGTAAGGGGTTGACTGTCCGGGCGGAGCCTCCCCGTACAAAAGTCCTTTGAGTACCCCCCCCCCCCCCCCCCGGGACGAAAGCGCATAAAAGTTTTCCGTCCACACTATCGTTTTCGAATCGTTTTAACCTGGAGCGTTTAATAGAATGATTACGGCAATCCTGTGTGTATATTGTAACTCAGGGTCCGGTTGGTTCACTGAGTGCTGGATTTTCTGGACGGCCTGTTGCTGGAAGCAAGTTTTCCCAATACGTCCGTGTTGATCTGAGGAAACGAAAGAAGAGGGCTGAATAAACATTACGCCAGCAAAACATGAACACTGCAAGCTTTTGTTTGTCTCATAACTTCAAGCCAATCCACGTGATACTGTTCAAAACCCGATTCACGATTTGATGCACGATCCAACCCGACCCAGTCCGATGCCAAGACGATTCAACCCTACCCAATCCGAGGCCGATACAATCAAACTCGACCCGATCCGAGGCAGAAACGATCAAACTCGACCCGATCCGAAGCCAATGAAATCCGATTCGATCCGGCCAGTTATAGTGCTTCGTTTGCAGGTCTTCTAAAGGCATAATAAACCTGTCAAACCTGTAATAACAAGTGCAACGTACTTATGTTTCATCCAATCGTGCGCATAATACTGAAGGTCATTTCCCCACGAATTGTGCTTCGCACTAGCAGGCGGAAGTCTGCCGCCTCGCTCTGGAGAAAGCTGCAAAAACAACGTGCAAGAGAAAGCATGTACAATGGAAAAAGCGGCCACAAAGTCATTCCCCCACGTTCAACGTGTACCAGCCCTGTACAAACCTCTTCAGCTATAGCACGAGTGTGATAGGGTTCAAATCCACAACAGCCTCCTATGTATCTGATTCCCATGTCGTAAGCCTGACGAGCGAACTTGTGAACCTCCCAGCGGGTCAACAGGCGCGGCTCCAAGGCTGACGATTAAAATAGTTTTTTTATTTGAGGCTATTCGAGTCGAGTAGTCGGTGTGTTATGATTTCTAAGTATTTTACCCGCGCAAAAAAAAAAAAAAAAAAAAAAAAAAAAAGTACAATTTTAGGTGGAGAAACATGTTGGTATGAGGAAACGCCGTCGCCGCTCGATTTCTTGTGTAAGAATAACGCAATCAGGTTTCGCTTTTGCTCCTAATTGGCCAAGAATGCTGCTATACTTGTTTGAAGCAAACGCAAAATCGAAGCAATCACACGATCACCTACGACAGTCATCCGAAAACCGCTCTACTTTGGAACTAGCCGGCGTTTCCATTAATGTTGGACCAATTTCAAAGCGTAGCAAACGCAAAAAATCAATTGTAACACGATTACTTTCAACAGTCACCCGGAAACCATTCTATGCGCAACTTGAACAGAGGCAACAGGTTGCACAAGAGGTGAACATATAATCTTAAAACAGGAAGGCATAGATCTGCCGTTAAAGTCTCACCAAACGGACATTCTGGAAGAGTGCTAAACCCAAGTATTTTATGACGACAATCAGGGCTGTGATATCCAATAGGCTGCACCATCAGGAAAGGGTCCAGTCCCTCTCTGTCGAGTGCCTCCTTCATGAGTTGCATTGTTTCCAAACTTACGGTTGGATCAAAACGGCAGTTTACACCAACTATGTCGGCACCTATTCATAAAAGAAACGGCAGTGAAATACAAGATGAACATGCAACTGTGACTTGAATAGCGTGAACTTACAACACACTGAATGCATGCGGACAGTACCTATAGTCAAAAAGTAAGACTTTTTAAAAATATAGTCAAATCTGTATTAGAGCGGACACTCTTGGGGAATTGTGAAGGTGTCCGCCTAATACAAGTAGAGTTAAAAATACTCACTGGGAAGCGGTACTTTACCAACTGTCTGGTTAATACAGGGTCGCTTATTAACCCTTTCAATACTCGTGTGAGTGATCAACTTTAATTTTCTATTTCAGTTTCACCAGAGATATATCATACAGTATAAGAATTTGCTGCTTGATAGTTCACTCAGATGAAAGCTGATTGGCCTCTCAATTCTCATCACATTACTCATACATGTTTTTCGTAAATAGTTAGGAGAACTTGTACTTTTCTGAATGACGCTAGGTCGCGTCCACAACGGCGGTGGAACTGCTGCTCGCTCGCCGCCGTTGTGGACGCCATAGTCTTGGATTTCTAACTTGAAAACGTCAGGCGAATATTTTCAAGATTCGGCCAAACGCGCGCGCATGCGCATAACATGACACTGCACCTCAGAGATACCTGCTCTGGCCAGTTTCACCGCGCAGTCTCCACTAGCAACACCGCTGTGGTCGCCATTGGGTCCAATACACATGGTTACTGCTACAGGCAGGCCTGTCGACTTCATCACCTCCACAGCCCATACTGCTTCCTCAACAAACTCGAAGAACTATAAGTTTACAGGTAATCAAATTCAGTGTGTGATCAAACGAAGTTTGACTACACTCAAGGCCCATTGTTGTTACAATTGTATAAATAACTAAATTAAATCAAGGAAGGTACGTAGGTACTCATTTTCAGTAATGTGACCGGCAAGTTCCATAACAAAATTTTAGTACAAACCTCTGCAATCAGGAAGTCGGCATTATTCTTAAGAAAAATCAAACTCTGTTGCTGAAAGAGTTTCTGCACAGCTTCTTTTCCTGCACCGTTGCTGTACATAGTTCCTGTTTGACAGATAGAGCCAGAAAATAAGGCACCACCTTCTGCTGCTACACTTTTGGCCAAATCACAAGCTGCCTGGTTGATGTCGTCACCCTAACACAAAGGACATACGTCACTAAATGCAACATTGATCATTTGACGACTGATGTTTCTTTACTACGAGGTTTGGTGAACCATCAATTACTATTCCACTAACATGACATCGTATCACACTAATGACCATACCAAAACATTATGATTTATGCCGGATAATATATATATAATGACAAGACATGGCTTCAAACACTGTTTCACGGCACTTAACCAATCAGACCGCGCGTACTATCTTATCTTATAATGGCAATGTACATACATCTTTTTGTTTGTCCCCGTCAGGGTCAGCATTCAGGGCGAAGGTGAAGGCTTGAATAACATCTGCTCCAGCACGCAGGAATTCACGATGGAGCTGTCGAACTGAACACAGATGTTTTGTTGGGGAAAAGGAAACGATGACTCCAAGTCCATACCAGGCTTGCACGCTGAAGGCCTGGTACATTTCTACTTGCCGAGCTTACCTGAATACATGTGTTATTTTAAGATATACTGGAGAAAGACACGGTAAAACTAAGAGAAAGTTGTTCCACGGGTGTATTAAGTATTTACAATTCACGGCGGCCGTTTTGACATCCTATAACCACAAAAACCTTTGAAAGTAAACTTACAGGGAATTCCCCCCCCCCCCCCCCCCCCCCCCCCCCCCAGCAAAGCAACAATAACAACAACTACGAAACGAAAACTAAACTGACACTGCTACATATCTGAACTGTGGCCTGTGTGGTTCGCTCCCGGAGAAATCGACCCCCAATTCGAGACTGTATTCGTGAGTCGACTGGTATTTCCAAAATGTCATGACTTGTAGGTGTGTTTTACATACTAGTATTCCATTGCTCTCAACAAACCTGCTTCAGGGTGCTCCACTGTGCATTCTGGGGTCCATACCCCAGCTTTTACGTAACCACGCTTCTCTAAGGCATACGTCATACCTCCATCACCGACAATCAACTCACCAGCATTCAGCTGTTCTAAAATACTTCTACGGGGCTGACAAAAATATGGTAGTGTCACTATTTTCCCCGCTTCCTTGCCTCCCTCTCTTCCAGGACAGTAAACAACTGTAACTGTTGTTGTGCTGCAGGCTCTGTTATCTGTGTTGTTGTTTGCTTGTCTGTTTTGTTCAGCAAAAAATCGAAACGTAGCCTGTGTACTTGCACTTTTTACGTCAGTGCTTGCTTGAGCTTCCGTCGAGCTCTTTTTCATTGTAAAATAAGCTGGCCTCTTATGCTTGCGTTTAAGCTTGTATAAACAAGGCTTCAGTGCCATGCAACTGTACTGTCTCCATCAATGCTAGTTTCTAGTTGTCACAAATCACAAACCTTAGCTTTGGAGTGTTTTTCGTCCGAATGAGCATTCACAAGGCAGGTAGAGAAATACGTTGACCTTAAGTTTAATCCATGGCGCCACTTGTTCGGTCGATGCTTTCGTAGAATACAGCAGCGGGAAAGTCTGAATAAGGAACTTTGAAGGAGTGCTGTACTCATTATCTTGGGCGTACGAACACAAGGCCGGTTGGAGACCTAAGCACAAAGCAAAACCCGAGCTTCTAAAGAAAGCGAGTGGAATTATGTATACTCTGAAAATGACAATGCTTATACTGTATTTTATTTTTACCCGACGAGAGATCGAGCTAACACTGGATCTTTAATAGTGAGGTCACAGGTCTGGTTTGACGCCACTGGACAAAAGCTACGTAGATTATATTTGATATTTTTTGCACTGGGTCCAAAAGGTGATACACTGGTCTCAGAGAACGAGGATCTGTCGTCGTGAAACGATGAGCGCTTCGATAACAGCGCGCGAGGATGAAGAAGTGGAGTTATTCACTGTCGATGCGCGTCTAGCCCTGTTAGCGCTGACGTCCAAATTATCCCGATTGACCGAAAATCGAAACAGCGGTTCAGCATGGGTACGACTGATCAATTTTGCCAACATTACCAAAAGCAATGAAACCACACCAGTAGCAGGGACACCACAATTCGTCATTGCTTGTCTACTGGGCTGTTCTCGCAGGCAAAAGAACGCCCAAAGTAGTTGTTAATCCCGAACAACAAAAGCAAAGTGCCAACAAAGAGTGCTCAATCTCGACGAATGTTCGGACTATGCTAAGTACGTTTGGCCAGTGACAGACACATTACAGGAATTTGATTTCATAAATGCGATTGTAAACTGCTATTATTAAATGCTGCACACGAAATAAATGAGAACCATGCATTCAAAATTGCTGTGTGATTTTCGCCCGGCATATTGTTATGTTGTGTCCGACAATTTCTCCGCTCGAACGGTCTCGGTGCATGATTATGGAAATTCAGAGTTTCAAATTTTGCATGCCGCGATATAGGGCTACAACGAGCTTTGCTCTAAGAAAAGATGTGTGTACAGCGGAAATGCGACTCCGTAAAACAGTAATTTAAGTGCTTGTTGCGTCGTTTGTTTGTGACATTTCACGGCACTAACGCATTGAAGCAGTGCCAGCAAATTGTAGCCATTCGCAGCTCTATTGTGCAGCTATCCTGTGCTGCAATTGCAGGGTCGTGTTGACGTGAAACGAAAGTTCCGCAAACTATTGCAACACCAATGTGACAGACGTCATGCGACAAGGCATGAAAGGTTGTGCGCGGGGCTACGAGAACTCCCCCACTGTACACACCGCTTTATGTCTATATCCATTGCCATCCAACAAAACCTTTCTCGTTTGCATATACGTATACGGGAACGAGCTGACCTTTTAAACTTTTACATTTGACACGTAACTTGAAGTTCCCGTGTCAAGAGCCCACCATGAACAATATGTGCGGGGCATTCGCTCCTGCTGTTTCAGACTGCAAGGCCATATCCTTGGAACCTATGCACTATCATGCAGCTGTAGCGCGCTAATAGCGAAGAGGAATACATCGAGTTATCGAGTGATGCTTGTAGCTGACTTTTGCAGTTCCAGTGGCAATGATATACTCACCTCTGAACTTCCGATATCTGACTCCGGCCGTTGTAAGCTCAGGTAGAAAGCTGCCGCTGATGTCTCTTGGTTGCAAATTACGTAACGTCATATAAGCGACAGAGCTGACGAACGCATTGCGCATGTTGGTGACGTCATCAGTCCGTACGCTTGTTTATCTTGTTCAGAGTCACTGAGGTCAATATTTTAATTCAAAATAACCTTAGAGCTTTCCTTTTCATTGGAATGCTTGACCGGTCCTTTTACCTTGAGTATATTGTCTTTTTATATTATCTACTACTTTCACGGTACGCAGCAGTACCACGGCCGCTATGGCGATGAAATCACTCCGACAAGGACGAATTTGTTTTGTAATTTTCACCACGGGTGCAAGGAGGAAAATGGGAGGTGCAAAAGCTCAGGAAGAGAAAAACTATTGAACTGCAAACTCTAAAAATTTGTAGCTTAACTTCTGCTTTTGCATCTTAACTTTTTTAAAAAAACTCCGCCGGAAGTTGTGTTTCGCCACATAATTCAAAAATACAAAGGGATTCAGTGAAGCGTACACCCGCGCCAGTTTCCGCGGGAAAAAGTTTGCCTGCGCGGCCGCGCATGCACAGTGCGTTTGTCAGCTCTGTCCGTGTAAGCTAGTTTTAGTCTGTTGAGTAAACCGCTGGCTAGAAGAAACAGGCTCATTTTTGTGAAAAGCAGAGTGTGACGTCATCATTTTACAAACTTTGCGGTGGAAGGGCACCGTGGTTTCTTGAACCTCCCTGATTGGTCAGCGAGTGACGACTTGTAGCTTGTTGAGAGCTATATGCTTTTATTTTTAAATTTATTTTTAAAAAGAGGCCTGAATCCTTTCAGTAAAATGCTATAGGATTGTGATTCTGTTATCACAAATAGGAGCCCCAACCGACGTTTGTGAAATCACCTGCATGTCAGAAAAATCCAGACGAGACATTAAAAAGAAAAAAAAACTGTTGAAATGTTGCTCTCATGTTCCTGGAAAGTCAGCGAACTCTGAATACAATTTGAAAGAAAACCCGGATGACCAATCAAACACTTCTAACAATACACATAAATCGGCAATGTGATCACCAAAGGCTGGCTTATCATATGACACAATTTTACGACAGAACTCAACAGTTTAGATAGAACAATCGTATACTTTCACTCACTGGAGGTCGATTTTAGACGGTGTCACATAGATTTCTATCGCACACGCTATACGACATCACATGGCTGACACCTGTGTCTATTCCCGGCTGGACAGAAAGTTCCTGAGACCTCATGAGAGACAAGGTTGAGGCAAGGCTGATCCAACAATGTGATTAAGTCACAAGACCAACATAAATTATAATTCCTAGAAATTTTATTCTCACGAAATGATCACTGGCTACGTGCACTTCATGGCTTTGCAAACCTGTGTCTATTCCCGGCTGGACAAAGTCGCCAAGACCTGAGGCAAGGCTGATCCAAAGACGTGATTACATCACAAGAATATTATAAAAAAGACACTCAACACGGGCGGTAATCCTGTGTGTATATTGTAACTCAGGGTCCGGTTGGTTTACTGAGGGCTGGATTTTTTGGACGGCCTGTTGCTGGAAGCAAGTTTTCCCAGTACGTCCGTGTTGATCTGAGGAAACGAAAGAAGAGGGCTGAATAAACATTACGCCAGCAAAACATGAACACTGCAAGCTTTTGTTTGTCTCATAACTTCAAGTCAATCCACATGATACTGTTCATGACCCGATCCACGATTTGGTGCACGATCCAACCCGACCCAGTCCGAGGCCAAGACGATTCAACCCTACCCAATCCGAGGCCGATACGATCAAACCCGACCCAGTCCGAGGCCGATACCATCAAACCCAACCCGATCCGAGGCAGATACGATCAAACCCGACCCGATCCGAAGCCAATAAGATTCGATTCGATCCGGCCGTATCGTGGTTCGTTTGCAGGTCTTGTAAAGGCATATTAAACCTGTAATAACAGGTACAACGTACTTATGTTTCATCCAATCGTGCGCATAATACTGAAGGTCATTTCCCCATAAACTGTGCTTCGCACTGGCCGGTGGAAGTCTGCCGCCTCGCTCTGGAGAAAGCTGCAAAAACAACGCGCAAGAGAAAGCATGTACAGTGGAAACCTGCAGTGCAGTGATAGGCCACCCTCTTTTAAACTACCACTTCTGAAAGTCCCAATAATATTCTCAATAATTTTAATACCGTAGGTTGTCGCTCTATATTAAAGGGCCACCCCTATTAAGCGGGCGAGGCCACGAGCGGTCCCAACTAACGTTTCGTTTGTTTTTTACTGCAAGGGAACCTAAATGAAAACGTGAGCTAAATTAGAGACCGTAGAACAGTTGTTGTCAACATTTAACTCAACACGTGTCACTTAAAACCTTACTCAAGTTTACAGGCAATCAATTTAATGTGTGATCAGACAAAGTTTGACCACACCCTAGGCCCTTTTTTTGCGTCCCTCTATAAAGCGGCCACAAAGCCATTCCCCCAAGTTCGTCGTGTACCTGCCCTGTACAAACCTCTTCAGCTATAGCCCGGATGTGATAGGGTTCAAATCCACAACAGCCTCCTATGTATCTGATCCCCATGTCGTAAGCCTGACGAGCGAACTTGTGAACCTCCCAGCGGGTCAGCAGGCGCGGCTCCAAGGCTGACGATAAAAATAGTTGTTGTATTTGAGGCTTTTCGAGTGGAGTAGATAAAACCAGTGTGCCATGACTTCTAAGGATTTTACCCGCGCAAAAAAAAAAAAAAAAATATATATATATATATATATATATATATATATATATATATATATATATATATATATATATATATATATATATATATATATATATATATATATATATATATATATATATATATATATATATATATATATATATATATATATATATATATATATATACAATTTTAGGAGAAGTTTGGAGAAATATGTCGGATATGAGGAAACCCCGTCGCCGCTAGATTTCTTGTGAGAGAATATCGCAATCAGGTTTTGCTTTTGCTTCTAATTGGCTAAGAATGCTGCTATACTTGTTTGAAGCAAACGCAAAATCGAAGCAATAAACATGAATTGGACCAATTTTAAAGCGTACGCAAAATCAATTATAAAACGATTACTTTCAACAGCCATCCGGAAAGAACGCTATGTGGAATTCGAAGTTTGGTTGCACAAGAGGTGAACGTAAAATCTTCATAACAGGAAGGTATAGATATGTTAAATCTCACCAAATGGAATTTCTGGAAGAGTGCTAAATCCCAGTAAAGTATGACGACAGTCAGGGCTGTGATATCCAATAGGCTGCACCATCAGGAAAGGGTCCAGTCCCTCTCGGTCCAGTGCCTCCTTCATGAGTTGCATTGTTTCTAAACTTATGGTTGGATCAAAACGGCAGTTTACACCAACTATGTCGGCACCTATTCATAAAACAAAGTCAAACCTGTATTAAGCGGACATCCCTGGGGACAAAATTGTAAAGGTGAGTTAACAGTTCTCTAACTGGAGAGCGGTACTTTAACAACCGTCCCCTCAATACAGGGTCGCTTATTAATCCTTTCACTACTCCTGTGAGTGATCAACTTCAATGTTCTCTTTCAGTCTCTCACCAGAGATATATGATGTACCTATAAAGAATTTGCTGCTTGATAGTTCACCCAGATGAAAGCTGATTGGCCTATGTGATTGGCCTGAATGAAACTAGGTTGTGTCCACAACGGCGGTGGAACTGCTGCTCGCTCGCCGCCGTTGTGGACGCCATCTTGGATTTCAAACGTGAAAACGTCAGGCGAATGTTTCAAGATTCGATCAAACGCGCACGCATGCGCATTACATGACACTGCACCTCAGAGATACCTGCTCTGGCCAGTTTCACTGCGCAGTCTCCACTAGCAACACCGCTGTGGTCGCCATTGGGTCCAATACACATGGTTACTGCTACAGGCAGGCCTGTCGACTTCATCACCTCCACAGCCCACACTGCTTCCTCAACAAACTCGAAGAACTGAAGCGGAAAAACGCCAATATAACAGCACTCATTCACATGCTACAGTCGAACCTCTATCAGCCATTCCAAGTTGTGTAAGAGTAATCAAATTGAAAAAATTAACCCTGTCACAAGGTTAATAATTATTCCACGGTTCAGCAAGATTGGTCCATCACTGAATGGCGAGAAATGAAAGACTCCACTATCAGATAAGTCAGTAAGGAGTGGGAGGGGGGGGGGGGGGGGGGGGCGTTGTGTTGTTAGAAATTCAATTAAATCAAGGAAGATACGTGGGATATTTTTACTCATTTTCAAGTAATGTGACTAGCAAGTTCAATAACAAAATCGTAGGACAAACCTCTGCAATCAGAAATTCTGCCTTATTCTTAAGAAAAATCAAACTCTGTTGCTGAAAGAGTTTCTGCACAGCTTCTTTTCCTGCACCGTTGCTGTACATAGTTCCTGTTTGACAGATAGAGCCAGCAAATAAGGCACCACCTTCTGCTGCTACACTTTTGGCCAAATCACAAGCTGCCTGGTTGATGTCGTCACCCTAACACAAAAGACATGCGTCACTAAATGCAACATTGATTGATTGACAGCTGATGTTACTTTACTACGAGGTTTGGTCATCAATCACTACTCCACTAACATGATATCATATCACACTATTGACCATACCAAAACAATACGTTTTATGATAATATATATATAATGACAAGACATGGCTTCAAACACTGTTTCACGGGCACTTAACCAATCAGATCGCGCGTTCTATCTGCTCTTATAATGGCAATGTACATACATCTTTTTGTTTGTCCCCGTCAGGGTCAGCATTCAGGGAAAAGGTGAAGGCTTGAATAACATCTGCTCCAGCACGCAGGAATTCACGATGGAGCTGTCGAACTAAATACAGATGTTTCACTGCCGCAAAACCCTTGAAAATAAACTTACAGGGATTTCCCCCTCCCCCCCCCCCCCCCCCCCCCCACAAAAAAAAAGGACAACAACTAAACGAAATGAAAACTAAACTGACACTGCTACATATCTGAACTGTGGCCTGTGTGGTTCGCTCCTGGAGAAATCGACCCCAATCCGAGACTGTATTAGTGAGTCGATTGGTATTTCCAAAATATCATGACTTAATAGGTGTGTTTTACATACTAGTATTCCATTGCTCTCAACAAACCTGCTTCAGGGTGCTCCACTGTGCTTTCTGGGGTCCATACCCCAGCTTTTACGTAACCACGCTTCTCTAAGGCATACGTCATACCTCCATCACCGACGATCAACTCACCAGCGCTCAGTTGTTCTAAAATACCTCTACGAGGCTGACAAAAATATGGTAGTGTCACTATTTTCCCATTTTCTTGCCTAACTCTCTTCCAGGAAAGTAAACAACTGTCACTGTTATTGTCCGCGTGTTCTGTTATCTGTCCCATTGTTTGTTTGTTTATTTTGTTCAGCAAAAAATCGAAACGTAGCCGGTGTATTTGCACTTTATATGTCGAGCCTGTTTTCACTGTAAAATAAGCTGGACTCTTATGCTTTCGTTTAAGCTTAAACTGTAGTGTCTCCATCACTCCTAGTTCTAGTCGTCATAAATCACAAACCTTAGCTTTGTGTTCTTTGTCTGAATGAGCATCCACTCGGCAGGTAGAGAAATACGTTGACCTTAAGTTCGATCCATAACGCCACTTGTTTGGTCGATGCTTTCGTAGAATGCAGCAGCGGGAAAGTCTGGATAAGGAACTTTGAAGGAATGCTGTACTCATTATCTTGCGCGTACGAAGATATTAAGGCCGGTTGGAGACCTGGGGTCTAAAGAAGCGAGTGGAATTATGTATTACTCTGACAATGGCAATGCTTATACTGTACTTTATTTTCACTCGGCGAGAGATCGAGCCAACACTGGGCCTTTAATAATGAGGTCACAGGTCTGGTTTGACGCCACTGGACAAACGCTACGTAGATTATATTATAGTAATATTTTTAGCACTGGGTCCAAGAGGTGATACACTGGTCTCAGACTGAACGATGAGCGCTTCGATAACAGCGCGCGAGGATGAAGAAGTGGAGTAAAGCAGTTATTATTATTCACTGTCGATAATGCTTTGCGCGTCTAGCCCTGCCTCCGACTGTTTAGCGCTGACGTCCAAATTATCCCGATTGACCGAAAATCGAAACAGCGGTTCAGCATGGGTACGACTGATCAATTTTGCCAACATTACCAAAAGCAATGAAACCACACCAGTAGCAGGGACACGACAATTCGTCATTCCTTGTTTACTGGGCTGTTCTTGCAGGCAAAAGAACGCCCAAAGTAGTTGTTAATCCCGAACAGCAAAAGAAAAGTGGAACAAAGAGTGCTCGATCTCAACGAATGTTCGGACTATCAAGTACGCTGGCCAGTGACAGACACATTACAGGTCGGTTTGATTTCATAAATGCGATTGTAAACTACTATATATTATTAAATTCTGCACACGAAATAAATAAGAACCATGCACTCAAAATTGCTGTGTGATTTTCGCCCGACGTATTGTTATGTTGTGTTCGACAATTTCTCCGCTCGAACGGTCTCGGTGCATGATTATGGAAATTTAGAGTTTCAAATTTCGCACGCCCACGATATAGGGCTACAACTAGCGGGAAGATGTGTGTACAGCGGAAATGTGACTCCGTAAAACAGTAATTTAAGTGTTTGTTGCGTCGTTTGTTTGTGATATTTCACGGCACTAACGCACTGTAGCAGTGTACAGCCAATTGTAGCCATTCGCAGCTCTATTGTGTGCTGCAATTGCCGCATCGTGTTGACGTAAAGCGGAAGTTCCGCAAATTATTGCAACCAATGTGACAGACCTCACGCGATAGGGCTACAAGAACTCCCCCACTGTACACACCGCCTTATGTCTATATCCATTGCTATCCAGCAAAACCTTTCTCGTTCGCATGTACGTTTACGGGTACGAGCTGACTTTCTTAAATTACATTTGACACGTAACTTGAAGTTCGCGTGTCAAGAGACCATCATGAACAATACGTACGGGCCATTCCCTCCTGCTGTTTCAGACTGCAAGGCCATATTCCTTGGAACCTATGCAGTATCATGCAGCTGTAGCGCGCCAATAGCGAAGAGGAATACATCGAATTATTGATTGATGCTTCGAGCTGACTTTCGCAGTTCCAGTGGCACTGATATACTCACCTCTGATTTTCCGATATCTGACTCCGGCCGTTTTAAGCTCAGGTAGAAAGCTGCCGCTGATGTCTCTTGGTTGCAAATTTCACTCCCTTAATACGTAACGTCATGTAAGCTAATTTTAGTCTGTTGAGTAAACCGCTGGCTAGAAGAAACAGGCTCATTTTTGTGAAAAGCAGAGTGTGACGTCATCGTTTTACAAACTTTGTGGTGGAAGGACACCGTGGTTTCTTGAACCACCTGATTGGTCAGCGAGTGACGACTTGTAGCTTGATGAGAGCTATATGCTTTTATTTATTTTTAAATTTATTTTTAAAAAGAGGCCTGAATCCTTTCAGTAAAATGCTATAGGATTGTGATTCTGTTATCACAAATAGGAGCCCCAACCGACGTTTGTGAAATCACCTGCATGTCAGAAAAATCCAGACGAGACATTAAAAAGAAAAAAAAAACTGTTGAAATGTTGCTCTCATGTCTCTGGAAATTCAGCGAACTCTAAATACAATTTGAAAGAAAACCCGGATGACCAATCAAACACTTCTAAAGATACACATAAATCGGCAATGTGATCACCAAAGGCTGGCTTATCATATGACACAATTTTACGACAGAACTCAACAGTTTAGATAGAACAATCGTATACTTTCACTCACTGGAGGTCGAATTTAGACGGTGTCACATAGATTTCTATCGCACACGCTATACGACATCACATGGCTGACACCTGTGTCTATTCCCGGCTGGACAGAAAGTTGCTGAGACCTCATGAGAGACAAGGTTGAGGCAAGGCTGATCCAACAATGTGATTAAGTCACAAGACCAACATAAATTATAATTCCTAGAAATTTTATTCTCACGAAATGATCACTGGCTACGTGCACTTCATGGCTTTGCAAACCTGTGTCTATTCCCGGCTGGACAAAGTCGCCAAGACCTGAGGCAAGGCTGATCCAAAGACGTGATTACATCACAAGACTATTATAAAAAAGACAATCAACCCGGGCGGCTTATTAGAATGATTACGGTAATCCCGTGTGTATATTGTAACTCACGGTCCGGTTGGTTTACTGAGGGCTGGATTTTTTGGACGGCCTGTTGCTGGAAGCAAGTTTTCCCAATACGTCCGTGTTGATCTGAGGAAACGAAAGAAGAGGGCTGAATAAACATTACCCAGCAAAACATGAACCTTGTATACTGCAAGCTTTTGTTTGTCTCATAACGTTAAGCCAATCCGCCTGATTCTGTTCAAAACCCGATCCACGATTTGGTGCACGATCCAACCCCACCCAATCCGAGGCCGATACGAGTCAAACTTGACCCAATCCGAGGTAGATACCCAACCCGAACCGGCCATTAAGATCCGATTTAATCCGGCCGGCTATCGTGGTTCGTTTGCAGGTCTTGTAAAGGCATATTAAACCTGTAATAGCAAGTGCAACGTACTTATGTTTCATCCTATCGTGCACATAGTACTGAAGGTCATTTCCCCATAAACTGTGCTTCGCACTGGCCGGTGGAAGTCTGCCGCCTCTCTCTGGAGAAAGCTGCAAAAACAACGTGCAAGAGAAAGCATGTACAGTGGAAACCTGCAGTGTATTGCTAGGCCATCCTCTTTTAAACTACCACTTGAGAAAGTCCCAATAATATTCTCAATAATTTTAATACCGTAGATTGTCGCTCTAAGGGCCACCTCCATTAAGCGGGCGAGGCCACGAGCGGTCCCAACTAACTTTTCGTTTTGTTTTTTACTGCAAGGGAACCTAAATGAAAACGTGAGCTAAATTAGAGACCGTAGAACAGTTGTTGTCAGCATTTAACTCAACACGTGCCACTTAAAACTTTACTCAAGTTTACAGACAATCAAATTTAATGTGTGATTAGACAAAGTTTGACCACACTCTTGGCCATTGTTTGCGTCCCTCTATAAAGCGGCCACAAAGTCATTCCCCCAAGTTCGACGTGTACCAGCCCTGTACAAACCTCTTCAGCTATAGCACGGATGTGATAGGGTTCAAATCCACAACAGCCTCCTATGTATCTGATTCCCATGTCGTAAGCCTGACGAGCGAACTTGTGAACCTCCCAGCGGGTCAGCAGGCGCGGCTCCATGGCTGACGATAAAAATAGTTGTTGTATTTAAGGCTTTTCGAGTGGAGTAGATAAAGCCGCTGTGTTATGATTTCTGAGGATTTAACCCGCGCAAAAAAAAAAAAAAGAAAAAAAAAGAAAAGAAAAAAGAAAAAACAAAACAAAACAAAACAAAACACAGAAGTTTGGAGGAATATGTCGGATGTGGCATATCTGTGGAACATGTCGGATGTCGAGTTGCCATATCTTTTTTATTTCTCACCCAACGGACTTTCTGGAAGAGTGCTAAATCCCAGTAAAGTATGACGACAGTCAGGGTTGTGATATCCAATAGGCTGCACCATCAGGAAAGGGTCCAGTCCCTCTCGGTCCAGTGCCTCCTTCATGAGTTGCATTGTTTCCAAACTTATGGTTGGATCAAAACGGCAGTTTACACCAACTATGTCGGCACCTATTCATAAAGGAAACAGCGAAATACAAGATGAACATGCAACTGTGACGTGAATAGCGTGAACCTTCAACACACTGAATTTGCTGCTTGATAGTTCACTTAGATGAAAGCTGATTGGCCTATCAATTCTCACCACATTGCTCATACATGTTTTAAATAGTTAGGAGAACTTGTACTTTTCTGAATGAAACTAGGTCGCGTCCACAACGGCGGTGGAACTGCTGCTCGCTCGCCGCCGTTGTGGACGCCATCTTGGATTTCTAACTTGAAAACGTCAGGCGAATGTTTCAAGATTCGATCAAACGCGTACGCATGCGCATTACATGACACTCCCCCTCAGAGATACCTGCTCTGGCCAGTTTCACTGCGCAGTCTCCACTAGCAACACCGCTGTGGTCGCCATTGGGTCCAATACACATGGATACTGCTACAGGCAGGCCTGTCGACTTCATCACCTCCACAGCCCACACTGCTTCCTCAACAAACTCGAAGAACTGAAGCGGAAAAGCGCCAAAATAACAGCACTCATTTCACATGCTACAGTCGAACCCGTAGCAGCCATACCAAGATGTGTAAGAGCAATCTTGTCACAAGGTTAATAATTATTCCACGGTTCAGCAAGATTGGTCCATCATTGAATGGCGAGGTTTTTGAAATCAGAAAAATGAAAGACTCAAATATGGAGTGTGTGGGTTTGTGTGTGTGTGTTGGGGGGTGTTGTTGTTAGAAATTCAATTAAATCAAGGAAGGTATATCGGATATTGTTACTCATTTTCAAGTAATGTGATCGGCAAGTTCAATAACAAAATCTTAGTTCAAACCTCTGCAATCAGGAAGTCGGCATTATTCTTAAGAAAAATCAAACTCTGTTGCTGGAAGCGTTTCTGTACAGCTTCTTTTCCTGCACCGTTGCTGTACATAGTTCCTGTTTGACAAATAGAGCCACCAAATAAGGCACCACCTTCCGTTGCTACACTTTTGGCCAAATCACAAGCTGCCTGGTTGATGTCGTCACCCTAACACAAAGGGCATGCGTCACTAAATGCAACATTGATTGATTGATAACTGATGTTACTTTAGGCTGGTTGTGATCGTCCGGGATAAAATAGTCTCCAGGAAGACTGTTGTTGGTGACTGACGTTTCGATTTCTTGAGCAAGTCATCTTCAGAGTCAAGGGGAAAATGTCGTCAGAATTCTGAAGATTACTTCCGCTCAGGGAGCGTCGAAACGTCAGTCAAAACAACAGTCGTCCTGGAAACTACTCTAACCCGGACGATCACAACCAGCCTACTGTTCACACTCCAAGGTTCAAACCATTTGCCATGATGTTACTTTACTGCGAGGTTAGTATACCATCAATTACTATTCCACTAACACGACATCATATCACACACTACTGACCATACTAAAACATTAAGTTGATGATAACGTACATAATAACAAGGCATGCCGCTTCAAACACTGTTTCACGGCACTCGCGCGTACTATCTTATCTTATAATGGCAATGTACGTACGTCATCTTTTTGTTTGTCCCCGTCAGGATCAGCTTTCAGGGAAAAGGTGAAGGCTTGAATAACATCTGCTCCAGCACGCAAGAACTCACGATGGAGCTGTCGAACTGAATACAGATGTTTTGTTGGGGAAAAAGAAACGATGACTCCAAATCCATCCTATGTAACCAGGCTTGCACGCTGAAGGCCTGGTACATTTGTACTTATCAAGCTTACCTGAATACTTGTGTTATGTTAAGAAAGCACCGAGCTAACTGGCGAAAGACACGTAGTGTAAAACTAAGAGCAATTTGTTCCACGGGTGTTTTAAGTATTTACAATTTACTGCGGCCGTTTTAACAGCCTACTGCAAAAACCTTTGAAAATATACTTACAGGAAATCCCCTCCCCTCCCCCCTCCCCCCCCAAAAAAACATTAATTAAAAACTAAAAATTAACAACAACAACAACTAAACGAAACGAAAAGTTCTACATATCTGTACTATGGCCTGTGTGGTTTGCCTCTGGAAAAATAGACCCCCAATTCGAGACTGTATTAGTGAGTTGATTGGTATTTCCAAAAGATCATCACTTAATAGGTGTGTTTTACATACTAGTATTCCATTGCTCTCAACAAACCTGCTTCAGGGTGCTCCACTGTGCATTCTGGGGTCCATACCCCAGCTTTTACGTAACCACGCTTCTCTAAGGCATACGTCATACCTCCATCACCGACAATCAACTCACCAGCATTCAGTTGTTCTAAAATACCTCTACGAGGCTGAGAAAAAAAAAAGGTGGGGAGTGCCACTATTTTCCCACTTCCTTGCCTCCCTCTCTTCCAGGAAAGTCTAAACAACTGTCACTGTTATTGTCCGCGTGTTCTGTTATCTGTGTCATTGTTCGTTTGTTTGGTTTTCAGCAAGAAATCGAAACGTAGCCTGTGTACTTGCAGTTTATACGTCAGTGCCCGGGGGAGGGGGGGACTCCCATATATAAGCCATATAGGTATGTGCCGCCCCAAAGGGTATCGTTTTTAAGCATTTTTAGTCTGAAATAGGGTATCGATTTTGTCCGTTTGGTCTGGGATAGGTATGATTTTAACAGAAATATGTCGCCGCGGACATTGCACGGCAAATGGAAGAAAACACAGAGCGAAAATTGTTGCAAAAGAACAAAAAATCTCTAAAAAATGTCTGAAATAGGGTATAAATTTTGAAGTCAGGTCTGAGATCAGGTCTGAAAGGTAGGGTTTTCAGGACCGGGCGGCACACCTCCACTCAAAATTATGATGAGTGCCCCCCCCCCCCCCCCCCCCCCCCCCCTCCCCCGGGCGTCAGTGCTTGCTTGAGCTTCCGTCGAGCTCTTTTTCATTGTAAAATAAGCTGGACTCGTATGCTTGCGTTTAACCTTGTAAAAACCAGGCTTCAGTGCCATGCCGCTGTACTGCCTCCGTAACTCCCTTTTCTTAGTGAGTCGTCATAAATCACAAACCTTAGCTTTGTGTTCTTTGTCTGAATGAGCACCCGCAAGGCAGGTAGAGAAATACGTTGACCTTAAGTTCGATCCATAACGCCACATGTTCGGTCGATGCTTTCGTAGAATGCAGCAGCGGGAAAGTCTGGATAAGGAACTTCGAAGGAGTGTTGTACTCACTACCCTCCGCGCATGAAGACAAGGCCGGTTGGAGATCTAAGCACAAAGCAAAACCCGAGGGTGGGATCCTTAAAATAGCGTCACTAAAGAGAGCAAGTGGAACTATATTACTCTGACATAGACAAGTGCTTATACTTTGTTATTTTTACCCGGCGAGAGATCCAGTTTTGCCAACATTACCCATACCAGTAGTAGGGACACGACAATTCGTTATTGCTTGTCTATTCGGCTTTTCTTGCAGGCAAAAAAATGCCCAAGGTAGTTGTTAATCCCGAACAACAAAAGCAAAGTTATAATGGAACAAAAAGTGCTCCATCTCGACGAATATTTGGATTATTCTAAGTACGTTGGCCAGTGACGGACACATATAACAGGAGTCTGTTTTCATAAATGCGATTGTAAACTACTATAAATGCTGCACACGAAATATCTGAGAACCATGCCCTCAAAATAGCCGCGGGATTTTCGCCCGGCATATTGTTATGTAGTGTCTGAAAATTTCTCCGCTCGAACGGTCTCGGTGATTATGGAAATTCAAAAGTTTCAAATTTCACGTTCACGATATAAGCCCAGTGCAACGAGCTTAGTGCTCTGAGCGTCACGTGTCACAGCGAAAAAGGCGACTACGTATTAAACAGTGATCAAGTGTTTGTTGCGACGCTTGTCTGTGATATTTGACGGCAATAACGCATTGAAGCGTGTACAGTCGTTTGTAGCCATTCGCAGCGAACAATATGTGCGGGTCATTTTCGTATAAATAACATCGCTCCTGCTTTCATCATAGCTGTTTCATTCTGCAAGGATATCCTTGGAATCTATGTAGTATCATGAAGATGTGACGCGCCCTATTAGCGACGAGGAACACATAGACTTGCAGAAGCGAACACTTGGCGCCGCCGCAAGAGATGTCATGACCTTTTAAGATCATAGGGCCGACATGCAATTTAAAGAACATCGTCCACAATTTTTACTGAAACTTATTTCTGTAGGATTGTTGCTGTTGGAGAATATCAGTTATATTCAGTTTCTCCGCACCGGCGTGTATATTCAGAGGATACCTCGGAATTAGAAACAAGAGTTGCTCTCACGCCCTGGAATCAAAGGTTACAGTACTTACGAATTATTGAGTGATGCTACGATTCGAATTTCGCAGTTCCTATGACAGGCAGTGAAGAAACACTGATATACTCACTTCCGAATGTCCGCTATCTGACTCCAGCCGAATTAAACTGCCGCTGATGTCTCTTGGTTGCAAAGTCACTCCTCTTTGTACCTAACGTCATGTAAGCTAATTTTAGTCTGTTTAGTAAACCGCTGGCTAGAATAAACAGGCTCACTTTTGTGAAAAGCAGTGTGACGTCATCATTTTACAAACTTTGTAGTGGAAGGACACCGTGGTTTCTTGAAACTCCCTGATTGGTCAGCGAGCGACAACTTGTAGCTTAATGAGAGATGTATGCTTTCATTTAATGAGGCCTGTAATGTCACTAAAGGATTTTGATTCTGATTTGAGTCCTAATATAATTGACGATATTACTACAGGTTTTATACCTAGACTTTAATTGCTTCAACCCTCATCTGTATACAAGATTCTTTTTTGTATTACATTTAATTCAATTTACACGAAAAAAAAAAAATAGACGGCATACAGCACTGCATTCTATTTTGCAGGTTGCATATGATTAATTACAGAAATCTTCAAAGCACGTGCTTAGGGAGCAATCTCTGCCTCGACTCGTACACCGTTCGTGAATGTCTTTCAACTCACTGACTCCGACGCAAGCTGTCACGAAGTATCTATCGCTCACGTTCTCCACAAGACACGTCATATTTCTCCATCCGCGGATCGGACAGCTGTCGATACATTTCTCCGCTTTCTGATGGGTGGTACAGTCCTCTAACGAATGGCCTTCACACATCCAACACTTTAAGGAAGCACCTGTAAAAAATCAGTTACAAAAACAAATAAAACATTCACCGACCCAAATATACAGCTTACTCGAAAGTATATCGGGCGACAGGATTTGAGGATTGCCATGCGCAGCTTTCACATTTGTATGGGATAATTTCGCAATTTTTTCATAACATTTTCTGAAAATGCTCTTTTAGACTCGCGCTAAAAAAATGGCACTATTCAACCCAAAACTTAGCACGGTACTTTTTAAATGTTTCTCCCGCGTAATATATCAGCTTTATAGCTCTCTGAGACTGACTGGGCGCATTTCACAACTGATAAAGAGCTGGATGACAGAAAATTGACACAAAAGCACTTACATGACATACCTTGAGAAATGAAAAGCAGCCCAAGATATACAATAATTGCACTCATTTTCCACGAAATCATCATGAATTGTAGAAAGCTTTCTTGCTTTATAGGCCTTGTTATTTTTAGCCAAGAGCCGGCTGCAAGTGTCACGTGTGATGATTGCGTTACAGCACTGTCCGGTTGCGTGACTGACTCCCTCCCGACGTTTGTGAAATCACCTGCGTGTCAGAAAGTGTTGTCCAGACGAGACAATAACAAGAAAAAAAGGAGAGAGAGAGAGAGAGAAATGATAAAATGTTGCTTCAAGTTCTAGAAAGTCAGCGAACTCTGGATACAATTTGAACCAAAAGCCGGATCACAAATCAAACACTTCCAGTGTGATCACTCTAGCTGTCAGCGGAAAATACGGGGTCCTTTTGATAACCAGAGGTTGGCTAAATATACAATTTTACGACAACAGTTTTAACTTAAAAGTCAACGGCTTAGATACAAAAATCACATCCTTTGACTCACTGGCATAAATTTCTATCGCACACACCATTTCTAAAGTCGAACGTCGGGTAAAATCATACAGTTAAACCTTCATAAATAACGACGAATCAAATGTGTTTTGATTGAACGGGTATTGAGCGGAGTTACGATTTACATGGTGGCTTTTTTACTCACCATTTGAGGAAAACCTCTCGTAAAACAACGAAGACCGTCATGGCCGCCAAAGTTTGCTTGATATTCTTGTGTAGCGTAGCAACAGAGCGCATCTAACAAGAATGCTGTGGCATATACGATCAACAACCCGAATGACGACATGCATATCATTAGGATAACCTAATGGCAAAAAACCTCAGTTACATTAAGACATTAAGACGTTACTCATAGACCAAAACACGACAGTGTATAAATATCAACAGTAACATTTATTTAGTGAAACAGCCAATGGCGGCCATAGATTTATAACACGAACAGCAAAGTTTAAAATTTTAACCATTCATGTGAATTTCTTGATGGACGCAATTTTTAAATTTTTAATTTTTTTTTGAGTAAATATATCGGCCAAGCCGCTTGAATCGGCGATTCTTTTAAATTTAATACAACCCAACTTCATTAAAATTGTGTCTTCTTTTCACAATGATAAACCAAATGGCTCTGAGCATCAACTTCTTCTTCCTTATCGTTCTGCTTTCATTTTCTTCACGTATTTGTCCACAAGTGAGCACACGCGTGTTCTATCCACGCCACTCTGGGAATTTCGTATCTGCAGTGTGAGAGTGAGTTGTTAGAGCGGAGCACAATGTATCGACGTAAGGGCTGAGCTGAGCACGAAAAGAAAATTGGGTTGGCAAGTGGTAGTTTCAAGCGGTAGGTTTTTCTCAGAGCCTAGCACGGCCCACGGCCATGGCCCTCACCTTCTCCACTGCTCGCCGCATGATGTTCTTGTATTCTTCTTTGTTCACTACACTTTGTTTGTAGTAAGGTTTCAAGGCAAGTCTCACTTCATCAGCGATTTGTTGGATGTGAGACAACCGCGCAATACCCTGGGACGAGTACATAACAGCAACATTTTAACATTCCATGACACTGTGAACTTTGGCGAAGCTCATACAGAATTTGATGTAATTTTAATTACACCAAAAGCCCTCTGTTTTGTTCTTGGGCCCGTTGCCCACTGTAAATCACCGACAAATTATACTACATCGAACCTTTAACGTACAGTATTAGAACTTACAGTCACTCAGAAAACAACTTACGGTAAACCTGCATACGCTACAACTACTGCTGTTGCTGCTGCTGCTACTACTCTACGTAGCTGTACAATCCCAGTACCAGTAGTAACCAATAAATTGTTCCCTTACGAATTCTGTGGAATCCATACTCACCAGCCGTCTTTGTTTATCCCGTTCATTTTCTTGTGGAACTTTAGTAGCCTCTGTTTCTTTGCCAGTGTTCCGTGTCTCCTGACAGTTCTTCAATAAACCGCTCTCCTCTTTTTGCATTGCAGCTGAATGAAGTACAACTGCGGGCGGCTTTGCAGAGAGTTCACTTGTAGCATCACTGAAAGTAGACGGCAATGATGGCTTTACGACAGCAACAGGAAGAAAACTACTACCAGATTTGGTATCATCTCTAGCGAATTCCTTTCCTTTGCCTTCAATTGAATCCTTTGCCATCATATTCTCTCTTTTATCTCTTAACATCTGGATAATCTGTAAGTTGTCGCGCCGTTGATGAATGGGTGGGGCAAATGCCACGCGGTTCCGCGTGGAGGATTCCTTATTAGGAAAGCTGCTTTGTGAAGTGCGCACGCACGGAGACGGCGAAGAGTAAGACTGGGAGCGAGACTTCAAGGACGGCAGATCTCCAGTGCATAGCTTTCCCTTTGTAGCACTGCACAGCTTTGGATCCACACTTTCCCGCTCCATTAAACTTGATTTCTTTACAGAATCGGGAATTCTATCCATTGCAGTTTCCACTTTCTTATCAGTTGCAGAAACGCAGGCTGACTGGTGTCGAAATCTAACAGACTCTCTATCTAAAGTAACAGGCAACTTCTCATCGCGATTAGCCGATGGCGTGCGAACGCGCATATCACTGCTTCTTTTTGATGCAAACGCACAGGAACCCGTCACAGACGTCACTGGCTTTTTATCACGTAATACGTTCCATTTGATTGATGAGGAAGATGACGCCCTTGGTATCTTAAAACCTGGGCGCTTCTTTATTGTGTTCTTGCATTCATTAGTTTGCGCTGGGCGCACAACTTCACCAGTACACTTGGAATCTGAAACACAACCGAACGAGCTTGCACTCGCTGCAGAGGTCGAGGTTTTCCTTGGTATTTTGTAGCCGGCGAGTTCAGCGCTCGTAGTCGCGGAAGCCTCTTTTGTAGACAGAGAAGAAGACGAGCCAGACGAACGGGCTGCGCGTCGATTCAAACGGAAAAGTGCAAAGTCGGACATTTGAGTTGAAACCTTATCAGAAACACGTTGCTGTTCGACAGGAATGCTTGATGAGCTGTCGGCGCTCTCGTTTGCGCTTCTTTCCCTGCTCTTGGTGACGGCGCTATTGTCCTTTTCATCAAACTTATCTTGATTTATCAAGGCCTGGCTGACTTTGCTGCTATTTGCTGTGTATGACGTAGCAGCAGATGTTGTCGGTGTCTTGCGCAGCCGCTGTGGCAGCACGTGCCCATCACGTGTTACTTCTTCGCTGCGCAGAGTATCCAGGCCTTCCAATATGGATCCTAACACATCCGGGTTACCGGGCTCTGAGCTAATAAGGAGATACAACAAAGTAGTGATAATGAGATAAAGAAGTAAAGAAAGAGCAGACGAGAAGGCCCCAGAAGTTACACTAAGAAACTGCTAAGCAACAAAAGACGCATGAAAAAGGAGAGAGATGCGCAGAAACAGAAAGGGAAAGTAGGAAATGTAGATCAAACCCATACTTGAATAATTCGTCTAGACGCATGCGCTCTCACCTTGGAGCTGACGTCATCGCCTCGTCCTTTTCTGCGCTCTCCTCTTCGTTAAAATCGTACAGCGCAAAGCTGTTACCAAATACGGCAAAGCTCATACTGGGTTCCATTCTGCTGGGAAGAGAACACCTTCCGGGATTGCGCACCTGTTCCCCGCCTGTCGAGTGGCTAGGGCCCAGGCTTTCGTGGAGACGCGCTCGCACGGTTTTCCCGCGCTTCGCTGGTGCAAATTGCAGCTCGAAGAAAGGTTCATCCTGTTCCTTCTTTTGCCTCTTCGCTCGAGATTTCGTGGTTTTCTTGGTCCCTCTCGTCTTCTTCCTCGTTCCACTTTTCTTTCTCCGGTGTTTGCTAGTTTTTCTTTTCCGCCGTTTTTCACCGGTCGAGCTCGACCTAGTCCTCCGACTGCTTCCTGTTCTCGACTTAGTCCTTCCCCGTCCACGACGTCCTTCGCCTCGTCTCGGTGTTCGCCTCTCTGCCGTCCGGTTGCTCCTGACAGAGGCAACAGTCCTTGCACTTGCACGAGAACTCGTAGCTGTACGGAATAAAATAAAACCGAGTTTGCTATAGTAATACATCTCCTATATCCCTTACTTCTCGTCAGTTGCATACCTCGTGCTTGTGTCGAAGTGGAGCCTCTCTCGGCATTCTGCTGTACTCTTGAGCTTCGTAACCTCGCCTGGCTCGTCTCCCCGCTTTGCAGTTCTTCTGCAGTGTCGCTGTCGTGTGTTTCAGCCACGTGATGCGGACGACACGCCGGACAAAACCATTCATCAATAGGGACAAATTCCAGTGGAGGTGCCAAACAATCCATGTGATAACTAGAAAAGCAGCAACAACAACAACAACAACAACAACAACAACAATAACAACAACAACAACAACAACAACAACAGCAACAAAATTGCTATCAGTACCAGTAGGGCCACTTACCTACGATGATTAGGTTCTGCTTTGAAAAATGATTGCATAGGCTTAAGCTTAAAAAAGAGTTACAAAACTCAATGTGTGTCAATTCAGGTATTGCAGTCACCATGATTGAGGAAGATGTAATGGAAGTGCACTCTTGCATGGATTGATGTAATATTACATAATATTACACTCTTACTTCACAATGGTCACCTACAATGGCCAGTTGATTCAACTAAATTTAAAATTCATTTCAACACACTGCTATGCATACACGTTTACAGTTTTTCCTTCAGTCTATAGAAGTGAACTTATGTAGAATACCGCCACGAAACATACCCATTGTCACAATTATCACAGAGAAGAAGACAGTCCTCCCTGTCGCAATCTGTACAAACCTGAGAACAAAAAGAGATGATAAGCCCATCAACTTTAAGAGTACATGCATGTGCATGATTGAAGTATGAACACTTGTGAGAAGGATGGACATGCACTACGGTCTGTATAAACTATTATTATATACATACTGAGACATACTCACGAAAAAGCCATATCGTAAAATTTCGTACGCAAATGAGTTCTAGCCAATGAGAGGCCGCGAACGACGCTTTTCACACGTGAAAAAAATCGTTCGTCCAATCACAAGCTGCGAACGACGATTTTTCACTACTTTTAAAGGGTTTCCCGGTCCCATCATAAATGTCTCAGTATGTATATAATAAACAGAAAACATCATGGAAAGTGCTTTGTACAGTTTTTATTCACTCGTTGTTTCGTATCATAAAACTCACTCGCTCGCAAAGCCTCGCTCGTTCGTTTTATGATACTTCACAACTCGTGAATAAAAACCGTACGCGCGCACTTTCCATGAAGTAATCTCTATTTAATGCACACAGCAGGTTCCTTGTATCTATTATAATAAATGCAACGCAACACAACTACTGTAGCTAGTTTGTAATCATCTAGTGAAGTATAGCAACTGCAGTACTTGTATTATCCACATTAGAGTGCCATGCAAGCCAATTGATTCTGGAACAAGTGTTACCAGCTGTCAGCTACTGACCACATGCTGCCAGGACATGTTGCTATGTAGTGATTTCCTGACCTGGCAATAAGTTGGGTCATCATCTTCAAACAGCTCATCATTCTCCTCATATTGTCTGTCCTCCACAGAAATCTGAACAAGTAATGTAAGCGACCAGGAAGTTAGTTACACGTAAGAAGCTGACCTGAGAGATCAAAACAAAAACAGACTGAGCCAAGACAGCAAACCAGTTTAGATCAGCTGCCTTTGAAAGTGAAGACTTGCAACTTACGGTTGTTGCTATTATTAACTTTGTTCTGAAGAAACAGTAATAAGAAAGAAAAATCTTGAAAACAAAACAATGTCTTACCCTCTGCAGAATTGGGCCTTTCTTTGTTGCATGAACACGGATTTCATGGAATGGCCTCCTACCAACAGGGCAGGTATTGACATTCTGCAAATTAAAATGAACATTTGTATTTTGTACATAGGACTTGCAGTACAGATTAAACTTAAACAAACTATCAAAAAAAAAAAAAAAAAAAAGAAAAAGCTGTGAATTTTCCTAGCAAGCTTTAATTATCAGGTAAAGATTTATATCTATAGTTAAACTTACATTAGCCCATTCACGAATGCAGTCCAAACAAAAGACATGCTGACAACCATCTGGAGTCCCCAGCAACTGTTCCTTGAGGGACATCAGACAGATGGGACACTGATCACTAACACCAGCTAATGCACCATCCAAGCAATCGTCACTCAAGACTCCATTGATCTCCTCCTTGCTGTCAAAATCTTCATCTGACAGGCCATCTTCATTTTCTAAGAAATATATCAACACTTTATAGTGCAGTAGAAAGTTATACAGTATAATAGCCCATTTTGAGTGGAGCTACCAAAGAATGGATGGTGTTTTCTTAACTGGAATCCATGCTTCTAGCAATCCCAGCTTCTCACAAGCTGATCAGATTTCAGAATGGTTTCTTATGAGACTACCATTTTTTGTCTCGTCCTTAATATTAGTTCGGTTTAACCCCTGAGAGTGGTAACACAGCAGGGGGATAAAAAACCTGGTAATATTTTTGAGAGCTCTTTCAGATGAAAGCTAGTTTTTATTAGGGAGTCAAATAAATCACCTCTCACTATACTGCAGAATAAATAAAAGCAGAAACAAAAGGTGATCAAGGTCAATGTTTCAAGCCCTACAGTACGTTCCTTTGGAGCAACACCTGGCTCTCACAGGGACTAGCATTCAATATATATTTTATTTTAATAAATTTATAACTCATTACCATTATCATCAGCTTCATCCTCTTCACTCTCATGATCAGTACTGTCATCATCATCAGAAAGCTCATTAACAGTCGATCCAAAGGCTTCCTCTGCACTCCTTTTCCTTACAAGTTCTGCATATCTCGCTCTCTCCTCTGGACTGACTACAAAACCTTCAAATTCTACATTTTCATCAGAATCTGACAGCACATGCACAATCTCTGCCATAGCGCCACACAATAAATTTAATACCTGTGTCAAGAAAAATACCAGGCAATAAATATTAAATAAGATCACATTTCATAAGATCCAGCAAGATTATTGCAAAGATCGGTTACTAGCTTGCAGAACAGTGGAGGATCTTCCCTCGCAGGACCTCACGAGTCTTTGAAAAGACTGACACTGTTTTGGACAGAGAACCCAAAAAACCCAACCCTCAGCAAACAAAGGTTACACAAAATACATTATGTAACCCAATTAGTCTTTTGAGGCATGTAGAACCCTGATTTTACACGTTATTCTGCACGTTAAGTTTACCGGATATAAGATAAAAACATGACTTACTCTTCATTCATAGCTAGTGGCCACGTCGTATGGCCATAAAGGCTGTCTAGCCAGCAAAATCCGTGACGAGATATCAAGCAAAACAAGAAATTTTTCAGTCACGGCTGGTCACGGCCATGCACACGTAGTTTGTAAAGGGAATCCGCTGACTGGTTTTGGTCGAGTAAGCCTGGGCTGAGCGCTGCTTGAGTTATAAAATGGCGGAAGAGGTAATTCAAAACAGCGATGAATCGTCTCGTTTATTGGAACAAAAAACTTCTGTCGAAGGTGAAAGGTGGGTGAACTAGATCACTGCATCTAAATTGTACTTCTGTGTTAAATCGGAACTGCATATCAAGTATGCATCCGGCGAGTAGCAACATTCACAACAGCTCTTATCATATTAAATCGGGAAATAAATGCTCCGTTGGAATTTATTTGTTGTGGTACCAGGCGCTTTTATGGATGACATTTGAGTGTTTGTGATTCTTTAATTGCGCCGTACTCTGCCTGATCGGTGTAGCGGGGCAGACTTTTTTTAAACGATGTAAATTTTGAACGTAACACCTGCTTGTACTCGTAGTGTGTTTGCGCTGGTTGTATTTTAGCGTGCAGGAGTAAATTTTTGATGAGTTTATACATTGGTGACTGCTATCAATTGCAGTAGTAAGACTTTCCTGATGTTTTGTTGGTCATATGTTTGGAGAACCTCCTTGTTCAATATACAGTAGCTATATCTGAAAGCAGATGGGCATTTCAATTCTGGCCATCTGCCAAATAATCTAGATTTAAATAGCGACAGAGGTTTGCTCGGCGGCCATGTTGGGTGGCAGAAGCAATGAAATATTTTTCCAGAACAATAGCATTTCTTTCCCAGAGGAATTGAATTCTATTGTACTATGCCCTCTGTACACAGTTTTGGCTTAGTACAAAGACAATCATCTGATATACTCAAAACTTTAACACACTTTGTCTGCTTGTTTTCTTTGTTTAGTTCAGTTATTACTGTAGCAATTATTGATAAATAAACATATTTATCATCAATCAGTTAAGTTCCACTCACTCAGTAGCCCAAGGTCTGGGGAATTTGCTTGCATGGCAACCATAAAACAATACAGTATATACCACACAAGTGAATAGTGCTTTTCGTGCACTCTGATTGGCTCCTCAATCTCAGAATATCAAGTACTATTCACCTCCCAGCGGTTTCCAGTAAAACAAAATGGCGTGCGAACCCAATTTTTGCCCACTTTTGTTAGAAATAAAATAGCTATTTGGGAGTTGGCTATTAAACTTGTGTGGTATATACTAAAACAATTATTCTCCTCAGTGTCGGTGAATAGCGGTGGATATTTACCTCGCCGAAACGGCTCGGTAAATATCCACCACTATTCACCTCCACTTTGGCGAATAATTGTTAAATATAACAAGAAAGTGGAATAAAAAGGGAATTGCCAGATTTTCCTTGCCCCAGGGTGGAAGGGATGGGAAATTTGTAGCCTCACTGTCAGAATGTGGGGGAGGGGAGGGTGGGGGAAGGATTAAGTTATATACATTTGAAAATATTGTATTAGTAGGTTGATTTGACTATGTCTGTCAGTTCTTCAAGCCCTAATATTAATCAAAAGCCAAACTTCTTTCAGATCACACAGTCAGTTGTACTATACAACCTAAGTATGTTTTTCAGTATGTAGAAGATGTCTCTTCCTTTCCATTTTGTTCAGGGAAAATTGGGTCTTTTCATTTATAGCCCTTGTTGAGATTACTCTCCTGTCAAACTTAGCACAAATCTTTCATATTTGATTTTGATTCAGATGTTCTACACGTCATGTATTAATAAGTTGTGTTTTAACTTTTGTTTTTACATGCAGTTCAGTGCCATCAGATGGGTCTCAGGGCCAAAATGGTAGCAGCAAGTTCTCTGACGACAAACCGCTGCAGGTCAATTTAGGAGTCGACAAATCAGAAAATATATCGCCCAGTGTCGGTCTTATATCTGGGACCACAGAGAAATCAAGTGATATGAACAGCGAGGTAAACTCTAGGATGACTGCAGGTCACAAAAAAGCTTCAGCTCTTTCCATGTTGGATCAAAATATTGGCAATAATAATGATGTTGTAAGTGGTGCAACGGAACTTGGTTTGAGCACAGGAGATACAGAGCCTAGTAACAGTGAGACCAGTGAACATTGTGGATTAAAAAAGAAGTTTGTCCAGAAAGACAGTCGCGAATCAGCTTGCGCAGAAAGCAAAGAAGGAGATTTGCAAATGTCTCAATCGCAAAGTGAAAACAGTGCAGGAAAACAAACGAGCCTGGCAAGTGAGTCAACGTCAAGTGATGAGGAGCCGAGCTGTTCAGAGAGGACGCCAGGCAGCAAGATAAAGAAGAGCGGCAAGAGTAACCGGAAAAAGCGCTCAAAGGATAAAAAGAAGAAGAAGAAGAAACAAGGCAAAAAGCGGAAGAAGGAGAGAAAGCAACTAGAAGTAGGGAGCAGCGACGACGAGATAGAGGACAAGAAACGAAAAAAGAACGAAGGAAAGCAGGAAGGAGCAGAGTCGAGCTGTGACGAGGAAAAGACAGGCGACAAATTTGACAGAGGTGCAGATGAGGAGAAAGAGGACAAGAAACGAAAAAAGAACGAAGGAAAGCAGGAAGGAGCAGAGTCGAGCAGTGACGAGGAAAAGACAGGCGACAACTCTGATAAAGGTGTGATGTTTAGTGTGTTGTTTAACTGTGTGCAAGTGTTGAATGTGGGAATATTGTTCAGAATTGCCATACTCTAGGCACAATACAGGAGCAAGGATTATTTTGTGTAGTGTTTAGCTTGATACCATATCTAATCTGAATTGGTATCCTTACTATCGGTTGTGCACACAGTAGTACGTAATTGCAATGACCAGTGAACCTGTACTAAAAATAATGTTAGACCGAGTTGGTTTTCCTTGTCTTTCAGGTGTGAATGGAAAGGCGAAAAGCAGCGGAGAGAAGCCCAAAAAATCGAGTCCTTTCAGGTCTGAAAAATACGTGCACAAAAAACCAAACAGCGCCAGCGGTGACAGAAGCAGCATTCGCACACCTCTTGACAAGCGCAGTCGAAGTCGAAGTCGAAGTAGAAGTCGAAGTAGAAGTCGTAGGAGAAGAACCAAGCACCGTAGAAGTCGAAGTCAAAACCGGAGGCGTTCAAGAAAGCGAAGTCAGAATGGTCGAAGCAGAAGAAGAAAGCATAGAAATCGGTCTAGAAGTCGGAGTCGCTCGGAAACGCTTGGGAAGGTTCGGAAACGCTCGAGAACTCGAAGTCGCAGCAGCGACTGGAAAGACAAACGCAGGCGTTCAAGGAGTTGTTCGAGGAGCAGCTCTCGCGACAGGAATCGTGAGAGAGAGCGAAAACGAAGCCTAAGCTCTTCCGGTGCGGGGACGAGCGGCGCTCTTAGCAGAAACAAGAAAAAAGACAGGAGCCGGAGCCGGAGCCGGAGCCGGAGCCGGAGCTGTGAATATTCCAAACGCAGAGGCCGCAAGAACCACAGTCACGACCGTTCACCGAAACATGGAAAGAGCAAATCTCCAGGGAGCTGGAATAAGTCTCCAGAACGTCGAGAAAGTTCACGAAGGCGAAAGTCTTCGAGTAGTTATTCTCATAGGGCCCTCGAGAGACCAAGCGAGAGCGGCGAGCCGGTTCCACCAGCAAGTGTGAAGCTATCAAAGTCCCAAAGGGGGAAGTTTGACCACAAAAAAGAATTACCTGTTACACCGACAAGTTCGAGTCCGACGTCGGAAAAAAGCTTCTCGTCAGATATATTTAGTTCAGAAGAGCATCCAAATACAGCGATCAATAAACGTAATTCAGACAGCAAGAAGAAAAGTGAAAAAGAAAAACGAAAGAATACTTCAGTTTCTGGTGCGACAATCAGTCTCGCGTTACCTTCCCTTATGAAAGTCGCTGATGAAGAGGAGAACGATGTGGTTTTTTTCCAAAGGTTGCTAGTTGGTGAATCTCCCAAGAAAGATTTGAAGTCTTCCAGCCTTACGACACGGCCCTCATCAGGGCAAGAATTGACAGAGGGTAAAGAGGACGTTATTGGTGACGTGTATGAACCAAAAAAAGAACAAGCGATTCCGCGGAGGGAAGAGTCTGTGGCTTGCAATCCAACAGCACCTGTGTTATCACAAACGGAGCTCTGTGTGAAGAAAGAACAGGAGAAAGAATCTGGTGAAAGTGGTTTATCTTCTCGATCTCAGAGGCGCTCTCTTGATCTGGACGAGGTTTTCGATGATCTGGAAAACAAGGAAGCTGTTTCTGAATCTTCACCTGACAGGGAACTCTGGGATTTGATTGACCGCGGTTTCACGGATGCAACAGACAGCGTTTTGAAAGAGACTATTGAAAGTGTCGACGATTCGCCTGAGTTCTCAGCGAAAGCGAAAGAGAGAGAAAAGGAAGCGAAGAAGAAGAACACTCTACCGATCGTTAAAGATACGCCACCGCCTGGGAGTTTGAGACAAAACAAGGAAAATAAATCCGGGGCTGCCACATCAAACAGTGAGAGAGTCGAGAAGAACGAGGAGGAATCTGGCAAGGAACAAAACAGCGCAGAAGGAAAGAAGGATTCGGCTGAACAAGGTATGGAGAAAGCGGAAACAGAAAAAGCGGAAAAAGAAGCAAAACCGAAAAAGTCAACACAAGACACAAGTCAACTATTGTCCAACTTCCGTTCTCATTCTGATTCCATTCCCCTTCTTGGCGAGGGCATGCCCCCAATCCAACCCACCCCTCCCCCGCCCCTTCCTCGGTGGGATTATTTGCCTCCACCCCCAAGGCCCGTACACGTTCCCTTCGTTGGAGTCTCTAATTACGCGCCAATTTTTGGATCACGGATCCCCCTTGGATACGGGCCATCGAGTGTCACAAACCAACTGCCTGGTTTCCTTCCGATACCTTACGGAACAATGAATCAAAACGTCGCTAGGCCTGTAAATATGCCGCACATAATTCAAAACTCAATGCATCCTGCTAATGAACTGAAACAAAAGTCTACACTGATGACGTCAGGCACGGTTGGCAAGGATACTAGTAGTGCCCATGGCAACGGCGATCCCGTTGACATGGAGATGTCGTCACCTGAGACTGACGTTATTGAGCAAATGAACAAAGAGTTCTGGAAAAGTAAAGCGAAAGAAGAGAGTCAGGGGTCTCCCGGGGGCAATCAAAATGAACCGAAGACTAAAGACAGCTGTCAAGAATTTGCTGAAGATGAAAGTGCTGACAGATCACTGGTTGATGTGTATGATCCGGAAGAGGATGTTACAGCGATGGAACCAACTTCACCCGAGAGGATTGAAGAAATCAAGAGGCTCCGAGAGGAGAAGAGGAGGCATCAGCACCAACGGAACAAGGTGCTTCAGGTGAGTAGCGCGTGTGAGCGTCCGGCTCCCTAGCTCAAAATGCAGATTCTCCTAACCTTGTAAGAAGAAAATGTATGAGTAATTTAGTGAGAATTGATAGTTTAGTCAGCTTTCATCTGAGCAAGGTATCAAAAGCCATGTTTTCCATACCATATGTATTTCTGGTGACAAACTGAAAAATATAACTGAATTTGATCACTCCTGAGAGTGAACGGTTTTTTTCCAAATTTAAAGTAGACAAAAGTATTACCAGAAAAAACGTTACGCTTTCCACTCCTGAGGGGAAACAGTATTCCTACCAAACAAATTACTGCAAGTTTTACTTTTAGATTTGTTGCGGTTTGACAGTCTTTCAGACGTCACCTTGTTCGTAATATTCTTTGTTCTTTTGTCGTAATGCACTTTATTCCAAAATGGCTGCCACGCGGTAAAACCTGGGTCGAGTTACGAGGACCGCATTGTTTTTGCGTGTGGTTGTACATGTACTCGTACAATGCGGAACGCAACAGTTTTTGAGGCACTCTGAAACAAGCATACAAACTAAACACTGCTTACTTCTTAGAAGTCTTACACCAGCATGTCCTCATTTCTGTGTAACTCGACCCAGGCTAATGCGCGGCGCCATTTTGGAACATTAAGGTGTATAATCTTTGCGCCTTTTCTGTCTTTCCAGAGACTTCTGAACAAACCTGAACGGCAGGCATTGGTGGCCAAAGAATCTAAACACGTGCTGAAACAGCATTATAGACACCAGGAGATCACTAAAGACGAATACAAAGAAATACTCAGAAAGGTTGTCCCACAGGCAAGTGGTTAACTTAATCCTTTCACTCCCAAGTTCAAAATGCAGATTCTCCAAACTTTTAAAGAGGGAAATGTGAGTAGTGTAATGAGAATTGATAGTTTAATCAGCTATCAACTGAGCAAGGTATCAAAAGCCAAGTTCTCCTTACTGTATGATATATTTGTGCTACCAAAAGCTGAAGGAGAAAATTGAACTTGATCACTCTTGGGAATGAAAGGGTTAACACTATATAGATTTTTTACTTCTGTAAATACAATGAAACGTAAATTTGTAATGGAGCGGGTATTGGGCGACTCTGTGCCAGTCACAAGACTGTAAGAAAACATCTTTAAACAACTAATTTGCGGTCCTTGTTCTTAATAATATAAAATTATTATGTCACACTTACATGTCACACGTACAAACAAGCACGCAAGGTCTAAAGATACTTCTAAGATTGTCGTTTGAGTGTCAATTTCTGTGTTTTCACAGGTCACTAATTCACATCATTCAATCGACTCTGATCGGATAAGAAGACTTGTCAAGAGATACATCGCAAAAGTCAAGGCCCAGCGTTTGCTGCAGCAATAACACGTGACAGAGTTACAATAGAATTATCAAGTCGTGTAAAATCAGACAAGATCCTCACATCTAAACTCATCTCGTCCGCTGTGAAATGTCTCAGATTTTGATCAGAAATTTCACGTCATTCATTCTTGCTGTCATGATACGTCACCAAGCGGCGTGACATCAGGCGGCAACTCATACTTTCTTCAAGCGTACTGGCATGCGGCGACAACATTTTCTCTAAATCTCCAAGGATTAATTGCAGCCCAAGAATACTAAAAAACGTATCCCCTGTACCCTAGCTCGACACCTCAGTGCACAGAAGAAACCACACTCAACAAACCTAAAAATGTCGAGTATTTCAAAATAGAACCACGGGATACTTGGGATAAAAGAGAAGCCTCTAGTATAATTTTGAAGTTCATCACATATGTCGTTAAAATTACAAAATTTTATAGCAATAATCAAATAATAGAATAGCTCAATTGCATATCTTGAAATACGGAGTAACACCCGGTTTTCATCATTAATACACGTATGCTAATGAGATGCAAATCTGTATAATATAAAGCTCTGGCATCTCGGCATTGCGAAATGTTCAAGCCAACCAGCCAGACGAACAAAATTAACAAAACAACCCTGCCTTATCAAAAAATATCTAATCGTCAAATATCGAGTGAGAAATACACTTTACAGGAAAATAACTTCCCTATGTTGAATTAATGTCAAAAACTGACTTCGAGATGCCTCCAAGCAGTTCACTGTTTTGTCGTTCAGGCGAATTCCTAAAAACCGCAACGTCTAAAAATGTGCGGCTTCACTCGTTCAATTTTTAGTCTCACCAATCTGGTAGACGGCTCATGCTCGACGAAATATGACGGACTCTTGAAAGGACCAACTCCTTGATGATCTTGATTGGTTATCAATACAACAATCGGTGTGCAATACAATATTCAATGAGTCCTCTAATTGGCGGACACTTAAGACAAGTCCATTTCAGGCCCCTTCATTTTCGTCGAGCCTGCGCCGTAAGAAGTTGAGCCATGGGTACAAAATTGGAGCCTCACGGGTCATGCGCACTACAAATGGTTAATAGTCAAAGGTCAGGCTGGGGGACAGGGGTCAGGCTGGGGAAAGCTGGTATATAAATAGATACAAAGCACAGAGTCAAACTGTCCTCAAGCCAGTAGCAGTGCAGTTCTCAAAGCAATCTTCCACGGCACTCGGCCGAGCCGCAGTAGCAGTGCAGGACTTTGTCTTGTACGCTGCCCACTTCGTACATGTAGTCCCATGTGAGCTCCGAGCCCGCCGGAATGTAACTACAAATGAAAAGAGATCACAACACTGGGTTTGCCTTCTTCACTGTTCCCTGTTGTCAGTTTGGTTTCTTTCTGCCTGCCCTCCTTTCCTTCCGTATTCTGTTATCATTATTACAACTGATGTTTTTGTTGTTCTTCTTCATTTTTGTTAATGCGTTTTCTTGCTTTTCTTCTTGCTTTTTTTTTTTTTTTTTTTTTTTTTGACTTTACCCGCTGCTTTCTCCCTTCAGACCGACGTGTACCCAATTTCATCTCTTCCCAGTAAATATAGATATTTCAACGTTTACTGTCTTACAGCTATGAACCCAGGGTACTTTCAAATCACTTTAAACAAAGTACAAGGAAAAGGTTACTTACTGCTGCGCAAAAAACGCGACCCAAGGAAAGCGAAGGTCGTGAGTATCCACGAACACATTCTGTACGAACAAGTTTGGTGAGCAGCTATGCTGTTGAGACGGAATCACAACAAACACTACATCAATCATCAGTCGTGATCACCAATATCATCATCGTCTTTCATTGACATCTATGGACATCAGAGCAGCAACACGGTGACAACGAGGAGTGACTTACATTTAAGTATCGACCACAGTTCCCATAAGCCTTAGCGTCGATCACGTAGCAATGTTCGTCGCCAAAGTAGCTCCTGGTGCTGACTTTCTTGCTGCTGACTGAAGACTGCCGCGACAAGGACCTCTCCGGGGAGGTGCCAGGGGGCTTGTTGGACTGGCGGATCTTCACCTTGAAAACTGAAACAAATGCACGTTTTTTTTTTTTGTTTTGTTTTGTTTTGTTTTTTTTTTTAATCTGTTTAAAACATTTGTTCCTTTGCAAGTGCCAAATAAAAATCCCCAACCCCTGCAGGATATAAATCGCGTAAGGTGCTGCAGACTGCGCATTTTTCCACGGGTTGATTGACTGAATTTTTGCCCTGCACTTCCAAGAGCGATCAACTTCAACTTTTTCCTTCAGTTTCTCACCGGAGATGTATCACACAGTAGGGAGAACCTGGCATTTGATAGCTTACTTAGATGTAAGCTTGCTTAAAACGTTTCGTAAATATTAGCCATGTTACAATATAATACTACGGTACCTTTGGGTTCTCTGACGGCCGGTTTCCCCCGCTGATGGCGTGTTCGGGAGTCGTCCGTAGAAACTTCCGATCTCCTATCGATTGATTCCGCTCTTGAGAGATCGGAGCGAAAACTTGCAGGAGACGGAGGAAACGATTCATCGGCAACTTCTGACGAAATGTCTGACACAAGTTCCATTCTAACGTTCGGGGATTTGTCCTCAATTTTTTCTTCTATCGACCCGTTTAAAGACAGTTCATTCAATGACTTTCCTTCTACTTGATAACTTTTTCCAACACTACTCGCATGAGAGTTTCCTATAAAATTGCTCTCCTTTACTTCACCTAATAGCATCTGGGCCGGCGATTCTACGGTCAGCGGGTCATCCAGAACCGGCTTATCCAGCGAACAGTCTTCAGACAGCTTTTCTCCAGGTTTGCCATCACTTTCCAAGATGTCCTCGCTAATCATCGGCTCATCAAGAACCTGTGGCTCAGTAGCAGCGCCACTTTTAACACAAGTCCTTAAGTTATCTGGCGCTTCTTCAACAGGCTGAGCCCGCGAGCGTTCATTATCACTGGTCGGCGGTACATCAGCTCCGACATGCGCAGCACGGCCCTCGCTATCATGGGAATAATCTTCTCCCAGTTCACAATCCTTATCACTAGACAGCGGTTTATCTCCTGAAGGTTGCGACACCGTTAGCTCTTTCTGGGCAGAGTTTGTTCCGCCTTGTTCTTTTTCTTGCCTTGACGCGCCGCTCTCCATCTCAACCAAAACGCGAGTCTTTAATCTCGTGATCATGTCTTCTAGAGAAGGTACCTGCCGTCTGGGGTTCATCTTCACCAGGACAGGAGGTCCTTCGTCATGCTTAGGTTTCTGAGCGGCCAGGCGACTCAGATCCACCGCGGACAAAAGGGGTGGGGCCGAGTCAGGAGAATCAACAGGTTTATCCGGTGTTTCAGGTTTTTCTGAACTGACGTCATCTTCCTTGCTCGAGCCGCTTCTTGAGTTTACGTCTTGCATGTCCCGCTTGGTTGACGCAACTTGTTTCACATTAAGTTCGCAAGTCAAGTCCTCGTGCGACGAGGCAGTTGCTGTTGTTGTTGTCGTTGTTGTTGTTGCTGTTTCTGTTGATTCTGCTGTTGTTCTTTCTGTTATGGATGCTGCAGCTCTGGCTTTTGTGTCACTCTCTAGAGCGTCACCAACATCATCAAAGTCAAAATCGCTGCTTTGTGTGTTGTTTTCTTCATCAGTAACAGCTAGAACGATACAGACGGGAACAGATTAGAGAAAGAGACAGATATAGAGCTCTGCAGCTGAGAAGAGAAACGTCACCCGTAACAAGCAGAACGAAAAAAAAAAGAAAGAAAGAAAGAAACCAGAAAAACTAGACACATAGATAAACACACACAGACACATACACATTTGAAAAATATTTTAAGAGGGAAAAAAGACAGAAAAAAAAAAAAAAGTTCTATGTATTATAAACTGACTGTGTTACTGAGGCTTATGAACCTTGAGAATAATCACTGTTTCTACGGAGTGAACCAATTCAAAATTAACATGGTCGCTGAGCTTCTAGTCTTACTTACCTCTCAAACGCTGATCTGACGTCAACACTGGGCTGCATTTGGAGTTCCAGTCTTCCTCTACCATGTCTGACACAGCCTCGGAGGTCTGGTCACTCGTCTTGCTGTTCATCATTTCTGTCAGAAAGGCGGCCGCCGCATTGGGGTCGTCATGGTTACGCTTTAAAGCCAGGATGCACCTGCACATAAACAAACAATCAAATAAATGTTTGAAAGATGCTGATTAAAGCGGCTGCTCGGCAAGTGTTTTTTATTTTGGTTAAGAAACTACAACACGAGGCAGACGGAACACGAAAACAAAGTCATCAAAACATTTCACAACTTCTGTCCTCAGTTGAATTTTCTACTCACCATTTTTCATCCGCGATGTGTGACAAGGAGTGCGCTTTAGATTCTCTCTCCACCACAAGACTTTCTTGTCCCAGGACTCCCCTGAACGAAACGTCCAAGTCACGCATTTGAACACAAGAACCTCACGAAAACAGACTTACAATTCACCGAAATCTAGATACTTACTTCATTTTCTTGGAACTTCTTCCAACCGATTTCTGAATAAAAAAAAAAATTTTTAGAATTCGAGAATAACTTCAGCGTTTGAAGGTACACACCAAAAACACCCACACATAAGCATCTGTATTGATAGTACGTATTCCATATATGGAACAACCGGACGAGCAAATACCTGGCCCTGATGAGCAAATACATTGCCCCAATGAGCAAATACGCAACCTTGAATAATAACTGGTCGTAAATACGTGGCGCACGAGCAAATTAGTGACATTGAATAATAATTAGCCGTAACTTTGCAACTGGATAAACAGTGTTTGGACTATAGTTTAGACTTAGATTTAAGGTTAGGGTTATGGTTAGGGTTAGGATTAGGGTTATGGTCAGGGTTAGGCCGTAATTTTCGTATATGTATATGTATTTCTCACTCGCATCAATTCAATTTACGGCTAATTATTATTCAAGGTTGCGTATTTGCTCATTGGGGCAATGTGTTTGCTCATCAGGGCCAGGTATTTGCTCGTCCAGCTGTGCCTTATAAGGAATACGTACTATATATACCTATCCAAATAAGCGGGACAGAATTTAGTATACGCCTAAATGACGAATAACCAACGAAACATTACACAAACCTTCCTCTTCTTTCGTTTGTGTATCTTTCCTCCGGACAGCCCCTCAAAACCTCGTGAGCCGGATCGGTTGGACAGGTTGCTGCCGACACTGACCACTGACTCAGTCTCCGAGGTGTCCGTATCAGAACTACAACTTTACAGACAGACATCCAGCATTAATGATCAGCTGCTGTCATCACATCCACGTAAAAACCAAAATTCTGATCTTGTTGACTTGGTGACTAAGCTGATCGGTTTGCTGATTCGAGTCGGCTTATTAGTTTGTACCTAAACCCTGTATGAGCCAGACTCCTAGACCGAGAGCATCCGTCTTAGACAGAGTTAGCGTTTTATGCAACTGGGCCCAGGAATCGTTGGTTCTGTGTACGAATTTCAGTACAAATTGAATTGCCCTCGTTGCGTTGCCAGATCTTTCTTTTCGAGTCTCATGTCTTTTCTCATTTCGATTTTTAATTGCTTTATCATAAGTTTTATCTCCACGCCGACAAAGTCTAAGCGTAGTTGTCACACGCACTAGCATTTCCTTTTTAGCATCGTTTTATGGCTAAGACAACCACGTGTGCTCAGTTCTAATCAAACATTGGCCGAAACCATACAGGGCACGCAAAGGCTTATGGGGATTTTATCCTTCACTGTACTTAGGAGGAAGCTGATTGGCCATTGAAACAATATCCATTCGTGCAAGCCGTACCTTCGGTCGCATCCACTGTCTGATGCGCTGCTAAGCGCGGCAAGTCTTTCCAGGATCACGCTGTCGTCCTCCTCCAGTTCCGATACGTTTGACTCGTAACCTTCCTTGGCTTTTTCTACGATTTCTGCAAATCGAAGGGTTGAGTCCTGTCAGATCACCAGAATCCTCGCCAAACTCCACTAATAATGCTCGCTTGACGAAGAGCTGAGGCTCGAAATCAGCCAACAGATTCTTTGTCACCCTTAAATAATTCTTTTGAATTGAAATTTAACTTGGATTCAATTGAAAATTCTTGCAGACCAAGTTCATCTTCTATTCAAAGGCACGTGAAGTTGATGTTATAATTTTTTTTTGCGCTACCCGCTACAACTGACACATAACAAATCACAATTCTTACCGATGTGGTCCAGCTCTGCAAAATACTCGTCACCAAAATCTTTCCCTTCCTACAGAAAAAAACAAAAAGACAGCGTGATGTGTAACTTCTCTGAGCTGCTCAGAAAAGCAAAACAAGTTCGTTTTCTACCTTGTTCGCCATGTCTTCATTCAGAATCTGTCCCGAATATGTACACACGAAGGCACCCGCTGGGATGTCATCCACAGCGCGTAGTCCCCAGCCCCTGCAACAATCAAACAAACAACACTGTAACACAATACCTCAGTGTCCCCGCCTTCACCAACGTCACCCGTGCACGTGACTGGTACCAGATACCGCTGACCGCATTACACCGCTCTTGCTTGTTAACTTAATTAAATGAACTGCATAAAACCGCTGTATCTTAATTTTCTGTTAAGACTATTCTCATCCACTCCCGTCTCTGTAACCACACCACACGGTTTTTACGTTGATTACCTGTTTTCTGTTTTAAACACCTGTAGTCTGCACTGCAGTCCGTTTTGTACCACTCTGTTGAAGCACCGGCTGCTACACGCACAGTTCTGGTTGCATTCATAAATCCTTTGAGGAAAAACAACGTTAGGGTTCAGAATGAACTCTCGTCGCACATGCGCAGTGCCATAGCCTGCAATGCAGGCGTTCCCGTTCGTTTTTAGGAAAATTTCGCTCGAAAGTCGGCAAAAACTGTGGAGGGGAGGGGAAGGGGAAGGGAAGAGAAGGGAAAACGGGGAGGGGGGTGGGGATGTCACAGAGTGTCTCACCCGGTAGTGACGCAGTCCTTGAGCCTGCGGTACTCGTAGCCACAGTTCTCGTCCTCTTTCCCGTCGATTGTTGCTGACGTGGAAATGGTGAGCTGCGCGCATGAGCACTTGGTTTTGTCCTGAAAAAGAGGGAAAGACCATTAAAAGAGCAAAGGGTTTGAATCGTTTTTCACTGCCGGCGAGGCAAAAAAAACAAAACAACATTAACTTTGTTGATTCAATTCACTTTCCATCGTAACGAGACCAATAACACCAACACTTCATAGTTTACAGGGCTTCGAACAGCACTTGTCGTAATAACTACAGCGCCGTCCCCCCTCGATTATCGATTTCTTTCGGCTCAGTTTCATTTCATTCTCGTTTCAGGCCAAGTAGTGAAAAGGGGCCTGGAAACGAGCCTGCATTGTCACCTCACCTGACAGTTGTCAGTACAGTCACAGCAGGCGAGGAAGCCTGGATCGAGTACCACGTGCACGCCCGCTGACCAGCTCCTTTCGGTTATGTAGTCGATGGCGGGAGGAAAACTGTTGTCAAGCAGATTCACGACCTACAACAAAGATTAACATGTGTGTTCGGCATGCTCTCGGCATGTACTCGGTATACTCTCAGTATGTACTCGGTATTATACTGGGTGCGTACTCGGCACACTGTGCTCGGCGTGTACTCGGTATGTACTGGAACAGGTGTATGCTCGGTATGTTCTCGGTAGACGTTCGGTACGTACTCGGTACGCACTCGGTATGTACTCGGTGCGTGATCACAGCGGACACAAAGGCGAGACAAGGAGGACAGACTTACAGGTACAGGAATACGTTCCTTGCCACGGGAAATGTCCGGGATGATTGTCATCTGATAAAAATAACACGCAACATCAGCACGACACAAACTTGATGGCAAGAGAGAGGGAAGCACAAATGATACTCACCGGACCCCCGACGGGGATATCGTGGCAAGAGACGCGCGCATCGAAAGAAAACTGGTCGATGGTCACGTGGGTGCTTTGCGTAATTGATACTGTTGAGTAGAAACACAAGTCAGGAAAATGGAATGGAAGGAAAAAACAAAAAAGGAAGGGATAACAGGTACGCGAGAAAGAAGTCAAAAGATGAATGGATAAATAGATAAATAGATAAATAGATAAATAGACGTCTACTAACAATAACGAGCCACTTCTCCTGTGGAGCGCTGTGTAAAAGAGAGAAAAGTAAACATGAACGCGTAAATAAACCAAAAATGTGCATAAAATAGGACAATACAAAAAAGGCGGGAAGACGGACGTCAATACAGTAGGATTCAGTACCAGTCTCCTGTTGCATGCTGCTCGATAATACACCTCCTTCTTATTCCCAGGATGCTTTTGGGCCATCTCCCTGGATAAACAAAACCGCAACCAAGAGTTTCATGTTACACTTCAAACGCTGAGACTGGAATTCTGGTGGCAACGGTAACAGCGCAGTGGGAAAAACTGAACTCCAATTTCACAACAACTTGTTAATCCTTTCACTTCCAAGTTCAAAAATGCAGATTCTCCCAGCCTTTTAAGAGGAAATTGTATGAGTGATGTAGTGAGAATTGATAGTTTAATCAGCTATCATCTGAGCAAGACATCAAAAGCCAAGTTCTCCTTACTGTATGATATATTTGTGCTGCCTAAACTGAAGGAGAAAATTGAACTTGATCACCTTCTCCAGCCGAGCAGGAGCGGAATGGCCAGACTATTGTGTAATGTGCGCTCCTCTTGGCTCATGTCCTCCGTCTGTACACAGTCCGGACCACATTTGTGTGGACCTACAAAAAACAATAGCAGTCAACAAATGGCTGTTAGGTCTCAATGAAGGTTCCTCTCGAAAATAGGTTCTTATTGAGTTGCGATTTGTGCATGGACGTGCTATATAATTATCTTTGTAAAGGTCTTGGACTGTATTATATTGATCTGATCGGTTGTAGTTGTCTTTTGTTTGTTTGCTCATGCTGTAGAGCAATTTTGACGGCAATTTTTCAGCCCGTACTCAAGTTATGATTTTCAGTGAACCTAGGCCCGTTTCAAACGTCGCCCCACTGCCGTGCCGAACTCAATGCAAATGAGCAAAGTCCACTGTTTTTGCTAATTTGCAGTGAGTTCGGGAAGGCAATGGCGCAACCTTTCAAACAGGTCTTCGAAGTTCGTTCATCATGGTAGCGCGAAACCATGTTCCAGAGAAAATAAACGCCAACCTCTCTTGATCGACTTTGAAATGACTAGCGGCCTGTCGGGTTCCACCTCAGTGCGGATCGCTTCACCGTTCCGTAACCTGGCTTCAATTAAAGACGCCATGTCTTGTTTTCGTTTACCGTTGCTAGGCAACCTCACGGCCGGAGCTCGGTTCGACCCGGTGCTGCGAATGTCGCGGCGGTTTTTACGAAGCCAGGGCGCCCTCCAGGACTGAAACACGCAACAGGGCATTAGAAAACAGCGCTACATTCTGAAGACAAGTACGCACTTAACCCTTTCACTCCCAAGTTCAAAATGAAGATTCTCCCAACCTTTTAAGAGAAAAATGCATGAGTGATGTAGTGAGAATTGATAGTTTAATCAGCTATCATCTGAGAAAGGTATCAAAAGCCAAGTTGATCACTCTTGGGAGTGGAAGGGTTAAATTCACGTCAAGTACATATTGTCCTAGTGACCAACTTGGCTTCAGAAGAATGGTTAATTCTTGGGTTTCACCAGATCTAAAGTTTCTCTACAAAGTTTATGCCACATTCTTGACTCCAGGGGGGGGGGGGGGGGGGAGACACCGAAACAAATGACAACTCCCATAACGAACGCGTAGGTTATATGTGCAGAGACAGGAAGTGTTAGCGTCTGAATATTAAGATTTACAAGGTAATCTGTACTAACATCATACAAGTCCTCCGGCATGAAGGGTTGTTCACAACGCTGAAAGATTGATAATGAAACAAGAGTGCCGTCACAGACCCGCACACAACACAATCCTGGTATTGCGTCATGTTTTTCACGTCAGATTTCATCGTTTCTGTTAGTCTGTATTAGTTTGATCAATTAGTCAATCGTTTGTTGTTGTGTTAGTAAGGTAAAGGGTGAAAAGAATAAAAATATAAGCTGCAAACGTTAACAGAGTTCAAAAGACGGAATCTGGAATCACGCGGTTAAGAAAGAGACTATCATTTTCGTAATAGTGCTTTTACGTCAGGCGAACTGCTATCGCGGGTTACTGAGCAGCATGACATTTACGCATTGCTATAGATGCTTTAACCCCACATTCCACAGAATTAGTTTATGGTGAGTCCGATACTGAGTGATTATTATAGGAAACAATGGGCGTTTCCTCTGAGACAACTGCATTGCACGGCAAATCACTGCATAACAAAGAAGAGCAACGAGTGCTCTGTGCAAAAAAACACTATAAACCAGGAAGCAATTTAGCACACCTGTTGTTTATGAAGCAGCGGTTCGTTGTTGATTAGGGGGGCGCCTACGTTTTCGACTTGAACCTCTGCCTCAAGGTCGATCACTTCCACTCCACTGGACTGAACTGAAACTAGAGCAAGAAACAGAATAAATGTCATTCTAAAATACCTTCTTGTGGTCTGACGAACAGACGCACTGATCTGAGAGAAAAGTGTCTTCAGTGTCACATTTCTTGTAACGGTTAAAAAATTATCGTTGCAGTTGCGGAGGTGGGTGTTACACTGTGCAACGCATTCTCGAGACCTTGCAACGAGGAAGTCTTACGTCTAAGAAAGTTACGGAGAAATTGTAATTGGCGTCAACAAGGCGAGATTTGAATAATTATAAAGAAGTGCACATGCGCTCTTGATCGCGCCAAGGCAAAAATTGTGAGACAAGCTGCTGGAGGGGTGTTACACTGTGCAACGTACTGAAAATTGCTGCAACCCGTTGCAAAAAGTGGGCCTAAGCTCTATTTCGTGCAACGTTGCGTGCAACAACAAAAAAATGTTGCGAGACAAGCCCTGTTACACTTGTGTAATTATTCAGCAACTTGTCTCGCGACAATTGCACAGTGTAACAGCATCTTTAGGCGTAACAAGACGTCTGTATGCACTCACCAAACCCAGCGTTGGTCCTCTTCCTCATGTGGCTCGCTTTAATGGACGCAGTACTGTCGTTCGTGAAGCCCGGTCTGTACCGCGAGCCAGCCGGTGCCTGAGCCACAACATTATTCACCTGACAGCGACCCCCTGGACACTCCCCAGTGGACAACACCGCGCTACCACCATCAACAGGCGCATGAGCCGTAGTGTTGCGCACCGGAGCCGCCTGACCCCGCTCATACACCATGACAGCGAGTGTTTTAGTTCCTCCACTGGGTGAAGTTGTCTGACGAGCAGGAAAACCCCGGCCCGACTGTGAGTTGCCCGCATTCTGCCGCACTTTCTGAGCCGTGCCAGCCTGTTTAACAGCGTCATAGTCGGCTTGATTGCCCTGTTTGACGGTTCGCGGAGCGGACACTTGTGGTAAATCTCGTCCTTGCTGTGTTGTCAAGTGTTGAGTCCCCGCATCAGTGGGTGTAATGTGCCCGGCACTTGGTCTAGACGCGACACTCGATGCAGTCTGACCGTTTAAACTCCTGGCTGTAGCTCCCACGGGGTGCCCAGACCTCAAACTAGACGCTTCAGTCCGACTGCTCGAGCTGGTTAACACAGCTGCGTTCCTGCCGCCTGTTGAATTTCCTGTTGAACTTGCTGCTGAACTTGTTGTGCTGGATGTCGCGGACGATGTACGTAAACCCGCTTCCTGCAGCTGTTGCTGATGGAGTGTCTGCTGGCGTTTTTCTTCCATCTGTCGTTGTTGTTCGCCTGTAATAATAATTGATGAGAGTTTTGCGTCCTTCTGGCAAAAACGTAGCGTATTTTTCACCAGGACATTTTGAGAAGTGTCTGTCATGCGTTTGAGTCGCTTGTGGGAAAGTGGTAAATTTGGCGACAGAGGAGAAGCGAATTTGAAGCTAGGTGGTCGTATGGTAGACACTACGTACATTAGGAAAGAGATTATATCAAACACAACGATTATATCGAAACACTTTAAAACCTCCTGCCAAAAGTCAGCGCACTCTTTTAAGAGTTTTGTCCCATCCCAATTTTTTTTCCTTTAGCTACTAACCTTTTGGGTCTGTGTTACTGTACAAACACACACCAAAGCAAGGTTTGGTGATTCCGTAGTCGATAAACGGCTCGTTCCCCTTGCTCAAGGACGTCCGAGTCATCTTTCGCGATCTTTTGGACTTCTTTGCCGTTGATATTTTCCCGTCAATCTGAAAAGCAGCATATTTCTGTTGAGAATAGCCGCTTGAGCTGTATACAAGAAGAAACCTCTAAAACATATACAAACTTTCAAAATTCTCCCAAACTACCGTGAACAAAAAGTACAGTACGAAAAGTGTTGGGAGAATTGCTAGAATGATCAGTATGAACCCGAGCAAAGGATCAGCTGCCATTTTCTCCATACTAACAACACAGTTGACAAGTGTTAGGCCTGTTTCAACCATGGCTAGTGCGAAATGAGTTTGATTTTCATGAAAATAAGAACTTATTTTCATAAGAAGCGATTCGCAATAGACCTCGTTTTGAAACAGAGGCAACGGGCATCTCGCAAATGGCCTACTCAAAGGAGAAGTTAGCTTTTGATCACTCACCAGCGCACTGTACAGGGGCTCCAGGCGAGTGGACCCGCGGTAAATCCATTCCGACCTGTTATCAATCTGAAACAGCATCTGTACAGATCAAACTGCATTAGTACACGGACCACAAGCAAGCAGGGATATTACTATCACGCTCCGGTGGGCAGGCCTTTCAGTGGTTATTGTACAAAAAATGTATATTCTTGGGCAGCCTGTTATTGTTCGATTCCACACCACCCATCGGTGTTCAATTCTACGAATAAGTGTTCGTTTGCAAGGCAGACAGGTCGTTTCAGAGAAAGTACCGTACTTTTATCTTAATTCTAGGAAAATGCGAACCGTACGTAAAGCATTTGCAATGCACACAGCCGTCACGATGTACGGGTCAGTCCTTGTTCTCTTCTTTCTTGGAAAAAGCTAAGGAAAGGTCAGTGTAATTATTTGAAGATTCCGAAACATCTTGAGTTGTCTGTCAAGTTTGTTTACTGTCGCTCTTCTCAGAATATAAATTACAAACCTTGATTAAGCTACAGTCGAGCTGCAATACTTTGGCCTTCAGCCTACAAAACAAATCAAACAGAAACATGTAAATGTTTTTTATTATATAGACACGAGTGTTTTACTGGAAAATATACCGTGCGTAAAATCCATACGAAACTACATCCGGGACCCAAGTGGCGTATTTTCCATATCCTCACTAGTGAGGATATCGTTGGCATCATTTCCCGCTTTTGCACGGTTGTTTGTGCAATTTCTCGTAAAACACTCGTGTCTAATATAATAAAAAGAAAATTACACGGCGGCTTGAAGATATGGAATTTATTTTCTCGTGGTAGAAACAATATTTTACCACTCGAAAATAAAATTCATATCTTCGCGCCGCCGTGTAATATCCTCTATGTTTGTTTATCAGCCTCCCACAACCGTCTACTGCATGTAGAGTGTATATAGTGCAAAGCGTCTGTCTCTGTCTAACAATCTGCCCTCTCTGTCCACTTCATGTAGAGCATGCTGAAAAAGGAACACATACTGGTACCGACTGACTGAATTATCGTTTGACCGACTTATACCCCGTTCACACCAAAATTTAAGAGATGTTTAATAAAATTTGTTTAGCTCTGTCAGCCGTTCACAACGTGTTTGGGGCAAAACTAAACTGGTTTGAAACCCATGTAACTAAACAACCTGTGCAAAGTAGTTCAAAGTGTTGTGTAACTAACGCACAATTAAAACAGGTTTGCAAAACGTAGTGTAGTCTTGGTGTGAATGGGGAAATTACTCAGTGCATATTTTCTGATATCTAAAGGAATTGCATGCAAAGTCTCTCCATCTTACCACTGGCCTCTCCATTCTGTCTTTACCCACTGTCCAGCCTTCACTTTGACCATTGGTCTCTGGGGAATAAAACAACCGGTCGCTACAGAGAGTGTATAAACCCTTCCCCATGTACAGGTATATTCTTGTCTCACTCCCCTCCCCCTCCCTCAAGTATCTGAAATATCTGTCACCTTACGTTTCTTGTGAAAATGAGTCTGATTCCATGAACATGAACAAGAGTAAAAAGTATTTTTCACTAGATAGGTTTCACACACAAACCTAGCTTTACAACTTTCTAAGGCAACAGGCATCTCGGAAATGACCTATATTTTTTGTTTTGTTTTGTTTTGTTTGCTCATTTTCTAAGGTGCCTACTCGTGACCAGAACACGTTTTACTTACGGCTGGAAATTCCTCCAAGTATTCCTGAATAAACTCTCTAGAGTGCTCTGCAACATCATCCCAAACTTTCTTCCCTGGAATAAGTAAAAAAAATGCAACTATAGTCAATGCCAGAGACTCAGGTATGCTGTACATATCAGATTAGATATACAGATTTGACATCCACTGTAAATACTGGCAAAATACCAAAACACGCCTTTTCATACTATGGACTTCCCAATTAAATGACACAACTTAAATAGCTAACTGACCTGTGTGATAAACATGGTGAAGCTTTTTGACAGGAAGGTACTGTGCAAAGCCGTCATCAAAGAATATCAAGAATCTGAAAATCAAAAATCTAGATTTAACACAAATAATTAGTCCCTTCTTTATTCTTAGAAACAGCATTTCCAAGAATTCATATCCCAAGAAGCTTTGTGTCAGGCGTGTTGCAGGGAATCCTTGGGACACCAGGTGCCTCAATAAAATGGCTGCCGCATGAATCACTGTTCATTCAACAGAAAACTTGCCTGTTTTTGTTTTCATTGCAGGCTTTCTCTGCCACAATACCAGCATACAAGACATCAAGCTTGCCGTATAGCCCTGTAAAAATGACAAAATGATCACAAACCAAACAACAAGAAAACCAAAACAGAGTCATCACTATCCACTGAGCAATGTCTATCAGTCCTACAGTTCATGTACTGTACAAAGCCTCCTTCATCATCAACTTTCCCTATCCAACTAAACTCAAAAGTGTTTTTTTTTACAATAATCACTTTTTTTTCCCTATCCAACTAAACTCAAAAGTGTTTTTTTTTTTTTTACAGAAATATCAAGCAATGTTAACACTGTTATTAGGATATACTCAGTGAGAGATGTCGCCCCTGAGGCTCCCATTGACAGTTCAGTGGAGCTGGAAGTCTTGTTAGTTACAATGCAAATGTGATTATTGTTTGGTGCAGAGGTTAGATACATTGTGCATGTGCTATACAGGGTTCTGCAGTCATTCTACACACTGCACCATACAGCAGAGGGGATTAAGGGTCTAAATAACCTCTCACACTTAACCCCTTGCTGGTTGTGGTTGTGCAACTGTGATCTGCTACTAAATCCTCGAAGCCAAAGTGCCTGCTCCTAACAAACTTGCCTACTCAATGGCATGTTCAGAAAGATTCTCGGCTTTCCACATAAGAGAAAGTGTTGTGCAGTAGGATATGTGGTATCACTGGCTTGTTTCTCACTTCACACAAAGAATTCCAGCAAAAAAAATGAAAACATGACAACACAAGGAAGATTAGAACAACAATGAGAGCAAAGCCAGTGCAAGCAGCACACAACTGCCATAGTGATCAGTGGTGACATAACTTTGTGATGATTAATGATGGTTCACAACCTGTGTTGGTATTCCGCCAAGATGCATTTTCTTCAGCAGTGTCTCTAGGTCGCAGGGCTGCCAGAGAATGGAACATGCAGGAGCTTTTAGCAAACCTTCAGTTTGAGAGCCAGCATCACAATCCACTCCACAAGAAGTCAGTTTAGTTTTTCAAATTAAAAAGCTATTGACCCTTTGCCCACTCGTACAGTAACACAGAACACAAGCAACAACCACAACCACAAAGACTACAAATGCAAGCGCAGCAACTGAACCCAAGTGCTCACCCACAACTCTGCTGCCCACATTCAGGATGGATGCACTTGGATTTGTTTCCAGAGCAATATGGTTTGATGACAGAAGGCCTCTTGTACCCTTGTCAAACTTCACTTTGTAGCGCACCTAAGTTGTGAAATACACCAGGAAATATTATAAAGACAGTATATTCCATTTGTAGCATTCATTGAAAAGTGTCTTGTACTAATATTGTACTTTACCTGACTGTACTTGTCAGAAAGAATTTTGTCAATTACCCCTGAAAAAATAAATATATTGTTCAGAAGTTGCACTTACACACACACACACACACACACAAAACCCTGTGTACTACATGTTACGCATAAAATATTTTCGATGCACACAAAGAGTGGAGCTCTTGTATGGAGTTCAGATCCAATTGGCATGTGTACTCCAGTCCTTGATCACATAAACAGAAACTGGAGCTGAAAACAATTGATTGTTTTGGCAGTGTTTTCGAATTGATGTGATTAGATGAGATAGAAATGAAGCAAATATTCATAGAGATACGATTTCTTTCTGCTGAACGATTTTGTGATCCTTTCTTGGACACATGAAATTGCCCTGTAACAATTTTTCTGACTGTAATAACAGTGATCACCTGACTTTTAAAAGATGTGTATTGCAAATGCAGATCCCTCCTAAAATTGCGTATGGCGAAAATTTTAGAAAGATATATAATGTACTGTACATGTTTGTATTTTCTAATCTCCAATAATGTTACTTGAATGTGTACAAACATCTTACCAGAATACCACAACTCGTCTGGTCGTTTTCCTATCACCCGCACCCTAACATCAAACTTGGGTGGTCCTGTTGCGACCCTGCACAACACAAAACATGATGTACAATACATAAAGTGAGTCCCCGTCCATTGCTACCGTTCAGGTAATGCATAGAACATATGGTCCTTAGACACACACTTAGCAGCATAATACACTATAGCATCTTCATGAAGCATGAAAGTGTTGCTCAAGTGTTCTTTACACTGTACACTAAACACTCATTATAGTCATTACTTGATAGTGGTTTGAAAAGAGCTGTGTATGCACTTTGGAGTTGCCTGTGACTGTAAATAAGTTATATGTTTGGTTGGTAAATCTTGTACATACATGTATATGTGGTCAGGAAGTGTACGGGTATTTATGTGGTCAGTTCATGCGTTATTGGCAACTTTCTGGCCAGAGCAACATTATCATGAGTTTCAAAGCCCTGACAGGGCAAACTAAAAAACGTACATGAGTTCCGCAGCAGTGGATGTAGTAGCCACAGGGGGAGGTGGCGGAGGAAGAGAAACTTGTGATGGGGAGACCGCTGCTTCTGTTTCCGCAACACTGGCCACTGGTGGATTCATTATCGCTCTGAAAATAAATCAATTTTTCAATTCAAGTTTTCCTACCCAACCTTTTTTTCTAGTTTTAGAACTTCTCAGATGAGGTCACTTGTCACAACAACATTGACCAACTGACCCTCAAACAAGTTGCCTCGGGTGACATCACAAGCGTATATTTTTGTGCAATTTGGTCACAGAAACTTGCATGAACTCAAACCAATCTAAATTCATGCGACATGCCACTCTTTATCCCCTCATGTGACATTAAGAGCGAGTTCGTGTAAATATCACCTACGCCGTGCAGGGTAGAAAAATCAAAATTATCCAAACTTTGTCATGATGAAGGCTTAATGTATCTAGTTATAAAAATATAAGTTTTAGTTCGTTCAGTTTCTTATTTCATTTTTGCGGCAACAGTTCCTTCACGGTGCTCTGCGAGAAGACAAAATCGACCTAAAAATAATGCTTCCATTATCGGCTCTAATGGAAAAACTGGGATATAAACATAACAGCTTAAATTATGGCATGCGAGTGGGGTCTTTCCCGTATGCATAACCGTTGTCAAATCTAAATTTGATTGAAACCCAAATTTTTGACCGATTTTTTAGTATTAACCACTTTGAGCGACGTTTTCTCACGCGAAAAATATGCTAATTTCATCAGCAAAAATCGCGTCCTGGTACATGGCTTTGCAATTAAAGACTATGTTCATCGGCAAAAGTAATGTTCCTTCTATGATTCTGTGAAATAAAATCATGGGGTAAATGAAATGGTGAATTTTGGAAACGCCAAGTATACATGGTACTTGCACCCAAAATGTGACCTTGTGACCTTTGAAGACGCGTGACATTCGAAAACAATAACAATACGTGACCGCAGATTTTTTTGGATTTTATGAAATCGTTGTACAAATGTCGCCTAGATTTAATGTAGAATTGCCAAAAGAGTGTTCAGCTGAAGATGAGACGGCAATTTCGCCCGAAAATGTTCTTTCTTTGATTTTTTCGATTTGGTGGTTCAAGTTTACAAAAGAAACTTGCATTTGAAAGGCTTGGAATTAAAGTTATCTCTTATTTGATTTTGAATGAATAAACGGAAAGGGCCGATGTATCTGTTTTTATGTAGGTCTTTCTCACTTCAAAAAGGACGAAATTCGAGATTTGCCGCATTAGAAAAAATGCTTGATTAACTGCACGTGTCAATTTCATTTTATCGTTTTAGAAAGCACCAGTATCCCCGACTCAGTTATTTTGGTTCTATTTTCTGTCGAAAAATTCGTAGCTTTACAACTGTGTATTAACTGTCAACCTTATGTAATAGGATCACGTTCCGTGCAGTCACGTCCCATCTAAAGATTTGTGTTACTTCATCAATTTTATCTTTGTTTTCATTTATTACCGTATAAGGATTGTATTCTCTATTCATCTAGTTCGGAAACGCCTAGGAGATGCCAATGATATTTTGTAATGTTCGTAATCAATAGCTCTATTATTCTGTATGTTATATCTATCCGTGCATCATTCGATTAGTTCAGAGTTAGACTTGGGTATTCCCTCTGTAAAGCCATTTTGCAGAAGCAGATTTGACAACATCGACGGGCTTAAGTCAGTGGTAGTCTTTTCGAAGCACCATGGCTTCGTGCGGGTATTCTCAAATTGTTGGAGGACCTTGTAGCTCAAGTCCAGGCAATCCAGCAATTTCCCGGCCAATGCATGATTGTTGATGAGTACCGTAAAGATATCAAGGCGCATTTGAAAAGCCATGAAGTTCTGGACTCTTCCCTGGATTCAGAGGCGAGGCTCTTGCTGGCACGGGCAGGTAAATTATGTTTCTTTGATTCTACGATTTCCGTTACCCTGGGCCCACTTGTTCAAAGCTCAGTTAGGCTAATCCTGAATTCGAAATGTTCCCATTTTGTGCGTGCAACGCATCTTATGATTACTGTACTTTTCTTTCCAAGGTATTTTTGAGACAAGCAACGTTGTTCTTGGTGTCACGATATGCGCACGGCACCACGACACATTTGGCATTAGATGGCGCTGCAACAGAAGGAAATGCATGTGCCCGAGTGAGTGGGCATCGCACAAGGCCGTGAAAGGAGACCGCGGGATTAACCTTGCTCAGTCTGAAAGACTCTTCCGGCTAACTCAAGTGCTGATCCCTGTCGCTTCACGTAAGTTTAATTCAAAGCAGCAAGGCAGCTGTCAGCTTGCGAATTTGAAAAAAGTAGTTTTGCGGGAGTAGGTATTATGCCATAATAATATTACATATATAATAGTCGGACTATTTTAAGGTCACATTTAAAAATTTGTAAATCTGCGAGCTAAAAAGTGATTGAGTAGTTGAACTTTATTGAAAAACTTTTTTTAAAAAGTTAAAATTAAATTTAAAATTATTATTAAAATTCACTATTCAAAATATTATTTTCAATTAAGATTATAATGAAAACAAGTGAATATACTTCCCAGTATTATGACTGCTGCAAAAAACCCTTTCACCCTTGAGAAAGTTCAATTTAGTTTTCGGTTCAGAGGTTATACTGGTTTGGTTATACTGGTATATTAAAGGATTTCCATATTTTCATTCCATAATATCAATTCACTTGAACAGCCTGAGAACGCAACCAAACCTCTGGCGGTGACCACCCTCAGTGTTAATGACTTTAATACCTACTCCCGCAAAACTCCTTTTTTTCAAATTCGCAAGCTGACAGCTGCCTTGCTGCTTTGAATTAAACTTACGTGAAGCGACAGGGATCAGCACTTGAGTTAGCCGGAAGAGTCTTTCAGACTGAGCAAGGTTAATCCCGCGGTCTCCTTTCACGGCCTTGTGCGATGCCCACTCACTCGGGCACATGCATTTCCTTCTGTTGCAGCGCCATCTAATGCCAAATGTGTCGTGGTGCCGTGCGCATATCGTGACACCAAGAACAACGTTGCTTGTCTCAAAAATACCTTGGAAAGAAAAGTACAGTAATCATAAGATGCGTTGCACGCACAAAATGGGAACATTTCGAATTCAGGATTAGCCTAACTGAGCTTTGAACAAGTGGGCCCAGGGTAACGGAAATCGTAGAATCAAAAAAATATAATTTACCTGCCCGTGCCAGCAAGAGCCTCGCCTCTGAATCCAGGGAAGAGTCCAGAACTTTATGGCTTTTCAAATGCGCCTTGATATCTTTACGGTACTCACCAACAATCACGCATTGGCCGGGAAATTGCTGGATTGCCTGGACTTGAGCCACAAGGTCCTCCAACAATTTGAGAATACCCACACGAAGCCATGGTGCTTCGAAAAGACCACCACTGACTTAAGCCCGTCGATGTTGTCAAATAATGGGCAGATGGCAGATACTTTATTCCCGAGCTTCTGCAAAATGGCTTTACAGAGGGAATACCCAAGTCTAACTCTGAACTAATCGAATGGTGCACGGATAGATATAACATACAGAATAATAGGGCTATTGATTACGAACATTACAAAATATCATTGGCATCTCCTAGGCGTTTCCGAACTAGATGAATAGAGAATACAATCCTTATACGGTAATAAATGGAAACAAAGATAAAATTGATGAAGTAACACGAATCTTAAGATGGGACGTGACTGCACGGAACGTGATCTTATTACATAAGGTTGACAGTTAATACACAGTTGTAAAGCTACGAATTTTTCGACACAAAATAACTGACAGTCGGGGATACTGGTGCTTTCTAAAACGATAAAATGAAATTGACACGTGCAGTTAATCAAGCATTTTTTCTAATACGGCAAATCTCAAATTTCGTCCTTTTTGAAGTGAGAAAGACCTACATAAAAACAGATACATCGGCCCTTTCCGTTTATTCATTCAAAATCAAATAAGAGATAACTTTAATTCCAAGCGTTACAAATGCAAGTTTCTTTTGTAAACTTGAACCACCAAATCGTCAAATCAAAGAAAGAACATTTTCGGGCGAAATTGCCGTCTCATCTTCAGCTGAACACTCTTTTGGCAATTCTACATTAAATCTAGGCGATATTTGTACAACGATTTCATAAAATCCAAAAAAATCTGCGGTCACGTTTTGTTATTGTTTTCGAATGTCACGCGTCTTCAAAGGTCACAAGGTCACATTTTGGGTGCAAGTACCATGTATACTTGGCGTTTCCAAAATTCACCATTTCATTTACCCCATGATTTTATTTCACAGAATCATAGAAGGAACATTACTTTTGCCGATGAACATAGTCTTTAATTGCAAAGCCATGTACCAGGACGCGATTTTTGCTGATGAAATTAGCATATTTTTCGCGTGAGAAAACGTCGCTCAAAGTGGTTAATACTAAAAAATCGGTCAAAAATTTGGGTTTTAATCAAATTTAGATTTGACAACGGTTATGCATACGGGAAAGACCCCACTCGCATGCCATAATTTAAGCTGTTATGTTTATATCTCAGTTTTCCATTAGAGCCGATAATGGAAGCATTATTTTTAGGTCGATTTTGTCTTCTCGCAGAGCACCGTGAAGGAACTGTTGCCGCAAAAATGAAATAAGAAACTGAACAAACTAAAACTTATACTTTTATAACTAGATACATTAAGCCTTCATCATGACAAAGTTTGGATAATTTTGATTTTTCTACCCTGCACGGCGTAAGTGATATTTACACAAACTCGCTCTTAACATGTGCAATATATTCAACAAGTCATGGCAACAAAAGACAAAAGAGAACAGAGCAAACCAATTGACTCAGCAACAAATTGCCTTGACTGAAACAAGTTTTCCATTTGCCACAGCTGTGCTGACCACCCAAACTGACTGCCACTTCTGCCACAATGTTCTAGTTCAGTGTTCTAATGTTCTAAATTTTGAAAACTGTGCACCACACCCCTATCCCAAACTTCTGAAGAGTACTGTACCCTTAAGAAAGCTGCTTACTGTACCTGCTTTCTGATGTGACAGCCAGTGTGGGACTTCTTGTAGCTGGTATATTATGTGTAACAACAGTCTGTTGTGGTGAAATGCTTGATCGAGAGGGAGCTGCGGTCACCCTACTTGGCTGAAATGAACCCCCACTGGAACCAGGTGAATTCAAAGTTCTAAATTCTGTCGATCGGGGTGAAATTGGAACAGGAGACTTAAAAGGAGTTGGACTGACAGGAGAAACAGGAGAGCGTGGTGATATTGGGCCCATCGAGATATTGGGTGCAGGCCTGATACGCCTATACAAAACCGTTCGTTGGGACGAGGATGTTGGTGGAGGCGACTGATGCTGTGAGTTCGTTTTTTGATTCAACTGAGTCATTGCCTGAGGAGAGTGTTGTGGCGAAGTTGTGCATTGAGAGGAAGGTCCTGATTGAGATGACTGTGGCATGAATTGTTTGGAAGCAAAGGATTGCAGCTGTTGCACAGCTGATGGTGCATGCTGATTGGCTGATGCTGGAGAGGATGTGGTCTGCACTGTTGTCTGTGCCCTGCTAGCAGCAACTTGGTTTCCTTCACTGGAACTCTGGCTTGAGATGTTGCTTGTTTCATCTGTTTCATCATCATCAATGATGATGACTGTCTTTTCCTTTGGCCGGTGTTCCTTGCCCAGTACATTTATTGTTCTGTTCTGGCTGGGCTCTTCTATCTCGATGAAGCTGAGATTAGATCAAATGAAGGGAGAGATTGTGTCAAGGGAGCAAAAGAAAATATAAATATATTGGCCTCTTAAGCCTTCCACTGTTCTGATCTGAGTTTGGAAAGAGAAGTTGAACTATCAGGTTACTGGATGTGGGGATGATACGGCCACATATTCAAAAAACAAAGAGGTTTCGATGTCGATTGTGTCATGCGTTAATGGGAGTGATACAGGAATAACCAAAGTAACACAGGTTGGTTTGCAGTTCAAAGGTAACAGTGAACAGTTAATAAACCAGATGCTTTTGCCATTTCAATACCACTACAGAGTAGTTAGTACTTTTAACACTGTAAACTGCATCCAAAATACTCAAAATGAAAAAATTAAGAAATAAAAAATTCAGGAAAGTGAAACAAAAAATGCCACTGATGTTGCAAAGTTTAATTATAAATATGTGAAAAGACTAACCTGTAACTATTTTCATCTTGTAGCTGCTTGAGCTGTGCATCAATGGAATTCAGTAAGGACTTCAATGCCGTATGTTCTCCTGGGTGAAGACAATCAAGTTTTACCATAGCAACATACATGTATTTTACAAAAAGCAAATTATAATATTATTAATACAGAACATAATAATACCAAGAATAATTATGCAATTTAAATCACCATTAAATAGCAAGGTACAGAAAGATTTACCAGCATTACAAATATAGAAATACTCACCAGCTATTGCATCTGCTCTGTCACTTAAAGATTTGGTTGCCCTAAAAAACAATAAAAGCATAATATATACAAAGGGGTTACTTATTTGCACTTCAAAATGTGAAGTTGTGTAATAAATGTACTTTATCATATAGACACGAGTGTTTTACTGGAAAATATACCGTGCATAAAATCCATACGAAACTACATCCAGGACCCAAGTGGCGTATTTTCCATATCCTTACTAGTGAGGATATCATTGGCATCGTTTCCCACTTTTGCACGGTTGTTTGTGCAATTTCTCGTAAAACACTCGTGTCTAATATAATAAAAAGAAAATTACACGGCAGCTTGAAGATATGGATTTTATTTTCTTGAGGTAAAAACAATATTTTACTCACTCGTGAAGCGCTCATTCATAAAATATTGCATTTTTACCACTTGAAAATAAAATCTATATCTTTGCGCCACCATGTAATATCCTCTAAGTAAACTGTATTATTGAATATGGGGTTTGCTTGGGGGGGGGGGGGGTTAGGGTTGGGGGGGGGGGGGGGAAGCACATATTTGCTCTTCTAATATTGTCAACAAAACAAAGAGCATCCAGACATCCCATATGCATAAAACAGATTTTTGCTTTGCTTACAACCCTCTAGTTGATGGTAAGTACAAAGTATATATTACTATAATTGTGGTCGTTTTGACAAGAACACCAATTTATTATAAAGAAGTTCGATGTTTTGAATTTCCCTGTCACTGCTGCATAATGCAGCAATAAATTGAAGCTTGCTTCAAAATATAGCGCTATTACTTAAAGTACATGATATATATTTCTCCAACGTGCACTATATTATCGATAAGGTCTTCCTGCTCGTTAGATTATTTAAGAATTTCGTTAAACCTTTTATTTGAGGAATAGTTGTCAGCCTTTGTTCTCACCACCACTAACAGGATAACACGATAACAAAGCTGCGTGTTCAGAATTTCCGATTATGGCAGAAATTGCGGGCAAGATTGTCAATATCGTTTACAGGAGTCAAATTTGTTTCGCAAAAGAGAAAGTAATTCGGTTAACAATCTCACCGATCACACAGTCCCAAGAAGCCTGCCAAACGCAACTCTTCGTCTATCAGCCCATCCAAGTCATATCCTTCGTGTTGCAGTCGTGAAATCATGATTCCAATCTCACCCATGAAACCTTCTGACTCGGTATTATCGGCTAGCTGAGCGCAGTGCGTCTTTTGAGTGGCATTTTCACGGTCATTTTACAAACCACTCGTCACATGGCTTCAACAAAACTTTTGCGTGAACTGAGTGACTGCAAGGGCCCAATGCGCAACGACACTGCGCAATTGTCCACAGTGGTTTCCGCTGTCCACCCAGACTGAAGGCCAAAGGTCGTTTCCATGGTAACACCATGTTTTAGTAAGAAACATCTTTAATATAATGTCAGGTGAGTTGAACTCGGTGAAACAGTCAAGAAACGTAAATTCACGATTTGACAAGTCTAGTTTTCTTCTTAGTTGAGCTCTCACAGGTGTAAGTTGTGTTTGAAATGACCATTTATTATATCACTGTTTCAATCAAACTAAGAATCCCAAAGCTATGTGGTGTAACTGAATAACCTCAGCGACTTTCGGCACTAGGAGTCACAACCTATGATCCGAATGCCAAGTTCTTCACAGTGCCCCGTGAGTGACTGAGCTAAAGCTCAGCTTGGAGCCGGTGTACCAGTAAATGTGTTCCCCCCTAAAAGTGTTCTCCCCGGAACACATTTCCTAGTAAATATGTTCCCCCCGGGGAAAACTTTTCCTGGGATATGTGTTCCCCCCATCGGAAATATGTTCCCCCCAAGTTAACATTAACTGTATACGATAACAATTGTCTGAGCAACTGCAACAGGGATTCTGGCAGAGTCAAGCTTATTGCGTTTTTTGTTTTCAACTCTGGTCTACACCGTCTACACGAAAACGAAAGAATTCGGTAAATAAACATTTGTTTCAAGCCTGGGAGCTTTTAGCCCCGAGTACATGCGCCGACGCCGAGACTCGTGCAACACAGCTGACTGAACATCATGTTACAGTTTAATGGAATACTAGACTTTCAATTGCAGTTATAAATAAAACTAGTGTGCGTAAATCGGTGGAGCAATTTATTTGGTATCTACACAAACAGGCGTCTTGAGCAGATAAGCCCACAATACAAAAGAAGCAGTGTCACAATTGATCGAGAATTGTCGTAATTTTGGACGTCAGAATACCTGACAAGGGCAGGGCACAATTATGCCTTCGGCATGGTCAACGTTTACTGGGGGGGAACACATTTCCGGATGGAGGAACACATATCCTAGGAAATGTGTTCCGGGGGGAACATATCTCCTGTCACACCGGATCTACACCATTTAGAGACCTGTAATTAAATTGTGTACTTTATTCCTTCACTACTATAAGTTGATACAATGAAATCAGAGAGATACAGCACTCAGGCGAAGTGACACAGGCATCAAAACATCACGGTTCTGCATTTCTTCATGCTGACCATAGAACCTGAAAAACAAAACACACGATCAACTCATTGTCAATATGTGTGGGAGTTAAGGCCAATTCACACTGGACGCGTCGCGACACGCCGTAAAGCGGCCTGGTTTCCATATAATCGTCTCTAACGTAAGGATCGTCTCTGTCGCAGAATTTTGTGTCGACGCAAGGATAGAACACGGTTCTATCGAGATGATCGAGTCGCTTCTGACGTAAAGCCTGGTTTCCATATAATCGTCTCTGACGTAAGGATCGTCCCTGTCGCAGAATTTTTTGTCAATCGATCGGGATGATTATATGGAAACACTCTTGCAATTGTTTCAAACGATCCTTACATCAGAAGCAACTCGATCGTCCCGATAGAACCGTGTTCTATCCTTGCGTCGACACAAAATTCTGCGACAGAGACGATCCTTACGTCAGAGACGATTATATGGAAACCAGGCTTAAGGATCGTTTGAAACAATCGCAAGACTGTTTCCATATAATATTCCCGCTTGCTTGACAAAAAATTCTGCGACAGAGACGATCCTTACGTCAGAGACGATTATATGGAAACTTTAGCCCTTTTTCTATTTTTACGGCGTCGCTCTGAGTTGACGCGTCCGGTGTGAATCAGATTGAAGGAATGACCGGGATCTAATTTTGTCGCGTTGACACGTGCAGTTACGGCGTGTCGCGACGCGTCCAGTGTGAAGTGGCCTTTACACTGAGTGCTCCAAAAAAATTACCGCGGTAAAGAATTATCAGAGAAAAATTGCATAAAATATAAAAGAACTCATGCAAGGAACAAGATCAGTTCAGCATTATTCTTAATTTCGAAAAAGAAAGAACCTCGAATTGAATCTCATAACAATATTAGGGTGCCCAACGGACTTATAATTTCGACTCGTTGCTAGACGACTGTTTCTTTTAAGCAGGTTGCTCAATGCACCTTCGGGTTTCATTGACCGGCAGAGTTAGTTAAGTTTTCTGGGTTGAGTCAAATTCGTATTTGGCAGTGAAACACACGAAACAGGAGCAGTAGCGAAAGAAAAGACACACACCTGTATCCATGGCAACCCGTACTTCACTGGACTTGTAGGTACATCCGTGCCTGTTCCTTGCCTGGCATTGGTCCGTTTCCAAACCACGAGGTGCTGAAGTGACCAGCTTTACCGAGCATTTCTTCACTGTTTCTCGTGGAGATGCAGTGATGGCTGGTCGGTTGTGAATGACTACCTTCTCAGACTTTACACACAGTTTGTGGGGCGAGGTGTAGAGCGCTGGAGATGAGCTAGCTGTATATCCGAGCGTGACTTTGGATACAAGAGTTGAATGCATATTTGTTCCTGATGAGCCGTTATTTTGTGTCGTGGCGTGGATATAAGAATTCCAAGAAGAGAGAATTGAACCTTGGGAATAAAAAAAGAAAACACTCATTAGGCATCAGTGAAGTTTCGGACACCAGTCCTGCTATCTTGGTATGAAGTTTGGCTTTTGTTTGGCAAAGAATTTATGCACATAAAAACATGAGCAGAATTATAAGTAGAAACGAAAGTAAATTTTAGCATTCTGTAAAGACTTGCACCGTACCGCTCACGCCAATGGGTCGGCCCATAATTATAGGAAGATGGCGGTGACATTTATTCAGTTACAAACAAAAAAGCAAATTAATAGATTACAGATTTCAGAACTTCATGAGCTATAAATAGTATCAACGTAATGTCGTAGAGTAGACTAAGCAAATGCCTTTACGACCATTGTGTTTTTTTGTTTTTGTTTTTGTTTTTGTTTTTCAGTGATACTTGCGCTATGTGATCCATCACAAACCAGTGATATTCAACTTTCTGGGTTTCAGTCCACCCAAAACCCAAACTAAGGCAATTTCCCATAAACAATCACACACAACAATATATGACAGTTCTCCAATTTCTCACTATACTGCTGTTAAAAATGTTCAACGTTATGAAAATCTGTGTTTGAACAAGCATAGTTAGTCAGTAAAGTTTCCCTACCCTTTAGTCCCCTGTAGTTTCTTCTGTGAGGATCTGATGAGACCTAAACATGTATACTACTCAATTGTCAGTTCGTAGTTCGTCTTTTATAACAGGTGCAAAGCACAAAATATATGCATAGAGAGTGCTGTCATATTATATTTAGACATGCATGAATTATTGCAAGTGTTTTACTTTCTGGGTCAGTGTGACAACGGACCAGATTCGAAAGAGGCGTGTCACGAAATGATTTTACCTTTTCATTATTCTTCCGGTGTTCTTTTACACTGTTATAAACTGGCGTTCAAAGGGGGAAAAAACATTAAGCTAAACATGCTGGTGTATTTACACTTAAACCCTTAATTTTCACAGGAGTCAACACTCAGTTATTTTAGTTTGGGTGATTTTAGTTTGCATAGTTTCAGATACGTGTAAGCCGAGTGCATGATGGAAAGTTAATTTAGTCTCATTATCGTTACAGCCACGAAAAAATAAACAGACAAAATGAAGAGCCATGATGTCACTCTATTCACTTCAAAATCAGAGAACGCTGTCAAATTAAATCGACGACAGACCAATCAGTGCCGGTTTAAGTGGCGTTACAAAGTGACGTGTTAAATTGTACTGTTGCCCGGTTTCACCACTACGCCGACAAAGATCGAAAGTTACGAGTATTTATGCAGAGACAATTATTCCGTAAAATTCTTGAAGACTTGGCAGCTATTAAGTCCTGCAGTCTAGGGCTGTGGGTGAATACTCTTCATTGTGTATTCATGTAGGAGAGCATGCAGATAGTTTTTATTATGCGCGCACTATACTCTAGTAAAACCTGTCTCTTTGGTGGCTTTTCAGGGAGAGCATGACAAAAATAGACTTTACTTATCATTACCTCCGACCTTATCTTGACCACTGCGTAGTTTTGATTCAGACGTTGAACATACAGAGGATGGGGGACTCAGTGAAGAAATGGCTTCTCTCAGACTTAATCCTCCAGCGGCTAAAGCACCATCATAGGGTTGTAATATTGACCCGGCCTAACCTCAAGCAATCAATCCCATTTGCTCCATTTTTCATACAAAACTATTAAAAGCCGTTCCGGAAAACCCGACGACCTGACTCACAACTCGCATTTTTTATATTCGAAGACTCAACCAAGAAACTATAGTTTTATGACCCCCGGCCAGACTTAAATCAGTCCTCATTCCCCGGAAATTATGCACCACTAAACACGTAATTTAGTACTCTATTGGTGCCGTACTTCTGGTGATCAGAATGAGCACTTCGTGACACAAAGTGGCCTGACAGCTGAAAGTGAAAGACGTCACTGCGCAAGGGCGGAAGTGCTTCCGTTCGCCGCATCTCAGACATGTCTAAACAAATGGCGGCCGTACTGCAACGTTGCAGTTTTCTATACCAGCTCCTTTACCCGTAGGAAACAAGGAGACGCTGTTGAAAGAGTCGAGAACATACGTCAGGTGCGAAAAGATATCGAAGTATTTATCATTTATCAGTCAATTCAGTCTGTCGACTTTGTTCTCTGAAATTAGAAATTCATTGATAGTGTTGCATATTGAGCGCTTTTCGGAAGACTGTCGAAAACCGAAACCAAAGCAATCACAGAGCCAATCGATGAGCAAAAACACGTCCGACCAGTTAGAAGTACGGGCAAAACCAAAGGGGCTCCCACTGGGAACAAGCGGCAGTCAATCATGTGCGACACGCATATTTAATGACCTTACGGCTCCACAAGTGCGATTTTACAGTAGCAGATTAAAATTGCTCCTGTGAACCTCAAAACGACCTAAAATCTTCCCGAAGTAAAGCAAAATCGACAGTAAATACTTTAAAGTACACAAACCTTGCCTGGCTAGCCTCAGCGCCGCTCAGACACAGATAAATTTCGAGCGGTATTTTGACTGTTGATTCCCGATAAAAATATGCGAAAAAAATACGGAAAACTTGCCATTTCTTACGCTGTAGTTTGAGCTACTTTCTTTGGAGTTCCTTTGGGATCGAAATAAGAGCGAAACTTGGAGGTCCTACGAGGTTTGGTTTTCCTTGTGTAAGAAATTAAACAACGGCAAAAATGCCGCTCAAGTTTCTCTGGATTTAGGCGCCACAGGGGCTAACCAAGCAAGATTTGTGTACTTTAAGATATTTCGTATCAATATTGCTTTCATTTGAAGGAATTTATGCTGTTTAGGAGTTTACAGGAGCGATTTAAATTGACCACTAAATTACTGTGAAGCCGAACTTTCATTTTTAATGAGGAAAAATATGCATGTTCAGTCACGCGTGGATTTCTGCGTACTTAAGTTGTGATCCCTGCATCATAATGCTTTTTTCTTGTTTCCCTGCTAGTGCAGGTAAACCCTCACTTATCAGATTAAAGAAATACAATGGTAAATTTCAACCATGTACTATTTTTTGTAATGTTGGCTTGTTGTGATGTGCTTTCTACCACTCTCATTCTCAAGCTCTTGCAAAAGAGCCTTTATGCTTTAATGGTTTAATGCTTTAATGGGTTACTCCTAAAAACAGTATTACACTATAGTAGGAGATCTACTAATACAAAATGCTATTTAAATATAAATATAATTGTGCTGTCTCACTCAGGCCACGTCATTCCCTGTTTACTTTCGCGCCCTTTGCATTCGCTCTCATTTCCTATTGGTTTAGGTTTCAGTGACTATTATGGGATAGGGTTTTGTTTTGATGGCTTGCTGACCGCGTGAAGCTTATTCTTTTTACCACGAACGTTTATTTCTATTAAACTTGGTTAAACTGCTGTGTGAAGGACCTTTCGGTACGCTTCTTCGAAGACCCACAAGGCCCGAAGGACCAGAACAATAATAATATAAAATATAATTTATAATATACAATAATATAACAACAATAAAAGCCAATATTATGGAGATAATTACTAATTTCTAAAATATACATCTAAACTAAGATCTTAATAATTGGCATAGCAGCTGCTTTAAAACTAGCAGCACCTGGCATTAATAAACTATCTAGTGGTAATTGGTTCCATATTGGTATAATTCTTGGATAAAAAGAAAATTTGTATGCATCGTTGTTTGACTGCCTGGGAACGAGGGTGGCATTCTACTCGGCATGGGTGTTCTACTAGTCGTGCTATGACGTCAGCGCCCTCTCCTCCAATCACAAGTAAATAAGAACTATCTCTCCCCCAATGTTATTATTCCATTACTCGGTTCTTCCTATCGTGCAGATTATATTACAGTTAGTGAGAAGCCTTTATTCTCAAATTCCTTTTGTAGAAGCCCATATTGGTCAATTCTTCGTAATGGACGTTTTTAAGGGATACACAACTGCCGTCGCCAAATCGCAGACCAGGGTTGGTTTGATTTTGTTTGTTGTTACATTGACATGCTCAATCCTTATGACCGTGAAGATGTCTGACTGGTATTCGAAAGACAAAACGGCATTCAAATGCATAAAACCAGATGAAACAGGAGACACGATAAATGCACCCACCTGTTACGAGCAGTACTTCAACAAATACAACTCCCCGTTTTCTCAGATGACATTTGCACTGGTGAACGGCTTCACGATCGTTGGTCTCTGGGTTATGTATGCAATCTATGCAAGCCCAAGGATTCGAAGATACGTTAGACAAAATGAAATGCGACAAAACATCCAAGATACTTCGCTTGGCCTCCTCTGCTGGTATGAAATACACATTTTTCTTCGCGTTGTATTTCTAGCTGTGATGATTGCCCTGTTACTTTTGATTCAAACGCATCGACGTCTACCAAGTTCCTTTATTTGTGCACCAGAGATATTGGGCAGGAATACGACAAATGTCACATGTACGGACGAGTACAGATATGAGAAGTCCACCGCTAACACTGCGATGCTTGCATTCGATGGAGCTCTTTTGCTTCTGTCAGCAATTGAAGGTTTTTACCTGCCACTGAAGATTCATTTTTTTGCACGATTATACCAACTGAGTATGAGTGATGCCTTCTATTCATATTTGATTGACGAGACTGCAGAGAATGGACTATCATTGCAGACGCTAGATGAATATTGTAGACGGATAAAGCAAGAAGTTCTCAACGATATTGAAAGAGAAAAAGCACCGATCTTTCCAAATGACGAAGGGGACACAATCAAGATGGACGACATTTACACTAATGTTGTGATCCAGGATGGCCGTGCGAATAGGAGTCTGCATGGAATGGAAAGACCAGACATGTTGGCAGCGTACGCAGAACCAACAAATGTCGAGGTAAAAGCCGTTGGAGATATTTTTCGGCTAAACGAAAACGCAAGAGCTCCCCCCAGGACTATCCTTGTGACCGGGAAAGCTGGAATTGGCAAGTCCTTGTTTTGCCACAAACTGTTACGAGATTGGGCAAAGAACGATCTTTTTTCAAGAAACTTCAATGCAAATTTTGACAAGTTCAAATTTGTTTCCATCTTGAAATTTAAAGAGATAAACAATCTGAAAACAAACTTAACTCTTTATTATTTGCTGAGGGCATCCATGATCTTGTCGAACCTCGAGCTTGAGGTTTACGAGTACATCCTCCGACGCCCAGATCAACTGCTTGTCTTGTTTGATGGTCTCGATGAGTTTGATCACTACAGAAGCTGTACAAAGGATGAACAAAGCTATATAAATGACGTGAACCAAGAGATGCCAGTAAGTGCACTGTATGGCAAACTCATGATGGGGAAGTTTCTAAAAGGCGCAACTATTATAACCACTTCCAGACCGGCTGTCTTATCTTTTGTAGCAGACTTCCAGTTCAAAAGAGCCGTCGAGATTCTTGGATTTTCTCCAGAACAAGTACAAGAGTATATTGAAAGATTTTGTGGAAAAGATAAAGCAATGTGTGAAGCCATTAATTGCCATGTGTTTGACAATGAAAACATCTTGTCTTTCTGCTACGTACCAGCAAATTGCATGCTGGTGTGTTCCTATCTTAAACACAAGTTATCTACTGGACCTTTTGTTCAAGACGGCCCTGTCCTTCCCAGTACGTTGACGGAAATGTATGATAGGGTTCTTCGCCGAGAGTTCGCAAATTGCCACAATCACCATTGTCGTGGAGAAGAAGTCCAGCACCTTCCAACATTATCTGCTTTTGCGGGGGAAACCTGGAAGAAGCTTTGTGACTTGGCAAGGGAAGGTATTTGGAAAAGGAAGCTAACTTTTCTTCGAAGTGACCTCACCTCCCATAGACTTTCAGGGAATGACATTGAGCAACTTACAGACAGTGGCTTTCTACACTGTCTCCCAGGAGTTCGTTCAGGCCCACTTGAAGTTGACATCCAGTACAGTTTTATTCATTTAACTGTCCAAGAATTCCTTGCAGCTCACAGCGTTCAATACAGCTTGTCAACAGAAGACATCAGCAGTTTGGTTCTGCTGGGAACTCACTGGGATCTCGTGCTGCAGTTCTGTTGTGGTCTCAAGGACACGGATCCAGAGGAAATAAGCAAAATCCTGCATAAACTGCTTCGCTCATCGCCGGACCTCAATCAGCATTCAAGCAACCAGGTAGATAGTTGTTCCTCTTCAGCTGGTTCCAAAAAGGTCCAAGTAGACTCGCCTCCCCACTCGGGGAGTAAATCCGGGTGTTTCACTGCGTTTTTCACGTGTTGTACTGAGTCTCCTGCTCAAAACTCCTTGTACAGACATAGAATTGACACGGATCGAATCCGAAGCAGGCGCGAAATGCAATTGTTAGCAATAAAGTGTTTATATGAGGCTCAGAATCGAACGATGGTTCAAGAAATAAGGCGAATGTACTTTCCATCCGAAAGGGTGGATTTGAGCGGTCTTGGTATAACTCCCGGTGATTGTCCTGCAATCAAATACTTTTTCCTTGGAACTAGTGAAGCGAAAACGAGGGTTCTACAAATGCAAAATAACAACGTCAGAGTGTCTGGATGTAGAGCACTTGCTGAGTTGTTCGCTGCTGGTGCAGGACCAACCGAAATGCTGGACATTTCAAACAACTTCATCGGTGATGGTGGCGCCATTTGTGTGTCCCAGGCACTCACAATATCTGAGAGTATTCCAACATCACTGAATCTTTCTCAAAACAGAATTACTGCAGCAGGCATGAAAGGAGTAGCAGAAGCCTTTTTAAATTCTTCACAACTGCAAGACTTCAACATGGGATATAATAAACTGGACTCAGACGGTGCTGGTGCTATTTCAACTCTGTTGAGCGCACCATGGAGCAAAATAACTCGCTTAGGATTAGCTGGCAATTCCATTGGAGACGCTGGTGTTGTCCGAGTCTGCTCCTCGTTGTTATTTGGATCATTCACACTGGTTGACCTGGATTTGAGGTCGAATGGCATAGGCTACATTGGATGCAGTTCTCTGGCAGATGTCCTGTCCCACCCACGGTGTTTAGTAGTAACCCTAGCTTTAAGTGGAAACCCCATTTGCCATGGTAATCCAGATGGATTGGGGAAGTTGTCAAACTCTATTGGATTGGTCACATCACGGCTCCGCAACCTCATGCTCAGTGATTGTGGCATCGGTGATAAAGGGTGTCAGTGCCTATCTGAGGTTGCACTTTCTTCCCGTGTGGAGAACATCAGCCTGGACAGAAACGAAATCAACGACGCAGGAGCCAAGTGTTTGTTAAGAGCACTGGAGAATCCCAACTGCAGACTTCGCAGTCTCTCCCTGTGTGATAACAACATCAGTCAAAGTCTTGAAGATGAACTAAAGGTTCTAAAAAGGTTCTAAAGGTTCTAAAGGTTTTTATTTCCACTTATTTTTAGGCTATTTGTTTACAGAAACGATAATTCTAAGTCGATGATAAGTGGAGGAGGCATGCTACAACCCATTATGGGTTTTTGGGTGCATGCTCCCTCATACTGCTCAATGCCTGGGGAGAGCGGAGGGGTGGGTTGTACTTGCTGAAAGCTTGTGTTCAACTTCCAATAGCACAACGACAGTTTTAATTACAAAGATGCGAATGGAGTGTAATACTAACTGTAAAATGTGCCGAAAATTCAATTGGCAACTGAACAACAAGAGTTATTCTTGTAAGGAACGAGAATGAAAATATCCGTACTCACCTTGATGTCGGCGAGCGCCTATCGCCGGTCGCAGGGAACGTGGAACGCAATAAGATCTACCTACAAACTCGAGAAGAATATAGAGAGATCTCATCGAAGTTGGACGGGATGATGGAGAGGGAACAACGCCAAGGGAACACTGAAATTTCACCGAGAGAACGCTCAACGACAGAGCTCGTCTATCGAACCAGGACACACCGCATGGACAAAAGCGGTCCACCCCGAACACGGACACGCAGCTATAGCAGGGGCGGCCCACCCCGAACATGGACACGCCACTAGAGCAGGGGCGGCCCACCCCGAAGACCAGTGGTTTTCCCACGGCTGGGGGCCTCCCGCTCTATTAATCTGACTCATGTAAATGATTACTTGTCTAGTCATATGAAAACAATCTGAAAATGCAAATTTGTCCAAGACATGCACGGCTTGAAACTTTCTGAAGATACTTGTACGGTTGCTCAGTGCGTACAAAACAATTATTGCTTAATTAATTTATCATTGTTGAAAATCCTTCTAACTTTCTTTTGAAATAATTGTAGACAGTGTGGCTCATTGTTTGAATCAATCGTTATACGCTTAATGTCGAACCTCAAAAAAATGCTTTCCGTTGTTTCTTCGCTGCCCGCTTCTCTGATTAAATTGTACTTGATTCATGCTTTCATTTTTGTTGTCAAAACTGAGCCTCGGTTTCAGCTTGGGAATGCGAACAACGTGAAGCAACACTGCGTCTGTCGTGGGGTGAAGGGAAATTTCTGACTTTCTTTAGTAAAACTCTCGACATGCCCTGACTCACGCTGGATTTAACTTCATCGTGTAAGTGAGTTCAACTTAAAGTAAGTCTGAGACTAGAAAAACCTAGACGAGTTCCGGCCCCCATCCTCAGTTTGCCAATAAGATGATTCGTTACATACAAAGGAACCCCTTTCGTGCGGAGCCTTCCCGTATAGCCGAGTGAGTGTTTCTCCCTCCACCCCTCCTCGTGAACCAGAAAATACAGGATGTCAAATCTCTTCAATTTGCGTAACTTGTTCTGACTTTATTGCAGTGCTTACTTGCTACTATGTTACAAACGCCAAGCTTTAAACAGAAACCGAGTCACGATTATCAAACTCGAGTAGACAACTTTTACAACTCGCAGCCTTCCCCATCACACTGTATTTCGCATCCTCGCCTGATAATGCTGTAGATGTTGTTGTTGTTGTTGACGTACTGACATAAACGAAGTGAGAAGGCATATTTGGCTTGATCTTGACAAGAGGTCGTGAACACGTCAGTGCGGTTTTTTATAGTAGCCCCTTCTTCTATATACTGCCACATATGAAGCCTGGTACAGCGGTCATCCTTCTCTTTGCAGAGGTGCGTCTCATAATTGGCATCGCAGTCTTCTTTGGATTTCCTGCTGTAGCAAATGGGGCACTCCAAGGGCTGCGTACCTTTTATGACCAAACAGAGACATTTGTCAAGCCTTAACCGGCAGTCACTTTATAAAAATCAAAATACCATGAGACAAGAGTGTACTAAACGTCCGCACGGAGCCGAACGCGAGAATAGGGTCAGTTCGAGTCCGGTGTTCAAGACCTTTCTCAAACCAATCACAGAAAATAACGCTGCCTAAAAACATCAGCTCAAACTATTTAACAGCGTTTTCTACTCATCGACCTCAGATCGCTGCATTATTGAGAGAATATTTATTTTTAATTTAGTGCCGACTCTCTTTGTCCTGTTACCATTATTCGCACTCCGCAGTGGTGTGAAGAGGGCGTGGCTACCAGGTCATCAGTCAAAAGGCTGTTGAGCCCTTCTTGTCAAAAAAGAAACACGTCGAGAGAAAAACAACAAACAGGATACGACAAGAAAATCAAACTGAACCAACCTTCAGATTCGACAACCTCACGCTTCAAAAATTCCTCGATTGACGCACCATCTGAGAACATTTATCAAAATAAAAGTTTATTTCAAGTAGAAAGACGACAGCAACAAAGTAGGCCGAAATTAACAGCAAAACAATAACTCTGCAAAAATTATTAAAACAATTACTAGGTGCACAATAACAAGAATACTAACAGAATACCAACAGAATGGAGTATAGAATGACGTCAGGCATAACAGGACTGGTGGAGGCGGAAAACGAAAAAGAGAAGGAGTGGAGGAAGAAGAACAGAAAAACAAGAAAAACAAGAGCAAGAACAAGAAAAGCAAGACTGGAAACAAGAAAAACAAGAGCAAGAACAAGAAAAGCAAGCCTGGAAACAAGAAAAACAAGAAAAACAAGGACGAGAAGAAGAAGAGCAACAACAACAAATAGAAGGAGGAGGAGGCCAGGGGAAGGAGAAAAAGCAAGTACATGTAAAACTAATAAGGTGAGAGGCTGTGGAATTGTGACACAACACAGCGCAGGCAAATGTTGCATTACAACCAGAAATACAAGGTGAAAAAAAACAAGATAGTGAAACAAAGTTGCTTACCTGCAAGAAAATAAACGGACAGCACAATAGTCATTAGCAGCAAACCCTTCATCATGCCGTAGAAGTGGGAAATTGTCACAAACTGCTGAAAACAAAATTTGACATGAGTCACTATCAGGAGTCAAGTATGAAACGCAATGAACACAACTGTACAATAAATAAGTATGAAATGTAGTGAATGCCACTGTACAATAAATATAAGTTGGCGAAGGGCTGTAACTAAGGTCTCAATCGAGGGACGAGTTTTAGAACCCCTTTTAATTTTCACTAGACTGATATTTCGATAACGCGCTCATACAAGCTCCAGCGTCTCGTTCAAAATTCCCGCGTTTTTATGAATGATTGTTGATCTCGGCGATCTCGGCTTTGACGGGAAAATTCATCCGTGAAAGGGAGAAAACCGAAAACCAATGGAGAAGTTAAATCATACTATTGTTTTATGCAAGTGTCGACGATCTCCAATCTCTATTTACCCCCTCAGTACCTGAATTTATTTTTCCAGAATAATAGGACTGCCCACGCCAAAACTAGCCTGCCATGCAGGCGTTCTGTTCCAAGAAGTTAGATGTGACAAAAATATGACGAAGGGGACGGTGGTGGGGCAGGAGGAATGATTCTGAGTGATGGGGCAACTAAATGTAACTAGTGTTTATATCAGTTACAATAAAAATTGTTAAGAGTCAGTTGACGCGACTAATTGCACTTTTGGAAATTGAATGCGTAATTAATTTCTTAGATATCTTTTTCGGAATTAAGCACTTGATTGGTTTGGTAGCTTTTATCACCTGCATGACAATCTTTTTCTGACTCGTTTAAGTGCAGCTCCGAGAAAAGGGTTACTGCTCGCAACTTCAACTGTCTCTTAGAAACTAATTATAGGGCTGGTTAGCTTTGGACACTCGTTCAGTATTGAATAACAGTTCTGCAAAAGCAATGACTCAGTATAGGCTTGTCAGATCTGACGGCCTTTTATTGCGTTTCACTTCATATCTCTACAAAATACGTTTGTATTTGCAGGTTCTGTAATTTGCAACATTGCTGTAAGGTCATAACCAAACTCAGTTGAATAGTATAACTATATCTATCAGACCGCATTCTATACCACGGTCTGTGGCCGTCTAAAAGTACTTGAAATCTAGTGTCGAGACAAATAAATGAATGTTACTTCACTTACTCTTATAAAGTAGGCTTTTAAGTTTCCTTTTAAAATACGAGGAGGGATGCTTTGATGCTGAAAGCTGGCGTGACGAATCTGTCCGACTTTGTGCAGCTGGGAAGATCTTACACTCGGTTGTACCGTTTATTCAACTTTTTCCCCTGATCACGCACTAAAAAGTCTAAGAAATCCTCAATTAAGCTGGAGTGCTCGTCGAACCCGTATATTGCCAGTTTTTCGCTGATTTTAAGCAAGGCCAAGGGACTATAATAGTTTCGTTTTCAATTACTTTATCTCATGATATATGAAAACTCTGAGGCCATTTTGGGTCTCAACCTGGCAAAATCAATTAACATGTTAACTCGACGCATGTCCTTGGCTGATGTATCTAATGTTTCTTTTCATGCGCGACTAGTATCCCTCATAGACTTTCAATATATGTAATTCGGGCAAAAACTTTTTCCCAAAAATGCAATCGTCAAAAAACAACTGTGTACATGCGTATTTCACTTCATCATATTTTCCTTTCTGATATTTAAGTCGGGATTGGAACACATAAATTACATTGATATAAAAGACTCTTAGCTGGACATTCAATCTGAATTCTATAGAAATCTCAAGATACACGTCAGGAACTGAAATCGTACAGCTGTTCTTTGTTATCATTTTTTCCAAAACAACCTTTACGCACTCTTTCGCAAATTAAAGTTTCAGGACATTAACTGGGCGTTCCCTTTGCCTGCCGAGACGAAAAAGCCCACGCCGGAGAGCGAGCGAGAGAAGTTCAAATCAAACCGATTTTTCCTATACAAAACAATTTAAATAAGGATAGCTGTATATACATATGGAATCATGGGAATAAATTTCCCATAAAGAAGGCTCTGAATTTATAAAGCTACAGTGATTATCCGGGAGGTTAATCTTGGAAAACGAAAGGAAACATCTTTAATTGCTTTGATTGTAAGCATTCAGAGTTCTGGCTAATGGGTTAAACGCGGAAATTTTTGCAAGGGTCCAGTGGTGCTATCATTGACAGCTCTCAGCTGGGTGTCCGGCAGATTAACGAAAGGCACCACTGGTTATCATCCACTGGAGAGATCTGTTTTCGAGGAAAACATTTGCTTTGATCTCGAAGACCGCTACTCGCATATGACAAGCACCTGTACCAAATAATTTCAGCTTCACTTTATCGCCGAGATTTCTCAAAGTTAGCAGTTCAAAAATAAAATATTTGCGTCATTTGCGGGACCGGAGACACCTCACCACTTGCATCAGTAGTTTGTCTTTTCTCTTTATGAACTGTTTACATGAAAAACGCTTGCACGATCACTCGAGGCCTTTTTTTTAACTCTTGTTTTTCCGACTTAAATTTTGAGTCGATGATACCATACGGCATGCAGCCCCCCGGCTTGCTTTTTTTTCCTTTAAAAGAATAACATATTCGTTTATCGGACAAGGAACCCCAAATCTGTAAAAATCTGACATCTTAAGAGCATTATTTTTTAAGGCGGGACTTTTTATGTTTCTGCTTAATTTTTGTCGGTCCTTTTACATTAGTTATCCCGTTGTCGTTGATTCACTTTGTCTTACATTTCTACATAAAAAAAAGAAAAAGAAACCTGCTACGAAGCCACAACATTCCAACGACACCAACAACCAGCAGTATAACACAACGTACCCGGTTTGGAGCCGAGATGAGCCAGTTATCGCAATGATAAATCTGCTGTGGGATTCTTCCCGCCTGTGAAGATGAATACGAAAACCACAGAATGTATACGTTCTCTTTGATTCCTTGCAGCTGGAACCGTAATTACAGACGCCCAAATGTTGTGATTGGTTAAGGCGTAGTGACGTAATTACCTAATGACACATGTATACAAATCTAACCAATCCTATCAACATAGCTACAGAGGAAATTTGTTCTTTAACAGCGTGAAGAATAGCAATTATGCAGCAAATACTGCGAATACTCAACCTTTGAAAAGTAAAATAATAAAAATCACACACTCAGGGAAGCAATCAGTTTTCTTAGAGTTTGTGTTCGTCTCACAGTACATGTTGTTATGTAGATCAAACAATTTAGTTGTCTTCCCAGATAAAAAATTGAAAGGTGTTGGGTAGAAACTTCCGGAGATCCTGCAAACCGAATAGAGACCGGTTCATTAAAATTCTTTCTTGGCGAAATTAGGACCCATTTTAGGACGATTAGATAGGAAGCGCGTTATACCTAGCGTGTTTGATGCCAAATTAACAAAGTCAGAGAAATTAATGTCTTGACAGGTATGCCCTAATGAACTTTAGATGCCTTTTTCAGGCAGAAAATAATTACTATTTCAAAAGCACCGCCACAAAGCTTTTTCCTTAAAGTTTTTCCTCTCCCCCCACCTCTTTCTCCTTTAGTTCGCATTCTCTGTCTTTCTGTCTCTCTCTGATCTCTCCGTCTTTTCTGTCCGGCAAATACTTTGACGCACAAGCTGAGAGTTACGCAAAGATTAGCAACAGGGATTACACTCTGTATTTTGCGGTGTTGTCGCGCGAGATCTGTCAATGTTTAAGTGGTGATAACCTTTTTCTCGACTTTGCAATAAGCAATTTAACCATCTAATTACACTAGAGGTTAGTAGTTGCGGGTACAAGTGAGGAAGAATGAAACCATATCGAAAATTAATTTCAGAAGTCATCTTTAGGAATATTTTAAACAGTGCAAAATATAATCGGAAATTAACATGATAGATGATAGAAAAACTGCCGAAGCATAATTGACTTGTCTGTGTATGGCGCTTCGAGGCATTGAATGCTTTCTCATTCACTATAATTCACTATAATGTTAAAAAAAGAGCTAAGGTCTTGCAGAAGAAAAACTAAAAATGAGTTCTTACTGAACGAAAGTAGTGAAGATCCAAAATTACATTGTTATCAATCAATATTGACCAGAGGCCTTTGAAGGCTGCTGCTTAGCAACCAGAAAACAAAAAAACAGCTGGAGCACAGCCAAGAAGCACGAATGCGAAGACACTGACTAACTCGAACCTAATGACAGAAATCTCCAAGGGAAGCATCAGAAAATAAGAAAGAGAGAAAAACGCCAAATTGAACAGGCTTTTATTTTGGACGGAGTTGCCTTAGTTGTACAGTTTCAATTTCAAGAACGCCGTACAAAAAGAACTTTAAAATTATTGCCACGTCTTATGTATAAATTTTAACTCAACAACATGCTGTATAGTAGAACGACTACGTACGTTTCATACGGCAAAACTTAGAATATAGCTTCTTTATGAACGAGGGACTCGGGAATACTTGACGGCAGATAGAAGTGCACGCAATATCACATGCGGCGAAAAACATGAGAGGAAATTGAGAATTGTAAACAATACCTGGAGAAAAGGCTAAGATAAAGGCAATTTATTTGACGCGCGATAAGGGTAAAGATACCAGGGCTGACCGGCATAGAAAAGACAAAAACAGGAAAAGAAAGACTTCCAGAAAAAAATAAGGATGTTAGTAAACGGAGATAAGCTGTCAAAGAACGGCCGGAAAAGGCGGCTGCAGCTGGACGTAAACAAAAAAGGGACTCGGAAAAAGCAACTTTGTCTACTTCAAAAACATATCAAGCATAGGCACATTCAAATGCGGCAAATCAAACCAGTTCGTTTGGTTCTCCTTGAGCTCGATTGACGTGAAAACCGGACATTTTATACTATTTTATAGATCAGTACGAGGCGCCAGCCAAGTCTGGAAGTTTTTGCTGGATTTTCATGCAAAGTCGGCTAAGTCGGGATGTTTTCGTTGGATTTCCGTAAGACGAAGTGATCTGTGCGCCCAGACCTCGCGCGGCCGTCAGAGAGCGAGAGAGAGCCTGTTCACAGACTACCATATTGTGCGGAAATTCTGGAACACAAGTGAAGTTCCTGATACGGAATGAACCTAGTTCTGTGTATGACCACAGGCCGGGCTGCAGGTTGAAGGTAACATTAGAGTTTGAATCGTGTTATGTAAATGTTGGTGCAAGCACGACAGTATCGACAGCGTAATTATACTTCATCTTCGATATTGAAGCCATTCAGTGCAAATACGTTTGTGCAAAACAATAAATTTTTTATGATTTATGTTTGTACATTTGTATCAATATAAAGTCGCGTCAACCCAACGTTTCTGCTGTGAGCGGAAAGGCCAGGCAGAACAGATAGGCTGCCTGAAGTTGCATATGTAAGTTGCTAAAAAACTTTCTCAATTAAACTCTCCCATATTTTACAGCCGGTCCCGCTAGTATGCTGAATAATGAGCCAGTTCCTGGTACAGTCCAAATATGGAGCAATACGACCTCAAAGAAACAGCCAATCGACAGCTCATAAGCCTTCGCTGTTACATATATCTTACATAGTGCAAAGCACGTTGCTGGGCATACTTTCAACGGCCTCTTGTCTGTCCGTGTTCACACCAGGCAGTTATTTCCGCTCTATTTCGATCTGGAGATCCATTCAAGCAGAGTGTGAACTGCGGTCACCGTCTTTAACTTGATTTAGAAATGACCTAACTTTTGGTCCCTTTATTTTTCGATTGTAAACACCGTACTGATCATGTTGCCTACATGAAGTATCAACTATAGGTTTGACAAGTTCAACGTTTCTTTCAATATGTTAATTATGATGTTACGTATGTCGCTTTAATGACGTCACCATTTTACTGCTAATTTCCACGCAGCCAAAATTCGCCAACACGGCAGTGCCGAGTTTGAAAACGTTCAAAGTTGTATGAAAACGTCACGAAAACTCTTCATACGATGGTCACAAAGTAAATTCCAGCTCTAGACATATGGGTTGTGGACCCTCCAAAAACGGCTTCACGCCAAAAGGTAAATTATGGGAAAAGTGCATATGACATTTTCGTAAGAACTCACAAGCTTGTGCGTACGTCCTCGAGCTACGAACTTGCCGCTGATATTAGGTTTTGTTTCTCTCTTGTTCTTGTTTTCGACTTTAATACATTAAAATGTTTCGGGCTTAGTATTCAATATGCTACTGAGTGAGTTAAGATGAGTGATCTTTCTTTTAAACAGAAAAACAGAATTATTTTTGCATACTTTATTATGGTAGACATGTGACAATGTAATATTGACTAATAATAGGTGCATATTTTCACTTATTAAACTGATCAAATACCTAATTACAGTATGAAAAACTGTTTAGCACGCACAAAACATTCAAATGAATATAAAATCAGGTTGAAATAATAGAAGTAATTATAAAACCGACAAAATTATCTATTACGATTCATAAAAGTGTTCAATAACTTTAAAGAGATTTTACCCTTAACTGCAGAATGCCACGCTTTTTTTAAAACACCGCACTAAAAGCGACAAATAGCCAAGACGCAGTGCCTGCAAGCCCTCCGCCTACGTTTTTGAAGGACGGGCATCCGTCTCCACGCGCCGTAGAACGAGAAGGGATGAAGTTGAAACAATAACTGGATAAAAGTGTCGCAGGAGCGTCGGGGAATAAATGGACCGAGGTGACTTCAGTGTGAGCCAACTCCATATGTGCTTTAATGTTAATTCTATGCTTTCTATTTTTGTTCTTGTAGCACAGGATGTACCGAATGAATCTGCAAAAGCTAACTCAACATCCGGCTGCACTGCCCCACAAAGCCGCAATGCTCCTACCACTGAGAAGACAGCTTCCCCGTCTCAGGACAATACGACACAAAGCGTGGCGGCGAAACCTCAGTCCAAGGCCGCTCACATGGAGCAAAGGTTAGCCACCCCACCCCTCCCCCTCCCCCTAAGTTCCATTTTTTGTTCGTATTATTTCCCCTACCCTCCCCCTCCCTCCCCTTCTCCTCAGGAGGGCCTGGTACTCAGGTATACTGACTCGTGATGATCCCAGTCCTGAGAATTGAAGGGGAGAAGTAAGCTAAGTTCCCCTGGATACAAATATTGGCCTTGTATGGCGACCTAAATCCGTAAACAAGCCTCTCCTCTCCCCTATAAAATACACGACCTTAAAAATCTCCCCCCCCCCCCCCCCCACACACACACACACACACATATCGTATATTAAAATACAATACTCTCTTCGACAATAAACGCTGTTGGCGTTAGAAAAAAATCAAACGCCTTGCGTTGCGTTGCGTTGCTCCAGTCACAAAGTTACGCTGTCATTGCCACGTCAATATGGCGTTTCTAAACTCCGTTAGACGGGACGGCTCAAGAGTAGTCAACGAAATATTGAAATGAATTGACTGCTGACTCCGGTCGGCCCTGAAAAAGGGGGTGTTTCTAAACTGAGCATCTAAAATCCTTAACGATCCGCATCTGTTCAGAACACTTCTTAGTGGTTTATTGGGGGTCAAATGGTAGATGTACGTATACTGTAATCAAACCGCGGATGGTGAGAACCAAGCAAACGTATGATACAGACAGTATTGCGCAGTTACAATTAATATTACGTAACTAAATCAGTGCAAAACGATTCATAAATAAAGTACAGGACAATGCATCGAATAACAAACTGAGCGAAATGTACAAACAAAGGTGCATAAGCAAGAACCGGAAAGCAGAAATAAATCAGAATCTCACCTCTTGCCCTGATAATGGCTTCACGTCTTTTGGTTACATCTGGTAATCCTCTAATGAAAATAAACTTGTGGTCGATTATATAACTTGTGACGACACATACGGTCTACAGGCGATTGGTTTGTACAGTAGGTACACAGCGGGCCACCCCACCCCCCTCCATGAAGTTCGCGGGAGTTTTTTTTTTTTTTTTTTTTTTTTTTTTACTATTCCGTCTATTCCTATTCCGGAATAGGAATGAACAGAATACCAGTTCCCAAACGAACAGACCTTCGCGCTATTCTGAAAACAGACTGAGCTGATAATGGCTTCACGTTCTTCTGGTTTACATCTGCTAATCCTCTAACAAAAACAAACTCGTGGCCGATTATATAAGGCGTGACGACACATACGGTCTACAGTCGATTGGTTTATACAGTAGTTACACAGCGGGGCACCCCACCCCACCCCCCTGGCATGAAATCTCGCGGGAGTTTAACTTCGCGGATTGCCGATTTTTTACGTTTCACCGAGATCAATTTTTTCGCGAATTTGGATTTCAGACCTTTACTGCTTGGAACATATTTTGGCGAATCTCGGGCAAGTTTCTGTCGAAGAAGTTCGTCTGAATAAGAAGAGTAAATTTTCGCGCTTTTTTTTTTTTTTTCTTTTTACCACACGGTATGTTCTCTCTGAGGCTTTTGAGCTGTTCTGCACTTGACAATCAGCCAATCAGTGACAACCAAATTTGCCCACATGTACTTTTCGGCATTTCTCTCCCGAGGCGTGATGCCATCATCATTTGTTCAATAATTCTCACCACAAAACTCATACGCTATCCCATTCGACTTTTCGTGGCGGGTACGAAATTATGTGCCACCTACAGCACTGAAACATCCACAGATTCAAAGTAAGGAGACTTAAGAAGATCATGCTGGCGGCCAATCACTGTCCTCCGCCATCTTACTTCCAGCCAGGTATGTTCTTTTGCAAATGCGAAGTCATTGGTTTACTTCCTGTCATGCAATATGAACAACGTGTCTCCAAGGCTGCTGAACTTATTTGAAGATGCCCCTTTATTTTCTTTTTTTTTTTTTTTTTTTTACTATTCCTATTCCGGAATAGGAATACGCAGAATACCAGTCCATTTCGCGCTATTCTGAAAACAGAATAGCTGATATGACAAAAGGATTACCCACTGAATCTACTATTCCGACTCTATTCCGTCAATTCTGCTACCAGGAGCAGATTGGACGGAATACTATTCAATTCATTCCGAATCAGAATATATAGGTCCCCCCCCCCCCCCCCCCCAAAAAAAACATGATTCACCGCGTCTGTTCGGAAGACAGAATAGTCCCAAAAATACATGCCCCCTGAATGTGAGAAGTGAATGCTCCAGCCAGAAAGAGGGAAGTGCTTTGTGGACTTAATTCTCGTTAGTTTGTTTCAACACCTGCAGCAAAATTAAGTGCCCATTTGTCAGTGTCAAGTCCTTTCATTTCAACAGTGGCAAATTTCTTTTAACAGCATCTATTATTTAAGACTTCAATGTTGTCCTGCGCACTGTCATTCCCACTTCGGATCCACATGAATATTTCGTCCTTTGTCATAGCCTTTAGTGAAGCAAAAGAAGCTGGTTTTGTAAAGCTCGAAAAATCTTTCTTTCTTTCTATTCTTATGTACGCGTTCTATTGTTATGAACGTGTGAAGGATTATGAATAGCGTCGCGTCTATTCTGTCAGAAGTTTTCCTCCATAATTCGCTTCGTCACTGAACACTGAACACTTGTGGATGCTGTTCGTTTGTCGTACATCCGGAACATGGCTGCAATGATAAGGTGGGTCTTCCGCTTATATTTTTGAAAGGCCATCTTAAAATTGAACTCTTGTGGTTTGACCGGGCTGCTTTGTAGCTCCGCAAAACAGTTGACAAAAGCCACAAAACTTATTTTAAATTAATTGGTGATCCGACTGCAGAGATTCAAAGTGCCGTCGCACGATTTTCTTTTACGAGATCTTCATGGAAGACCCATTCTCTTTCAGAAAACTCTGCCAACTTCCTGATTTAACCTTAAAAGTACGGCTATCCATGTTTGACGTTTCCAACAAACGCAGTTTTGTTGAATCTTTTATTGCTTTTTGTCAAAATCCCCTTCGTGCAGATCAATCATAGATTGCAGCCTATCGTTTAGTCAAGTTTTTGTCAGACAGCTTTGTATTTATTACTGCATAAGTAATAAAACGCGCACCATTATAAGTCTGGTTTTCCTTCGGGAAATAGCGAACTTTACGAGTGATTGCGTTACTGCAAACAAAAACCAACGCATAAATTAGCTTTCCGGTCTGCGGGCAGATGCTAATTCGCGATCAAGCAGTACGGGCATCGCGTTCAACATGGGAACTTGTGCGAGCAACACGAGCGCCTCCAGGCCAGCTTCACCACCGAAAACTGCCGATGCTTCACCATCGTGAGTTAACAATCTCTCTTGATAACTAATGTGGAGCTGAAAGCGTTAAAACGAAACGAGAAACAGTTCATTTGTTTAGTCAGTCGGTTCACATTGTTCAGACTGATCGCCCTGCACATTTCACCACTTTTACAACCATGTTCATCGTTATCTGCTTTTGAGGCTTCGCTTGAGGCGGCTAATAATGGCTTCTTTACCACGTTTTGCAAAGCTAAGGAAGGATTTTTCGAGAGTAATAATGTGTGACTGATTGCTACAGAATTTGTGGTTTAGTTTTAAACAGTCTAAATATGTGACATGAAAAATATTAACAGCATCTAGCATTTTTCCTCGCATCTCGATATGAAATGTCCAAGAGCAAGACATAGAACCAAATTTTGAAGTTGCGTAATTTAACATGGCCGGTTGAGATTGCACGTCAGTCTTTGCACTCGTAGTGAATACATTCCGCATGCCGTGCAACAGGAAAAATAATTTCACTTACTTAAGAAATTCTGCATCAAATACTGAAGTTGGCTGCATGAAAAAGTGATAAATCATTGTGTTTAATACATTTCCTAACGAGGTGTGCCAGGTTTTGGCTCGGTTGTCGAAGTAACACTCAACATTTAATTCGTAGCTAGGCAACACTCAAAACAATTGTACACAGAAACAGTACGGAGAGCTTTTGCACCTTGTTCCGCGTACAATGAACCTTTTAGAACCTCGGAAGCATTACACTACCGAAGCAACTACAGACGGCAAACGCTTAAAGATCCGAAATCGAGACGAAAATATTGAGCGAGTTAAATCCCATCGCGTGCCAGGAGACTGTGTAATTCGAAACTTTGCCGCCATTTATTAAATTAATTTAGGATTGTAGCCTACTCGTTGAAGTTATCCATGTCTTCGCCGCCTGAATTATCATTTATTTTGCTAAAAGTGTACGAGTATATTGTCTTTTGATCGTGCTATACAATGCATCGCGGGAGCTTGTAAACAAGGTTTATTTTGCTTGTTGCCAAGTCAAAATGACTGATTGGCGCAATTTAGTAATTCAGAGAGGTGTCATAGTTGTAGTCTGTATTTGCAGAGAGACTAATATGAATATTTTCTGAAGACAATTACACTTTTGTTAAGTTACCCCTTCATTCTTATGAATTTAAAAGTATGATTGGCTAGCAGCAGCTGCGTTATAACAGATGCTTCTCATCTGTGTAGGTTCTTGAAACTAATTTCATTTTTATACCGTTTTTATTCACCTGCCAATCTAATAAAATTAGTATGCTCAGAAAACGTTGAGATTTTCGCAGTCCTTCTTTCTTCTTCTCTTTTCTTTTTTAAGATATTTCCCACAGGTTCATGATCAAGTGTTCACCTTCTATCTATTTGAAATACAATTATTGGCCGAAGCTTATATTACAGTATTTTTTAGTACTCCCATCAAACAAATATGTCTTGTTTTTCCATCAGGAAAAGAGCAATGACTTTCCCCGATGTCTTGAAAAAGCCAGAAGTTAAGTCACTCCTCAAGAAATACTTGACACCTGAACTCTTTGATGAGCTCAAGGAGAAGAAGACCTCACGAGGAGCCACTCTGTGGGACTGCATAGTCTCTGGTATCGAACAGGAAGATTCTGCAAATGGCATCTACGCCGCTGATGAGGAAAGCTACGACGTCTTCTGCAAGATCTTCAATCCTGTCATCGAGGAATACCATGCACCTTACAAACTCTCCGATGGCCACACCTCCGACATGAACCCAGACAAGATCGAAGCTCCAGATCTGGATTCTGAAGGCAAATACATCCGTTCAACACGCATTCGTGTGGCCCGTAATCTCAAGGGGTATGGACTCCCTCCATCACTGACAAGACAGGAAAGATTGGAAGTTGAAAAGAAAGTCATCGGTGTTTTAAACTCCCTGGATGGGGATCTGGCTGGAAAATACTATCCGCTCTCCGGCATGGATGAAGCTACAAGCCAACAGTTGATCAACGATCACTTCCTCTTCAAGAAAGGCGATCGCTTCCTGGAAAGTGCAGGTGTCAACAAGGAATGGCCGGAGGGACGTGGGATCTACCACAACAACGATAAGACATTCTTGGTTTGGGTCAACGAAGAAGATCAGCTTCGAATCATCAGCATGGAGAAAGGCAGCGACATCGGCTCCGTCTTCGGCCGATTGTGCCGTGCAGTCAACAAGCTCGATGAACAACTTGGCTTCCAGCATTCACAGTCTCTGGGCTACCTGTCATCATGTCCTACCAACCTTGGCACTGGCATGAGAGCCAGCGTGCATGTCAAGATTCCCAATGCTTACAGTCATCCCGATTTCAAGAAGATCTGCGAGGAATACCACATCCAGGCGCGAGGGATTCACGGCGAGCACTCAGAGTCATCTGGAGCTGATGCTGGAGTGTATGACATAAGCAACAAGAGGAGGCTGGGATTATCGGAGGTGCGATGCGTACAGGACATGTACGACGGAGTCAAGAAACTGCTGGAACTCGAGAAAGCAGCAGAAGAGTAAGTACTACAAGGTCATTTTTGTCCAACTGATCTAAAGTATTGCCAGTCTTTGAATCAGAAGTTCCGTAAATTCCCATGGAGGGTTTTTTGTACATTGTTCTGCAGCCTAGTTTAGTTGGATGAAGCGTCGGGGTCAGATGTGGTCCGATTGACAGATATCTGAGCAAACGACCTACATAAGTCTCTACAACTGACACATTTCGGCTGGCGTTAGATAGACCACTAAGTGTCGCGATGAACGAGTAATTCCAACTTAGTTTACACGTACTAATATTGGAATAGTATACAGTTACGCAATGCCAGCGTCAAATGGTACAGTCTGGGCTAATCGTCCGACTATCCCCATTGGACTAAACGCATTGATGTGGAAGTAACATACTCTATAAATAATTACACGATACTATTAAATTACCTAATGTTTATGCAATGTCTTTTTTCCAGGCTAAAAGCAACTACTTTCCCTGATGCGTTGAAAAAGCCAGAAGTTAAGTCACTCCTCAAGAAATACCTGACACCTGAACTCTTTGACGAACTGAAGGAGAAGAAGACCTCACGAGGAGCCACTTTGTGGGACTGCATCGTCTCTGGCGTCGAACAGGAAGATTCTGCAAATGGCGTCTACGCCGCTGATGAGGAAAGCTACGACGTCTTCTGCAAGATCTTCAATCCTGTCATCGAGGAATACCATGCACCTTACAAACTCTCCGATGGCCACACCTCTGACATGAACCCGGAAAAAGTCCAAACTCCAGATCTGGATTCTGAAGGCAAATACATCCGTTCAACACGCATTCGTGTGGCCCGTAATCTCAAGGGGTATGGTCTCCCCCCATCACTGACGAGACAGGAAAGATTGGAAGTTGAAAAGAAAGTCATCGGTGTTTTGAACTCCCTGGATGGGGATCTGGCTGGAAAATACTATCCGCTCTCCGGCATGGATGAAGCTACAAGTCAACAGTTGATCAACGATCACTTCCTCTTCAAAAAAGGCGATCGCTTCCTAGAAAGTGCTGGTGTCAATCGCATGTGGCCCGAAGGACGTGGCATTTTCCACAACAATGACAAGACCTTCTTGGTTTGGGTCAACGAAGAAGATCAGCTTCGAATCATCAGCATGGAGAAAGGCAGCGACATCGGCTCCGTCTTCGGACGACTGTGCCGTGCAGTCAACAAGCTCGATGAACAACTTGGCTTCCAGCACTCAAAATCTCTAGGCTACCTGTCATCATGTCCTACCAACCTTGGCACTGGCATGAGAGCCAGCGTGCATGTCAAGATTCCCAATGCTTACAGTCATCCCGATTTCAAGAAGATCTGTGAAGAGTACCACATCCAGGCGCGAGGAATTCACGGCGAGCACTCAGAGTCATCTGGAGCTGATGCTGGAGTGTATGACATAAGCAACAAGAGGAGGCTGGGACTGTCGGAGGTGCAGTGCGTGCAGGACATGTACGACGGAGTCAAGAAACTGCTGGAGATTGAGAATGCTGCAGAAAAGTAAGTACAGTTTTGAACAACGGCCTGATATTCTTGTTGTTACGGGAACAATAATATACTTACCTGTGCCATTTGTTCCTCACTTATTTACAAAACCAATCAAGAAGAAAAACATATACGATCCCGATCTTCTTACGCAAGTAAAGAAGTGGCGATTGCGTTTCCTCTGACTCTTAATTGGTTTCTTTCTGAATGTACTGAACAAACCACAAGTTACTCTTAGGCTTCTGATTGGTTAAAAACGTTTCTTACAGCCCCTGCGATTGGCGGAGTAATTACTCTAGTTTTGGTTTTCGACAGTCATCCGAAACCTGCTCTGAAACGATGAAAACCAAATCTTCATTTAAATATAGAATAATAAATATATAACATACGATGTTTAATCTTATTTCTAATCGTTACAATTTTTCAGCACGAAAGGAAAGACATTCCCCGATGCCTTGAAAAAGCCAGAGGTGAAATCACTCCTCAAGAAATATTTAACACCCGAACTGTTTGACGAACTCAAGGAGAAGAAGACCTCACGAGGAGCCACTCTGTGGGACTGCATAGTCTCTGGCATCGAACAGGAAGATTCTGCAAATGGCGTCTACGCCGCTGATGAGGAAAGCTACGAAGTCTTCTGCAAGATCTTCAACCCTGTCATCGAGGAATACCATGCACCTTACAAGCTCTCCGATGGCCACACCTCTGACATGAACCCGGAAAAAGTCCAAGCTCCAGATCTGGATTGTGAAGGCAAATACATCCGTTCAACACGCATTCGTGTGGCCCGTAATCTCAAGGGGTATGGACTCCCTCCATCACTTACCAGACAGGAAAGACTGGAAGTTGAAAAGAAAGTCATCGGCGTTCTTGACTCCCTGGATGGGGATCTGGCTGGAAAATACTATCCGCTCTCCGGCATGGATGAAGCTACAAGCCAACAGTTGATCAACGATCACTTCTTGTTTAAGAAAGGTGATCGCTTCTTGGAAAGTGCCGGCGTCAATCGTATGTGGCCCGAAGGACGTGGAATTTACCATAACAACGACAAGACCTTCTTGGTTTGGGTCAACGAAGAAGATCAGCTTCGAATCATCAGCATGGAGAAAGGCAGCGACATCGGCTCCGTCTTCGGCCGATTGTGCCGTGCAGTCAACAAGCTCGATGAACAACTTGGCTTCCAGCATTCACAGTCTCTGGGCTACCTGTCATCATGTCCTACCAACCTTGGCACTGGCATGAGAGCCAGCGTACATGTCAAGATTCCCAATGCTTACAGTCATCCCGATTTCAAGAAGATCTGTGAGGAATACCACATCCAGGCACGAGGGATTCACGGCGAGCACTCGGAGTCATCTGGAGTTGATGCTGGAGTGTATGACATAAGCAACAAGAGGAGGCTGGGACTGTCTGAGGTTCAGTGTGTGCAGGACATGTACGACGGCGTCAAGAAACTGCTGGAGATTGAAAAAGCTGCTCAAGAGTAAGTATAAGTTTTTTGTGTGTCAATCGGCCTTCATGCACTTAATCACCTTTTCCCCGTCAAGTTTAGGGTTTAAGATCACGCTTCTTGGAAGGATTTCATTGTTGTCGCTCGGCAGGTTGAAATGAGATAACTTTAAGAGTACAAAGTGTGCCACGGAACTGAATATATTCTGAATTTATCTGGCTTAAGTCACTTGTTCTTTTTTTATAAAATATAGTTGTGCGTATTCGGCAATAGGAGGTTGGGTAACAGTCAGCTGTGAGGCTGTTGCGAAGCCATCACCTCAGCTTTCTCGCGCCTTTATTACTGTCAATTGTTCGATGAATTTAATACTTGCAACTCACCACAAAGTTTGCACATGTCATGACAAGTTTTGAAGACGTGAACGTTATACACTTCTTTAATGTCAAACACAACACACGATTGTTTGTGGATTTCCCTTATTTCTATGCTCTATCTTTTTTCCAGACTCAAAGGAAAGACTTTCCCCGATGCCTTAAAAAAGCCAGAAGTTAAGTCACTCCTCAAGAAATACTTGACACCTGAACTTTTTGACGAACTGAAGGAGAAGAAGACCTCACGAGGAGTCACTCTGTGGGACTGCATCGTCTCTGGCATCGAACAGGAAGATTCTGCAAATGGCATCTACGCAGCTGATGAGGAAAGCTACGAAGTCTTCTGCAAGATCTTTAACCCTGTCATCGAGGAATACCATGCACCTTACAAACTCTCCGATGGCCACACCTCCGACATGAACCCAGACAAGATCGAAGCTCCAGATCTGGATTGTGAAGGCAAATACATCCGTTCAACACGCATTCGTGTGGCCCGTAATCTCAAGGGGTATGGACTCCCTCCATCACTTACCAGACAGGAAAGACTGGAAGTTGAAAAGAAAGTCATCGGTGTTTTGAACTCCCTGGATGGGGATCTGGCTGGAAAATACTATCCGCTCTCCGGCATGGATGAAGCTACAAGCCAACAGTTGATCAACGATCACTTCCTCTTCAAGAAAGGCGATCGCTTCCTGGAAAGTGCTGGTATAAATCGTATGTGGCCCGAAGGACGTGGGATTTACCACAACAACGACAAGACCTTCTTGGTTTGGGTTAACGAAGAAGATCAGCTGCGAGTCATCAGCATGGAGAAAGGCAGCGACATCGGCTCCGTCTTCAGCCGATTGTGCCGTGCAGTCAACAAGCTCGATGAACAACTTGGCTTCCAGCATTCACAGTCTCTGGGCTACCTGTCATCATGTCCTACCAACCTTGGCACTGGCATGAGAGCCAGTGTGCATGTCAAGATTCCTAAAGCTTACAGTCATCCCGATTTCAAGAAGATCTGTGAAGAATATCACATCCAGGCGCGAGGGATTCACGGCGAGCACTCAGAGTCATCTGGAGCTGATGCTGGAGTGTATGACATAAGCAACAAGAGGAGGCTGGGAGTTTCGGAGGTGCAGTGTGTGCAGGACATGTACAATGGAGTCAAGAAACTGCTGGAGATCGAGGAAGCGTGATGGATGCAAATCCTGGAACTTTGGTGATCGCAGTGAACAGACGTTGTATAATCTATTTCGTTTTTGTTTTTAACAGTGACGGTTAGATCGTTAACTTCTGGAGTGCTGCCGATCGTTAGTTGAGCGAAGAAAGAACCTTTTTCACTGAACAACTAGGTGCAGGATTGTAGATTTATTGTGAATATTTCTCGTGCTTTTCCTGTGAGATTTTCGTAAACGCAGGTAGTCTTGTTGCCCTCATATCAATACTGTTGAATCGTGGGCTTTCGCATTATTCCTTGCGTTAGTGTGTTACAGCCGGTTTGCTATATTTGGTCGGTTGAGTCTTGCTGTTTTCATGTGTTCTTTATCTAAAGAATGGAAATGGAAACCATCGGGCAGTTCGTATATTCAAATTGAGTGCCAATTATAACATTCAGTGACTGAATATCATTTTGAATTAGTGTGCATAAGAGGTGTGCTGAGGCTCTCTAAACAGGCAACTACACTAGGGCTTTGGGTAGAACAACATGCAATGAGTGTGAAATAAAAATGGTGTGTTATATGACTATGTCATTAAAGAAATGTTTATATAGTTCGGAACATAAAGAACAGAAGCGTGACGTAGTCAGTCTCACTGCATTGCACAGGTCATTTTAACGAGAATCTGCATTTTTAAGCTGTGAAGTGCTTAGAATGCCATGCAACGTCCTCCAAGTATGCTGATTTTAGCTGTTCTACAACTTGTCAGTGGCTCACTAAAGACGTAGAAGTATCATTTAGAAAGTAAGCCACGCGCGAAACACGTCAATTTTTAACTGGCTCCGTGCAACCATAAGGGGCTCGCCAGTTCTCCCAGTTCAACTCCCTCCCCTCCCCTTCCCTACAACCAATTTTGGATTCTTTAATTGTGCAGGAATATCTCTGAAACATGGCCAAAGCAATTAAAATTATGCAACTGGAGGAATGGCCATACTTAAGGCCATGAACCATCAGTGTACAGCCACCCACGTTTGAGGTTCCGCCCAAAAGTGCATGTTCTCTTACTGCCGGTATTCTATAATTTCTCGCAAGAAAAGCTAAACGCGCAGACTGTGGGACTGCAAAGTAAAATAACATTTTCTCGGAAGTTTTAATCCAGCGAGCAGTCAAGGGTGACCGATGCATTTTAAGTGGCATCACTCAAGCGCAAAAATACAGATGTTGTTCCGGGCAAGACACTTGTGGCAAAGCATTGTTTTCAGTATTTGAGGCAACGCTTAAATCGACACTTGTCGGGATTTGAAACGGCTGACTTTTCCAATCCAAGAATCAAGCGCTCATCGCCAGACAGCGGAGAGTTTTGTTCAAAACTGATTAAGCATGTAAGTCATGTAAGTTCATGGTTTCGGACAATTTGATCATCAATTTGAACAAAGAAGTTTTCCTCCTCAAAATCTTCAGTATACTCAAGACACTAAGAACTCGTACTTTGTACTACAGGGCTGAGTTGCAGACGACATTCCCTGAGGTGCTGAAGAGTGAGGAAGTGAAGTCTCTGCTCAAGAAATATTTAACGTCCTCCTTGTTTGACGAGCTCAAAGGCAAGAAAACCTCTCGCGGCTTCACCATCTGGAATGTCATCAACAACGGAATCGAAAAGCCGAAGTCGTCGGTCGGGGTGTACGCTCCTGATCAGGAGAGCTACCAGATTTTCTCTGATCTGTTCAATCCTGTCATCGAAGATTTCCACGCTCCGTACAAGATGACCGAAGGGCACGTCTCAGACACCAACCCCAATAATCTCAAATCACCCCGCCATCTCGACAAAGTTGTGTCCACCCGCCTTAGTCTTGTACGGAACCTCACAGGATACGGGTTTTCGCCAGCGCTGACTGCAAAAGAGCGGCAAGAAATTGAGGGGAAAATCGTCGGGGTGTTAGCTTCCTTTACAGGGGATTTATCCGGGACATATCATCCGCTCGTCAGCATGGATGAAGCAGAATGCCTGCGTTTAGCAGAGGAAGGTCTGTTGTTCGAGCGGGACTCCTTCTTGGACGGTACGGGCGCGAACCAGCACTGGCCTGTCGGACGCGGTGTTTTCCACAACAAAGAGAAAACTCTTCTAGTTTGGATTGGCGAGGAAGAGCAGCTAGCTATCACTAGCATGGAAACAGGAGGGGATATTGCAACTGTCTTTCGGCGATTGTGTCGCGTCGCTAATGAGTTTGAAACCAGACTTGGTTTCCAGCAGACTCCCTCCCTGGGCTACCTAACCGGCTGCCCCACAAGTCTTGGAACGGGCTTGAGGTCTTGTGTTAGGATAAAACTGTCGAAAGTTACCAAACAGCCGGCTTTCGCCAGGATTTGTCAGAAGTTTAACATCCAGTGGAAGCGTATCGACGACCAAGTATGCGAAATCAGCAGTAAGAGAAAGCTGGGATTGTCTGAAGCGAAATGCGTACAGGACTTGTACGATGGGATCACAAGCCTCTTGGAGATCGAAAAAGCTGATCAGGAGACTTCTAATTTGTGATTGTTGACTCGGAATAAATCTTGTGGAAAAATGAATCAGTCGCAAGCCTCATATTAGAAGAGTTTACTGAGTGCGCCCTCGCTCAGAAAGGAGTGGTTGCTTAGAAGACGTGGTCGCACGGTATGGTCGTATATAGGTGCGTTTATATTATGGTCTATTTTTTTCTACCTTTAAGTAGGCTCTGAGCAAACTATGTTTTCGAGGAATTATTATCTTGTATAAAATAAATTAAAAAGGAAGCTTATATTCTGAATATTGTCAACCGAATACAATGAAAAGTTTAACGACTCTTTAATCGGTACCTTGGGAAACTGTCCACAGGACTTTTCCCTCATAGTACAATATCAATGACAAACCAATTCTGAGCTAACAGTAAAAACACAATTCTTTCAACCTGTACATGTTTCAGTTACTTTAGGCCTCTCATGTGAGAAGAATTACTCGTTCTCTTCAGCGAAAACAACATAATAAACAGGAAGCATAAACTTGCTTGAAGTTTTAGTCATCCTTATACTCCGAGATGACGAAAATAGTTCCCGGATGTGGATAGACCAAGTCCAACGTCCTCAGCCTTAAGCTCCCGTCATGCTCGGCAGCGAGGCATTTTCCCATGTCCTTCATTAACCTGAGACGTTGGAATGGTGAGCCAGACGCACCTTCAAAGTTATCCGGAATGAACATGCAGTGCTGATAGTTTCTCTTGCGGTGCATCATGTCATCTGTGAACCGCTGAAGACAAAAATTGTATATGTGAGCCTGCAAATACAGCCCCTCCACACCGGGCGCTTTTCTTTTGCATATATATATATATATTATATAAATTCGCAGGCTACGTATATGTTATAGACATAAAAGCCACTATTGATTGGCCAGCCGGTTGCTTGGTTACAATAAAATGCTAAGCAGGCTCAGTTTGCGGCGGCGTTAAGATAAAAAGTATGATGTATCCCGGATGCATGAACCTGAGGTTGATGTAGGTAACTGGTTTTTATTGGTTGGTCGATTGATTGATAGCTAGCTCGCGCCGTTTGATTGACTGTCAATCTGGTTTGTTGATTATTGATTGATTGTTAGCTCGTGTGAATGGCTGATTGCCTGATTGATTGATTGATTGATTGATTGATCGATCGATCAATTGATTGATTGATTGATTGATTGATTGATTGATTGATTGATTGATTGATTGACCGACTGATTGACTGATTGGACACTAATCCCAAATTATCAACACACTAAATTCTGATTTATGTTTTCCTTGGAGAACCTCGACGATCTTCACACAAAGTACCGCCCGGACACATGACACGTGATTCAAAATCCTTGTGGACACTAAAAAGAGTCTTACCGTCGCTGTTATTTGGTTGGGTTTCTGCTGGTCGGCTGACAGGACATATTTTGTCGAATCTTTGGTAAAGACTAGATACCAGGACATCACCTTGGGGTTAAACTGCGCTTCATACCACTCAAACGAGGCTGCAGGAAATGGAAAAGAGCTGGTCAGCGTTTATCGCCATAATTACGGTATCTGGAGCTTAAATTACCCCCATTTTCTTTCACAGGGTAAGTTATTTTCTTGAGTAACGAGCCTAGGTTTTGTGTTTCCTCAGTACACTTAAGATTTTCTTTCCCTGTGAACAAAAACACCCTTACAAATAAAGTTAATGTGGACTCAAAAATGAATTTTCGCGGTGCTGAGGACACTGGGTAATTTATCAAGACTTACGCGACTCCGTGGAGGAAGAGGCCTTGATCACCTGCCCTTCCGACGTGTTGCAGAGTTCCAGGAAGCCTCTGGTCATGTTTGACCAGACTTGTCGGTTGTGAGTGGTGGCGCCTACCATTCTGCAAACCTGTAAACAGAAACAAAAAAAAGCTTGTAAGTTGGAGAGCGATCACTGTGCAAAGAGGTGAGACAACAAGCTGAAACTCTGAAAAACTGTTTTTTTTTTTTTTTTTTTTTTTTTTTTTCGCAGGCTAATAAGAATTTTATTTTTTTTGCGTTGGAATGTACCACTGATCAGTATGTTTAAAAGACTGAACCGCGAGTGTGAGTCTTTTGCATTGAGGTATAATCTCGCAGCGATTATATATTACTTCAATAGCATGCTGTAAGTTCTCGCATGCAGGCGTTAGTACGGTATCAGGATCCAGTCCCTGACTCGGTAAACGGTTGAAGAACAATCTCGCCACGCAAATCAGAGACGTAATGTTACCGGTGGTTGAGCAGTCGTTTCTTTTCGTAAGAAAGCGTTGTAGTACTAAAATTTCCCTAAACTAAAAAAAGAAATTGAGCATTTTGGGAACGTCCCAAAAATGTCCTGTGACCACTTTGCCAAAGTATCGAAAGCCGAGGGATAATTTTGTTTTAGTTTGAAATGACACTGTCAAAATTCAAATCTATCGCCGTCACCCGGCCCGAGTTTTTCATTTGTTCAAAGTAAGTTATATGCAGTTTATGACGCTTTAACTTGAGAAATAGCGACCCAATAAGGAAAAGGACGAGTATACCCCGCAAAAGTCTAGTCGAGCACTGTTTTAAAGCATTAAAATTGGACAAAATGGTAGCTCAAAATCTGTTGTGTCGTATTCGGGAGACGTTAATAGTTCCATATCGGAAGAACTTTTACTAGATAGCCACGATCAACTCATGTGATTTGATAATAATTGTCAGAATATGTTGACTTTTTCTTTCACTAGCCAACTATATCAATGACCCCAGAAAGAATAAAGAAATACTTGGTGGTTCAAGGCACTGAAACTGGCGCCGAATTACACACCCCACTGGAACTCAGATTCAAAGTTAGTAATACTCGTCCCGCAAGTAACTCACAAATTGTCTCTAGTACATGAACACCAGTTAAGTTCGCTCAACCGCTAAATTCACCTATCACTATTATCCTTCGCCTATATATTTGTTACTTATTCAGTTGAGTAAGAAAATAGCTTCTTACCTTTGACAACTTTGAACGTTCCAAGAATTATTGCTTGTTCCTTGACTCTTCCTTTTTCCTGGTTTTCTGAGTAAAAATTCAACTGGTTATAAAGCATTCTTCTGCGTTATTTTAAGTCGATAAGATCACGGCGGGGCAAACCCCAGTCGCATGGGGTTGTAGCACTAATGAAAGCTTTTATGCGAGCAATGTACATCCGCTCTCCTTTGTTTCAGTTCCTATCAGTTTCGTATCAGGAAACACCCAACTTAATTAACAAGAGAACACAATACATTAAGACAGGGATTCAATAGAAGCACCTTCAAAGACTGAAATAAGAAACTATATTTAAAACTTTTACAAGTGACATATTAGATAATATGCACGCGCTCCTTTGCGAGAAAAGCTTGGTCGGAATCACCAAACCGTTGTATTACTTTCACAGGCCATTAATAGTTTATAACTCACGACAAAAAGTGATAATGCTGGGTTTTCCTGTTTATTCACGTAGGCTCCGGTTTCGAACCGGCTGTCATGATCTAGTTTGTCGCCATTCAATTTTACGTAAATGCAGTTTGCTGTAAGTTATTCACCTGTATATAAAATGCCTACAAGACCCGAGCAGCCGGCATACGTTTCTGAGTGTACCTTGCAGCGGAAGAAACAGCATACAGTCCCGAAACAACAGTGGCGACAACCAACGTGAATATATAGACCGACAGGTAAACATATAGGGCCGCTTTTTTAAACAAAGTCTAACTTAGATCGCTTTATCGCTAAATTGAAGTTTAGACCCACGCCAAAGGGTAAACTGAACCATATATCGGCGTCTGCTCATAAAGACGAAGTTTAGCCGTGGTCCGATAAGCATGGCTATTGTTTGAACAATGTTTAGACCAGGGCTTTCTTAACCGCGGTGCAAACCTTGTTTAAAAATCGACCCATAGTATCTTCAGTTTATGATAATCAAACTCGGATTTTAATTAATTGGTGTTTAGACCCGCTGTATAAACCCGCCTCAAATCCCAACGCAACGTGAATGGTGCTTTTTTGTAGAAACTTTCATTTTGACTAGTCAGATTCTTGGTATTTATGCGTCAGTTCAGATGTTTTGCAGTGTTTTATGATATGTTGCATCTATTATTTCTTGTAATGTGGATATTACTGACAGTGGTCTTTCTTCAAGGAACTAACCATGGAAGCCGTGCTCAAGTTGTTGCTAGTTTGTCCGCTGTTAATGTGTTTTTTACTGCCGCCTCCGGCCAACACTCAAATTTGTTCAACACAATCACAAAGAGGTACGTATTTAAAAAGTTCCTAGCACCCATGTATTACTCCACCCATGTATTACTCAGTTCGTGCAAAGTGGTACTAAACCCGGCAGCCATTGGCCAAAATCTACTCCTCTAGTAAATTTCCCATCGTGTGGTATTGTTTATTCACAGGTTCACCGTCTCTTAAATTTGTGGTCACAAAAATCGACAATGTGGCTAAAGGAGCAGCGGGTCCAGTGGACGGCAAAGTTAGTCTCGGAAGTCACGTGACCTTGGAGTGCACCGCCAGCTTACCCCCTGTAGTGTACTCGCAAAATTACAGATGGTCCACGTCACCTTACAAGATAGTGTTCTTTCACAACTCAGCCATCTTGAACTCTCCGAACTGCACAGATAAACGAGAGCCAGTGAAGAAATGCTCGGTGAATCTGGACAATGTAGCACCGCGTGATTTGGGAACTTACTACTGTCAAGCGCGGAACAGGCACGGATGCACCTACAAATCCGTTGAAGTTCGTGTTGGCATGGATACAAGTGTGTAATTGGTTAACTTATATTTTAGTTTCTATTTAATTGACTGTATGATTTAAACACGCCAATAAAATACTTTGAAGGAGTGGGTAATTGTGCACAAGTTGATATGTCAGTATGTGGTCGGTATATGGTCGGTTTATGGTCGGTATATGGTCGGTATGTGGTCGGTAAGTGGTTGGTATGTGGTCGGTATGTGGTCGGTCTGTGGTCGGTACGTGGTCGGTAAGTGTGTCACTGCCAGGTTAAATTTGAGGAGAATTGATGGGCATACAGGGGAGAAGAACAAATGATCACAACTGATGCAGTTATGAAGGGTATTTTATTGCTTACTATTACTATTCATTCACTCACTCGTTTTCCTTACCCAATTTGCCCATATCCACCCAGCTCCCAACCTCGCTTAAACTCAGATCTGCTCGGTGCATCGTTCAGCGGAGCAGATTTTGACAGGGAGATAACGAAAAATCACCACCGACACTGTCATGATGCTTCCTTAGCAAAAGTGGACACTTCAGCTGCTTTGTTCGAAAGAGTATCAAACGGCAATTAGCTTTGCACTGGAACATCACCTTATATAATGGTGATTAGTGAATCGAAACTGTGCAAGGCGAAGGAACTTGAGTACCACAGCTGACACGAATCACAAAAAGCGAAACGTCGAATCAGCTTAATGGTGTAACTAGGATTAAGACTAGACTTGATGACAAACAAACTCTTGAACGCTTAGTTTAACACACCACTGTTTCTTATGTTCTAACCAGTGAAATTTTCCAAGAAGGAAACTTCCTGACAGCGCGCCCGAGCGAGGCGTTGCTAAACAGCGAAACAGCGAAATAAAACAGCAAAACAGCGAAACGAAACAGTGAAACAGCGTCATCATGTCATCATGTTGTAGACAAAGGAAATACATAATTATATTCTAGCTTCAAAACAGCGTTGAGTATCAGCGAGTTTGTTTCGAAAGTAAAAGTGTTTTTCCAGTCGGCCGATTGCAAGATATCCGTAAATTTAATTTCTAATTTGGAGAAGCCTAACCTGAGTGCATGACAGAAGCCAACTGAGCTGACTCTGAATTTTCGGGGGTTCATTTGAGCCCTCGAACCGGCCACGATGAGCGGTTATAGTTTATCACAGGGTTATAAGGGGGTTTGTTTAGGACTATACCCGATTAACGGGATAGCCGGTACGCATTCGAATTAGTTTGGCCAGTGTTTGTTCTTAAAAATGTATGCGCGAGTGGTTGAACAACAAGATCAACAAAATCGAGCAGCCAAACAACACGCAGACAATGACGAAGTGGTAAAGCGTGCAAGGCCATTACTTTTGCATGTATTCGACTGTATGCATTCAGACACGCCAATAAAGTACAGTGAACGAGTTGATATGTCAGTATGTGGTCGGTATATGGTCGGTTTATGGTCGGTATATGGTCGGTATGTGGTCGGTAAGTGGTCGATATATGGTTATATGGTCGGTAAGTGATCGGTAAGTGGTCGATATATGGTCGGTATATGGTCGGTATGTGGTCGGTAAGTGGTCGATATATGGTCGGTATATGGTCGGTATGTGGTCGGTAAGTGATCGGTAAGTGTGTCACTGCCAGGCTGAATTTGAGGAGAATTGGTGGGCATGCAGGGGAGAAGAACAAATGACCACAACTGATGCAGTTATGAAGGGTATTTTATTGCTTACTATTACTATTCATTTCGTGTCAACTGATCATAGGCACGCTTGTATTTTACGCTTTTATTACAACTGTTTTACTTTCTGGAGCTTTTCAGCCGCTGCTCATTGCGGGCTCAGCTTGTCTCGGTGAAACCACTCATGCGTCAGTCATCGTGCCAGGGGTTCATATTGCCTGGGAATCCACTGGGTTTCTTTGGGAAGAATCCACCAAAACCTTGCCCAACGACTGTCCTCTTCCCCGGGGAATCTTGAGCAGCCTGAAACACAAATGTATCTCAATCAACAACCAACGAAACATACAGATTATCATAATTATCACCATTATCATCTCAATAGTATTATCATCATTATAATAATAATATTCATCATTATCATCATCATCAATATCATCATCGTCGTCGTCGTCATCGTCACTGTCATTATGATCAGTGCATGTCATAGCTGTGGTTAGTGAACCAATTATCGCAATAATGAATCATGACGAAGATTTGGACATGAGAAAGTTTGATCCACTGAAAAGGGTTGAAACCGCCAAGGTTTTTAATTTTTTGAATCTCCATTTTTACGTGACTGAGGAACAACAATTGAGGCGGCGTAAAACTATGCTCTTTTTCATCTTCTTTTCTATTCCGGCTTTTTATTTAAAAGATCGGACTCTGTGTTGCTAAAAAAATAAAAAAAGACCACTAAAGTTCCTACAGCATTGTCATATTTACCTTGTCGACAGATTGTTTGTGAAAGAGGCGATACAGGTTTGTGGCAAGGTTTGCCCACACCTGCATTTTATCTGCGTCACCGACACCCCTTTTGTTCACCGCGTCGCTGTAGAGCAGAAATCAAAGTAAATGAACTGTGGAGCAAACAAATATATTTATTTATAACATTATAGTAAAGAGGTGTGGGAAAAAAAAAAAAAAAAAAAAAGAAAGAAAGCTAGTAAACTAACTACCGGGCAGAAAACAGACTTGGGTGAGAACCAGATCAGACTACAATGCTTGTAATGTTAGTAAGAGACTGTGGACCTCAGACGCTTATTAGTTTGGAGGAACTTGGCTTGGATAGAAGCCACTCGCATTTCTTACTTGTATCCAATAGTCCAGCCTCGCTTAAACTCAGATCTGCTCGGTGCATCGTTCTGTGCGGGATCGCGGGCAATTTCCCAGGAGTTTCCCGGCGGGATTCCGAAAGTGGCGTCCTTTTTCTTTCCCGAACTGTAGAGCAAAAATTACAAGTAAATGAGCTGTGGAGCAAAAATCGATGTGAAAAAATGTATAACATTAGAGTAAAAGAGTGCACATCAAAAAACTGACTAGTAAACTAACAGCCAGCAGAAAACAGACGTGTGCACCAAGTAACCCGGACTACACGCCGGTTAGTTCCTTGGACGGTTTTTAGTTCAAGAGCTGCTTGATAGATGAACCACAACGCTTGTAATGTTACTATGAGGCTGTGGATCCCAAACGCGTATGAGTTCGGAGGAACTTGGCTTGGATCACTCGCATTCCTTACCTCCACCCAACATTCCAGCCTCGCTTAAACTCAGATCCGCTGCTCGGTGCATCGTTCACCGGAGCAGATTTTGACAGGGAGATAACGAAAAGGCATAGAAAAAGCACCACCGACACTGCCATGATGCTTCCTTAGCAGAAGTGGACACTTCAGCTGCTGTTTGAAATAATATCAAACGGCAATTAGCTTTGCACTGGAACGTCACCTTATATAATGGTGTTTGGATCGAAACCGTGCAAGGTGAAGGATCGTGAGTACCACAGCTGACGCAAATCGCAAAAAAACGTGACGCAACTGGGATAGAACCTAAGTAAGACTTGATGACTGAATAAACAGACTCTCGAAAACTTAGTCTAACACATCCACTTTTCTTATGTTCTTACCTGTGAAATTTTCCTAGAAGGAAACTTCGTGGCAGCGTGCTCGCGAGTCGGGGATGCTAAACAGCGAAACAGCAGAAGGAAATAGCGAAACAATGTCAGCATGTTGCAGATAAAAGAGCTACATGTGTTCTAGCTTCGAAACGGTTTTGATTGTCAGAGAGTTTGTTTCGGAAGTAAAAGCGTAAATTCAATTTCTAATTCAAACTAACTCAAGCCCACCCTGAGTGCATGACACCACGTACAGAAACCAACCGAGCTGGTTTTCAGAATTTCACGGGTTCATGTGAGCCCTCGAACCGGCCACATCAGAGGTTATAGTTCAACACAGGTTCAGTAAAGGCGTTTGTTTAGGACTATGCCCGAAAAACGGGATAGCCGGAATAGTACGCATTCGAGTTTGTTTGGGTCAAGCTATTCCTATTCTGCAGGAATATTTGAAATATATCCCCGAGGCAGAATAACTAACATATTCTCGGGTATTACATGAGCGCACTGCATGAGCTGCATGAAAACAAAATGTATTTTAGATGGCGGCATTTTCGGACGAGAACGAAAACTCGGTTGACAGCTGAACTGAAGGTATTTTCTCGTCAGAATAACTGTTCGCTTGGAGAATGAGGATAGTTCAGTAAACAAGTTGAACTGTTAGTATGTGGTCGGTATTTGGTCGGTAATGTCGTCGGTATTTGGTCGGTATGTGGTCGGTATGTGGTTGGCATAGTCGGCATATGGTCGGTATGTGGTCGGTATGTGGTCGGTAAGTGGTCGGTAGGTGTGTCACTGCCAGGTTAAATTTGAGGAGAATTGGTGGACATGCAGGGGAGAAGAACAAATGACCACAACTGATGCAGTTATGAAGGGTATTTTATTAGTTACTGTTACTGTTTATCTCGAGTCAACTGATCATAGGCACGGTTGTGTTTTACGTTTTTACTGTTTTAACTTTCTGGAGCTCTTCAGCCGCTGCTCACTGCGGGCTCAGCTCGTCGTTCCAGGTGTTAATATGGCGCAGCCTGAAACACATTTGTGTATCTCAATCAACAGCAAGAAACATAAAGATCATTAAAACCTTCTTTTCTTTCTGGCTTTCTATTTGATAGATCGGACTTGGTGTTATTAAAAAAGAAAGGCCTCTAAAGTTCCTACAGCATGGCCATATTTACCTTGTCGTCAGATTGGTCGTGAAAGACACGATACAGGTTCTTGGCGAGTTTTGCCCACAGCTGCACTCTATCTGCGTCACCGACGTCAGCAAAGAGCCGCTGCGACAAAACCGAATGATAAAATATTAGAATATTCAAAAAATACTAATAATACTAATAATAACGATAATAACAACAACAACAACAACAACAACAATAATAATAATAATAATAATAATAATAATAACAATAATAATAATAATAATAATAATAATAATAATAATAATAATAATAATAATAATAATAATAATAATAATAATAATAATAATGATGATGATGATGATTGATGATGATGATGATGATGATGATGATGATGATGATGATGATGACCACTTCCATAGGTAAATTTGTACCTGTTTGAGTCCTTCGTCCTTCACGTTCACAGTCCAGCCTTGCTTAAACTCAGATCTGCTCGGTGCATCGTTCTTTACCGCGTCGTCCGAGCTGTAGAGAAAAATTTAAAATAAATGAGTTGTGTAGCAAAAAAAACAAAACAAAAACAAAAACAAAAAAACAAAGCAAAACAAAACAAAACAAAACCAAAACCAAAACCAAAACCAAAACCAAAACCAAAACCAAAACCAAAAACAAAAACAAAATCAAAAACAAAAACAAAAACAAAAACAAAAACAAAACAAAAAACGATATTTATGTATGGCAATAGAGCAAAAGAGTGCAAATCAATAAACTAACTAGTAAACTAACTGGCGGGCAGAAAACAGACGTGGGCACCAAGTAGAACTACCGACGTGTTTGTTCCTTGGACGTTTCAGATCAAGAGCTGCTTGATAGATGAGCCACAATGCTTGTAATGTTACTATGAGGCTGTGGATCTCAAACGCGTATTTGTCTGGAGGAATTTGGCTTGGATAACTTGCCACTCGCTTTCCTTACCTATACCCAATATTCCAGCCTCGCTTAAACTCAGATCTGTTCGGTGCATCGTTCTGTGCAGGATCGCGGACAATCATCAAAGGCTCTCTCGGCGGGATTCCGTAAGTAGCGCCCCCTCTCTTTACCGCGTCGTTCGAGCTGTAGAGCAAAAATCAAAGTAACTGATTTGTGTAGCAAAAAAAAAAAAAAAAAAAACAAAACGATATTTATGTATTACATTAGGGTGCACATCAAAAAAATGACTAGTAAACTAACTGAACTAACTGCCGCGCACAAAACAGACGCGAGTAGCAAGTAAGCCGGACTACGCGTGTTAGTTGTGGATGTATATTTGTTTGGAGGAATTGAACTTGGCTTGGATAGCTTGCCACTCGTTTTCCTTACCTCCAGTGCACGTTCCAGCCTCGCTTAGACTCAGATTTGCTCGATGCATCGTTCACAGGAGCAGATTTTGACAGGGAGATAACGACAAGGCACAGAAAAAACACCACCGACACTGTCATGTTGCTTCCTTAGCAGGAGTGGACTTCAGGAGTGGACACTTCAGCTGCTGTTCGAAATAGTATCAAACGGCAATTTCCTTTGCACTGGAACGTCACCTTATATAATGGTGATTAGTGAATCGAAACTGTGCAAGGTGAAAGAACTTGAGCACCTCAGCTGACGCGAATCACAAAAAGCGAAACGTCGAATCAGTTTACTGATGCAACTAGGATCAAACTAAGTAAGACTTGATGACTGAACAAACAAAGTCTTGAACGCTTACTTAACCAAATCCACTTTTTCTTATGTTCTAACCAGTGAAATTTTCCAAGAAGGAAACTTCCCGGTAGCGCGCCTGAGCGGGGCGTTGCTAGACAGCGAAATAAAACAACGAAACAGCGAAAGGAAACAGCGAAATGAAACAGCGAAACAGTGTCAGCATGTCAGCATGTTGTAGACATAGGAAATATTTATATTCAAGCTTCGAAACAGCGTTGACTGTCAGCGAGTTTGTTTCGGAAGTAAAAGTGTTTTTCCAGTTGAGTGATTGCCAGATATCTGTAAATCCAATTCCTAATTTGGAGAACTAAGCCCACCCTGAGTGCGCACAAAGTCAGCGGTATGGAACGCGGGCAAAATTGCGGGCTATTTAAAATGGCCGGGACACCGAAAAGTGAAAAGAAGCGCCGAGGTTAAGCTCGGTATTTAGGGGTTAAGGTTTTTTCTTACGATTTTAGACGAAGGAGTTCATCTTCTATCCGAATTCGGTTTGTAAAAATTTCAAACGGGTGTGTTTAAGGAAATTCGACTCGTGCACTAAAAACGTAAACAGTAAATTGACATTAGTGGACGACTTTGGAACAAGATATCTCGGCGTACCGACTTCCTACTGCCGCTTGTTGGAGCTTCCTTGCACACTACGAGCCTGGTGAGGTACCACAATACTGAAAGAATCTTCTGTACGGAATCTTCTATACAGGAAGAACGAAACGACTGAAGAAACGTCCAGGAGGACCGGCTTTGTGACTACCAGACGAACAATCACGAAGGGCACAAGCATCACCTGGCTCCTGTGCCTGCTTTTACCACTTAAGGAGGTCCACCCCAATGTTCTCTCATCCTGATTGCCTCTCAAGAGTCCTGCAGAGAAGCGCATTTACCCTGGATGTACAGTTGAAGCGGATTGAAGCGACACTCGAGTGAAATGAAAGCCGTCTGTTGAGCTCACTTTTAAACTGTTAAGATTTAGTTTTAGTGTGTCGAATAGAGGAGTTAATGTAGTATTAAAATTCACTTTGTAAAAAATTCTTCCACGCTTGTCTAAAACGCACTGTCGTGCCTTTGTAGGACTTCAGGAGCACTGTTTGGGACGCCATGTTTGATGACATCACCGACATGCGCAATGCGTTATTCAGCTCTGTCCCCTGAGTGCTTGATCGACCACCGACAGAACCCAACCGCAGAATTTTCGCGGGTTCTTGTGAGCCCTCGAACCGGCCACGATCAGCGGTTATAGTTCATTCACGATTATAAGGGCGTTTGCTTGGGACTGCCCGAATAACGGGATAGCCGGTACGCATTCGAGTTGGTCAGGCCAGTGTTTGTTCTTAAAAATGTTTGCGCCAGTGGCTGAATAACAAGATCAACAAGATCGAGCAGCCAACAATACGCAGACGATGAGGAAGTGGTGAAGCGCGCAAGGCCATTACTTTTGTATGTATTCGACTGTATGATTCAGACACGCCAGTAAAGTACAGTGAACAAGTTGATATGTCAGTATGTGGTCGGTATATGGTCGGTTTATGGTCGGTATATGGTCGGTATGTGATCGGTACGTGGTCGGTAAGTGTGTCACTGCCAGGTTGAATTTGAGGAGAATTGGTGGGCATGCAGGGGAGAAGAACAAATGACCACAACTGATGCAGTTATGAAGGGTATTTTATTGCTTACTATTACTATTCATTTCGTGTCAACTGATCATAGGCACGCTTGTATTTTACGCTTTTATTACAACTGTTTTACTTTCTGGAGCTCTTCAGCCGCTGCTCATTGCGGGCTCAGCTTGTCTCGGTGAAACCAGTCACATGTCATTCATCGTTCCAGGGGTTCATATTGCCTGGGAATCCACTGGGTTTCTTTGGGAATAATCCACCAAAACCTTGCCCAACGACTGTCCTCTTCCCCGGGGAATCTTGCGCAGCCTGAAACACAAATGTATCTTAAACAAAAGGCAAAAGAACTAAACATACAGATTATCATAATTATCATCATTCTCAACAGTATCATCATCATCATCATCATCACTATCATCATCAATATTAGTCACTGATCGTCATCGGCATCATCGAAGTCGTCGTCATTGTCGTTATGACCAATGTCATAGCTGTTGCTGAACCAATTAACGCAATAATGAATCACGACGAAGATTTGGATATGAGAAAGTTTAATCTACTGAAAAGGATTGAATCGTCTAGGCTTTCAATTTTTTGAATCTCCACTTTTACGTGACTGACGAACAACAGTTCTACCGGCGTAAAGCTATGCTTTTTTTTTTTTTTTTTTTTTCATCTTCTTTTCTATTATGGCTTTTTATTTGAAAGATCTGACTTGGTGTTATTAAAAGACAAAGGCCTCTAATGTTCCTACAGCATGACCATATTTACCTTGTCATCAGATTGGTCGTGAAAGAGGCGAAACAAGTCTTTGGCGAGATCTGCCCACTGCTGCATTTTATCTGCATCACCTGCGTCATCACTCAGCTGCGTCAAAAGAAAAGCAAGAAAATGTAATAAAGAAAAATAGAAATAATAACAATTTTTTTGTCCGCATAACTCACTGCATGGGTAGCCGCGAGCCATTGTATACACAGCCTTCAAAGCCAGACAAGTCAACTCCTAATACAAAAACATTTCTGCTAACCCGTATTTCAGGCTCATGCATTATTTTGGATTTGTACGGAAACGGCACGGCACGTAAGACTGTACACGGCAGTATCCACAATCAGAACAAAGTAATATTCCAATTAAGCTGGTGGACTGCAAATCTTTTTCTGTTTTGCTTTGTTTTTTGTCTTTCACTTCTCGAAACAGCCGCTTCATTCCAATGGCACTGTATTATTTCTAGGTCGGTGTGAGAGTTGTTTTTGCGAAAGTGAAATAACCAAATGAAACGATACTCAAACAAACCCACCCTCTGGGCCATGACGTCACACGTGAAACGAATATTCCCACAAATTCCCCTCTCTCTCCGTCTTCGACTCCTCCCCTCCCCTCCCTTCCCTTCCTGTGTGAGAGTCGTTTTTGCGAAAGTGAAATAACCAATTGAAACGATACTCAAGCCTCTGGGCCATGACGTCACATGTGAAACGAATGTTCCCACAAATTCCCCTCTCTCGCGAATTTATACCTGTTTGAGTCCTTCGTCTTTCTTTCCAAATAAATGCGCTGCCAAACCCGCGGCTGCTATAGTGTTTTCCCAGTTCCAGTGAGCATCGGGATCATTCTTTGCCTGGTAACGAGATCGCGAAAAGGTACGAAGGTGAAGATTCTCAAGTTACAAATTCAGCAGTCACGTGCAGAATGGGCACCATGTAATGGTGATGGTCAGAAAACTTGTTGATTATCGAAACATGGCGCTACATGTTAAGAGTACTGTGCTACTTCTCGCCCGATATATACGAGAATTGATTTTGGGAAAATGAAAAAAATAAAACAGGTGAACACAGTCCAGGTAACAGTGACGCCCTCTGGCCCATAACTTCGCATTTGTAAGGAATGCTCCCCCGACCCCCAATTCCCTCTCTATTTCTCCACACGCCCTCAACGTCTTTTTCCTCCCTCTCACTTCCACAGTTCCAATTGTACCTGTTTTAGTCCTTCGTCTTTCTTGCCCCATAAATCCTTTGCTATTTGTAGTGCTGCTTCGGTGTCTTTCCAGCCCCAATGATGAGCGGGATCATTCTTTGGGAGGAAATAAAACATCAGTTATTTAGCAGCAAGATACGCCCTCTGGCCCATAACATCGCATGCCTCCCGACCCCAAATTCCTTTCTTATTTCTTCACACGCCCTCAACGTCTTTTTCCCCCTCTCACTTCCACACTTTCAACTGTACCTGTTTTAGTCCTTCGTCTTTCTTGCCCCATAAATCCTTCGCTATGCCCACGGCTGCTTCGGTGTCTTTCCAGCCCCAATGAGGAGCAGGATCGTTCTTTGTATGATCGCGGAAAGGTACGAAGGAGTTTCCCGGTGGGCCTCCTTTCTTGGCCGCGTCGTTCGAGCTGTGGAGCACAAAATCAAATTTAATGAGCTGTGGAGCAAAACAATACATTTATGTATAACATTAGAATAAATAAATGTGGAAGAAAAAAAAAAAAAAAAAGAAAAAAAAAAAAGGAAAGATAGTAAACTAACTACCGGGCAGAAAACAGACGCGATAACCAAGTAAGACTTCAATGCTTATAAATGTTAGTATGAAGCTGTGGATCTCAGACGCGTATTAGTTTGGAGGAACTTGGCTTGGATAGCTTGCCACTTGTTTTCCTTACCCAATATGCCCACTCACGCCCCAGCCTCGCTTAGACTCAGATCTGCTCGGTGCATCGTTCACCGGAGCAGATTTTGACAGGGAGATAACGACAAGGCACAGAAAAAACACCACCGACACTGTCATGATGCTTCCTTAGCAGGAGTGGACTTCAGTAGTGGACACTTCAGTTGCTGTTCGAAGTAGTATCAAACGGCAATTAGCTTTTGCACGGTAACGTCATCTTTTATAATGGTGATTATGAATCGAAACCGTGGAAAGTGAAGGATTGTGAATTTGAATCACGGAAAGCGAAACGTCGAATCAGTTTAATGATGCAACTAAGATAGAAACAGTAAGTAAGACTGATGACTGAACAAACAGACTCTTGAATGCTTAGTCATGCTAACACATCCACTTTTTCTTATGTTCTGACTAGTGAAATTTTCCAAGAAGAAAACTTCCTGGCAGCGCGCCTGAGCGGGCGTTGTTAAACAGCGAAACAGCAATAGGAAACAGCAAAACAGCGTCATGCAGATAAAGGAACTTGTTTATTCTAGCTTCGAAACAACGTTATTCTAGCTTCGAAACAACGAGTCAGCGAGTTTGTTTTGGAAGCAAAAGTGTTTTTCCAGCCGGCCGATTGCCAGATACCTGTAAAAGGCAACTGGCCTAATTCGGAGAACTCAAGCCAAGCCCACCCTGATGCATGACTGAGCACCGACAGAAGCCAACCTATTTGGTTCTCTGACTTTTCGCGGGTTCATGTGAGCCCTCGAATTGACCACGATGAGCGGTTATAGCTCATCACAGGGTCCGTAAGGGCGTTCGTTTAGGACTATGCCCGAATAACGGGATAGCCGGAATAATACGCATTCGAGTTGGTAGACGGCGCTGCATGAGCTGCATGAAACTAAAACTTATTTTCTCGATTGAGGCGTTTTCGGACGAGAACGAAAACTCACTAGTTGACAGCCGAATTGTTGGAGGTATTTTCTTGTCAGAATAACTATTCTTTTGGGAAATGAGAATCGATCTGTCTATTCCGCAATAGTGCCAAACGAACGGCCCTAACATTCCCCAACGGGGAACGGTCGTCCCTAGCTTGATACACCTGCCGTACCAGAACAAAAATACAGTTGCTTTCCGGTACGAATCATTTGCATATTTTGGGTCCTCATCCAGCCGCTAAAAATAATATTGTTGTCATTTGACGGGAAAAAGGTCACTGACATGATTCTCGCGTATGAAGCGTGCATGTTTCGGATGCAAAAAGAACTTCATTATCAATGCATGAGCCCACCGCTTTCATGGCCAGTGTTTGTTCTCAAAAATATATGCGCGAGTTGTTGAACAACAAAATGGCGGGAAGTTCGTTATGGAGTAAGAATGTTCATCAGTTGCTCGTAAACTACTTGGTATGACTTCACGGTTGTAACCCGCAATCATGCCATCGTCGACACAAAGCAGCGGTGATATGGCTTCGAGATTTAGTCATCTACTGCAGCCGATCCGGGACCTGACAAAAAATTGGGACGTTGATGTAGCAACTCAACTTGAAGAGTATTTGGCGGAGGTAAAATCGACATCTTTAGCTCACTACAGTTAAAATCTTCCTGTTACACTGTGCGGCATATATACTGGCTATTAGAATGCAACGCTGATATGTTTTATAAGGCTGCCCGAACGAAAAATCACAGCACAGCACAGTTTCGAACACAATTTATAATAAAATATACAGTAGTATAGCAAAGACTAAAAGTCGCCCCGAATGTTTTAACGACGATCCAAAAGTGTGAGTCTGAAAGCAGCTTGCTGTGCTGTGCGTAGGTTTGCGAATTTTACTGCACAAAACTGGTGCAGCATGAAAACAAAAGCTCTTTCTAAGACGGACACCATTGAAACCAGCTCCGACTGTCCGTTTTAGGAGAGTTCAGCCAGAGGAAATGACTGAAGAAGCGGCAGGGACAGCTCCTACTAGGTGTCCGTCTTAGGGGAGTTTCCGTTTTTAATAAGAGGGAGTTGACTGGCTTCCCGAGCTTGTGTGCAACAGAAAAAGACTGGGAACATGTCTCCTTACACATTGCATGACTCAAGGATTCTCTTGTGGTAGGTGGAAAGGATACAGATATCATTTGATGGAGGGACGACATCCATGAATTTTGCTGAGGCAGCTCTTGTTATTCAAGGATCAGCTTGTGTTTACAGCAAAAAGGTGAGCACAGAATGGCAGTCATGATTGATTGCTAGGGCATGCGGACTTTGTGTAATCCCTCAAAAGGAGACTATAGAGGTTTTGCTTTGCTGAAGAAGGTTAGGTAACCTAACTCTCGCCATAACCTAACCCTAATCCTAATCCTTTTGAGGGATTGCATTTGCTGGCCAGCATACAGAATGACATCAAGTCTGTGTGTACTGCACATATGCATCATGGGGTTTCCGGCATTGGCCCTTCCTCATAGCAAAATCAGCATTGACTGGTTGGACAATTCTTTCATTGGTTTGATAGTCACCGACTCAGCATGAAACCCAGAAAAAGATCAGTCCTGCCATTTTTTCCATCCATTCCAACTGCATGTACGTAAAGTACATTATACTATTGCTGAACATGAAAGACAGGCCTTTGGTCACTTTTGGGACATTTTAGTTTCATACCTCATGATCTGTGTTGATCGACTTTTTCCTGTGATGTTTGAATGCGATGCTTTTTGCTTTGCACAGGTAGAATATCTGTACACGTTGGTCTATCAAACATTGGACTTGATTGCAAGTAAAAAGTAAGACTCACTGATGGTTTTCAGTTCATTCAGATTTCACATATAATGTAGATAAGCTAATGTAGCTATAACTGTGATGTAAGCTGAAGTTTCTCGAGTGTTAACCCTTACGGGCTAAATGCACAAGGCATCAGAATTTATACCATCTCTGTGGCATTAAGCATTATTATCTACATTGAACTTAGGCTGACACAGTATATAGTAATATTATATATGTTTTATTTCTATGCTGTACAGGCCACAGCATTTCTCACAGAAAACAGAGACTGTGGACCTACATTCATTCTTTATTTGCCATCATTTTACAAATAGTGAAGAAGTGTTTACATTTGATAAGTACAATGACAGGAGATCTTAGCAAGCCCTACTGGGCTTTTCAGAGAAGATCCCCAGTCAAAAAATAAACAATATTATTACTAATTGCAGCTCAGGTGATGGCTGTGATTAAAAAGTAACATAGTTTTCACTATCAAACTAAAATTTAGTTATTTTACTAATCTAAATGATTTTGGATATGTCTTAATAGAATTTTTTTAATAAGGTATAAGATTTCCATTACAGTATCACTGCATGCTCACAGCTTAGTCACTGCAAGTTTATGTGTTGTTTCTGTAGACGTCTACAACAAGCGTCTTCAGTGGATGACCAAGGACAAGACAAAGATGTTTCATGCAGGAAGGATCAGGAGGAGGAAGTATGTTTGAGCAGCCTGGAAATTATGAGCAATTTACATGGAAAAGGCAACTTTACCAAAAGAGCAATTCTGTCTCATAGTTTGTTTCACAGGGCAAGAAAACTTCACAGGTTTTTCACATGCTTGTTTATAGGATCCAGTATAGTGACTGTATGTATGCAGATTCATTGTTTTACAATCTGTGGGAATTTTTGACTAGTTTTTTTGCTTGGAATGTTAGTTTCTAGATTTGGACGATATCAAAGAAGCCAAGAACATCGACCTCAAGGAGGACGAGAGAACACCCAGTAGCGAGGTTAGCAAGGTTTTGTATTTGTCTGCAAAAAGATTGTGTGCTAGCTGTGGATTCAAATAGAGTCTGGTACTGTAGCAACTTTATTTACAGACTGCCTGTCAGAATGCTTTGCTTTATTTTAAATCTATTTATTATATAGACACGAATGTTTTACTGGAAAATACACCATGCGTAAAATCCATACGAAACTACATCCGGGACCCGAGTGGCGTATTTTCCATATCCTCACTAGTGAGGATATCGTTTGCATCATTTCCCACTTTTGCAAGGTTGTTTGTGCAATTTCTCGTAAAACACTCGTGTCTAATATAATAAAAAGAAAATTACACGGCGGCTTGAAGATATGGATTTTATTTTCTCGTGGTAAAAACAATATTTTACTCACTCGCGAAGCGCTCATTCATAAAATATTGTTTGTACCACTCGAAAATAAAATTCATATCTTCGTGCCACCGTGTAATATCCTCCATGTATCCTGTGGATATCTATAATCAATCACTCTGTACAAAATGTTATGCCATTTATTCCCAGATTGTTCCTCGAACTCCAATTTCTCTGATACCACTTGGGCAAGAAGACAAACAAGATGTATTGCTAAGGTGAGCAGTTTACACTTGAATTGCTGTACACACTATAACATACACTCCACGTTCATTTGACAAGTTTAATGAAATAAATAAAATTGTCGTCTTGATACAGTCGTACCGGGGAGGTCCTTGGCAGTCGGAATGACTTTAAGGTATGGACATGTGACTATTATATATACCATGCTGAGACATTACAAGGTTCTTGTGGGTCTTTGCAGGATAAATGCAGCTACATTGTTCGTCATTCTGTATTGGTACAGAATGATGTGTCCTGATTACCTGTGACTTTTTGTTTATTTACAGATGAACACTTGTGCAGTACATGCCTCAGGTGCCCTCCTGTTGGATTTGTCACACCTGCCACTAGCTGACAATTCGTTCAAGAGAATACCAATGTCCACCCCTCTGTTTGCTATGAATCAAGCAGGTGAATTCCTTGCTTTGCAATAATAGTTGCTGTGATAAAACTTACAATCACACACACACACAGCTATCTGAGGGTTGTACAGTAAGGTTGCAGGAAAGCTGCATGTACTCTAGAAAGCAAGCTACAGTATTACCTTACTCACTCTAAGTCTGGTCTTTTACCCTGACCTGAAAACGTCAATTCCCCATCTAATGCCAGGGAGGAATGTTCAGGCTTGGAAATGACTGATATTTTCAAGACAATAATATTACTGAAATGCTCTCACTTTTACTTGCATGCAACAATTTGCCTCAGCACCATAACTGGTTGCTAACTGGTTGCTTCTCCTCCCACCTTGTGCCATTTTGTTTTTCAGGAAATACTGGAGAAACTCCCGTTGCTGAGAGTCAACCAAATGCAATAGATGATTTCAACACCCCAAGTCTCGGAGAACCGGATTTGTGTGATGACTATGATGATGACATTGTGGTAGAGGGATTTGATGCTCCAGAGCATCTTGAATCAGAAAATAACGGAATAGAGGTTTGCATTTAAAGAAGTGGCTTGCAGGCTTAGAGTGTTTTTCATCAGTGAGCTCTATTTTTCTGATTTCAGTTTCTCTCCCTGCATTGATTTTCCTTTCCCTCTCCTGTCTTTCCATGTCTTCCATGTCTTCCTCTCTATCTATTTGTCTTATTTTCATGTTCTTTCAGGTACCACAAGAAGAAAGAATGGCTCTCAGAAGAAGAGAAAAGCTGACAGAACAAGTGGAGAGATTACCGGTGAGCTTTAAGCCCTGGCTTGACTAATGGCTTGAGGTGGTTAAACAATGAAAACCTGGCTTGACTTGGCTGAAAATTCTAATATTTTCTCAACACAGATGCGAGATCCATGGGAATTGCTTGATCCGTATGAACCAGGCACATCAACCCAAAAACCATTCAAGAAAGGTAAGATAGTAACACGCATTCGCCATGATGTGAGTATCCACGTTAAGCCATGTTCATTTGTCATATTATGGTGACAACTTTCCACAAGGCTGCAGGAGGGCCTGCCCTGAACCCCTAATCAACATTAATATTATTAAAAATTAATTTATGTGCATTCCATGGTGTAGGCAACTCTTTCAAACTGCCACCATCGTTGAAATCAGCCGATCAGGAGAAGAAGAAAAAGAGGAAAAGAGCTGTGGTCAAAGTGGAACCAGCCCACCTTCTGCCAATAGAAGAATTTATTACTCAAGCATGTAAGAATTGTGTAAACAAGACATGATTTATTTGCATCATTCTGTGCTGACTTTATCTAAATTATTGTACCATTAACAGCTTTTCATTTTTCCTGTGAACACTTTATTTTTCAGTCTATTCACATGCATCAAAACTGACAAAGAATCCTCTGAAAGCCCCAGCATTTTTAGGTAAATATAATAATCCCCATTTTCTGAAAAGCATTTGAACTGTTTGATTGTGAGTTGTTTTTATTATTGCAGAATTCGAATATTTGTACTGGATAGAATACAGAAGACGACAAGAAATACAGAAAAGACAGAAGAAGCTCCTGGTACGTCCTGGACATGAACTCCACTCAAAAAAATATACAATGAGTGCTGTTATCTAACATATCCTTGTAAGATTCAAAGAAAATGAGAATTTTTGTGCAACATAATGGGGTTACAAAATGTACAACATTCAAATATTTATCTGACTTGTGGCTGTTATCGTTTGTAGAGTCAGAGACTTGCCCAGGAAGAGATTGAGGAGTTCAACACTATTGTCGCAGAAAATCAAGACGAGGGTGGAGTTGCCCAGGATCAAGAAGTGGATGCTGGTTTTGGTAATTATAGGGCTGCCACGCACGGGCACAAAGTTCATCATTATCACTAACGTCATTGTCATCAACATCAACATGCACTGTCACATCATCTAAACAACATTAATTTTGTTACAGATGCTCAGGAAGGTGGAGGAGACAGCGATGATGAGTTTTGTAATGGAGGAAATGACAACTTTGATAATCCAGATACTGGCTGCACTTCTGTAGAACCCATGGGTAAAATTATGAGTTGCATCTAGTTTCTGTTTGTATATATACTTTTTTAGTTGACATACAGTGCTATCATTCTCATTCTCATTCTCATTCTCATTCTCATTCATTGTTATATTCCAATGCTTCAAAAGTTACAGTCTAGGCTTACAATGCACAAAGAAGAAACCCCAAAGGTGGTATTCCACCTTATGCTGTACACAGTGATTAATCATAATGTCATGTAGTGCTACAACATGCATACATCATATGTACTGTATAGTGTGAAGTATTGTGTCACTGATGATTTGTAATTTCTATGACAGCACTTGAAGAGCCAGTTGACAACCTTGTGGTTTCAAGTTATGAAGATCTTGTTAGACATTATGTGGTAAGTACAATGACAGTGTGAAAGGGCAGCAAGGAAATAATATTTAGTCATGTCTCAGGTCCTGAATCAAGACCTCCAAATACATTTCTTAGCAACTACATTAAGCACCCTGCTTCCAAGAACATACACATTTTTTGCACTGGGCCTTCGTTTTCAACATTTTTTTTTTTGACATTTAAGGTAACTCAGAGATGATGTATTGTGCATGTTAGTGCATGTAACATGTACATCAAGAATGCAGTTCAAGTTAATAATTTGCTGAGCTTTTTTCGATAAAGGCAGGGTATCTAACAGAAGCACAGCAGTATGCCCAGGAGACAGATTTGTCTCGTAGAGTTCGTGACTGGGAGGAGAAAATTTTACCAACACTTCAGAATGAGGTACAGTATGTGTATGCCATCAAATGATTATAAATGACTACTATATAGAGAGAAATATGAGTTGTCTGTCATTGACTTTCATTTTAAATTTTTTTGCAGGAGAAACACAGATTGTTTGATATTCACAAGTATGGTGAAGAAATTCTGGGGTCATTTCAAGGTAATGATCTGACTACAAAATGCACATGACAGTTTGGTACATTCTGCGGGCATTCCTGACATTTTCACATGATCCCCTTGCCTTTTAGGAAGTAATTCCAAGAAACACTTCGGAGAAGTAGTAACAGGAAAGGTGAGAATTTTCCATTCATATTCTTGAATACCAAGTTATTTCATCTTTTTTGGGGGAAATACATAGACACTTCAAAGCATTATCCTAACTCAATACAATGAATGTGTTGTAATTTTATGATAAAAAATGTTGTCTTCACTACCTCCAGGAGCAATATGAAATATGCAGATACTTCCTTGCAACTCTACAACTGGTAAGTACTTGGTCATAATGCAAGGAATTCAATGTGGTGGCCACTTGTTTCATTGAAGTTGATAATTATTTAGTGAGATATTGTTATTATTCTACGCATAGAAATCTAATGATCTCTCATTGAATGTTTTAGTCACTGCTTCCAAAATTTAATGTTGTGATTGCTGAAACTCTACCACTTTTTTTGTTTTCCAGGCCAACAACTACAATGTAGAGATCTGTACAAAAGGCACTGGAGAGTATGCTGTTGACTCCATGGCTATCAAACTACTCCACAAAACTCCTGCACATTCTGCTATTGCATCTTACAGGGCACCATCTGTCCTCACATAGCAAACACAACACTTTCCTTAGCTGCTAATCTATTATTTTAATGACAGTTTTGTTGTAACAATATTGCTATAAATTAATGGTTGTTTTTATTCATGTACATGTATGCACACTATTTCCAGTTGATTAGAGCAAGAAATCAGGGTTTCAAAAACTGCAAAGTTGGTTTTATAGTTCATAGTAGCACAATATACATGTATCTTGTAAATAGAAAACTTCATATTTTTTAGAAAAAATAATGGCAATGGTATGGTAACAGAAATGTAAATCAAGAGTCTGTAAATCAGAGGCTTTTGTACTCAAGCTGCTGGGTTTTTTCTTTGGAACTAATATTGTCCAATAACTACTTAATGCAACGTAAATACAACTATTTCATATTCTTTTATGTGTTGATCTGATAATATTGTTTGCATGTTGTTGTAGTAATGTATTATTTGTCATTCTGTTGGGACCAGGCTTGGGACTTTGTAGTTGATAACTTTGATTGGTTGTGATCGGAGGGGGGGCTGGCTATACTGGCTATATGGGGACGCTCCGCCCGACAGGGTCTCTGTCTTAAACAGGGTTTCAAATTTTCCGAAGATTTTCTCCTCTTCCCCTCCCCCTCAACCACATTTTTGCTCTCGCCATTTTCGCTCCAGTGGAAATGCGTGCACCGCAGGCTAACTTATCTGAACTTAGTCTTGAACAGGGTATCAAATTGGAGCACTTTGTCTTAGACAGGGTAGCAAAATTTCCATTTTTGTGTCTTGAATAGGGTTATGGTTTTATAGAATCAGTGGAACCCCCCTACCCAAATTCCTATTGAGTACCCCCCACCCCTCCCGGGGTTGTGATTAACTTGATCAGCTCTCCTGATTGTTTACTCCAGCTTTTCTGTTTTGCTTTTAATGAAAATTCTCCCAAACATCCAAAAAGAAATATGTTATATGAATGATGTAGCATGAAATGATAGTTTCATCAGCTTTCATCTAATGCGAGTGAGACCTCCCAAAATGTCTAGATCAACAGCTAAAAGCAATCCAAGTCTGTGTCTGACTAAAATATCAAAAATGCCCAACTTTCCATAATGTCATATCTTCCAAATTCAATTCAAAAACATCATAATGTGGGTGTGGGGGATGGGACAAGGACAAAAATCCCCCCCCCCCCCCCCCCATTGATTTTTTTATCCTTGGCACCAGCCCTGCATGTTTTTGGATTGTTTCAAATTGAATTTGGAGAGCCTGCACATCTATAGTAAGAAGGGAAGGAGAAAATTTAAGTTGATCATTAGAAAATTTGAATATTATCCTTTATACAGTATGTCTTAGATTATACTTCATATAGTGTAATGAGTGCCTAGCTTGTTACCAGATTCTATGTGTTGAATCATGTGGAGCTGTTTATACATGCTGTTAAACACAGCTGTTTCCCCAACATTTGGAGCATCAATGGAATATTATTATTGGTGTAAATTATTTGGTTATCATGATTTGCTTAGAACTCTAAGTTTTATATTGAAATGTAGAACCCTCTAATTTATTCTCTTATGATTTATGTAGTAGTAACTTCTTTTGGCACCCCTATGGCTTTCGACCTTCTTCTCTGTGCCACTGGATGTTATCTGATAACTTCTATTTTTGTTCATTTCAGCTGACAAGTTTGCAAAGACATTTAATGTTACGTATTCTTCCCTTTTCTTTTCAGGCCCCTGTAAGTGAAACTCAACTTTTAAAATATCGACAAAATATTGGCTCTTTTAAAATTTTATTACAAATTGCACAATTATTGGCAATCAAGTTCTCAAGTGACATATCAAGACATATTAATATATTATTGTCACGAAAATATATTAGACTGTTTTGACTAAGCCTATGCTCGCAGCAAAATGCTGTATAAATCTATTAGTTCGTATAAATTTCATTTGGCAGCCGGTCCAAAGGTCGTACTTCTATATCTTGTGGTAAGGAATAAATATCAGGTTAGAGGGCGGTGTCATTTTTCATTAGACTGTTGTGCAAACAATGACCAAAGAAAAAAAAAATGAAAATCTAAAAATGAAAAGATATATTATGCACTGTCTTTACCCCATCCAATTTAGATTACCCTACGCTAAATTATACGCTCAGCGTTCACTTGTGATAAAAAGTGCAACCCAATATTTAAAGTGCTTACGTGGTTGTTCGGGCAAGTCCTCTTGAACAGTATCGAAGAAAACACGCACAGACGTTTCAAGTACATCTAAATGTCTGCTTTCCCACTTGTATCCACTTTATCATTTGGCTGAATTTTCATTGCATCAGATAAAGTTAAAGTCCACTCGTAGAGTCAGGAGCTCAGCCAAAACGCACAACCAAAACCAGACTCAATCAATCTGCCTTATCCTTGGGTGATTTTCTGAACGGCTTCAGCGCAAAACCTCCGACACTTGTAACTGCACTGTAGCTCGTCGACAAAGCCGTTCCAGCGATCCAACCAACACCGCCCACCACTGTGGCGGTTTTGTCGTACACTCCACCAGAAATTCGCGACAACAGCCCTGCCGCGGGTTGTTGAACTTCGGTGATTGTTGGGTTTTTCTCTCCGATTTTGTTATCTTTTGCGTCGTTTTCGCCCTGAAATAAAGACATTGTACACGTTTACAAACCAAGGCAGAAACGAATACTAATGAAAGAACGTTTTCAATATAACAGACCTCTTTCATGGCAAAATTTTCGTCGGAGCCAGACAACACAGTAGAAGTTGTTGCGTGGAGTTTGGAACCTCGGCGAGCCTAAAGAATGAATCAATTAGACACGTAAATGCAAAATTATGCAAAAAGCAAACTCGATGCGACCGTTCGTACCACGATTTGCTCTCCGCTATGTTCGGAAACCATTTGTGCTGCAAATAAATTTTTAATAAGCCCCTGTCGTGGAACTTGGCAACAGTGAACAGGCAAAACCGGAAATGGGTTAAACAAAGCAAGCCCTGTGCTCAGCCAGTGATTGCTGCCAAAAAAACCACAACGAACACAAATAAATAAAATAAAATAAGAAGTGTACATAGTCAAAGTTAAAAACAGCGAAAAATAACCACGGAATATCGAAAAATACATATGCAAATGAGCTGTGAGGGTTTTTTTTTTTGTATTTTATCAACCGGAAGTTTGTGTACCGGACGTTCGCGCACCGGAAGTTTATCTAGCAGAATCACAGCTATGAACTATGGGATATACTGGTTTCGTTGAACGCGCTTCAGTTGTTGAGAAATGTTTTATGCAGGAGAACTGGACGTCGGAAGAGAAAGAATACCAAGGTTCGAAGGAGAAGAGATTCCTCTTCATGCAGGCATTGCGCTGGGCGTGTTAGAAAACATTAACAACGGCGAAAACACCCAATACGATTGTCCTGGTGCAATTGTCTCAAGGACACTGTCCAGCGGCTCAGAAGAATCGGCCGAAAAGATACGAAAAAGTCTGGCGTTCAAAAACCCAGGGCCTCTATTATCAGACTTTAATCCAGACAAAAGTCGGCGGGAAATGCAAAAAATCCAACGCCTGGTCCAGAAACAGCAAGCGTCGAAAAAAAGATGGCGGAAATCACAAAAGCAAACGTTTCATGACCGCTCTGGGATCAGAATAGCTGATGGCAAGGATATTTGCGATTGCCAAGATTTGAACTGTCCAGGTTGTCATTTTCCTTGTCCTTCATGTGGCTCAGAGAAATGTGGCGTTGAATGTCGCTGTGACAGACACTGGACGTATCTTGGAGATGTCGATGTTGAAAATCCAAATTTATCTTCCACTCGTCGGTTCACTCGCAAATGACAAGTTTTACATGATGTAAAACTTTAAGTGAAGGACATGTCAGTGTTTGTGTGGCATTTTGTTTGTAGGTCAGTCTGTGGAAGGAGGCAAATAACTTATGAGGGGGGGAGGGGACAGATGTTTTCTACACCAAGTATGTTGAGTCCTGTCGAAAAACTAGTGAAGATCGCCTACAAGCAGTGTTTCCTTGTCTCTCCAAGATCATGTAATGATCACACTTGCTACACATACTCATAGGGAAGGTTTACAAGTTTTTTTGTTTATTATTGTTATTTTGTTTGTACTGTGCATTATATAACTATATTATAGGTCTCTGGTAAGAAACTTAAGGAGAACTTTAAGGTTAATCACTGCTAGAAATCCAGCAAAAAAAAAAAAAAAAAAAAAAAAGAAAAGAAAAAAAGAAAAGAAAACTAGAACAGTTCTAGGTGGTAGAATGCACTGTATAAACAGTTGTATTTATGTGCATCTGATGCATTTTGATGATTTTAAAAGTTAGAACCAGTGATCAATATTTGACTTACTAGTTATACAGATAACTAATACTTTTACTTAAATGTCATCTGTGTGGCCAAGTACCATGATCAATATTGTAAATATTATGGTTGTGAAGTAGTTCTGTTGTCATTGCAAAACCATAATTCTTGCACAGAACTACACTACACAAAGGGGGGGGGGGGGGGGGGGACTCCGCACGGCCACTGGAAGATTGGTACTAAAATGAGAGTTGCATAAGCTAATTTTTACCTTAAAAGGAACCAATAAAAACACGCCAATATTTTAAACTTTCGATACTTTGTTTAGTTGTTATGATGTCCCATCTTTGTTGAGAGTTGCCGCACTGCTGACCCCCCCACTCGCTATGCACAATAAAATGTTGTTTTAGCATATTATTTGCGAGTGTAGCATATAAAATACACCAGCCTACCAAGACGTGACCAACAAAACAAAGCAGAAGTTTGGGTCTTGTCATTTTCAAAGCGTTGATTGTAATGACACTCGTGCTCAGTCTGCGCCTTGGCGGGTAAATGGAGCGGTTACTAAGTGGCTGCGCACGCTCAGTGCGGCCTCTTTGCTGTGGTGGCCATTTTGGAGACTACATGTAAGTGAAGTGAACTTTCAATCCGGTCTGTGTTTTTGACATCCGCCTGTTTAGAAAGCGCAAAGCACAATAAACTGAACGTAGAATAGTGGAATGTTTCCTCTGTACTCGTATTTCTTCTAAAAAGTACATTTATCACCTGAATTTTAGACTGTACTCAACCACACTCTCTAAGTGTTGTCATTCATCGGCCATAAAACCAGCGGCGATCGAGCTAGATATCTAGGGATCTGTATAACTTTCAGGCAATCGTTGGCCTTTATTATCACTGAGACTAACGCTGTTTGCATGAGTGTAAACAAATCCTGAATTATGCTTTGGAATAGTTTTGCTTTGCTGTCCGAACGAAGTGTTTTGTCACTGATTCCAGTACGAGGATGTCTGATTTTGTTCTTGTTATCATATCTATGTGCAGGTAGCTATAATTTATCTTGTTGTTTTTTAGATTTAACTGGGCCGCCGTGTAATATCCTCTATGTATTTTGTAGAATGCTGATTCCAAAGAAGAATAGGGTGCAAATTTATGAGTACCTCTTCAAAGAGGGAGTCCTTGTAGCCAAGAAAGACTTCAATGCACCAAAGCACCCTGAAATTGAAACTGTGCCAAACCTTCAGGTCATCAAAGCTCTCCAGGTAGGTTTCTTTAGAGTGCTGGAGTTGATTTAAATAAGACATCTATGTCTCAATGAATTCCAACTGTGATCATACCCCAAGGAGTTTGATTGTGATATGTCGCTTGCAGAAGTGAGCGCTGTACAAATTTGTTGGTTGGGGAGAGATGGTACAAGTTTAGTATTAGAGCTGTTTTCGGATGACTGTTGAAAGTAATTGTGTGATTGCTTTGGTTTTGCATTTGCTACACTTTCGGATTGGTCCACACAAGTTTGGCAGCCTTCTCAACCAATCAGGAACAAAACCAAAACCAAAACCAAAACCAAACACTTCTCACGCATGCGATGGTGTGTACTTGCATTGCTGATTGGAAAGTAAAACCAAACGCAAGACCAAACCTGAATTACTTTGGCTTCTGATTGGCTGAACTGTTTTTTCTCAGTCTCTGTGATTAGCTGTGTGATTACTTTGGTTTTGGTTTTCGACAGTCATCCGAAAACGGCTCTATTCTGAAGTGAGTGTGACTTGCTATTTTTTTGTTGTTGTTGTTGTTGTTTTTTTTTTTGTTGTAGTCTCTGAAGTCCCGTGGATATGTTAGTGAAAAGTTTGCCTGGAAGCATTACTACTGGTATCTCACCAATGAAGGTGAACAATCTGTGTTCTCAGCAAAATAATATGTAGCACATTACTTAAGAAATATATAACGCGTCACCGTGTAATATAGCCTCATCTAAACACGCGGGAAGTTGGGAGAACACGAGAGTAGCGTAAGGAAACCACGAGGCCACCAAGTGGTTTCCGGCGCTACTCTCATGTTCTCCCAACTTCCCAAGTGTTTAGATGAGGCTATATTACATGGGAACACGTTATTTTATATTTCTTTTATAAAATAATTAGCCAAGTAAAAAACTCTCATCTAACATGGCTATTTAGCCAATCAGGGTGTGCGTCGTATCATAGTTATTTTATAAAATACAGTATGTGCTAGTTCATACTTCAAGTTTGTTGCATAAGAAAGGAATGCAGGGGAAGTTTGATATTTCACCATCTTTGACATGTCACTTACATTCCAGCTGCTTTCCCTTGTAGGTATAACTTACTTGAGGGAATTCCTTCATCTTCCCACGGAAATTGTCCCGTCTACTCTTCGTCGCCAGGCCAGGCCTGAGACTGGAAGGCCCAGACCAAAAGGTAAGAAATTGCATTAGTTATAGATTTACAATAGGCTTGCTGTCACCAGTGTAGTCATACCACTGACTTATCTTGACCAAGAACAAGTGAACAGTTGATATTGTTGACTGCTTGATAAAGCATGCCATTTCATGTTGCTTTGCTGTAATCTTTATATCATTGTAAAACCTGTCTGACAGCAGGAGATTCTGAGAATTATTGTGGACTTTATTTGGACAGCAAGTTTCTTGGGACCAGTTCACAGAAGTGGCTTTTTTGTATGAGGAGCACTTTTGCAATGGTTGTAATAATTTCATAGCTTTCAAACATGTAAATGTATTAGTGGTTTCATTTATTTTTTACTTCTAGCTTCGTGCCTTGTGCATGTTTTTGTCTGTGTATTTATTGCTACTATTGCTTGATAGGTCCCGACCAGCCACGCCCATCTGGTCCTGGAGAATCAGCTGATCGCGAAGCTTACAGAAGAGCAGGACCTGGAGATGAGCCAAAGGGAGGTGCTGGTGCTGGCTTCAAGCCAGAGTTTGTAAGTGTAAAATTCCACTTTCATCATAAGAGCTCTACACTAATCTTTGCTTGATAAATTACAGTTCTGTATTCAAATTTGTGTTGATGGGTACAAGTTTATGTGGACAGTACAGTCATAACTAGTAGTAGAGTAAGATCGTAAGGCTTGTGGGATGTGACTAAATTTACATAATCAGAATACTGCACAATGTGCTGGTAAGCTGAAGCCACAGAATAGGGCACAAAGGCCACGGTGGTAGTGGGCATTACCCCTTGATCTACCAAAAAAAAAAAAAAAAAAAAAAAAAAAAAAAAAAAAAAAAATTGTGAGTCCAAGTAATAGCAGTTATGGACAACTAGCAGATAGCATTAGTAGAATATGCAAAGTTATACTATTTTGTAGAATTAATTGAGCAAAAATACTTTTTCTCCCAGAAAAAATGGAATGATCCAAAAGTTGCATTATTAAAGAAGTGGATTGTGAAAGCTACAGTAGAATTACATGTACCTCTAATCTGCCATGCCATGGTTTACTTTTTGCATGAACCTTTATTTAATGAGATCTCAAACCTCTTCGAGGCATTTTTTCTTGACAACACAAGACATTTACCCATGTGTGTTTTCCTCTTTCAGAGAGCTGGATTCGGTCGCGGTCGAAGTGGTGGCGGTGGGTTTGGTGCACCTCCCTCATAAGGAGGACTAAAGGAATCTGTTTAATAAACCAAATAAAACCTGAGAATCAGACTGCCTTGTTTTCTGTTTATTGTCACTTTGTAACATACAGCAATAACATAATCTAAATTCTTAACATAGAATCTCAATAAGCAGTGGGTTTATAGAAAATACTTATAATGACTGGCTGATGTGAATTATAAAATGAAACCACCTAATGTCCATTTCTTCTTGGATGCTTGCAATATTCAATCACCTACTATAAAACTGAATTTCTAGTTTTGGCTTTTATAAACCAATGTAAAATTAATGGCTGCCAAAATTATGATTGAAAAGTACTGCACAATAATATTGCTTTTATTGAGAACCAAATTCAGCCTTGTAGATTCTCATTCGGGAAGGGTTCTCAATCAATATAACCCAAACTCCCCTGAAAGGATTTAACACTGCATCTGACCGCTGTCCGTCTATGAATTCTTACCACAATTTATGTTTAGGAAAATTATCTGGTGTTGGAGCTGGAGATCAATGAAAAGTAATACAGTTGGTCTGTCAAGCACTGTTTTTGCCCGTGCATTGTTAAGTATTAAAGAAATAATTTGAAAATGCAGTGAATTAATATTCATTTGAATTTCTCCCTTCAGCCTGCATGATTAAATCCTTTTGAGCACATAGATATTTCCAATGTCATCAATTGTTACAAAGGTCCTGAAGTCTGGAGAGCAATGGATATCTTTGGCAGAAATTCCTTTCATCCGGAACTGTTGCAGTGGGCTACCATCGTGTTTCCACCACTGAAAAATCAAAAGGTAACTTGAGATGTGTGTAGGTACCAATAATTAAACCACAAAACGAGTTTCCCACAAAGTTTTCCAGCGATGACTCTAAATGATCCACAAGTCCCCAACAAGGATGTCTACTTCATAAGAATTATCAGATCAATTCAACTTCACTTATTCTGGTTTCCAGGGCCTCATCTTGCTCTTGGCCTGATGCCGCAGACATAAAAACAGATTTGCTTTTGGTTTTCTTCATGTTCCTCGGTGCTCAGGCCTCCGACCAAGAGTTAAGGAAGCTCTGGGAACCAGGCTAAACTTTGCTAAATTGTCATATAACACACATCTTGTACATTGGGCAAACAACATGGCTTTCACACAGCCCAGTACTTGCTCTACTTTTAACCCTCAAAATAGTAGATATAAGGTTTTTCAGGTTTAGTTGCAAATAATCTAGAAACCAGAAATGCACATACTGACCGAAGCCACATGATTGATAGTGAAGTGCCTTTCTAGTTACCTGGACACTATCACTGACAGACACCAGTGTTTGGGTGTCCGGTGAGAAGCAACAACTTGTCACCCAGCCATCATGTTTGCTGCAAACTGCAACCTCTTTGCCATCACTCAAATCCCAAATCTGTTGCAGGAAGATAACATAGAGTTGTACTTGAGCGGCTTCAGAACAACCTCAAAACCCCCCACAGTTCCATACAGTATTTCCCCTTACCCTGATAGTTCCATCATCACATCCAGAAGACAGAAACTTGTTGTCAGGTGAGAAGGTAGCAGACCTCACAACGTCTGGGTGGGGACCCAGTGCATACTTCAGCTGTCCTGTCTGTGAGTCCCATACCTGTAATATGAATTAGGAACTGTTTACAAAATGATGGGGTGGGGATGAGGTGAGGTGATGTCGAAAAAGACTCTTCTTAATAAGAGGATGGGACAACAATGGATGGGGTGTGTCTAATGTATGGAGTGTATGTACCTTAGCAAAACGGTCAGCAGAAGCTGATACCAGCAGCTTTTCATCTTGAGAAACATCACACGAAACGATGTATTCCTGACGGCTGTGTTCACAAGACAGCGACACATTCCCTGTCTCACTGTCCCATACCTGAGAAATACAATATTGTGAGGCACTCATAGCCAGTGTGGTTTGGCAAAGAAAAAAACAAATTACTTACCATCAAATAGTAAAAAAAAAAAGTACTTTCATATTATATTATTATTTTCAAGATGACTGTGAATATGGTACAATATCAGATGGCACACCCACCTTCAATGTTCCATCTGATGATGCTGTAAGGACTTTCTTGTCATCATCAAAAAAGACGCCTTTTATCACAGCATCTTTGTGTCCTTCAAGTGAAATGACGGAAGCCTTCTCCTTGAGAGAAGCAAGCTGAATAAGAAGAATTCAAGGGGAGATTAAGTTGAAGCATTCGGTGCCTCAAAGCAAATCTAAATAATTTTTTTAAAAAGTAGTAATTGTAAAAAATAATAATAATTAAAAAATTATTATTAAAAATATAAAAAAATACTAATAATGACACAAACCTTGGCTGTGCCATCACGAGAGGCAGACAGCAACTTCTGGTCCGACCCGCTGAAGACACAGTATCTCACTGTCGAATGGTGCTCCTTGAAACAGTGAAGCACCTGACCTGATGACTTCTCAATCACTTTAACAACACCGTCATCACAAGCTGTAGCAATTTTTTGCCCATCATTTGAAAACGCGATACTGCGAATTTTGCACCCCTGACACTCAGTTTCCATGGCTAATTTAGCGTCTTCTCCTGCAAACACCTGAAGAAAAAAATATTGAGGTTCAATCACTGGATGAAGAGCAGTTGCACGTATGTCTGACATCAAATTAATGATTATTGTTATTTTTAATATTTTTCAGGTTAGAGATTGAGCCTTGGGGATCTGGATCCCACTTAGTTCAAGCAGTGTGGGGGATGGTGTCTGGAGTGTGTCTGGGGCAATTTTACCAAAAAAAAAAAAAAACACATCTGCCTTGCTTGGCAACACTGACCAGAAGTCTGTTAGATGTATCAGTAACAGCGACTTCCAGGGAATCACCGACAAAGCTGACATCAAAAACTCTGCGGAGTCGCCTGACATCTTGAGTGACAGAGGTCTCCACTGTCCAAATCTAAGAAGATAAAGACAAAACTTGGCTTTCTTTGGCTTCAGCACTTGAATTACTTCAAGTTACTAGATGTCCCAGTTGCAGCAGTGACCGAAATTAAATTTTGGCAATAGGTTGACCCATAACGTTTGTGTTCAATTTAGAGCTTGGTAAGTATAATGGTTTGCTTGTGGATTTACCTGTGTATCACATGCAATAATACAAGACTTCTATTTTGATGCAGGCATACATGTACAATATATACAATATTTTACTTGTCTTAGAATATGATTGTTTGCTCTCTTTTGCAGAGAATGGAATGCCTTTTCTGCTAAATATACCACACGTGGCTGCACACATGAACTACAAAATTAAAAGGCCATGCAGCTAATTAAAAATCTTCATCTCAATCTGAAGCTTGATTTGTTCACCTTGAGGGTCTCATCAGCTGAGGACGTCACAAGTCTTGTAGAGTCTGACGAGAAGGCCACACAATGCACCCAAGCTGTGTGGCCGTGGTACACGGCAAGATTGACACCTTTCACCATGTCCCACAACTGGACTGTAGTGTCAGACAGAGCTACAGCAATCAAACTCTCATCCTTTGAAAATGCCAGTGACAATATAGTAGACACGGCTGTCCAGGTTCTCTCCACTTTTGTGGTGGACAGATCCCACACCTGCAAATCAAAAAAAGATGTCACAGCAAGGCTAGAGAACGCAAAGAAAGTAACCCCAAAGTACCACTTGATGGTACAAATATATGCAAGACAATATTCAAGTATGCATGTACTAACAATACTATTTAAACAATAATCTAATATTAACATAATTATTATAGTAATTAACAAAGTTAAGTAATAAAATGTTCCATTACTTCCTCCTGCCCTTCTTCCTACTGGCCTCTCTGAAGTGGGAAAGGGACACGAAGGAGGAAGAAACAGAGACTTTGTATGCTCAAGCTTGCCCATGAAGGGCTAATCACCTTCACTGATGCATCCGACACTGCAATGATCTTCTTTCCATTGGACAAAAAACGGCAATAAGAGACAGAGTTTGCCAGCTCAATGAGTGAGAACAGCTCTTCTCCAGCATCTGCATCCCACACCTGCAAAAATATCACAAGATTACCTTTTAATTGCTTTGGAATACTTTCTTGCAAGGTACCTATTTCATCTGAAAAGTTTCCGTGGCAGCTTTTGCAGACTAGCTGCATTAGAGAAACTCTTCCCTCAATGGGTTTAGTTCCAACCTCAAGTTTATGAGCAATATATTACAAATGAGGAGAAACAATACATTTTTAAGATAATTACACACAACATTCAACAGTGCTGCTCATTCTCTTGGCCAAAATGTGCCAAAACTTGCCAGTAGTGTGATCTTCCTAACCTTGACAGTTGAATCATCAGAGCAGGAGGCAATTCTCGTCCCATCCGGCGAATATGTGCACCACCTCACAGTGTCCGTGTGTCCGCTGCACGTAAAGCACCCAGTGCCAGTCTCACTGTCCCAAACCTGCAATTATGAAGTTAACAATTTGCCTAAAACATTTCATTTATCAGATACTTCAAGCTGCAAATCTATGGGTGGAGAGGAAAAGCCTAAGTTGATCACACTTTTAAATTAAATGGTTTTTATTACTGGTAATATTATCTACACGTGTACCTTGACAGTTTTATCTGCCGAGCACGAGACGATCCTTCTATCATCAGGGGAAAAGGCACAGCACAACACCTCATCAGTGTGGCCTTTATACGTCAAAAGCTCTTTGCCACTGCCACTGTTAAAAACCTAAAGCAGTACTAGAGATTAGACAGTCATTCAGAAAATGGGAAAGTAACAGCTACAACTTACTAAACACTAAATTATTTATTTATTATTTATACAACTATTTATCAGCCAACAACTGATGCTGGACCAGAACTGAGGATGGACAGTGGACTAATACTGGACCAGAACTGAGGGTGGTCATTGGGCCAACACTGGACCCACACTAAGGGTGGACATTGGACCAATACTGGGACCAGAACTTAGGGTAAACATTGGACCAATACTGGACCAGAACTAAGGGTGGACATTGGACCAACACTAGACCAGAAGTAAGGGTGGACTTTGGACCAACACTAGACCAGAACTAAAGGTGGACATTAGGCCAATACTGGACCATAACTAAGGGTGGACATATTGGGCCAATACTGGACAAGAACTGGGGATATAAAGCTACAGACAAGTACAGCACATGCATAATCTGCAATTGAGTGACCTACGTACCCTGACTGTGTGATCAGCAGAGCAAGAGGCAATCCTGTACTCATCGTGTGATAAACAACAGTGGTAAACAACATCTGTGTGCCCAACAACTGCAAGCAGCTCCTTACCAGACTGGCACTCCCAAACCTGTCAAGAATACACTGATCAGATTTGCTCCTTTCCAACAGCATTAATCAACTAGTAAGCTAGTTTCTACATTGATTCAACAACATGTCAGTTTCTGTTGCCATCTTTCATTGCCAGTCTTCTTTACAATGTATCTAGATCCATCCCATCAATATCGTCTGTTAGTCACTTGACAGTTGGTTGCAGTCAGTCTGTCTGTCTGCTTGACAGATGTTGGTCTATCTGTCTATCTAGTGAGTCTGTCTGTCTTCCTTTAGACACTTTGATGACACAGTCTAAGTATCACTTAGTGTCAGTATCTCCAATCAGTCACTAATATCTGTGTCAGTCAGTTAGTCTGAGTCTCCCTTTAGTCAGTCTTTAACTATCTCTGTCTGTCTTCTGTCATTGCTGTTTGTCTGGTCTTTCTTTCTTTCTACTGACTATGTCCATATGTCTGCAAGTCTGTCTGTAAATCTTTCATCTATATTTAAAACAAGTAATTTATTGTTGAAAAACTAACATGGGTACGTGGTCTAACAAACATCCTGCAATATACAATTATTAGTTTTATCATTGACCTTGATTTTGTTGTCTCTGCCACAAGACACGACTTTGTTCCCATCTTGTGCAAACTGACAACTATGCACAGCGGCAGCTCCGTGCACCTTGACAGTGATCAGACACGAGTCTTTTGACTGTTCCTTCTGAGTACTGTACAAGATGAAGAGCAAAATACTATAAGTTTCAAATATCAGTTTCATTTTTAATATATTAGGTATAAGTATTAGGTTGCCAATATATCCCCACCCCTACTCTGAGTGGCTGAGTGAGAAGAAAATTCGTCAAGATCAGCATCACTGAAGCTATTTTTTTTTTCTTTTTTTTTTTTTCAATCCCAGGTGGTTGATTCAACTGAGTGTCATAACATGTCAAGTCACCCATGAGTTGGTACTCACCGCCACTTCAGGTACAAATCACCCTTGCCAGCACGTCTAGTCGCTTCTTCTAGTGCTTGTTTGTAAACTTCTGAATCTGTTGGTTCACTGAGGGCCAGTTGGATGAGATCTGGTAGAGGTTTCTCCACCAGCAAGTGGGCATTGGTGCTAATGAAGTGATGGAAGTCATCAAGCACACCTCTATCCTGTTGAATACAGCAGTGACAAAGAATTCAAAGAGCTCTGCCTAACTTCCAGCCTTACAAAGAGGTTCATTCTGCAATACACCCACTCAAGTCTTACCATGCTCTTGATGTGTTCCTTGCTGTAGATGTATTCACTGAGCAAATCAGCCGGGCCAGTCACCTGTAGTTTGGCTGTGATCCACATCAGATTTACAAGCAGTGCTAAGGCTTCTTGATGTAGCCCTGCCTTCAGCATGTGCCGCACCAGGTTCCAGTGAATATAACCATCATCAATCATCTCATAAAAGTTACCTTGTAGACAACAGGTACGAAAACCTTAATATGTGATTTCCTATACCCTATTTCAAACCGGTCTCCCAAATTTCATTGTCTCATATGTCCCAGTCAAAACCATATCTCATATTCTAAGTCAAGAAACTTTAAAATTTAACATACTACCCTTTTTTCAGACTAAAAAGCTGTGCATGAACAAAATCATGCCCTTTCAACACATACATGTACATAGCTTGTGTATAGTCAACACCCCATTCCAGCTCCCTCCCCTGGGAAATTTAGTATTCTGGACTTATGCACATATGTTCCAACTTCACTGCCTTGTAATGTCCATGGAGGTTTGTCCTACATCACAGTTATATTGAATCTAATATGAAACAGTTTCTTTGGGTATATCATCATTATATTATTATTATGTTTAACTTGGGCACGGCACAGAACAAGTACATCCATTCTACATGCTTTACCTTTGTATACTGTTCTGTATCGTTCCACCAGCTTCTTGTGCAGAGACTCAGTGTTTCCACACTGCTCTTGTAGGAATGTTAACTGCAAGTTGTGCACACTATAGAAGGTGTTACTGACCACAATGGTATCTGCTGATGTGGTGATTTTCCTTGCAAGGGATTTGCCAACAAGGCTATCCATCAGGTCTTCCACTTCTTCAAACTATGAAAAGAAAAGTGTTGTTACATGGCTAAACATCTTGCCAAGGTCCTCTAAGATTGTAGAAAGATAATCCAACATTCACTCAAACATGCTTGTTTTGCTGAATGATACAGTGTAAAGCATAATACTTTGATGATCTCCAAACATCAGTCATTAATTACCTCCTCGTTCCAAAGGATGCACAGCACTTGAGCAGGAACCTGAGACTCTTCATCAAAGAGAGCAAAATCCTTGTAATATTCTCGCAAATCATCATCCAGATTGTTGAAGCTGATAAGCAGGGCCTCATAGAGGGAGGGGTACGGGTACTCGGAGTGTGCCTTGAGTTTGCTCACTTGCTTCCTCTTCAACCGCTGCAGGTAAAAGTCCCAGCGGTTTGGATGGCTCTTTAACAAAGCACCAATCATTGAGATGGCTAACGGAGAGCCTTTGCACTGTTCCACAATCTCCTTCGCTTCTGGCGGCAAATCAGTGACTTGTTGTTCAGTCCATAGTGCCAGACTTCGCAGTGATTCTTCCTCTGTAAAACCTTCACTGATTCGTACTTTGGTCTTGTTTCCAGCAACCCTGTCTGTCACTGCCATATCTCTTGTAGTCACCATGATCCGACAGCGGACGTCAAAATACCGAATATCATTCTCACTCCACAGGTCATCCAAGACAAGCAATGAGCGAGGGTGCTGTTGGGCAAAAAGCACTCTAAGCCGGTCCTTGGCTTCATCAACATTCCTTGGCGGAGGTCTGACATGATCTGAGTCAAGCCTTGCACATAGATTCTGCATCATCATTAAAAGTTTAGGCTGGTCTACCGATCCAATCCTTATCCAGAAAATACCCCCTGGGAAACATTGTTCCAGAATGCCTGGGTGCCTCAGTGCTTCAGCTGCCAACACCGTCTTTCCACACCCAGCCATGCCATGCAAGATAACCCAGCCATCCCTGTCTTGTAGTGATCTTAGAGCTGTGCGCACTCGATGGACATCACGACCTCTGTTGGTAAAAATCGCTGGACGCTGAGGAACACCTCCCTCCAGTAATATGCTCTCAACTGTCAGATAACAAATGAAGTTTCATTCATCAAGTTGCCAGTAGTCAATTGACAGTATTAGGTGCTATACATCATAAGCTAATGTGGATAAAACCGCAGAGACTTTTGTGACTAGTGTCAAAAGCAAAGGCCCACTGATATCGCTGTTTGTGTTTACGTGAGCTGTAACTCAAAGTCAGTTCATGTATAGTGTAATATTGAGATGTTGTTTGAAAAAGAATCGATTGGTACAAAAAAGGCATGGTGCAAATACCCATAGCAGTTATTGCAGAAAACAACTCTTGCTGTTACCCCATTCTCACCTTTCTCTTGAAGTTCCCTTGCATCTGAAAACTTCCTCACTGAATCCAGTGAATCATCTTCAAAAAGTTCTGCCAAGTGAGGGTACACATCTTTTAGAGAGTCCCAAAAATGGAAGAATGCAGAGTCACCTTTCGATGTCAGCAGATCTAGAAGTTTTTCAACCTGACGTCTTGACGTTATCTCTGCCTTGATGAGTTCTATGTCTTCAGAGTCAAAGACAAGCTTGCTTTGAAGGTAATTCAGGATGTCGTTAACCAGAAGATCTTCCACAATTTCTATGCGATGAATGGTCAAGAGGTCCTGGTGCTGTGGACTCATCCTTTGCACTAAAAAAAAAACAATTAAAGAAACAACACTATCCACACCATACTCACAAAGAATTTTTTGTAGTAATTATGAAAGTATACTAACTTGCTAAGTTGGTATAACATGCATGTGCAGGCACATAATAATTTATCTCATACAAGTCCCCAATTATTTACAAAAAAGGGTTTTGTTATGTTGTAACTTTCCGAAGGTTCCAGCTGGACTGCTGCTTTAAGGTGGTGTTGCACTGGTCGATTTGCAACGATACGATGTTGCGCTAAAAATTGTTCAGGTGTAACACCCCCTCGCCAACAATTTTTCGCGATGTTGCAGTGCTGCAACGCGTTGCAAGTTTTTGAAAGCGATTCAAAAACTTACAACACCGTTGCGTGAATTTGTAAAAAATCGTCGATGCAAATCGGCCAGTGTAACACCAGCTTTATGCAAACATCTTTTACATTTAAGGAAGATATGCGCGCAAGAGTATGACATCAAATTCCGCTGGCACTGTGAATCGAGTTCAGAATGATGTTGAAAACATCATTGAAAACATCCTTATCAGGAATTCATTTACTTATCTGTACTCTATTTTACATGCCATAGCTTAAAAATAAAAATAAAGCAAGCCTGCATGTAAAGACTAGCTCCTCGAAATGTCGCACTGTTGCAATGAATTTCATTGCGGGCTTAGTACATGCAATTCCTTTGAAGCGAGAAGTCAGTCTGTATTTATATTGTCAGCTGAATTATTAGCATAATGTCCCTGTTTTAATTTTCGCTACTTCTATGGCAGTCAAATAATACATCAAACCTGGCAAAATTCAGATTGGGTGCAAATCAAAACATAAAGTACAAGTTTATGCATGCAAAACTTCGCACGTACATTGCGTCGGAGAATCAACTCCATCGAGTACGGCGCCATAACGTTCCTCGTTTACGCCACTCTTCAACAGTTCGGCCAGATGAGGATATTTCTCTATAAGCGCATCGTAAAAATGATGAAAGGCTTCATATCCTTTGGTTGGCAGGATATCCAGTAGCTTTTCAGCTCTCAATTTGGACGTTTTTTCCGATCGGATTAGCTGCACGTCTTGCGAATTTACAGAGAATTTGCTTTGCAGGAAGGCGAGCACATCATCTACTAGCAGGTCGCTCGAGAGTTCGTCCCTGAATTTTATGAGGAGATGTCGATGTTTCTCAATCATTTTCGTGAGTCGTTCTTCAGGTCGATCCAAACCTGTCACGTCTTTACCACCATTCCAAAACAACTTCCGCTGGTGTGGCTCACGCATGTGCATGTGAAATTACCGCTGACGAAGTTGGCAACCGGAAGTGGTGAGTGTTGACTGACTCGCAAACCATTTAGCTTTTTCCCAGCTTACAAACAGGCTTTCCCCCTGAAACTTTTGCCTCAGTTCTGTTCATCTGGCGGCCATTTCCAACAAAAGAATTTATGTTTTATTAGCTAGACCCCACCTCATTCTTCAGCTCACATCAGCTCCCCCAGTATTTTTTGAGTTCTGATTTTTTGACTGATTTATTTGCCACGAACACATTACAATTTTGCAGATCATGACATTTACTACAAAATGTGAAATTATAAATAGTATTGGAAATTATAGAATTATAGAGGGCCCCAGACCCCTGGCCAAGATCTCCCCTTGAAAATTTTAGAGTTGTCAGTGCTGTTAGTCCTGTTTGGCACTTATATATATTATGGGTGATTAGATCTTTCCAAGATGAATCGGAAAGTCTCACTTAATTCTAGAGCCACATAACCCCACAGAATCATTGTTGGACATGAGCAACCCTTAACAGAAATTTATGCCTTTCTTTCTTGTTTTGGACTTACACAGAATATTCCCCTTTTGGGATAAGGACCCTTTTTGATGGCTGTACACAAGCTAGATCCCATATGACCCACCACAGGAATACCCATAGGCTCAAGGCCTCTCTTCAATGATTTGGTTGACCAAAACCAACAGGAATATGGAAATGATACTGGGGTGGGGGTTCTGATAGACAAAACCATAAGGTGACAAAATCATTTTGGGGAACAGGGTATGGTGTAGATCTAAAAATAGGGTTAGGGCTTTCATTACCATATGATGCAACAAAAATCCCAAGTGAAGTGGGAAAAAAATAATATAAAGTCGCACAACATACCTGTACAACCCAATAACAAAAACATGACCACAAAGTTCTTACATGTTAAAATTTAATCTCACAGAAAACAGGATTTCTACCTAGGAACCATCCATGGACTGCAGCAGGGAATCACATGAGAATAGTAATATAATAAAAAAAAAGATATGCAAACTGTTCTGTACAATGAAAATTCTGAAAATTTTCAAACACTTCAATCATTTCTCATGCATTAGGATCCCTCCTTCATACAATGAACAGTGCCTTTCAGAACAAAGTGCAGGGCTGATGCTGTTCACTTGACTCCACTAATATAAAAGTGCCTATAATGTCTAAAATTGTATTGGTAAAATGTCAAACCTGAGGTAATAAAATTTATATTTCGAATACACTAATGATGTGGATGTCTAACAAAGACATCATTTATTGACATGCTGGTAGAGATAAATTACTTTTTATACATGAAAAAATCACATGAATGTTATGTTTGAAACTTATTTATAGCTGACTTTCCATGAATATTATTTTTTTGTGAAAATATCCAAAATCAGTTTCAATAACAAGAGGAAAGATGTCAGAGGAAATTCCTGGGTACATGTCGTTTTCTTATAGCATATTCGAAATATACTCTATGACTCATAGGCATAACATTCAAACCAAGAAATAATATTGTACTAGTCAACTATTTACTTGATATAGGATCAATTTTAATGACAAAAATTTTGACATTATAGGCACTTCAAAAAGTGGGCACATATTAAGACAGCTTTCAATAATTGTTTAGCCATAGGGCCCACCCTACATATGAGTGAGCCGGGACTCCTAGTAACATCAGTGTTTGCAACTGTACTCAGCAAACTTAGTACACTTAGATGGTAAGTGCTATGAATAAAATCCTTGCAACCACAGATAACAGCTGTCTTAATAAGGTATCGATATAACATCATTGAAAAATTCATAGCAATATATATTTTAGCAAAGTATACAATGTTGTAACTTACACCTTAACTCTATCCACAGTAACTATGCTACAATACTGTTCTGTAAGGTTAATGCAATTAAAAGGTAATTTTTTAAAAATAATTTTACAATATAGTGTGTTCTAAAATGTTTAACTTCCTCTTAGAAAGGAACCCCTTTCGACCTATGTTCTTATCTACTCTGCTTAACTGGCGCCCAAAAAGTATGATCATGAACTACTAGGAATGTAACTCCTATTCTACAAATAATTCAAAGCAATGTACTTTGACTACTATAATTATTTTTTAGATGGATATCAAAACTGTGGATTATGATAGTCGCTGTCCAGCAGGATGCAATACGACACTGAAAACTTCCACTCTTACAGCTTTCAGCCACAGCTTTTGAGTTCAACTTGCATAACAGTGAAACCTCGTGTCTGCTTTTGACTGTTCTAGTGGCTAGGCTTTTATATCCGACATAAACCAATGACACTTGTTAACAATGCTTAAAACACTATGCAATACAGAGTGCAGGTGCAATACATCTTGCTGTATACCATTGAACGGCACAAAACTTGCATTATCCAGGGCTTTATCCCTGATATCAAAGTTAGTATTTTTACTTCACAAAAGTAATTAGTCATTATTTCTCCTCAGGAGTTGCTACTGAGTGTTATTTTCGAGGAGCTGAAAAGGTCCAATTTATGCCCACTTTGTGTTTTTTAAGGTGCAGATCACCTGTCCTGTCCAATAGACATTTTGTCTGTTATGTTCTACTGCAAAATTATGCAAAATTACTTATGCAAAATTTAGCACATTTTTTAAGGAGGAAAGAAATAACGAGTGTATATACTGTATGCATTAACATGAAATATCAAAATGAATAAACACTAAAAACTTTAAAATGTGTCATAAAAGTAAAATCTGCCTGATAGTTCTAATGTACAATATTATCATCTAGTAAACACTCAATTCAATTCCAGCTGCAACCATCTCCCCGCAGCCCACCCTTCACTGGCAAAACCACCCAGTGAACTTTGTGTGGCTATAAAATACCCAACAAGGTCACAATTTCCTCCCTTCTTCTGGGAGGGCAGTAACAGCTGGAATTGATTGACGCATAAGCCACAACACAGCAAGCCTTGACACAAACCTACAGTCACAAATCCTCTCAACTGGTCTTGTAAAAATAATTTGTAGTAACTCAGACAAGTACTGTAACATAGTGATATTTGACAGTTTTAACACTTGTTCTTGTCTAAGTATCACGTTATCACACATCATTACACTATTGTACAGACCTAGAGTCTTACTGTTGATCCTTGTGATACTATTATATTGATGGCTACAATTCCTTAAAAGTTGATATCAACCACAACTGGGTATAATGTATTATGTTTTATCCTTCTATACCTACATGAGTATTACAATCATCTGTGACTAAAAACAGATTAAATGATGGTAGAGTTTTATGCTCTTTGGATTTACATAATAAAATATGACAGCATTAATATTAGTTACAAACAAAGGTTAACTGATAAAAGAAATAAAATTTTCTGAAACTCTATACAATTAGGGCCCCATTTGCACTTGCAAAATTTTGTGAAATTAATGTTGTGAATGGCATAAAAATCATTTTCCCAGACAAGTTGCTTCCAAACTTCAAAAAGCCGTCGCCTTGCACTGGATGTTCACTGTAGTCATTGATGACTATCTGGTCTAGTAAGGGCTGTCATCAAAAAGACCAAGCATATAACATGACCTGGTTTTAAAATACAATATGCACCTACTCAACTTTTTAAGTGTTCTACGTTTTGACTGTATAAACTCTCCACACATTTAGAGCTGCTTTGGAATACCTTTTGAATATTGTGTAATGTATAGTTTTGGTTTTGCATTTGCTACACTTTTGGATTTGTCCAAACAAGTGACAAAATTCCCATCTGATTAGGAAAACAAAACAAAACCAACATAAGACTGGCACAATTGCTAAAGATCACTTACTGTGCATACAAAATGAAAATCAACCTCCATATATAACAGGGTGAAATTCTGAGCTGTAAAATTAAAGTCATCTATCTCTGCAATTTGCACAGGAACAACAGTGAGCACAGCTAGCATACAGCAAATTCTGTACCACATCACAGTTAGAAAAATAATAATAATCTACAGTCATGGTAAATGTGATTATTCACATCGATATTGTCATTCATGAGAGGAAGGGTTCATCAGTGTTAGACAATATTTTTAAGGGCGCAAGTTTCAGGTCTTTACAGTATTCAACCACCTCATAAACACCCCTCAAACCATTAGAAAAAAAAAAAAAAAAAAACATTCTAAGCACCCCTTCCCCTGCCTTGTATCTTACACCATGGTGTGAACCAGTGTTCACATATCCAATATGCCTGAGCTAATACTACCAATGTTTGCTATAGACCAGCTATATTTTCTACTTTCCAAAAAGACTTACATGTTATTGTATTGATTAGAAACAGGTAGCAAGCTCTTGAATAGTACTAAAAAGTTTTAGAAACCAAGCGTACCACCAGTTGTGAGTCATGGAGTGGTTTTCAGATGTCTGTTGAAAGTAATGTGTGATTGCTTTGGTTTTGTATTTGCTACTTTTGGGTTGATTCAAACAGGTTTGGTTGCATAATTCTTGCCCAATCAGAAACAAAAGCAAAACCCAACTGCCATTTTCTCACGCATGCAAGCAAGTGGCAATGGCATAATTCCTCACTCTGTTATTTCTTTTTCTTCAAAGTACACTAAATGAATTTTTACTTCTGATTGATTAAAAGTGTTTCATACAGCCTTTATGATTGGTGGTGTACTTACTTTTGTTTTGTGAATATCATCTGAAAACCATGCACTCTTTTACAACACTAAACATTCAAGCCACTAACATTATTATTCTCTTTGATCTGCGCTTTTTGAAAGGCTATGGGATTTTTACCATACAATGCTATCTCTTCCATGGATACTGCAATGTAACTTCAGTCAGTCCATTTTTAAATTGTGCATAAAGTATTTTGTAACTTCTTTATCTATTGGCAGTATAACTTGACCATATCTCTATGTCTGTCAGACTATTACATAGTTTTGAAAATACTGTACCATGCCATACGGAGCACTTAAGCACAAATAAAAACACAATATCTTTAATGTTTACACTTTTAAAATCTGGATTACAGTAGGAACTCTAATATTGTACCTCACCTTAACGTAAAACAATAGACCTACACATAAGCATTTCATCCAAACAGCAATGATATGTGATTTTAGAAAGCAACAACTTGACCTCAAGTCAATCCTCCAGGGTTGTCATGCTGTAGTGCCATAACTGTTTCTGCAAGCACGAAAAAAAAAAAAAAAAAAAAAAAAATTCCAAAAACATAAGTCACAAAGATATTACTAGCAACACAGTTCTTTTTAGAGATACAGTAAACAATGTTCTTTTCAATAATCAGTTTACACAAATTCCTAAAGTAACCTGTTCACTCCCAAGTTTGGAATCTACAGTATATTCTCCTCACCAACCATGAACAAAAAAATAGGATGATGTAGTGAGAATATGGTATTGATTGTATCAGCTTTCACCCAAGCAAGCCACAGTACCATATCAAAAAAGGTCTCAATACTCTGTGACAAAAGGTCCAATTTACAGTGATCCTTATTGTGGTTGATGTAGTGCGTGTGGTTACAGCTCAATCATATAACTAGTTAGAAAGACTCATCTCATAAAAGAGAATTCATGAAAAAATTAGGCTGTAATTACCTGAGCATCACTTGTTACTCTCATCCATTGTCATGTTGGGCTCTTCTGTTGCAGCATGGCTCGGAACTTCCTCCACTGGACATTCCTCTTCAGCATCCGCAGCAACCCCTGCTCCTGCATATTCCGCATCCATGCTCTGGTTAGACACACTTGTCCCTTCTTCTACAGAAACAACTGTAATGTCTTCACTACTTGTGTAGTCATTTTTTGCCGATAAAGAATCCTGTTTTACAGCCGTCGTGTCAGTGCCAACGGATGCTTTGTAAAGAGAATCGGTCATTGTTCCAATTGAGACCATGACTGAATCATCAGGAAAAGAATAATTCTCCCTGCAAGTATTTGTCCCAACACTAGCTCGCCTAATTTCATCTGTTTCCACGGCAACTGATATGCGACCTGGGATGTAATGTCCAAAGAACTGGCCTGGGTTCAGGGAATTGTGGGGATGTCCTGGATAACCAGCGGTCACGAAAGGCATGCCAGAAACGCTGCCTCCACCCATGGTGGTCAGAAAGGTGCTCATGTGAGGAATCTTCGCAGGCATGCTCTGAGTCGGCACAGGAGAAACTGTAGCCCCTCCCATTTCAGAACCAGGATACATGGATGACAAACCAGCACCTCCAGCTGTAGTGGCTTGATTTACATAGCTTTGCACTGACTGAATGGTGGGAGCATCAGCTGCCAATTCAGATGCGTGAGTTTGCCTCTTGGTCGAGGACCCATCACTGACAGGTTTTTCACCTGCCAAAGGGCTCACTGCAGTCGGATTAGCAGCACTCTGACCTTCATGAGCAGATGCCATCGCAGACAGCATGCTTGCCATTGGTGTGTTGGTTGGGGGTAGGTTACTTAGATTAACCAGCATTTCCGCTGCAGAAGTTGCCCTCTTCCGTCCCCTTGTCCGGGTTTTCTTCTGTGGTAATATGTCGGCTTTGCTATCAAGAGTTCCTGTGTGACTGTCATCAATCGTTGAAGCTGCTGACGTAGCAACCTTTGGGGGACTGTTGTCCACTGCTGCCGAAACTGCATGAGCTGCGGCCAAGGGTGTTACAGATTTGACAGAACCAGCCAGACTATATCGTGCCTCTGCGGGGAAGCCTTGGATCTGCCCTGTTGCACTGAATGGGGCCAGGAAAGTGACGCCTTGACCTGCTCCTTGAACTGGTGCTATAGGAAGCAGAGTCGAAATACTGTGAAGTATTTGACCATCCTTTCCGATCTGTGCTGGTACACCAGCAAAGCCATGCATGCCAGCCAACCCTGGGATTTGTGCTCCAGTTGTGATTCCAGACAAAAAAGCACCTTGAGTGTTCATGCCTGGAAGAATGGCGCCTTGCAGCCCGCCTTGGCTTACTGTGACAGCGTTTGGTGTCGTGGAAATACCCGAGAGAAAAGCTCCGGGTATCCCTGGCATACCATGAAAGACAGCTCCTTGCATCGGAGAACCAGCTATGCTCGGCAGAAAAGAACCTTGAGCGCCGATAACAGACATGGAAGGAAGCGTACTCACTTCGGCAGCAGAACTCGCAGGGTTCGAAGCTGTGCTCGGAGGTAATATTCCCGCTGGCGTTATTGTTTGCATTCCGGTAACTGAATTTGCGCTCGTGACATGTACCATGGTCGGTTCAACTCTTTGTGCTGGCATAATTACGGACGCCGTAGGATTTTCAGGGTTCATTACAACATTCACGGCTTGTACGAGGGACGCTGCATCGCCCAAGTTTGCTTCACGAGGCTTAATTTGACCGACGACGCCATGTGCTTGCTTGTTCTTTAAGCCTTGAATCACCGCTTCGCTGACTCCTTTCGTTTGCGGCGCCGCTTGACGTTTCTTAATTCCTAACCTTTCACGCCGTCTTCGTTGTCGCTCCCGATTTCCTTTCCTGATCACTTCAAGCTGGTCGGACGTCATGGTTTCCTTCCGTTTTCGCCTCCATTCTCTGTACCTGGCCCTGAGAGCTTCGACCTGGTCGCTTGTCATTCGTTCCTTCTGCTTCCTCTTCAACTCTCGTTGTTTCTCGCGTCTCGCCGTGACTTCGTCGTGAGTCATGCTTTGTCGTTTCTTTCTTTCGCGGTCCCTATATACGTCCCGCTTTGATTCTGGTTCGCCAAGATCGACAACAGTCAGCTGTTCTGCGCGTTTTCTGTTACTCTCTCGAGTCCTTCTCTTCGGTTTGTCAGTCGAAGTTGTCGGTACCGCCAAAGCATCGGTAAAAGCCTCCGCGCCGTTTTCTTGTGGTTTCTCTTCGATAACTTCGACCTCACTCGCCACTAGTGGCACGGCACTTAACTCGGGAGCGTCATTACTCGCGTTGAATTTCGAATTGTTGTCGTGACATGCTGGCAAAATGGCGTTGTTTGTCGAGGACGCGGGAAGAGACAAGCCTGGTTCAAAACTCGCTTCGTCTCTAACTTGTTGTCTTCTTCTTGTCTGTTTCTTTGGTCGACTCGACTTGGGATCGTCTTGATAGTGTTCTACGGAAGTTTCCAACTCGACCTTTACTGTTGCTTCGAAGTTATCAGCGTCTGTCTGAAACTGAAGATTGTCGCAACCACTCCCGTTACTCGAGGTTGATGTCGCTTCACTATGGCGTGACATTTTGATTTTTTCGCGTCTCCGACGCTGTCTTTCTCGGTTTAATCTTCGGATTCTATCACTTCGAGATTCACCCGCTGTTGGGACGATCGATTCGGCCTCGTCTGGACCCTTCGTACCCGCTAGATCCTCCACACTGTCATGAGGTTTGCTAGTCATTTTGCACAAGATATCGCATATCAAGCCATCCACAGTATAAACACGCCAGAAGAAAGACCACGTCACGCGATGAGGCAAATACCTTGCGCCGTCAAGAACCTCCCTTCAGCCCAACAAAATCAACAGAAAACTTAATGGACAATTGCTGTTTGCTTACTAGTCCTGACTTGCCAGTGAGAGAGGCCTGAAATGGGATGATTTCGATACCGCGGTAGCCATATTGGGAATCAGTCAATCAAAATTTGAAAAACCTTCGTGGGTCCGCCTCGCTTTGGTGTTGGGCGTGCTCTGAAATGAATCTGGGACGAGGTGGTTTTCTTGTGTACAAACGTTCTGTACAATCCGGTTTCTTTAGTATGTAAAGTCAAAAGACAGTTTAGCGGCCATACGGAGCTTCAACAGTTGTGGACAGTACCCTTTTCAACAGTGATTTCCAAAACCATCGCAGCACTTGTATTTTTTTTTAATACAAAAAGGTGATACATTGAACTCAACTGTAGCGAAAGTGAAATGCAAATAATTATAAAAAATAATTCCTTAGCAATCGATTTATTTGAGAACTGGGTGCAACTATTTGATCGTTTTTTAAGTTCATTCTACCACAAGACGATCGCGATGACGATCGATCGACGGTTGATCGAGGTAATGTGCCTTCACAGAGGTATACCAAAACACAATGTCACAATAGTGTGAGAAATGTCTGGGGGGGGGGGGGGGGGGGGAGAGGGGGGCACGTCGTAATTATTTTAGCGGGTCACACATCATGCACAAGTATTTCCGGTCAGCGGGGTTAGGCAGACCGCTTTGCGCATGCGTATGTTATCAAATTGCTCAAATCGTCCCCACCTTGCGAACACCAGAGATACCACGAGAAAATGGATATGATTTACTGTGATTGGCGGTGACTTGTGCACAGTTCGTGAAACATGTCAGTAAGGGGTTCCGACGAAAACCTGTACAGCGCCTCTAGCGACAGCTTTTGGGACATTGGGAATTACAAGCGGACAGTAAAGCGAATCGACGACGGAGCCAAGTTGTGTGATGATTTCATGAAGTTGGTATGTGAACGAGCCGAAATTGAAGCAAAATACTCGTTTAAATTGAAAGCCTGGGCTAAGAAATGGGACGAACTTATTAAAAATGGCCCAGAATATGCAAACATGGAGACGGCTATGCGAGGAACTGTTGGAGAAGCAGAAGCAAGGTCTGAACTGCACATGCAATGTCGTGATAGACTGATGGGAAATGTCAACGAAGCTCTCAAAAAATGGAAACAAGAAAATTATCACAAAGGAATTTTTCAGTGGAAAGAAACTAAAGAAGCAGATGATGGGTTTGCTAAAGCTCAGAAGCCATGGTCAAAGCGGCTCGCTAAACTTCTAAAAGCCAAGAAAACATACCACGCCGCTTCAAGGGCAACGGAGGAAGCGGTGAAGCGCGAAAACGACGTGAACCGTGACTCAGAAAAGTCAGCGGACAAAACCAAGAAGTTGCAGGATGCCTCCGAGAAAGCTAAACGGGAAATGGAGAGGTGCAGAGAGAAGTACCAGCTCAGGCTTGATGAGATCACCGCGTACAACCCACAATACGAGCAAGACATGAGACAGGAGTTCGGGAAGTGCCAAACCTCTGAAGAGATAAGGCTAGACTTCTTCAAGGAGTCACTCGTAAACTATCACCGGTGTCTTGATATCTCAGAGAGTCCAGAGTAAGTATGTTATAGATTTTCACCCTTCCTTTTGTGTTTAATTTTTCGTTTGTGTGAGCGTGTTTGTTGTGGCGCCATTTATTCAAGTTTAATTGGGTCATTAAGTAGCTTTTTAATTCTTGTCATGCTCTTAATATTGTGTTATAACCAAGTTATCCTAACATAAAAAATATGGCCGATCCTAAAATAATTTCATTTGGTCTTCACACATGACAATAAACCCTTTGTTAGTCCCCAAAAAGTCAAATTGTTACAGACGTTTTGAACAAAAGTATCATTTTATAACTACATCTCTGTTCTTTGCGGATATTGGCTTGAGCGTTTTGTCACTTGCCATGTGGTGCTATTTCAATTTATGCTTCAGTGTGAGCTGACTTAATTTGTGTGCAGGGTCTTAAAGCTGATTCATTAACTGACAATGATTCTGTGTGTGTTCTTTCAGACTACTGTAGGTCAATTATTTCATTTTGCCAAAGATAATAGGGCTTTTATCCAAGGAAAACTTTAGTCAAGGGTAAAACACATGGGTCTCATATTTTTTTTGTGTTTCAATATCAAAGTGGTGAAAATTCGAGCAGAGATTGGAAAGCAAAACTTTGATGAAAAAAATGAAATTTGTGATAAAACTGTGGTTTATATACTTTCCAATACATACTCAGTTTCTACTGTGCAGTGACAGGTTGAGAATGGAAACTTAGACCCTTAGGGGGAGGTGCTTCCTATGATTGGCTATATGGGGAGGCTTCACTTGGATAGGGTCCCTTGTCGAGCCTTAGGTATGAGAAAAGATTTAAAAAAAACAACAACAATGCTGTGTGGTATTTCGGTCAATTAAAGAATGACTTGCCATCTCATAGCAGATTGCAATCAAGTTTTGCTGCTGTTCTTGATTGGCCAATAAATAAATGCTGCCAAACTTGTTTGGGCTAATCCAAAAGCATAGCAAATACAAAACCTTAAAAAAGTGTTCATAATGACACAGCAACATTTGGGTATAATTTATTTATCACAATTTATTTATCACAATTATACTGTAGATTTAACATCCTCAGTGCAAGATTACCAGACAATTTCTTTCAGACCTGACTTTGCTACAGGGTCATAGTACAAAATGACTTGCACCTCTAGTATGATGGGAAACCTGCACTTTGATTTGATATTGAGTACAATGTAAAACCTGATGCAACTAATTCAGTGCTGGTGTTTTCCTCCTAGACTCACTCGAATGTTTGCCAACATGATTGAAACATTCCAGAAAGCACATACGGAGCAGAGCCTTGATTGGTGGTCCAAAAATCATGGTGTGGAAATGCCGCAAAACTGGCCAGTGTTTGAGGTATGGTGTTGTCAAAATGTTCTTAGTACATGTAGGATTTTAGTTTTTGTCTTTTTGAATACCATCTTACATGTAATTTACTCAGACAAAAAGTGGTTCAAGCAGCCACTTCTCCTGTTGGCACTTACACCTAAAGTTCTGTAGTAACAGTCGAGAGTAAATGTAGTATGAACACAGGAGTAGGAGAATTGTGCCATTTAACAGTTCTGTTGAGGAGGCACTGCAGAATGATGCCACTTTCAGTGGTCGTTGCCATTACCATCTAACTCGGTCTAAGTTGCGATAAAATGTCACAATGTGCAAGCCCCATTTTCCTTGTGCACAATGTACATGTGTTGGAAATGTATTGAATATCTCACTGGAATTTTATGTGTTGCAAAACATTTTATGGTGTACTCTTTGGCTGGAAATAGCAATTGCCAAATGACAAACCTAAACAGATTACTGATGCCAAGCATTCAAAGCAAGACAGGTGCAAAAGAAAGCGAAAAGAGGGTCTTTTCCACAGACTGCAGCCATTTCAAAAGCGTAGGGATGACTCTGTTGAAGAACTGGGGGGCAATGAGTATTTAAACATGGAAATCAGAAAGTCAGAGGAGGGAGGAATGAGCGAGACAGATTCCTGGAGTACATGTAGTGGTGATGAGCCAGTGTTTGAGTCAGTTGTAGCCACAGAAAAGGAGCAGTGTGTCAGCGTTCCATTCACAGCCATTGTAGCCAGTGAGGTAGCAGTGCACAGCGAGACCCTAGCCAGTCCAATGGCTTGCTCATCTAGAGTAGAGGAGCACTACAAAAGCCCGCTTTACTCCACCATACAAGACACTGCAGCATCAACAGAGCAGGAAGGTGCTGGTTGTGTGACTGAGGCCAGTGCGGGTGATAGTCACATTACTGGTTCAGGGTTAAGTCCTGTGGGTGAATCTCTAGTTGGCGCTAGTGTAGAAGAGGGTCCCCTGGTAGATTTAGATGCAGGCAGACCATTAGGGACTTCAGTTCCTGAAGAAGTAAGTAATAAGTATGAAAGGACAGCATTTTATATGTGTACAAGTGTAACAGGACTACATTGGACTACAACCAGACATACAGTATCGGGTATGTCTGATTGAACTGGTTTCTATACCAATATTAGGCTGCTCAGTTGCTAATACCATACTTTATTATATAGACACGAGTGTTTTATTGGAAAATATACCGTGCGTAAAATCCATACGAAACTACATCTGGGACCTGAGTGGCGTATTTTCCATATCCTCACTAGTAAGGATATCGTTTGCGTCATTTCCCGCTTTTGCATGGTTGTTTGTGCAATTTCTCTTAAAACACTTGTGTCTAATATAATAAAAAGAAATTACACGGCGGCTTGAAGATATGGATTTTATTTTCTCGTGGTAAAAACAATATTTTACTCACTCGCGAAGCGCTCGTTCGTAAAATATTGTTTTTACCACTCGAAAATAAAATTCATATCTTCATGCCGCCGTGTAATATTCTCTCTGTATATACAGTTGAACCCTGCTATTTCAAAGTCGCTTTTCGAAATAGCCAATAGTAAATGACTGAAAAAAATATCCAAGGGGATTCGGCTTGACTTTGAAATAATGGGGACTTCGAATTAACCGAGTTTGAAATAGCGACGTTCGACTGTATATTCATATATTCCAAGTTTTAGTTGCACACTGAATATATGTGATACATAGCAACACAAGGATGTATTTGATCCCACAGGAACATGATGACCCACCGCTTTCAAGGCGTCCTACTCTCAGTAAGTCTCCACCACCCTCCGCCTCAAGTGGCAACCAAGCAGCGTTCACGGCAAACAGCCAGGTGTATGGTGGCTTCAACAATCATGTTGAAGATAATCCAGTTTATCAGGACAGCGATCAGTTGTAAGTACTTATTGTACTCTTTGTATGCATGCATAAAAGTCATACTTGCAATATATAACTTGTCATACTTAAAAACATTTTTGTTCATACGCAAATTTAGTGAATACGACCCCAGGTCCTTAGAAATGCACTTCCGTCAACTAAAATTTGCTCTACGCTCCATAAATTGTTGTACCTATGGTTTTCAACTAACCTCTCTATTGCTTCGTCTGTTTCTAGTGCCCCTGGACCTCCAGATTACATGTACGACTCTCCATCAAAATGGGAGGGTGAGCCCACGCTTGAGCCGCCGCCTATTGATAACAATGTGGGTGTACCCGTGCGGGCCTTGTATGACTTTGAAGGACAGGAACAGGATGAGCTGTCGTTCAAGGAGGGTGACATTATAACAAAACTGTCAGAGAGTGATGACCAGGGATGGTGTCAAGGGCGGTTCCAGGGCAAAGAAGGCCATTTTCCTGATGCCTATGTTGAGCTTGTTTGAGGATTGTTGTTTCGTTTAGCTCACAGAATATGTACATGCATCAATTCCAGTGGTGGGCATCGTGTAATTCCCGTTATACAAGTGGATGAACCCTGCCTCAGTCAAAAACATGTTATTATTACTTTATGACCATGGAATTGGGTGTTTCTTCCTTTCCAAGAAGTCAAGAAACAACATGGTCTGAGGATGAGAGAGGCAGAAAAGCATTGATTGAGGCTGATGGCATGAACAGCTGCACATAACTTCTCACTTTTCTTGTAAAGGTGAACTTCACCTGCTTTGTCTTGTATAAACACCAGTCATTCATATTTACACATACACACAAACTCACAGCAGGCAGTTATGATCAGTAAGTTCAGTAAGACTGTCAGTAAAATAATTTTAAAGGAAGTACTATCTAGCAAAACTTTAAAAACACTGATCTACTCTTAATGCTCATTGTCCAGAGGTTTCCTTGGGTTTTGCTACAGTACACAGTGCAGCCTTTATTTTAATACTTTCAAGTGTTAGGAGAATCTTGATAGTCTGACCAACTCAAACAGATGTCATTTTCTGTGTTGCAATAGTGGGACTTAAAAGCTTGCGTGCTGTCCTCCTTCACTGATTGGCCAATGCAGGTTAGGCCGTTTCAGCCAACTACTGTAAACATGGTTTTGCACTTTGGGGCGTTATAATAGTCTACAAAGGTGAACAATAACACTATTTTTGACAACTCAACAAACTAGTGCTTTTGGGAAATGTATTTACTGTCAGTGCTGGTTTTGCTTTATCTTGTTACGTTTACAGGTAGATCAATATGTTGGAAGTTACAGAAGACTTCCCTTGCTCCAGTTCAAGCTGGTCAGACTATCAATTCTCCAACAAAGGGGTATTACCCAGTTTGTACCTGTTTGCAGTGTCAGAGTCCATTTGATTTGTCGCATTTAAAAATAGTTGTGTAGGAAACACATTTCACAAAGTACTCCATCAGTTCTGTCAGCATGATGAAGAGAATATTCCAAAATTTTAGCCAGTAAAAACATGGATTTTCCTGCTTCTTTGTGTGACAAAACATACAGTAGCTGTATACATATGATGGGACAGGGGCAAAATCTGTCTGTTTTTACAGGCTTAGTAAAGTTTAGGTTAGTTTAGCATTGCAATTTCCTTCCTGGGGACACATATTTCAGAACAAAAAATATTTAGATATTGCAATAATTTAACTCGGTTTAGACCCTGAGAAATTTGAGAAAGTTTGCCAGGTTTTAGGAAAATCTCAGTGCTTGATGTATTAAATATTGCTGTACTCATTTTGATAAAAATAATATTATTGAAATGAGAAATATTTTGCTCATTTAACAATAGGACCTTTATGGAAACTTTGTCTTTCTGGGGAACAAGACAAAAAGTAGTCAAATATATTATTATCTGATATTCAGCAAAATATTAATTCAAGTGATATATTTAGTGTTTATAGATGCTTGGTTACTGTACTTAAATTTGTGAGCAGTACTATGGTTTCATCCTTGCACTAAAGCTTTGCAGTTGCTCAGCAGATTCAATATAATTTTAACAAATTAGTTTTGCACATTTAATATGCTGTATGTTTGTCCAGAAAATGTTTCAGGAAAGAATCTTCACTTGGTAATTTTACTTGCATGAGTGAGCTCTGTTTGAGATAACTGTGTTCAAGGAACAAGCAAATTAGAATATAATATGGCTCCATGAGAGTGGCATATTCAGTGCTTGGCATACCATTCTGGTTTTGTTATTGTTTTACAACTAAAAAAGGGTTGCATGTAGGATTTTAAAACTGGCTGGAAGAGTCCAAACCTCAGGTATATCCAACAACATTAGCCCACCTTTTAAATTTTAATATGTCAATTCTTGTTTATTTGTTTTGTGCTGTCCTTTTTGTTCCCACCCCTACCCCCTGAAAAATTCCTCAGACACTCCCTCCCACCCCTCTCTGATTATTCCCCGCCCCTCCCGTCTTTTCACAGTGATCTGCAGTGTGCAAGAGGACGGCCATTTCTTCGCTCACACAATATTAACTTTGCCCTGATCTGTGTGTGGCTTCTGCTCTGTTTATTTGCTGACACATTTGTCAGATCACAGGCCGACCTCCAACGTATTACTATTGATCACTGCCGGGTGTGTATGTTTATAGATCAACTTGGGCGGCGATTGATTGCCAGAACGTAAAGCAACAGAGTTTATATTGGATACTACAAAGGTATGTTGCATCTGATAACTTTTGGCATACGCGATATTATCCAGTTAGAAAGTGAACTATTGTATCTATAAAGTCGTTTGTAGCGGAATGCATCCACATCGACAAATTCAATAATTTATTCAGCTGTTTATTTAAGATTGAGATATACGATCGAGCATTTAACCCTGATACAAAACCAATCTACTATACACCTATATCAGCCCTTACCTAACGTTGGTGTGTATGTTTTTTGGCTGTATTACTATTGTTCTGTTAAAACTGCGTATACCATGTAACATAGTGTGCGTGTGACATTTTGTCGGCTTTCTTGTGACGTTTAAATACTGCATGCATGCTTGCTTAACAATTTCATTAAATATGCATCAAGTTATAAGTGCTGTAGTTTGTTGTACACTGTAATCGGCAGTGATACACTCCTTATGTGAACAGAGAATCGTCCTTCACACAGCACGCGCTCGGGTCATACTTTAAATGTCAATTAATAATTGTTACGTAAGTTGAACAGATTTATAGGTTTTCCGCGTGCTAATTTTTAAAGTCAGTGCAGCTTGAGTTTCATTCAACTCTCATGGTGCAAAAATAAATTTACATACCCTTTTCATTGTATGAAGTTCAAAGTTCAATGTTCGAATTTTTTTGCAGTCATGCAAGTGTCGGCTCATTTTCTTTTAGTCTTCCATCTAGAACTCAAACTTACAAGAAAGTAGGGTAGGAAAAGGCTGGGAATTTTCTTAAATTATCATCAGAAAAATGGTGTCTTTAATATCAGCTGCAACAGCTTTTCCTAATCTAATGGTTGGGACTAATGTACTATTATTGTATGTATTGATGCACAGCAGGTCAAACTGCAAAATTTGCATGTGAAGTAAACAATTTTTATCCACAGCTAAATTAACTCTTCTGATGTCTCAAATGAACTAATTTCATGTGACTTGGGTTCAGGAGTAAAATACCTTACTTGTTTTCTTGTTAGTCAAAAGTTTTTTTTTTTTTTTTTTTGTCCATACTCAACAAAAATGAAAATAACACAATCATGTAAACCATCTAAATCAGGGTGATGCTACTGCTTTTTGTGTGATAATTAGCATGACAGTTGCCATGCCAACACTTTCAAGCACTCGTTATTAGGCCCTGTTTTACATGGAAGAAGGGTGATTCTCCTAGAATGGTCACTCTTCTCTACTGAAATCCCTTGTTGCATTTACATGATAGGTAGGGTCACCCTACCCTCCTTGCTAGGGTAAACCCTCCCAGCAGGGACAACTTTTGACCATGTAGGGGTACCCTCCCAGGAGTGCCAATTTTAAAGGGACCAGGTGTCTGTCAGTTCCCACCATACTTTTTGCCCTTGGCAAGTTAGCCCTAGGGATAGCACTTGGCATGTAAAGGGGGGAGGGGGGGGCTATCTTTTGACCCTTCTAGAAGGGTCACCCTCCTTCTACCTACCTACCTCCTTGCATGACTCCTATACATGCCACCTATAATTGCATGACTACATTTACTACCTAGCTTGTGAAAAATCTTGTGAAATTTATTGCCCTGTGAAACAACTTGTTAACTTGGAATGCTCTTTTGGTAAAGTTGCTTCTATCATGTGCATAAGGAAAGTCCATTTCACGTGATTATGTGAAATACTACGTAAAAGACTCAGTGATCACATGACCCAGTAGTGCATACCGGTACAGTAATATTAACGGTCTACTCCTCAGGACGCTAGACGTAATTTGTGAATAAACACAATTACGGTTGGTTGACCAATTTTTTTAGTTCGGTTGTGAGATGTAACTCAATTTTTTGTCATCCAGGTGAGATGGCGCTTCGTGAGCACAAATTCGAGACCTTTTTCGAGCCCTTCAGGATCAAAGCTGTAGAGAAGTTGAAAATGACCTCACGAGCAGAGAGGATCAAGTACTTGAAACAAGCGAATTACAACTTGTATCTTCTGGACTCAGAGAACATTGTCATTGATCTGCTGACAGACTCTGGTACGGGCGCAATGAGTTCCGAGCAGTGGGCAGCGGTCATGCTTGCAGACGAGTCATACGCAGGCTCCCCTAGTTACCGGAAGTTTGAGAAAGTCGTCAAAGAGATCTTTGACTACCGTCATGTTATCCCTATCCACCAGGGGAGGGCTGCGGAGAGGATTTTGTTCCACTGCATGCTGAAGAAGGGTGACATAGTGCCTAACAACGCTCACTTTCCGACCACGTTGCACAACATCCAATCTCACGGAGGCCAAGCCATAAATTTGACAGCACTAGAAGCCCAGAGTCCCAAGTTTGCAGATTTCCCTTTCAAAGGAAACATGAACATTCCCAAACTCATCGACCTTCTGTCGAGCAAGGAGAGGGACCACGTGAGGCTCGTCATGATCACAATAACGAACAACATGATTGGTGGAGAACCCGTTTCCATGGAGAACATCAAAACGGTGTCGAAGTTGTGTCGTAGCAACGGAATTCCCCTTTTCTTCGACGCCTGCCGGTTTGCGGAGAACGCGTGGTTTATCAAGACGAAAGAGGACGGCTACGCGAACCGCACTCCGCTGCAAATCGCGCAGCAGATGTTCTCTTATGGCGATGGATGCATCATGTCGGCTAAGAAAGATGGCCTGGCAAATATGGGAGGATTCTTGGCGATGAACGACACAGAGCTTGCACAAAAGTGTATCAAGGAGACGATAATCACCGAGGGGTTTGTGACGTACGGAGGGATGGCAGGACGCGATTTGGAAGCGGTCGCCGTGGGTTTGAAGGAAGTGCTAGAGGAGGATTATCTCCGTTACCAAGTCGGTATTGTAAAGTTCCTGGCAGATCTCTTAGAAGAGCGCAACATTCCAATCTTAACTCCCCCGGGCGGACACGCGGTTTACATCGACGCCGGTGCGATGTTGCCGCACATTCCCCGCGATCAATTTCCCTCCTGGGCGCTGGGCTGTGCTCTATACATCGAGGGGGGAATCCGAGGGGCCGAAGTCGGAGGTGTGATGTTAAACAAGAGTCAGACGCTCTCCGAGTCCACCGGTAGCAAGGAAGGTGGCAAGGAGGAAGGTGACGCCAAGCCTGAAGATGGAGTCGACGGGGAAGATGAAGACGATGATGTCTTTGTTGATGAAGAAGAAGGACACGAAGAGTTGTTTCGCTTGGCAATCCCGCGCCGAACCTACACGGAATCTCACATCCGGTACGTAGCGGAAGTGTGTGAGTATGTCTTCAAAAACCGCACGCAGGTATGCGGTTACCGGATCACGTGGGCTCCACCGGAAATGCGTCAGTTCACTGCTCATCTGGAGCCCATTATTTTGGAACATCCACCGGGAAAAGAGGAAGTAGCCGAAGAGAAACCAGTTCCGGTGAGTGGCAGGAAGCCCTCAGCACGTCAGATCCTGAGATCCAGAAAAAACTCGTCGGCACACTTTGCCTGAAGATCCAAAAGGTGTTGAGTTGACCGTGTTAAGTTGTAGCTAGGCGAGCAGGCGTTTCAGCTTGTTTCAAATTACAATACTACATTAGCAATGGAACGTAAGTAATTCTCAGCTGAGCAATAGACCATTTTCGAGATGCCTGTTGCCTCTGTTTCAAAACGAGGTCTAGTGCGAAACCTTTCTTATGAAAATTAGTTTTGATTTTCGTACAAATCAAACTCATTTTCATAAGAATGGTTTTACACTAGGCCTCGGTTTGAAACAGGCAACAGTCATCTCGGAAATGGCTTATGTGTTATAATCAGTTCAATTATGGTCTATGTATGACGAAACAATTTGGTCAAGTGAGTGAGCGAGGAAAGTAGCAAACGACTGACTGAGTGACTAACTCACTCACCCGAGTTTACTGATTCTTTGACTAACTTTGATTCAGAGAGCCGAGAGAATGTTGTCGTGAATGAGTCAGGTAATTCAATGAGTGCGCAGTTGAAACTAGAAATTAAGGAGAGCGAGATAGTGAAAAAGTGGCTCGCAAAAACAACGAATCTACAGGCAATGATATCATTGATTTTTTATTTTTTGCCCTTTCTTCGAAGTGGCTAAGGTTTTTAAATCGCTAGAAAACAAAGGTAATGAAACTTCCCTGGTATACAGTGAACACTCAGTGCGATATTTAAACTATTATTGTGCTTTGTTAAAATTTATTGACATTTGAACCAAATGTAGGGCAAGGTAGTTAAATAAGTGGGCGATCTGAAGTGATTTTGAACAGAACTGTCTTAAAGTGAATTAAAGTGGAACAGAACTGTCTTCACACCACAGATAAATCATATGAATAGCATGCAAGCCTGGATACCTGAGAATATCGCAATCAGGTTTAGATTATGCTCCTGATTGACCAAGAATGTTACTAAACTTGTTTGGACCAATCCGAAAAGCAAACGCAAATCCAAAGCAATCAATAAACGGCTCTAACTATCTAACAGTAAAGGTTCAAGCGAAGTTTTCTTGTGAACAGTTTATGTTCCAGAAAATTTGATTGAGTATCGAGTCTACGTCTTAAGCTTCCTGGGAAAGTCTTGGTGTTTGAAATATATAACAAAGCAGTACCTTTTACTGGTATCGACTTTTTTCATTAACAGTACACTTTGTGTATAGTGCTTCCTACTCCTAATTATACCTTTTCTAAATGTAATTTACTCAATCATATGGTGTTTACTCCTCTTTCACTCCCACCTTCTCCCCGTTTCTATCATGATGATTGTGATGATGGTAATGTTTATGGAACGATGATTGTAATGTGATAACAACAATGATAACGACGACAATAATGGTGACGATTTGATGCGTATGATGATGACGATTTTGGTGGTGGTGGTGATGACGGCGGCGACGATAACGATGATCATAATAGCGATAATGATGATGACGATGATGGTAGTGACGATGACAATGACGATGATGATAATGATAATGATGACGATGATGGCGATAATGATGATGATGATGATGATGATGATGATGATGATGATGATGATGATGATGATGATGATGATGATGATGATGATGATGATGATGATGATGATGATGATGATGATGATGATGATGATGATGATGATGATGATGATGATGATGATGATGATGATGATGATGATGATGATGATGATGACGATGATGATAATGATAATGATGACGATGATGGCGATAATGATGATGATGACGATGATGGTGGTGACGATGACAATGACGATGATGATGATGATGATAATGATGATGATGACGATGATGATGATGATGATGATAATGATAATGATGACGATGATGGCGATAATGATGATGATGACGATGATGGTGGTGACGATGACAATGACGATGATGATGATAATAATGACCTGCTGTTGTAATCTCAGGTGAAACTGTCGAGATAGTTCCACGGCCCGTCAACTAAATTGTAGTGAAGGGCGTCGGTTGATAGACAAGGTGCGGAAACGCATCTGTAACTGCTCCAGCGTGGGTAATTCCTCCACATTCTCTGCCTCATCCTCACTCACAGGCACCGGCTCCAAATGCACAGTAAAGTGACGTAAAACCTCTGGGGCCCAAGTAATGCGGTAGCCGCACAGCTTCTTGCGGTGTTTCATCACGTACTCGCAAACCTCCGCCACGTACTTCAAATGCGACTCGGTGTACGTACGGCGTGGAATTGCCAAGCGGAGCAGCTCGCCAGAAGGCTCTTCCTCGAGCTCTTCCAGCACCTCCCCATCCTTCCCGGTCATAACACCGCCAATCTCCACGCAACGGATTCCGCCCTCCACATAAAGCGCGCAACCAAGGGACCAGGCCGGGAAGCGCTCACGAGCAATATGAGGTAACATGGCCGCCGCATCGATGTAGACAGCGTGTCCACCCGGAGGAAACAGAACCGGGATGCCCTTCTCCGCCAGCATGCTAGCCAAGAGATGCACAAAGCCGATCTGATAGCGGAGGTAGTCTTCTTCCAGCACTTCTCGTAAGCCTACGGCCATTGCCTCCAGGTCGCGTCCCGCTAGGCCCCCATACGTTACGAACCCTTCGGAGATGATCAGCTCTCGGCGACACTTGTCTGCCAGCTCTTCGTTGTTCATGCACAGAAATCCACCGATGTTGACAAGCCCGTTTTTCTTTGCGGACATGGTGCAGCCGTCGGCGTAAGAGAACATTTCTTTCGCGATTTGTCGCGGTGTCAGGTGCCCGTAGCCCTCCTCTCGCGTTTTGATGAACCAAGCGTTCTCGGCGAAGCGACAGGCGTCGAAGAATAGAGGGATTCCGTGAGTGCGACAAAGTTTGGAAACCGCTTTTATGTTCTCCATGCTGACTGGCCCTCCTCCAATGGCGTTGTTCGTGATGGTCAGCATCACCATGGGAACGTGAGCTTTCTTTTCAGAAGAGAGCAAGTCGACCAGTTTCTCCAGGTGCATGTCCCCCCTGAACGGCATACTCAGGTTGCTGTCCAGTGCGTCAGCGACAGGGAGGTTTACTGCCTTTGCACCACAGGCCTCGACATTTGCAAATGTAGTGTCGAAGTGTGAGTTGTTCGGTACTATATCACCAGGTTGTAGTGCACAGTGAAACAGGATGCGCTCGGCCGCACGCCCTTGATGGGTGGGAAGCACGTGCCGGAAGCCGAACACTTCCTTTACCACTTTCTCAAACCGGAAGTAGCTTGGTGACCCGGCGTAAGCCTCGTCTCCGCGCATGACGGCCGCCCACTGCTCGGAGCTCATGGCGCCCGTACCCGAGTCGGTCAGCAGATCAATCATGATGTTTTCGGAGTTGAGTTTGAAAGGGTTGTAGTTTGCGTCCTTCAGAAACTTGATTCTCTCTTCTCGGGTGGTGCTTTTGAACGACTCCACAGACTTGATCCTGAACGGCTCAAAGAAAGTTTTGAATTGGTGCTGTTGGAAATCCATGGAGCCGAGCTGTGAGGCAAAGAGGGAGTTAGTCGTTTAAGCACTCAGTAACACTCAGAACTATGGTTTGTCACATAGGAAATAGATTACACAGGGAGTGTTGTTTCAAATTATTTGCGGTCATTACCATGTCCCGGGTTCCTCTCTCTCTCGACAGCTCTGCCTGCGTGGGCCCTGGGCGCGGGACGCTCCGCCTCGCCCCCAGCCTCTCGCGGCCCACGCAGCCAGAGCTGCCGAGAGCGAGGAGGCTCTGGCACCCAGCATCCAAAACGGAACTGAAAATTTAACCCTTTCACTCCCAAGAGTGTCCAATTTCAATTTTCTCCGGTATTTTCTCACCACTTTCATGAAGTAAAGAAGAGAAGTTGACTAACGCTTTTGATACCTTGCTCAGATGAAAGCTGATTAAATTATCAATTCTTACTGCCTCATTCGTACACTTTTCCTTAATAGTAGTAAGAATTGATTGTTTATAAGAAACTATAAAGTGACTCTCTTCGTGTGCCATCTCAAGGCCCGATTATTTTAACTTCCCGACAGATAGTCTAACCACAGTGCTTTGCGCGTTCGTCTTCACAATTTTTGCGGCGCGCGCCCGCGTTTTATGGTGCTGACCAATTGCGAATGCGCAGTGCTTCATTCAGCTTTGTCAAGAAATCGTGCTGCGTCCGCTGTCAAGAGAGTGGAAATCGAACCAAAGAAGGAAAAAGTTCACCGAGCCTTCTTCCTGAAATCTTAATCTTTTTACTGCCAAAGGTAAGCCTATGCAAAAATCCGACGTTAACACTTTAATTGCTTTAATTAACCAACCACCCCCCCCCCCCCCCCCCCCCCCCCCCCTGGTAAAGTTATGGCTACAGTCATTTGAAAAGCTCTCAAAAACCCGCTCGGCCGTATCTAAGTGTATGGCTACAGAAAGATTCATCGAGCAAACGAGAGTGGCAAACTGAAAAACAACCCATGCCAAAATAGAAGTGTGATCACACGTGTGATTTTTTTGTTGGAAGTGTGATTCACGCTTTTAATCAAGCTTTATCACGCTTTTAATCACGCTTTATGAAGCGTGATTAAAAGCGTGAATCACGCTCTTAAATTTTAAAAGCGTGAATCACGCTTTAAATCACGCTTTAAATCACACTTTTTCACACTTTTAATCACGCTTTGTAAAACGTAATTAAAGCGTGAATCACGCTTTTAAATTTTAATAGAGTGTGATTCACGCTTTCAATCACGCTTACAATCACGCTTTGTTAAGTTGACAGTTGCGGTTTTAAGTTGAGAACGCAAAACAAATTACCCGATGGCTTGTATGTAAGAAATCGACTTACTTGGGCTCGATGTGTGAAAGCTAGACGCCGTAAAGGCATTTGAAGCTGACGTTTGAGCACAGGCTGCTCGTCGGAGCAAATAACTTGACAGCCGGTCGAAGTCACACATTCAGCGCGTAAAATTAATATCGATCGATGATTTTCCGTGTTGCTGGCGAAAGTCTGAACTGGTCGAATCGTTTACCAAAACTTCAATCAGGCATTTTCCTCGATGCTTCAGCGATATAAAACGAAAAAATATGCTAATTCAACGTCTCCTTCGCGGTCAGCCGCTAAACCGCATGTTTATAACATGAGAAGACGGTCAGAGTCACCGCCCACGGAGAGGAGAGGCATGCAAGTCGAATCTCATAGACTTGACAGGGTTTTCAAAATGTATTTTCTGTTGATACAAATACGTAACTGCAACAATTTTTCAAATGGTAAAAATTGCGAACGATCTATAAATATATGCGACGTGATCGAAAACAGCACGTCTCAAATTACGACAGCTACTGTCACTTTGAAAGAGTTAAATTACATCTTTCCGAACACACATTACATTGACGAAAGCAACAAGTGTACATTTCACCGCGGCCTCGCAATGTGCAAATCAACGTAAAAGACGAATGTGCAATTCACTATTAATCTTACTTACAGTTCACTAAGAAATTTAATGACTCATCCACAATCTGGATTATATTATCGCCAACATTGAACAATACATTATCAAATGTGCGTATTTTCTGACCTTTTGCTTGCTTTGCGTTTCTGAAAGACGGGCTGTTTTTTTTCCTCAAACTGTCAACGGTCTTCTGCTGTCCAGTTCAGTCACACCAAGTTGTTCCATATGGCCAACGATATATAGTTCTTCGCAAACTCAAGTAAGCCCAGTTTGCCTTTTTCTACGGTTCCCGAACGTTTTCAAGGCTCGTACGTGCTTAAACGCCCAGGAAATAGAAAACCCATCTCTCTGTCATGCCTCGATCAACTCACTGAATGAAAATGGCCGACCAAGCGTCGTATTTTGGCGCCCCACAACAATGAGCTTCTGATTGGTCAATGTGCAACATGTGACTAGCACCAGTGCCTGCTCAGTCATTCTGCTTCAAAGTGTGATTTCAAAGTGTGATTTGTAGTGGTAATCATTGGTGTGCGAATTTAATTAACGATTAATAGTGCGAGTAATGTTTGAAAATTCTAACAAAATAACATGAGTCCGCAGGACGAGTGTTATTTGTGGAATTTTCAAACATTACGAGCACTATTAATCGTTAATTAAATGAGCACACCAATGATTACTAGTTAATAATATAGATGCAAAAATAAACAAGGTGAAGGAAGCAATTCCAAAGCAAAACCAACAGTCAATCAATGTCAAACGCGCGACTTCTTATTGGACTCTGAAAATTCACGCTGTGAAAATTTGCGTAACGCAAAACTCAAGTCAACGAGGATCACTGTCTTGAATAGCCTTGAATGAAAGACTGAGTTTACCCTGAGTTTTGCTGTGGAACTCGTTATGAATGAAAGTCACCGAACAACAGCACCGCTGAAACTGGCATAACTGGCTGCCGAAAATCTCAGAAAGGAAGAGAAGCCTGAGTTTACGGCAAGTATATAGAGATTACTTCATGGAAAGTGCGCGCGTACGGTTTTTATTCACGAGTTGTGAAGTATCATAAAACGAACGAGCGAGGCTTTGCGAGCGAGTGAGTTTTATGATACGAAACAACGAGTGAATAAAAACTGTACAAAGCACTTTCCATGATGTTTTCTGTTTATTATATACATACTGAGACATTTATGATGGGACCGGGAAACCCTTTAAAAGTAGTGAAAAATCGTCGTTCGCAGCTTGTGATTGGACGAACGATTTTTTTCACGTGTGAAAAGCGTCGTTCGCGGCCTCTCATTGGCTAGAACTATTTGCGTACGAAATTTTACGATATGGCTTTTTCGTGAGTATGTCTCAGTATGTATATAATAAATAGTTATATTTACTTAGCGAAGATTAAGAAACCGTTGAAGCTGCTGTTCAGTGAAAAAATTGCTATCGTATCGTGAAGGCTTCAAGCTTCAATAATAAAGTTCTGCAAAAAAGCCGATCGACACACTCGCGAACATTGAGCGGCTAAACTTTCACAAACAAGCTTTTCAGCAGAAGAAACTGGATCGAAACTACAGAAATCAACTTACGAAATTTACTGATCACGACCTGTCGATGATCTCTGAAGTTTCAGACTATTCCCGCTGCGGATGACTTGGCACTTTGCTGATCTCCAAACATAACTTGACTTCGGACTCGTAGATTTCCACTTTCATTTGACGATAATTCTGCCAGCTCCTCCCCGAATTTCTTACAGGCATTTTCATCCATGTTTTAGAGTCGATTTCGTGCGTTTGAATTTCCCAGTTTAAACTTTTATGGCTGCTTTGTTTATGTTTTGGGAATCTCTCGCTCTTGGCCACCATTTTTTCTCGATGCAAAAGTTGAGCTCGCGTGATTGTCATGGCAACGAAGTGTACAAAATCAATTAATCTGTGCAATTAACTCTGATTAACCTTTTTTGCACACTTGCACACTATTATTTAAATATAACAGCCCTGTTCTCAGCCAATCAGAATCGAGTATTTTTGCATCTATATTATTAGTGTTATTATCACACTTTGCATTTCACACTTCTCAAAGTGTGATTTTTTACAAATCACACTTCAGAAGTGTGATTAAAAGCGTGAAAATGTGTGATTTAATAAATCACACTTCTAATCACACTTCAGAAGTGTGATCACACTTCTATTTTTGCATGAGAAGCATGAAGCAAATTTCTTCCGGTGAAAAATTTAATCAGCTTGGAACCAAAGCGAATTGTTCATTGTGGGTTTGGCAAACATTTACATTATTTACGGCGATTTTGTCTGAACAAGAAACCCTGCGCCGATGCTCAACAAATATCATTTTAAATTGCATCCGATTCCGCGATTGCTAATACAAGAATTGATTACACATCAGAAGAGCGTATTTAAACAACTATATGATTTTCGCTGGGGTTATAACATATTTGGTTTATACAACTTGGCTCCAAAAAGTTAAATTATGCAATTTTTGTTATGGTTTTAGGGCAACAATTTTCTGTCATTATCCGCATATCGGTTAAAGTCATTAAGGGGCAACTTGATAGGAAATAATTACCTATCGGTCTGCTAAAAAAATGACATATTTTAATCTCAGGCTTGTTCTGTACTTTTACCGCTAACCTTGCCGCTAGCATAGTTGTGACAGTCGTTCGTACTGTATTTATGCACACAACAATTAATTTTTCTTTATATTTAGGTACTTTAGTTCTGCCCAATTTATGCGAAATTTTCAGCGAAGAATATTACGCTTTGGAAAGTTTAACTGAAAAAGGTTAGAAAATATTACCTCAAAGGAACGTCGGCAATGCAGATAATTAAAACAAGTGAAACTCGCACCGCTATTCGAGACTTTGAGAAAAAATGCCATGAAATTCGGCCACTGCAGTAGAGTTTGAATAGTCAGTTAATTTTTATAGTCAGAAGCAAGACACCTTATATTCTCTTGTTAGAAGCTGTTTTTGAGCTCTCGCGCGGATCCAGACACAAGAAAAAAGAAACAAATCAATTAAAAGACGAACCTTATCAGGGGAAGAAGATGAATGCAGCTTGCTTCTGGCTTTGTCCGTTTCTTGATTCACTGCCCACTGTTTTTTCAGTATCAAATTTCCTGGAGTTTCCATTGTCCTCAAGTGCCTTGCAAACTACCGACCCTCGCAAAAGCCCGGAAACTGTCAGTAACTGACGTTATTACCAACGACAACCATGGGTCCTGATAATTTGCATAAACTTTGTAGCAAAAGGGCGTCTTCACACTTGCACCTTCACCGGGATTGGTCAGCTCGTACTTAGATAGCCAAATATGGAAAAAGTATGCCCACTGGCTAATTTGCTCCTTGAAAAACACAATCAACACTTCGACGCCATCCGGAACATAGATTGTCATCCCGTACACACGTGAGGCTCGTCATGATCACAATAACGAACAACATGATTGGTGGAGAACCCTTTTCCATGGAGAACATCAAAACGGTGTCGAAGTTGTGTCGAAGGAACGGAATTCCCGTTTTCTTCGACGCCTGCCGGTTTGCGGAGAACGCGTGGTTTATCAAGACGAAAGAGGACGGCTACGCGAACCGCACTCCGCTGCAAATCGCGCAGCAGATGTTTTCTTATGGCGATGGATGCATCATGTCGGCTAAGAAAGATGGCCTGGCAAATATGGGAGGATTCTTGCGTGTAAAGTTAGCTATATCCCATTCAAACTCAACACCGTTTGGTTTTTCTGGAATATGCACGGGTAAACTGGATTTCAGGGAACGATTTTTGGCTGGCGTTCAAAAGTTCATCGTCATAAGCGTAAACAAATGTTTAATGCATTCAATTATATTTAGTGGACATCGCTACGGGATTGCAAATAACTCTGTCGCCGCTAATTATTTAGTCCCGACGAACTTTCTGTGGCAACACGAAGTACCTCTGGGAAGATACCAGGCCAAAAACGAACACCAAAGCCATGACGAACTTTAGCCGTAAACAATGATGATTGAGCCCCGGTATTTCCGGAGTGTTGTAACGCATTAATTCTTTATAGTAAAAGCATCAAAGAACAGATTTCCCGCAATCACACACACTGAATACTCTTATGATAAAATGGCTCCAGAGAAACTCGATTCAGTCCCCCACAATTCCCAACCCCCACCCCCTCTCAAACACACACACACACACACAATGCAACCCTGTTTGCTGTTTTTTGCTTAGTGATTTTATTGTTTGTCCACCTCTTCAGCAAGGCAATACATAACGAAAAAAGAAAAAAACAATGTCTAAAACGGTCGAAAACTCGACAGGAGACTACATACCAAACTTGAAATCGAAACGGCTGTAACAATTTCCTATTTGTGACAGAGTAATAGGAGATTATAAAAATGTAATCCATCATCTTTTGTTCATACAATAAAAGCCGCAGTCGGCAATTAGCCTTGACTTCGTTAAACAACTCGAGTGTGGCCAGTGAATTGCTCGTTACTTGTGTGTAAAAGTTAACTGCATTTAATCCAAACTCAACGCCGTTTGGTTTTGCGGAACATGCACGGATAAACTAGATTTTAGGGGCGGAAGCTTTAGAATAGCCGTAGACAAATGTTTGATGGATACAGCTGCGGGATTGCAAATATCTCTGTCGCCGCTAGGTATTTAGTCCCGAAGAAACCTTCTGTGGCCACACGAAATACTTGTGAGAAGATAACAGGCCGAAAACGGAAACCAAAGCTACCATGAGCTTTAGCCGTAAAACAATGGCGATTTATTCTTTACTCTGTACATGACATCTGTTGGCTCATAAAATTCTTCTGCTTATCGCACAATGCCGGTTGAAATGTTTCTTCCATTCGATTATGTAGCCTTTGTTTCGCAGTGCATCCGATTCCGCAATTGCTAATACAAGAATTGATTACACATCAGAAGAGCGTGTTTAAATAACTATGATTTTTCCTGGGGTTATAACATATTTGGTTTATACAACTTGGCTCCAAAAAGTTAAATTATGCAATTTTTGTTATGGTTTTAGGGGAACAATTTTTTGTCATTATCCGCATATCGGTTAAAGTCATTAAGGGGCAACTTGATAGGAAATAATTACCTATCGGTCTGCTAAAAAAATGACATATTTTAATCTCAGGCTTGTTCTGTACTTTTACCGCTAACCTTGCCGCTAGCATAGTTGTGACAGTCGTTCGTACTGTATTTATGCACACAACAATTAATTTTTCTTTATATTTAGGTACTTTAGTTCTGCCCAATTTATGCAAAATTTTCAGCGAAGAATATTACGCTTTGGAAAGTTTAACTAAAAAAGGTTAGAAAATATCACCTCAAAGGAACGTCGGCAATGCAGATAATTAAAACAAGTGAAACTCGCACCGCTATTCGAGACTTTGAGAAAAAATGCCATGAAATTCGGCCACTGCAGTAGAGTTTGAATAGTCAGTTAATTTTTATAGTCAGAAGCAAGACACCTTATATTCTCTTGTTAGAAGCTGTTTTTGAGCTCTCGCGCGGATCCAGACACAAGAAAAAAAAAAACAAATCAATTAAAAGACGAACCTTATCAGGGGAAGAAGATGAACGCAGCTTGCTTCTGGCTTTGTCCGTTTCTTGATTCACTGCCCACTGTTTTTTCAGCATCAAATTTCCTGGGTTTTCCATCGTCCTCAAGTGCCTTGCAAACTACCGACCCTCGCAAAAGCTCGGAAACTGTCAGTAACTGACGTTATTACCAACGACAACCACGGGTCCTGATAATTTGCATAAACTTTATAGCAAAAGGGCGTCTTCACACCGTTTGGCTCTGTGGAATATGCACGGATAAACTGAATTTTAGGGAACGATTTTTGGCTGGCGTTCATAAGTTCATCGTCATAAGCGTAACCAGCACGCCAGCTTTTCAGCAAATGAATTTGTCACAGAAAATTTGCCCAAATTTTCTCATGTACGCGAGCAAAAAAATCTTGTCACAGAAAAGTTGTCATAGAAAACGTGCTCGTTTGCATGGGGCTTTACATTCCTCGCTTTCAATTTTATATTTGATACAGAGCACGAATACTCGAAAGCCTGATAAAAGAAACGCATTCAGTTAATAAAAGAAACAGATAAGTATTGAAGCGAAGGCTGGATTAATCGTGGCCTCTGATTAGAAATAAGTGTTCGAAGTCAAACTGTCAGAATCGACTGTGCATAAAAAATGTCACGCATTTCTCAGCTTCTCTTGCCGGCTGACCCTTTTTTAGCTCCTAAGCTCAAAATGAAGAGTCGCTCAACCTTTAAGAAGCAAGTGTATAAGTGTTGTAATGATAATTTATAGTTTAATCAGGTTTCATTTGAGCAAGATGTCAAAAGCCAAGTTCTCTATACTGTGTGATATTTTTCTGGTGAGAAACTGGAAGTCTCTCTTGGAAGTTCCGCTCTTGTCCCTACTTCCATTTTAGTATATTCTGGTCTCGACGCAACTCACGCCACGAGCTCACTGGCAACGCCAGTCTAGTTTGAAATTACAATACTACATTAGCAATGGAACGTAAATAATTCTCAGCTGAGCAATAGACCATTTTCGAGATGCCTGTTGTCTCTGTTTCAAAACGAGGTCTAGTGCGAAACCTTTCTTATGAAAATTAGTTTTGATTTTCGTACAAATCAAACTCATTTTCATAAGAATGGTTTTACACTAGGCCTCGGCCTTCGAGGCAACAGTCATCTCGGAAATGGCTTATTGTGTTATAATCAGTTCAATTATGGTCTATGTATGACGAAACAATTTGGTCAAGTGAGTGAGCGAGCAAAGTAGCAAACGACTGACTCACTCACCCAAGTTTACTGATTCTGTAGGTTGGTTGTGATCGTCCGGGTTAGAGTAGTCTCCAGAAAAACTGTTGTTGGTGACCGACGTTTCGACTACCTGAGCGGAAGTCATCTTCAGAGTCAAGTGAAAGTATTCGTCAGATGGCGGTATATATGTCTCTGGTTGTTGAAGTGATTGGTCCGTTATGTCGGCCTATGGTTGGTCGAGTCGGCTTGGTTGTGTTCCGTTATTGGTCAGTTGATGTTCTGTTGTCCTGTTGATTTGTCTATTGTTCGTTCGGTTGTGTTTGATGTCATCTATCAGTCGTTTGTAAGGTGCCGTTAAATTAGAACGGAAACCACTCAACAGATGCCACCAATTACCGACACCGTACAAACGACTGATAGATGACATCAAAGCCGAGAGAATATTGTCGTGAATGAGTTAGGTAATTCAGTGAGTGCGCAGTTGAAACTAGAAATTAAGGAGAGCGAGATAATGAAAAAGTGGCTCGCAAAAACAACGAATCTACAAGGCAATGAGGCAATGATATCATTGATTTTTTTATTTTTTGTCCTTTCTTCGAAGTAAGTGGCTAAGGTTTTTAAATCGCTAGAAAACAAAGGTAATGAAACTTCCCTGGTATACAGTGAACACTCAGTGCGATATTTAAACTATTATTGTGCTTTGTTAAAATTTATTGACATTTGAACCAAATGTAGGGCGATCTGAAGTGAGTTTGAACAGAACTGTCTTAAAGTGAATTAAAGTGGAACAGAACTGTCTTCACAGCACAGGTAAATCATATGAATAGCATGCAAGCCTGGATACCTGAGAATATCGCAATCAGGTTTAGATTATGCTCCTGATTGACCAAGAATGTTACTAAACTTGTTTGGACCAATCCGAAAAGCAAACGCAAATCCAAAGCAATCAATAAACGGCTCTAACTATCTAACAGTAAAGGTTCAAGCCACGTTTTCTTGTGAACAGTTTATGTTCCAGAAAATTTGATTGAGTATCGAGTCTACGTCTTAAGCTTCCTGGGAAAGTCTTGGGTTTGAAATATATAACAAAGCAGTACCCTTTACTGGTATCGACTTTTCTCATTAAACAGAACACTTTGTATATAGTGCTTCCCACTCCTAATTATACCCTTTCTAAATGTAATTTACTCAATCATATGGTGTTTACTCCTCTTTCACTCCCACCTTCTCTCCTCCTTTCTATCATGATGATGGTGATGTTTATGGAACGATGATTGTAATGTGATAACAACAATGATAATAATGACGACGACGACGATAATGGTGACGATTTGATGCGTATGATGATGACGATTTTTGGTGATGACGGCGGCGACGATAACGGTGATGATAATGGCGATAATGATGATGATGATGATGATGATGATGATAGTTCCACGGACCGTCAACTAAATTGTAGTGAAGGGCGTCGGTTGATAGACAAGGTGCGGAAACGCATCTGTAGCTGCCCCAGCGTGGGTAATTCCTCCACATTCTCTGCCTCATCCTCACTCACAGGCACCGGCTCCAAATGCGCAGTAAAGTGACGTAAAACCTCCGGGGCCCAAGTAATGCGGTAGCCGCACAGCTTCTTGCGGTGTTTCATCACGTACTCGCAAACCTCCGCCACGTACTTCAAATGCGACTCGGTGTACGTACGGCGTGGAATTGCCAAGCGGAGCAGCTCGCCGGAAGACTCTTCCTCGAACTCTTCCAGCACCTCCCCATCCTTCCCGGTCATAACACCGCCAATCTCCCCGCAACGGATTCCGCCCTCCACATAAAGCGCGCAACCAAGGGACCAGGCCGGGAAGCGCTCACGAGTAATATGAGGTAACATGGTCGCCGCATCGATGTAGACAGCGTGTCCACCCGGAGGAAACAGAACCGGGATGCCCTTCCCCGCCAGCATGCTAGCCAAGAGATGTACAAAGCCAATCTGATAGCGGAGGTAGTCTTCTTCCAGCACGTCTCGTAACCCTACGGCCATTGCCTCCAGGTCGCGTCCCGCTAGGCCCCCATACGTTACGAACCCTTCGGAGATGATCAGCTCTCGGCGACACTTGTCTGCCAGCTCTTCGTTGTTCATGCACAGAAATCCACCGATGTTGACAAGCCCGTTTTTCTTTGCGGACATGGTGCAGCCGTCGGCGTAAGAGAACATTTCTTTCGCGATTTGTCGCGGTGTCAGGTGCCCGTAGCCCTCCTCTCGCGTTTTGATGAACCAAGCGTTCTCGGCGAAGCGACAGGCGTCGAAGAATAGAGGGATTCCGTGAGTGCGACAAAGTTTGGAAACCGCTTTTATGTTCTCCATGCTGACTGGCTCTCCTCCAATGGCGTTGTTTGTGATGGTCAGCATCACCATGGGAACGTGAGCTTTCTTTTCAGAAGAGAGCAAGTCGACCAGTTTCTCCAGGTGCATGTCCCCCCTGAACGGCATACTCAGGTTGCTGTCCAGTGCGTCAGCGACAGGGAGGTTTACTGCCTTTGCACCACAGGCCTCGACATTTGCAAATGTAGTGTCGAAGTGTGCGTTGTTCGGTACTATATCACCAGGTTGTAGTGCACAGTGAAACAGGATGCGCTCGGCCGCACGCCCTTGATGGGTGGGAAGCACGTGCCGGAAGCCGAACACTTCCTTTACCACTTTCTCAAACCGGAAGTAGCTTGGTGACCCGGCGTAAGCCTCGTCTCCGCGCATGACGGCCGCCCACTGCTCGGAGCTCATGGCGCCCGTACCCGAGTCGGTCAGCAGATCAATCATGATGTTTTCGGAGTTGAGTTTGAAAGGGTTGTAGTTTGCGTCCTTCAGAAACTTGATTCTCTCTTCTCGGGTGGTGCTTTTGAACGACTCCACAGACTTGATCCTGAACGGCTCAAAGAAAGTTTTGAATTGGTGCTGTTGGAGATCCATGGAGCCGAGCTGTGAGGCAAAGAGTGAGTTAGTCGTTTAAGTACTCAGTAACACTCAGAACTATGGTTTGTCACATAGGCTATAGATTGCACAGGGAGTGTTGTTTCAAATTATTTACGGCCATTACCATGCCCTGGGCTCCTTTCTCTCGACAGCTCTGCCTGCGTGGGCCCTGGGCGCGGGCCGCTCCGCCTCGCCCCCAGCCTCTCGCGGCCCACGCAGCCAGAGCTGCCGAGAGCGAGGAGGCTCTGGCACCCAGGATACCATATCCAACATCCAAAACGGAACTGAAAATTTAACCCTTTCATTCCCAAGAGTGTCCAATTTCAATTTTCTCCGGTATTTTCTCACCACTTTCTTGACTAACGCTTTTGATACCTTGCTCAGATGAAAGCTGATTAAATTATCAATTCTTACTGCCTCATTCGTACATTTTTCCTTAAGAGTAGTAAGAATTGATTGTTTATAAGAAACTATAAAGTGACTCTCCTCGTGCGCCATCTCAAGGCCCGATTATTTTAACTCCCCGACAGATAGTCTAACCACAATGCTTTGCGCGTTCATCTTTGCGGCGCGCGCCCGCGTTTTATGGTACTGACCAATATTGCGAATGCGCAGTGCTTCATTCAGCTTTGTCAAGAAATCGTGCTGCGTCCGCTGTCAAGAGAGTGGAAATCGAACCAAAGAAGGAAAAAGTTCACCGAGCCTTCTTCCTGAAATCTTAATCTTTTTACTGCCAAAGGTAAGCATATGCAGAAATCCGACGTTAACACTTTAATTGCTTTAATTAACCAAAGACCCCCTGGTAAAGTTTTGCCTACAGTCAGTTGAAAAGCTCTCAAAAGCCCGCTCGGCCGTATCTAAGTGTATGGCTACAGAAAGATTCATCAAGCAAACGAGAGTGGCAACTGAAAAACAAGCATAGCAAATTTCTTCCGGTGAAAAATTTAATCAGCTTGAACCAAAGCGAATTGTTCATTGTGGATTTGGCAAACATTTACATTGTTTACGAGAATTTCGTCTGAACAAGAAACCCTGCGCCGATGCTCAACAAATATCATTTTAAATTGCATCCGATTCCGCAATTGCTATTACAAGAATTGATTAAACATCAGAAGAGCGTGTTTAAATAACTATGATTTTCGCTGGGGTTATAACATATTTGGTTTATACAACTTGGCTCCAAACAGTTAAATTATGCATTTTTTGTTATGGTTTTACGCAGCAAATTTCTGTCATTATCCGCATATCGGTCAAAGTCATTAAGGGGCAAACTTGATGGGAAATAATTACCTATCGGTCTGCTAAAAAAATGACATATTAATATCAGGCTTGTTCTGTACTTTTACCTCTATAGTTGTGACAGTCGTTCGTACTGTATTTACGCACACAACAATTAATTTTCTTTATATTTAGGTACTTTAGTTCTGCCCAATTTATGCGAAATTTTCAGCGAAGAATATTATGCATTGGAAAGATTAACTGAAAAAGGTTAGAAATTATCTGGATCATTTTTCTTATTTGTGGAGGTGAGAAGTACTGTATATGCAAAGTAAGGTTTAGAACTGCATTAATTTTACTGTTAGTGAACACTAAGGCCCTTAATATCACCTCAAAGGAACGTCGGCAATGCAGATAAACAAATGAAACTCGCACCGCTATTCGAGACTTTGAGAAAAAATGCCATGAAATTCGGCCACTGCAGTAGAATTTGAATAGTCAGTTAATTTTTATAGTCAGAAGCAAGACACCTTATATTCTCTTGTTAGAAGCTGTTTTTGAGCTCTCGCGCGGATCCAGACACAAGAAGAAAAAAAAAACAAATCAATTAAAAGACGAACCTTATCAGGGGAAGAAGATGAACGCAGCTTGCTTCTGGCTTTGTCCGTTTCTTGATTCACTGCCCACTGTTTTTTCAGTATCAAATTTCCTGGGTTTTCCATCGTCCTCAAGTGCTTTGCAAACTACCGACCCTCGCAAAAGCCCGGAAACTGTCAGTAACTGACGTTATTACCAACGACAACCACGGGTCCTGATAATTTGCATAAACTTTGTAGCAAAAGGGCGTCTTCACACTTGTACCTTCACCGGGATTGGTCAGCTCGTACTTAGATAGCCAAATATGGAACAAGTATGCCCGCTGGCTAATTTGCTCCTTGAAAAACACAATCAACACTTCGACGCCATCCGGTACACAGATCGTCTAAAAGTTGCTCTTGAGCCTTTGCCATTTCATCTGCTCTTTAATTTCACAGCGATGTATTCATCAATGCGTACTTTTTTTGTGACGAGCTTCGCTTTCACGCCCGTTCACCCAGCGCAAGCACAAAATTCTATAAATTACAATAAACTTACGCAAAATAATTTTCTTTTTCGTTGTGCTTGCGCTTGTACAATTGCGTCGCTCGCTTTTTACGGACGTATATCTCTTGTGCTTTCGTGCGATATTGATCCAGCGCTCGTTTCAAGGGTGGATAGAAGTGTTAACGAGGAGAACATTTGCCTATTTTTCGCAGTGTTTAGATGCAGCGCAATTGTATCCATTGTTATACAACAAATATCGCGGATGTTGCATTAGGTGCTAAGTGACACGTAGAGGAACAGTCGCCTTGACATGATGATAAATGATGACAGATGGTCCTTACACATGAACATCTGGACGGTTCTGATACAGCCTGATGAGCAAGCCGAGTCAGCAAACTGACAAATAATAAAAAATGGCACTTTCGTTAAATTTGCACGCGCGAGAAGACAAGCGTTGCTGAATTTTCTCCCAAAGAAATAATGACAAAATAAACTCACGAAAATGAAAGAAATAAACCCGATAACTCTCATAAACAAGTAGAATCTTTGAATCGTTTTTCACCTGAGTGAGTGGACGATATAATTTCCCAATCTCTTTACTTTCGTTACAGCAGCCAGCTTGCGAAAATTAGTCTGTCTGTGGAAGCAGACTATAAAGATTCAAGTAGTCAAAACGTCAGTCACCAACAGCAGTATTCCTGGAGACTACTTTAACCCGGACGATCAAAACCAACATACTGAAGCAGATTATTTTAATTACTCATCACTCGGTCGGGCTTTCAAAATAAACTCGAACCAATGAGAAAGGACTAGCCCAACACTGAGAGTAAGGAGAAGTGTGAAATCAGTTGCGCGGCAGCTTGCGTATTCATAGAGCTGATGGAGCTAGCGAGAAGCCGTCGACAGAAAATAAAAGAACTAATTCTTTGCTCCTTCCTCTAACCTTAACCCTATCCCCATTATCTTTGAACTTTGAAATTGTTCTCGGATTGTCTTTGGTCTCTGGTAAGCGACCACCTTACGTGGCCCCCAGTAAGTTGAAAGTAGGAATCATGCATCCCGCTTTAAAGGTACATCGCGCGGATCAAACACTGACATGTGTAATGTGCTGTGACAAGACAAAGGTTGATTTTCTACAATTAGCCTTTTAAAAAAGTCATTCAAAGCCGCATTACTTGATATCCTGTAACTCAAAAGTGGGCCTTCGTTCGACGCAGTGGTCGCCAACGGGAAGTTCCGATAATGTAAAATTATAATGAGCAATAATAATATAATGCAAAATTGTAAATATGTATGTAGTTTGTAATATGTAAAGTATGTAATTCTGCCTCGTATAACACGTAGTTGTGGATTACGGTAAAGTTGGACTGATTTTTGAGCTGGAAGCGACTGTTATGTGACTGTTAAAAATGTACAAGACAGGTATAGCGCTGCAACAAAAATGGATGGCATTCTATGACACGGAAGGAAAATAACAACCAGCAGAGCAGACACAAGATTTTTATTGAATCTGCTACCCTTTGTTGACAGTTCCGCCAACTAGAGTAAAGGGATTTTATTTAACGTCGGTAGTTTCGTCAGTTCTGAGAACTGTTATCAATGGAAGCCGACGGAACTAATCGCCTGGCAAAACGAGGACACAATGTGGCGGCAACATTAATTGTGTCCTTCGATGTTTCCAGGTTGGCAAAATGTGCGGCAAAATTGTTGCGCTCCGCGCACACAGCAAATGTTTCTGAAGTTTCTCAAAAACATTTTTGTGTCCAGGACACATATTTGTGTCCGCAACAAATGTTTCGCGCGTGGCAAAAATGGGCAACATTTGGGAATCATGCGCGCGCTAGCAATGTTGCCGCCACAATGTGTCCCCGTTTCCCTTCATAGGCTCAGTATTTTTGCGAGGATTAAAAACCACTGACGGAGGTAGTTTCCTCACTAAACAATTCCTGGAGCACATTGCTGGTGACTTCAGATTCGCCGGAATCAACCGAGAGGTTTTCGTCATTTTTCTGTGTTTCTATTGGCGCATCAAACTCGACCGAGAGGTTTCCGTCATTTTCCCGCGTTTCTATTGCTGGGCTATTAACAGGTGCCTGTCTGAAGAAATCGTAGTTGATGGGCGCTTTATTGTAGATTATCTGTCTTTGAAAGACTTGCTGAAATGCGGCATTATATCCAACTTCTAAAGAATCTGTGTTTTGCTCCATCGGACTTGGTTCGGAGCGCTTGTCTTTCCCTTTCTCTCGCTTTTTCTTCAGGTAGGAGAGGAAGGCGCTGAATAGATCGGGCGCGTGTAGTAGTCGAAGGATAATAAACGACAACAACAGAAGTAGTACAACAACGAACGGAATCAGATGCCACACGATATGATCTTTTTCGGTACTGTTGGGTGGTTTGTCGCTTGGCTTGGCTGGTACAACTGAAAACATATATTGAAGGAAACATTCGTAGCTGAGTTGAACATAATTGGCCTACAAGAGGAAAGTCGATAAACAAGAAATAGAAGGGAAAACTAGAATGACACAGGAAGAATAATAAAAAGAGGAATAAGAATAATAGAAAGGAATAATATTGCTGCTGCTAATCTAATTGACTGGTATTATGCTTAAGATAAAAGAGCAGTAAACTAGAAGTATACTAGAAAGAACCAGAAGGAAAAGAACTAAGGAAAGGAAAGTCAGAAAAAGGAAAGAAGATCAAGAAAATGATGAAGTAAAGGAAGAAAACAATAAGAAGGAGAAGTGTAAGGTAAATTTAGCTTTTCTGTTTTTTCCATTCTACATGTACCTGCTGTAGGTGTAATTGATACATCGGTGTATGACGTCAGCGATGGAATCAGTTTAATGTAAGGAGATGATTTTCTCAGAACTGTTCCGATTTTTGAAAAGGTTTCCATAGAGTATTCTGAAAAGCAAAGAAGTAAAAATAAAGAAAGTCGTTTAGTTACTAAACCGGTCGTCTAAACGACCTAATGATCCGGGAACAAAAACAGGGAACTTCACTAAACTTCTGAACGACGTGTTCACGTTTCTACGAATATATAAATCACTAGTATTATGGAAATCTCTTTCTCCCTAAGTAAAGGCCTTAACCTAAGATCGGAATAAAAATAACAATGGGTTGGTTAGAGGTGAAGGCCAAATGCGCAAAACTAAAAATGACTTATCCTGAGCTACACATACCTGAATTAAATTCTGATTCGTTAAAAGACGAAATCGTCATTAGACCGGCGGAGGTAGTAGACATGAATTTGCGGTCCTTCTTCTTAGAGACAGAGAGGCTCGAGTGATCGTTGCTTGTCGTTATTGTTGACTCGTACAGGCTGGAGGTGGGTATTCCGTGTTTATTTCCTACAGAAACAAGAAATTTCAAATTACTGATGGCAACAAGCAAAACTAAACTGAGGGTTGGCGTGTCGAAGAATCTAGTAGTGGAGAACCTACAGTAAAATTACATAAATTATTTTCCACAACCTTTTGACGTATCCCTGACAAAACAAAGATAGAACTCAGACTATTTTATGTTCTTCTTGTATTTAACATACTTGTGACTGTCCCAGAAATATCCACAGATCTCGTAAATCCTGCAGACGTTTTAAACTGACCGCTGCTTGGAGCCCTTGAACTGCTGTCACCAGGAAATGAACTTGTATTAATGAAATAGCTTGCTTCTGTTAGTACTGTGGATCTATCTGTGGTCACTGAAGCCTGATTGGTAGAGAGGTCCGCTAATGAAGAAGCTGTAGTTGCAAATGTAGTTCCATGAAACTTCACGCTACCAACTGAAGATGCAGACGTACTGGCTAAGCCAGTTATTATACCAGATAAACTTGTTTTACTGGAGCTGATTCCGCTTCTAATTGTGGTCACCTCCGCGCCATTGTTTGTAAAGGAAGTTTTTTGGGACGAGAAGCTCATTTTTGTTAAAGAACCAGTAGCTTGAGAAGTAGTTTTACGAATGTCAGGTGTTGTCAAAGAGTGTTTTGTTTCTAAACTTGTTACTATCCGCCATTTTTCATCATTTGTGTTTTCGCTCATCAATCTCTTACTGTTACTGTGTAAGACTGTTGTACTGGCGGTACTTATAGTTGACCTTATTTCAGTATTTACGGAGATTAAAGTTGAGCTGAAATAACTAGTCAAAGTTGAGGCTGTCTTGCCAAGAGAACTGGTTCTATCAGGGTCACTCAATGTTGCGTTAACCATAGAAAAAAGCCTGGACGGAGTGGACTGGGAACTAACCCTCGTTCCATGAGAATAACTGGCATTGGAGGCTAATGGTGTGAGGTACATGAATTTTGTCATGTTATATGATTCAGTTAAAGTCGGTGTTGAATAGTCGAGGCTTCGTTGTTGAGACCACGTTGAGTTAAGCGCTAGAGGGCGTGTTGAAAGAATGGAATTGAACGATGTATGGCTTGTGATGGCCGATGGTGTGAGGTACGTGAATTCTGTTATGTTATTTGACTCGGTTAAAATCGGTGTTAAAGACTCGAGGCTTCGTTGCTGATACCACGTTGTTGTAAAATTAGCTGCTAGAGAGTGTGTTGAAAGTTTAGACTTGAACGATGTATAACTCGTGAATAGATGCGCTTCAGTCAAATTTGGTGAATTAAATATTGCAGTTGAGGTCATATTGTTAGAAGACCCTTGATATCTCGTTTGCATGGAATCCATCTCATGAGAATTATTTGCTATGTTAGTTTTTGAAGAGCTTTGTAAAGACCATGATTTCGTGTTAGTGGTCGGAAGAACGGAGCTGGACGGAGTAACATTCCTGATAAGTCGTGAATCGGTAAATTGTGGCGAGACTTTTGTAGCTACCATAAAAGAAGTTTTGTCAGTGGAGGCTGTTACTCCTGTTGGCGTGGTAACTATCTCATGAGAGATATTTGCTGATGTATAGGTTGTCCAAGAACCTGGAGATATACGAGTAAATTGACTGGACTGCTCGATGGAAGATACGAAGGTAGAGACTGGTTGCACAGTCGATGAAAACACCGAAGCCTTGCTGGTTTGTTTTGCTGAAAGGAAACAAATAAAAAGCGTCACTAACAACAATATAGCTGACACAAACAACAAAAGAGTGTTACGTTTGTATGCAATGTGCAGTTGCATGCGTGCAGGTAACTTAGTCAAGTCCCCCTGTGTGTGTGCGGTGGTGGTGGCGGGGTGGGGGGGGGGGGGGGGGGTGGGGTTGAATGGGCACTGGAGAGGGGGTGTAGGACGCTAGGAAAGCAGATAGTTTTCCCTTGGGATAAGAATGCAACATAAAGGCTGATGAAGGTGGAGAAAGAAGAATGTAGTTGTCAGAGAAGCTAAAACGGGCACATATAAAAAAAACAGGAAGTAACTAAATTGAAGAGGTCACTACAGAACGGTAAGGAAAAAAGTAAAGGAATTCCAAGGAGGACAAGTTAGCCCGTATAAACTTACTGCAGTTTGACACCACACACTCCTGTCTTTGGACTTGACTAGTTTCGTTACACACCAACTTGTAGCCAGCCTCAGGGACTGGATTCTTACACATCCGAGATCTGGTCTGGTTGCCATGGTAGCACGTTTTCGAACATTCAGACCAATTTGTCCATTCAGTCCACACACCAAAGACTGTTGAGACAGTTGGACGCAGGACTCGTATTTTGTTAAGATTCTGAACAATCACCGGATAGTTATCGATGTGATAGTTTTTCAAAGATTTACAATGTTTTTAACACAATGCGATGAAACAAACACTTAACTGCTTGTGAATACACATGGCATTTTGGTTTCTGTCCTCTAAGGTATAAGGCTGTGATAAGACAAGCACAGGGGATGATATGAAGCGATAAGATATAGTCATGGACAAAGTTAGGATGGATGAGCGATAGAGACATGAAAACAGAAAACAGACAGAAAAAGACAGCAAACTCACAGACATAGATTGTGTCTGTTTCAGTCTTTGTCCACTTGTGTTCATAGTGTTATCTATGTCACATATACTATAAGAAGAAATGCTTCTTGTTCTGGTATACTTTGGTATTCAAACGCTCACCTTTTGTTGTAAAAGACAAACGAAATCCCATATACTCGTCATCCGAGTCAGTCTTAAACTTTATCGTAAAGTTCCCATGTCGTACAAACGTAGAAATGCTTCCATTTCCACAGTATTTGCCCAATAATGGTGACTCCGCGGTCGTACCAGCCCTTATTTCCAGGAAATCAAAAGCACACTCGTCATTATCATCAACGCCCTCCAGCTCAAACGTGTGGAAGGTCAATGTAATCTGTGCTTGTGGAAGGAGTTTGATGACCCACAAACAATTCAGATAGATAAAGTAGTTATTTGGGTAATTAGGAGATGTGATTACTCCAGATGTTGAATTGAACTCCACGTTGCAAACTCCTGTTACGGAAACGAACAAAAAGGAAGACAATAAATTAATGAGTAAATTTAAAATTTGTAAACTGAGTTATTATGCTTAAAAACGTTAATATTACTTGTTTAACAAACCCACAAACTTTATCAGCTTAGTCACCTCCCTATCTTGTTGGCATTACCACTCAGTTAGGAGAGATAGTTTTTTTTACTGACTAGTCATTTTTTTACTGACTAGTCATTTTTTTACTGACCTCTGTGTCCCAGTATAAATCCTACATAACTGTCTGCTGCGTCGGTCACAAAGCTCAGCCAAACGTCTGTACCACGTGATTGGACCGGTTCAGGAAGGGCATGCGGCGCACAAAGTCGTGTGATCAAAGGAGATGAGGAGTTCCGTCCTTCCCTCATTTCGATGAAATCTTTGTCACAAGGGGAAGCCTATTATTAAAAAGATTCGGTTATTCTTTGAATGCTTCACTTTACGATTTGTACGAGAAAAGAAGTAGTGGACTAAGAGAGAGAACATTGATACTGGCAATTAAGGGGCAAATACACATTAAACCATTACGCATTACACTGATTGCGCATTAACCCTTTCACTAATTCCAAGCTCAAAATTCAGATTCTCCCGACTTTTTAAGAAGAAAACATATCAGGGATGTAATGAGAATTCACAATTTCATCAGCTACCATCTGAGCAAGCTATCAAAAGCCAAGTTCTTACTGTAATATGTATTTCTAGTGAGAAACTGAAGGAGAAAATTGAAGTTGATCAATCTTGGGAGTGAAAGGGTTAAAGGATCGATTTTATCACTACCCTCGGTCCACTCTCTGCCTTAAATACAAAAAACTCTCTCACCGGATCGGCATCAGATGTCAGCTGAAAGTAAAGTGAAGAGCGTTTTAGCGACTGTCTTACAAACAAACACACAAAAGTCTGTGTAACTGGAGTATTTTGACATTCTTCATCCCCACTTCTTCTCCCTTTCTCGTTCTGTTTGGGACAACAGTAATATGGCAAGTTATTTTTGTATTTATTCCTTGCGACCTTAGGATGTCAACTGATATTTCTAACCTGCACATCGTGAAACGTTATTTCAATTCTGTTTCCGGGCGACACAGAGATGAGCCAGTTACAGCTGAGGTTGTTGGCATAAGTGGGGTACCCAGGTGACGTAATGATTCCATCCCAGGCGGTGACCAGTTGGGTTTCATTACATGGATCTGCAATATACATTTTGAACAAAACAAAACTGATTGTATCGATTTCCGTAAAGTTTTGAAATCAAATTTAAAAAATATTAGAATATTACCCCTAATAAAAACAATGTTGGAAGACTCTCATCAAACTAAATTAACAATATCAAAGGGAACAAATTATCTACAATAATTTTTGATGAATCAGTAATACAATACAAATCATAGACACGGTTCTAGGTTTCTTAAATTTAAGCAAAAGTTTAGTTCACAGATTGTTCTACCAAGTGGTCAGATCACCAGCTGAATTTTTCTGCACAAAGACGAAACTGTGTCCTACCTTGTGCTTTGTTTATGGGAATAATAATTACCGCACAAACACAAAAGAGAAGACATTTCTGGAAAGTAACAGAAATATAAACACACAATTAAAATTCCACAATTTGGCGTGCACTAGTTCATTAAAATGAATAATTCAATGGCCACATAAACAAAGAGTTTTAGCGGCGCCACTAACTCAGTATGCATTCAAAATTACTCATCTTTCTCAAAAGCAGGTTTCTATCAAAAAGAATACAAGTATTTTACATGCTGGATGCAATGCACGGCTGCCTGTCCACAGTTGTAGTAACTTGGGAACGTTTGAATATCAACATCAGTGGAGCATCCAGTTTATTTTGCAAAGCTACTAGTTCCTGAAAGTTTTCTTTTAAAAATATTACGCATGTGGAAGGATTTAATCAAGACGAAGCGCATTGCTCCAACAAAGGGATAATAAAATAAAGTAAAATTAGATAAATAGAATTAAAAATAGACAATTCTAGAATCTGGGAAAATAATGAATTTAAACTCTAGAACATTTTCAGTTCTGTTAAAAGTGAGCTTACTTTGCGATAAGAAATATTGCACTTCAAGGAAAATTCAAATGTTGGGCTCAGATATTGAAAACATTCACATACTCAAGGTCTGTTATTTGAGGGTATTTCTGCCTTATTTTGATGAGTTTTCATTTGTTTCAGGAATAATTTTTTTATTTCTATTTAGAGGTATGGGTTGCACGATAAATAGTTGAGGAGTTCAATTTGAATTTGATCATAGCGCCAGAACGCCCCAGCTAATAGTGATTATAATTAAATTATAATTAAATACACCTTGCAATGAAACAGCATCTGAACTATTGAGTTAGTTTGAACAAACCACATTTTTAAACTACTCACTTACTTTGGACATCATTATTTTGATATACGACAGGGCTGCTTTCATAGCGTCGACAAGTATCTACTCGAGTTTGTCTGGTTTTTCGTCATTCTTGTATGCTGCTTAGCCATCTTGTCGAGAAAATTTCCAAATTTCTATGTTCTCTTCAGTCTAACTAGTAACTTTTCCCTTTACGGCACAGTTACGCAGGTTTATCCGGCCTCAAAATCAAACGCTGTTACAATCTGACTGACGTCATCAACGTACATGAAATGGAGACCACCCGTCTTGGAGAGTATAACAAACAACAACAACAATAACAACAGAAGCAGCAGCAGCAGCAGCAGCAACAATTCCTATGTTGGTGAAGCAGAGCATTCCGAGGAACTTCCGTGTAGATTGTTGCTCAATTGTGATTTCCCATGATATCACAATTTATATTTCTAATATAATAGAGTTTTCGATGCGGAAATATTTATTGTCTTTGCTGTTTTTTATTTTTATTTTTTATTTTTTATTATTTTGTTTGCCGTGGAATGGCAATTGTTACATTATTCAAGGTAGCATTTTTCCCATGAATTTTCCCATATTTTGTCGACGCATGCGCTTTTTCAATACCCCGTCCCAGGCTATCCGCGCGAAAAGTTTCTGACAATCAAAATGGCGGATTGCATGTTCATTGAATGATAAAAATATTTCGATTGAACCTGTCGGATGAAGAGATTCATAAACGGATAAGGACTGGAAGACACAATGTCTAGTTAGTGCTCAGTTGGAAGACATAATTTCCAAACACGCGAAACAGAAAGGAATTTTTTCAGTCATCTTGTCGAACACTTCCCTGCTTCAAAAATGGATATGAACAAAGTGTCGGCGTACTCTGCGGCTGTGTTTGATCGCATCAAGAGTGCTGCCAAGAACGCCACGGTGACAGCAGTTAGTGCCACAGTCAACGCTGTTGGTGCTGTAGGCGCTTTGGTCGGCAACCCGCTCACAAAAGACTACGAAGTTGGTAAACACGTCGCCAGCTTCGGTCCAAACTTGACGTGGAAAATTTACGAAGGAAAGAAGAAGACTACGGGCCAGGTGAGACCCTTGAACCCAGTTTGACTCTGCCTGGATTTAAAGCACGGCTTCTGCGTTGGTTTGTTTGTATTTTGAACACCGGCTACTGAATATGTGTTGTTTTTGATTTACGCTGTGGTTCTTAGTTTCGCAGGATGCATAAATAATTGAGTTGACACATTGATGTTGTGTGCTGTAGATTTTATCGTTTTGTTGATTCGTTTGATTTTTGTGTTTTATAATTTACATACTTACACGTTTGCTGTAAGCAGTGTACAGTAGACCCATGTGCGTATGTACATGCATGTTCAGCCCTATAGACCCTGTGCATGTGACGTCAGAGTTGACCGTTTCTTTTGTTTTATCTCCGGAATTAACATCTACAGTAAACTCTCTCTAAGTTGGACACCTCTGAGACTAGCATGTAATAGTGTCTGCCTTTGAGAGAGTTCAGTGTTACAGAGAAACAAGTAAAAATTGGCATGGGAATATATCTGCATGCTGTCCGCCTTAGAGAGGTGTCTGCTTTAGAGAGAGTTGACCGTATTCTCATGCAAAAAAATATTATTGTTCTGTCCTCCAACATGGCTGAATGGTTATACAGTTGTGGTATACAAAATTCTTGTTCTGTTTTTCACCAGGAAGTGTCATTGTTTGTGTTTGAGAAGAGATTTCTAGACAGCGTGGACAAGAGAGACAGGGAGACTGTGATGGAAGTGATGAAGAAAGGCCCCACCCAGCTGACACGACTACGACATCCAAGACTTTTGTTGGTTCAGCACCAGTTAGAGGAATCCAAGTAAGAATTGCACATATTCAAGCACTCTCCTGCAAGTATCACAACTCAAGGTTTAGTGCAGTACCCTATTCCAACAATGAAAACAAGTAATTCTTGCACTTAACTGCAATTTTGGTCCTTATTCTTTTCTCCAAGGGACTGTCTTGCATTTGCCACTGAGCCAGTTTTTGCCAGTTTAGCCAATGTTTTGGGATCTCAACAGAATGTGCCCTCACCCCCTCCCCCAGAACTGAGGGTAAGTGATGGCACTACTTACAGAAATTGCACACAGACTTGGGTTTGGATTTGAGATTTAACAAATTTCCACTGGTTTGCCGTGGTGTGGACTCTTATTTACCACGATTTACGTCATCACATGGTCAAAATGTTGTGGACTCACGAGGCGCTTCGCCGAGTGAGTCCGCAACTAATTTTGACCATGTGATGACGTAAATCGTGGTAAATAAGAGTTTACACCATGGCAAACCAGTGGAAATTTGTTTTTTACTATATACTTAGAAATATAGAGGAAAGTTTTGTTGAATTGCATTGCAAAGCGTGACACGCTGGTGTCAGCTGGCATCATATCATTGTCTGGACTCTTATTTACCACGGTTAATCGACCAATCAGAGAGCGAGAAACTAGTGTGTTGTGGTAAAAATTATTATACAGTAGACACCAGTGATATGGTTTTACCATGCCAATATATGCAGGTATTCATAATAATTTACATGTTTGCAGCACGTGTGATTGTCTTTCCAGACAGCCACTACATTTTTTCATCACTGTTGGGAAAACTTGATACATGTACTGTACTGAAACATTTTATCTTGATATTCTTCTTTAGAGCTTTGAGCTGTATGATGTTGAGAGAATCTATGGATTATACCAGGTGATTTCACATGGAATATTTTCAAGAAGTACAATATGCATGTAGTGAGCTGTAGGCTCAACAAGTGATACAAGCTGAAGTGGAGTTCCTGTATGTTGCTGGTTTAGTTAAACCTATCTAGACAGGAAGATGACAAATTATCTACAGTTCTGGTGTAGCATTGTTTCCTTTGTGTCTCACAGTTTTGTTTTGATCTACAGCTTGTTGAAGGGCTCATTTTCCTCCACAACGATGCAAAAATTCTTCAAGGAAGCCTCTCTCCTGAATTAATCGTCCTCACAAAGAAGGGGCAGTGGAAGATCTCCGGGCTTTTCTTCAGTTCAGTGCCAACAGTCATAGATGGACAGGTATAAAGCTGTACTTTAGCAGTGAGAGCTGTGGTTTGTGCACTATAGAAGCATGCATGGACAAGTGCTGTTGCCTAAAGAGTAGTTAGTAACTTGCAAAGGTTGAGAACTGGTCAACTTGTAATGCTATATTGAACTGGTCACAAGGCCAATGATTCTCAAGATATCACATTATGTACAGCATGTCAAACCTAATGCCTGTTTTTTTTTTTTTTTGTTTTTGTTTTTTGTTTTTTTTTTCTAATACCTGTACTACATTTTATTTGTAGTCTGCATACAGTGCTGGTCAGTGGGAGCCTCGCCTGTGGCCCTGGGCTCAACCTGACCTCAACTATTCTGCACCTGAGTACATATTGTCCAGATCATGTGACGTGTCCAGTGACATGTACTCTCTAGGAGTACTGATGTATTCTGTGTACAACAAAGGCAAACCACCGTTTGACTGTGATAGTAACTTAACAACATTCAAAAGGAATGTTGAACAGGTAAAAGAAATGGACAATACTGTTGAATCCGTGTAGAATAAAGGCAGGTCCCTTAGGCTGTGATAACAACATGTAAAAGGAACATTGAGCTAGAATGGACAGTACTTATGAATCTATCTGACAACAAATTAAGGCAACTTCAATTTGATTGTGCTGTTCCCATTGGAACATACAAGAGAATTATACAACACTGAAGGTAGATCCCTTAAGGAATGTTGAACGAAGTTAGAGCAATGTACAGTACTTGCACTGTGTGGTTCTTTTTTCAATATGTTGCATCAACCTGAGAGGGCATTCATTTGTACAATGTACCTGAAGTCAACAACCAGATTTCAAAACTCTGCTGCATGCTGCTGCATTTGGGCCTTGCTTACTACTAATGTAGACTAGGCAGCCATATTGTTTGTGTGCAATGAATAGGGATTGGTTAGCAGCAACTGCTGTGCTCTGGTGGTGCATTCAATTAGACAGGGAAGGTGACCTCATGTTTTTTATGCAGATGTCAAGGAACAGCACAACACCGTTAGGGTCTGTACCAAGAGATGTCCAGGAACAAGTCAGGGCCCTATTGAGCATTACACCAGCACTGAGACCTGATGCACATCAACTGTCCAAGGTACTGGTGTCCTGTCAGTGTTTACCATTATCTCACCACTTACTACAAAACAGTTCCTGCCATTTTTGTCTTCAGACCAATAAGTGACACATCTCACTCCAGTCCCCTCATACACGCCCACGTAACTGGTCAGAAGAGGAAAAGGAACTGCAGTCTATTTTTCCTATAATTCGATCGATCTGAATCACGATCAGTGGAAATTGTTCCATGGTCAATACAAAGTCGGTTTTTTTCCCTAATAATTGGAAACCCTGCCATGCTATCTTATTTTGTAAGTTAAGCTCCAAGTGAATGATAAGTTAAGCATTTCTTGATTTATGTTTGTATTGTTGTCATTTCCCATTCCAGATTCCCTTTTTTGAGAACGTAGCGGCCATGACACTTCAGTATCTTGACTCTTTGGCTCAACGGGATGAGATGGCCAAGTCACAGTTCTTTAGGGGACTCTACAAAGTCATGAGCAAACTCCCCAAGGTACAGTACTTTGCTCTCTTATGTTGGTTCAGTGAGGAAATCCAATTTGGCTCTGGCCCTTGAACAGTATTCAGTCTTCCGTATGGCTGGTACTGTTTGCGAGAACTAATTTGTAGGATTTTTGCAGTTTTACAACGCCGGATTCGCAAGAAATATTTCCCGGAAACGTATTCCCTCGAAAATTACCTCCGTAAAAGTGAAATCTCTGAAGTCAGCACTTTCCTACTGTTACTTGTGAGTGTAATTTTGTAAAAACAAATTTTTGATCTCGTTTTTCTCCCCGACAGCGTGTAGTTGTTCAGCGGATTCTCCCTCAGTTGTGCGCGGAGTTCAATAATCATCAGATGATTCCGTTTGTTCTTCCTAACGTGCTGTTGATCGCGGAAGACTGCACCAATGACGAGTTTACATCCATCATTCTTCCCGAGCTTAAACCTGTGTTCAAGATACAAGAGCCAGTGCAAGTTCGTAGTCCGCTCCTGCAATGCAGGCGTTCCCGTTCGTTTTCAGGCAAAGCTTGTTCGGGAGTGGAACTAGGGCGAGGAAAAAGCTGGGGCAGGGGGGGAGAGGGGGGGGGGGGGGGAAACCCCTTTCGCCTCACCCCAGTCCTACTCCCGAAAGAATTTGGACCAAGTGCCTGAAAACGAACGGGAACGCCTGTCTGTCTCTTTATGTCTCGTCTTTCTTATTTTCTGCATTCAATAGAATGCTGTTTAATTTCAGATGTGGATGCATTTAATACGCATTTCTCGTGATTTTTTTTTTTCAAGCGACACTCACTGTTTTACCTCTTTGTTTCAGATCATGATCATCTTTATGCAGAAGATGGATTTGTTGCTGACCAAAACGCCCAACGAAGACGTGAAAAATGATGTGCTACCGATGATATTCAGAGCCATGGAGGCCCCGTCACAGCAGATCCAGGTTCGTACAATAAAAAGGGGTTATTACACGAAAGAAACGCTGTTTGCTGCTTTTACTTCAACTACCACTTCTCCTAAAATTGCTGTTTGGTCACGCTTGTTTGTCTTATTTTGTCAGGAAATGGTATTAAACGTCATTCCAACATTTGCCAACATGATTGAATACGCATCCATGAAGCACTCCGTCATACCGAGGCTAAAGAACCTCTGCCTGAACACTTCGTCCTTGGCAGTAAGTACTAAATTTTACTTGGGTTAACAGGTCAACGGGTAATTTGAAGTCCTAAAAATGAAAATTGGCCTTAAAAAATCCTTGGATGTTCATTTGAAAAAGCTGTACGATTTTTGCTCACGATTCTTACAACATGGTTGCGACACGAATCGCATGGTGTAAATCAACTCTACGACGTACGACTTGTGTCGTAAGGAGGTCCCATGCGACAATCGTAAGCAAAAGTTGCACCGTGTAAATTGGCCTTAACGCACTGCACACTCCAGCTTTGTATAACGTGCAGCTGATTCAGGTTAACAACTCCTTAGGTGCGTGTCAACTCGCTCGTGTGCGTAGGGAAAATCCTGGAACATCTCGATAAGTTCACCGTACTGGAGGATATCGTGCCGCTGGTCATGCAGATCCCGTCCAGAGAGGCGCCTACGCTTATGGCTATATTAGGTAAGTTCCTGCAATCCTGACGTCATCATGGAGAATGAAGTCACTCAGTTAACACGTGATACCAACAATCCTCGAATCTGCACGGGCAGAGTAGAGAGAACGATTTCTCTCTGTTCAGCTCTGTTGAACCATACAGTAAAGGTCTCATTAAGTTGTGTTTCCTCGTTTTGTCAAACGATAAATCCCTTATCCTTCAAGGTATTTTCAAGCAAGTCATGATGCACAAGAAGCTTGGCTTGGACAAGGACTACCTCGCTTCCAAAGCCATTCCATACCTTTTCCCACTATCAGTGGAACCATCTTTAAATTTATCACAGGTATGGAACAGAAAGCGATCTCACAATGTAGTTACTATAAGAAGAATTACAGCTGTGTTTACCTATAAATTTTCCGTGTGTCGTTGTTTGATGTGTGTTATTCGTTATTCTGGTTCTTTGAGTATTGTGTTGCGTCGACTTAAAAGAGCATGTGTTTCTTTGCAGTTTAATCAATACATGAATTTGCTGAATGAGATGGTTACTCGAGTGCAAACAGAACACAAAACAAAACTGGAGCAGTTGAACAAGATGCAAGAACAGACCAAGTGAGTTAGTTTGCTATGTAGTTTGCCTTCCTTTCCTGTGCAGGTCCTTCACTTCTCTTACTTTTTGATGTAACGTCAATTTAACAAGAAAACAGGACACAGAACAGGAAAAACGAGTTAAACAGGACTAGGCAGGATACAAACTGGACGAATAGAAGAGAATTTCAGGTCTGATTTTCTCGGGTGATTCTACACAAAATAAACTAAGAAACTGTTCCAGACAATTGAGAATAAGACACCATTAGAGACAGCATTATTCCTTGAGCAACCAACTGAGGTCCTAACTTGTTCTTTGCAGCTCTTCTCTGAAGTTTGTCCAAGAGGTAAATGAAGCTAAAGCTGTGGATGATATGATGGGAAAAATTGAACAACTGTTCGCTGGCAGCTCCAGTCTGGATCCCAAAGGTAAACATTAAACCTAAACATTTGAGTTTACTCAAAACAGATAAAAATGTACTAGTACTCCATTGTTAACTAAACGTATCATATCGTTCTCTCTGTCCGCCTTGCTTTTCTACTGTCTGTTCGTCCGTCTGTCGCTCTCTCCGCCTATGTCTTCGTATCTCTATTTCTCTTCTTTACTATCTCTCTGTTAATTTCCTTAGAAAAAGACACAAGCAGTGGATCGAGTTCTGTTGGCTCCTCAAGTGCCAGTTCTTCGACTCGCTCGTCAGAGGTAAGCCGCACTGCAGTCAGTTGTTCAGAAACGTGAACGAGGTTGGACAGACTAGTTGGACTTTGAAAGTATAAATATGGGAACTGAATGGAAGAGAGAGACAGAAAGATAAAGACAGAAACTGCGAAAGAGATAACTAAGAAAAAACAAAAACAAAAACAAAAACAAACAAACAAAAAAAAACAGTGGAGCTTGGAGTGAAGAGAGGAGGGGCAAACGAGAGATGAGACTAAAGTCAGAATCCTCAAACTCGTGACCCAGGACTCAAAATTGTTTCGTCCCACAGTTCAATAAAATGTTTGGTCTGCCAACGAACGCGGAAGGTTCTTCTCCGAGAGCGCCATCGTTGAACGGAGATTTGTTGGGAGTGCCGGAAGTTTCCAAACAATCCATGCTACAACCGTCTCCATCCAAGACCACAAACGCAGGAAAAGGGGTTAGGCTGATCTGGAGTGTTTGTTGTTGTTGTTGTTGTTGTTGTTGTTTTTAGTCCAAAGTAGATTGAGCACTAAACTTACTTAGACATAATCATACACGCTTATTCTTCATGTACGTACACACGCACGGACCGGTCAACACACGCGCGACACTGGCGCATTTTAACTCCCTAAGTTGCTCACTTATTGCCTTATTGCCACTCTCCTACTAAAAACTCGTACATTTACTGCTACTTGAATCTAATCTCCTAGTCGTATGCCATTCCTAATTCCGCGTGCCATTTATGCTGTGGGCTCAACAACTTCGCCTATCACTATCCTGCCTTTTTAACTCTAGAACAAACCAGATCGTAGCCAGTTCATGAAAATTATGCAAGTTGTCTAAATCTGCTCTTTGTGTTCAGGGGTCATCTCTCGCCTCGTCCCAGTCTTCTTCTAAATCCCTAAATTCCGGGCCTTCGTATTCGTCAATTCCCCAAACAACACGGCCGCTCTACACCAGTTCCTCGGGACTCGCGCCGTCTGCGAACCTATCTGGGGCCTCGGGACTAAACCCCGCTGGTATGCGAGGTGCAGGTGCTACATCCGGGTCTTTTGGAACGAACAGTTTAATGTCAGGAGGCTTCAACATGAACCAATCAATGTCCAGCTCATTGAGCACGGGATCGTCCTTACCAGGTTCGCTTGGTGGGGGCCCCAGAATGCAAGGCTCATTTAACGCCGGGCCTACGATGCAGGGACCTTTTAACCAGGGGCCCGCCGCGACCTCCTCGTGGTCTTCTTCGACAATTTCTTCTGGCCAGGGGAGAGGTACCTCGGGGTCCTCGTCGCTGGATCAGCTGTATGCTCCAGAGCTGGGGCATCTACAGAATAAAAGTAAACCTTCGTTGAGTCAGATGAACAGTCAGGTTCGTCCGACGGGACAGATGAACTCAGGTGCGCAGCTTGAAATTTTGTTCTCAGTTTTGTTGGTCTAATGCTGCTGATGCCTTTTTAAAAAGGAAAAAAAAAAACGGTGCAGCTCATAAACTAACTACTTGCATCCTCACTAGGCATGATGGGAATGAGACCAATGGCTCCCCAACAGTTTGGCGCCAGCAGTGGGATGATGACGTCACAAACATCCGGGATGTTCCCGATGCAACAGCAGACGCCGACGCATGGAGGACTGGGTCCCCAGTACCAGTCCCAACCGAGTAGCGCTTCGTCTAACTCCAATGACTTGCGGGACATCTTTGGATGACGACGATTTCTTTTCGCTTGGAATTCTTTCGAAGACACGTAAGATCAGGGAATATTGCAATTTCGGAGTATTTGGTTGTATTTCTTTACAGCTAAAGGCCAATTGTTGTTTTGTTTGTTTGTTTGTTTGTTTTTGCTTGTTTATTTGTTTGTCTTTTGTAAATCATATGAAAAAGTTTAAGGGTTATGGGGAGAAGGAAAGTATGGTGGGCGGCCCATAAAATTCACGTGTTTAGTTTGGGTCAGGAGTATGCCGTGTTTACACGAGAGACAGTTACTGCAGTAAAAATATTACCGTAGTAGATTTGCATTTACCATGCCCTGGATGGTAAATTGGCATTTACTGCGGTAAATCTTCTATTGTTCTGAACTACAGTTATTAAGGTTAGTCGTTATACGATGCAGAGTATTTTACACAATGGGTTTGCGGGTTCCTGGATAACTTTACAAAGAAGGTATAAACCGGTAACTACCAGGGGGAAGTTAGACCCAACTTATAACTCAAAATAACCGACGTTTCAAACTACTGACGCCCTGTAAAATACCCGTATGAGGAAGTTGGAGGTAAACCTTCTTCAGTGATCTATTCTTGGATCATTTAACGTCAGCTTTCCGCGCCTCCTGTCACCCAGCGGTTGTTAGTTTAAATGACACAGTAGAAACTTAGTACTTCATGTACGCGGGATTTTCGGTGCGATTTTCCCCGTACATGTAAAGTTAGATGCTTTATTCATACAAAAGAATAATACAAGACAATATTTGTGGATAACTTAAAGAATAGCAGATACAAAATAAAACAGCGGTTTATACCACATTGTTTTGTGCCACATAATCGCTAAACTGCTAGCAGTCACTCCATACAGCCAACGCATGTTATTGAAAATATGTTGATGTAACTATACTCGAATATTGAGTTGGATTTTCAGTGTCCTGTGTGCGATCATCTCGAATGAAAGCTCTCAGTGAGTACGGTGGTTCTTATAACAATGTTCACTTCCAACTCCTGAACTGTCAAATGAAACCTAAAGGTGTGACCACTCAAATGAAAGCAGCTCAATGAGTACATTCTAATAGCAGTGTTCACTTCCAACTCAAAAGTTTTTTTTTTGTCTTTTGCTAAGATTTCGACAGAGAAACATGTTATCTTGTCTGGCCCAAGTTGGATTCCGTAATCTGAATTCCACATGCTCTCGCTTGTTTAAAGAAGCGCTGTTTGATAAAGGAGTACAGCTCCTGGTCTGCCCAGTTCGCCTTTTTGATGGCCTCGAGTAATTCTACTGGCACTTTATCAAACCTGTAATCACGGTTTCGCTTCATTATTCTAATCTGGTTTACAGTGACTTTAGGGAAGAACTTTGGGAGACGTTTGCTAAGGATCTGGAGATAACTCGGATAGTACTGGAGTATACCCACAGCAGCGTAGTGTCGCCTGATGTTGGCTTTTGCTTTTTGTAAAGCTTTCCTGCTACCAGTTCCGCAGTAATAGTGTTTTCCACAGAAAAATTTCGTCATCACGTTGTTCTGGCAACCTTTGTGTTGCAGCCTGAAGCATTCTTGAAGCGTATCATTTTTGACTCCAGATTTTAAGAACATTCGTAAGCGTCTCGGTGGTCTAATCTTGCTCCGCATGTAGTAATAATGCGACACAACCCTACGAACTGGCTCTCGCACTTGGTTGATGTACGTGTGAGCCTGCGGTATACTCATTTTACCGCGGAAGTAGAAGTGTCCTATGAATGCCATGCGCGGTTTGCACTTTAGGTTGTCTTTGATCTTGTGTTTTATCAGAGTGGAGTATGAAGAATGCTTTCCGTTCTCGTACCAGTCCTCTGTGGTCCCTGAAACGAACAGACAGACAGTTTTAATCAATATCTGCCTCATAAGGTGCTTAACTTTGCAACGTTTCAAACAATTTTTAAGAACAGACAGTAAAGCTGGTATTTCACTTTCAAAATTCAAATAACATTTTGAACGGGAACTCTTTCTTAACTCTTAACTAATTCTGAATAAAGCCTTTTTTGTTTTAAGTGCAGCAACATTCCTTACTGAGAAGCAAACCCGAACTGAATAGTGAAAAAAAGGTTGATTACAAATTATTATTAATTATTATTAAAAATGATATTAATTTATTAGTAAGATATCAGCATGGCGGCTACAATGACGTAATCCCCACGCACGTGGCATGCCTGTGTCACGTGATACCTTTTAAGAAAAATGTGATCCATAGAAGCCTAAAAATAAGACGACAGAGTTGATGAGATATCGCTTTGTGTAATGCACTTGTCTATTGTGTTATGATGTCAGCGAACACAATGAAACAGTTGTTAGACATTTTGTAGTCAGACATGGTTACTTACCAAAAAGCAAATTAATTTGTTATGATGTTCACTAAACAGAAAACGTACTTGATGATAGTGTGCTTACTTGTTAGTTTACCCAGCTGATGTTCAGTTAATGGAACTTTACACAAAAGCACTAGGTCAGGTTACTTATCAGTGTTAGACAGCACTGCAAGGCTGCGTTAGTGCTCCGTGTGAGCCACTGGAGTAGTAGTCAGTTTTGATCGAAATAGCGAGAGCTGAAATGAGAAAACAAACCCGTCAACACAGCAATAGTCTGGGTCAGTAAAACTTATTTTGATTACTCGGAATAGTCTCTCGAGATGTCCTTTTTGATTAAAATAAGGGACCTTGGAGTATACTAGATTAGAATAAGGTGAGGTTAAGGTAAAATGGACATGGTGGTAATTGTTTTAGATTAGCTCAGTAGAATGCTCAAGTTAGTGACACACATACCCGTGTGGTAGTCATAATTCATAACCTGACTGCTTTTCTTTATTAGGAACTCGGTGGTTGAACTGCCGGTCTTGAATATGCGATTAAATAGCAACACATGCGGGTCGAGTGGATTGCAGCCAACCTGATCAAAGCTCAACAGACTTCTTCTTCCTTTTCCTGTCGTTTTACTAGACACTTTCTTGAGACTGGAGGAAGGTTTGTCTGTAGCCGAGCTAAAGATAAAGTAAGCAAAGACGTGTAGTGACATTCCCCACGCTACTGCTGTGTTAAAGCCAGTGCAAATGAATATAGTTGTTTTATGGCCTGTTTTAAGCGTCGAACTTCACGACTCGGTACAAAGTGAATTAGCTGCAATAAATTGTGTTCAATTGCATTATATTTAACTCATGTGAAGTTCAATGTTTGAAGCAAGCCTTAAGGTGGTGTTACACTGGTCGATTTGCAACGATACGATGTTGCACTAAAAATCGTTCAGGTGTAACACCCCATTGCGAACGATTTTTCGCGATGTTTGAAAGCTACTCAAAAACTTGCAACACCGCTGCGTGAATTTGAAGCGAATCGGCCTTGCAAATCGTTATTGCAAATCGACCAGTGTAACACCAACTTTAGCCTTTCACACATCCCTGATTCTGAAATAGCAAACCTTTTGCAGACGTTCATGACGTCACTTCCATTGGTCAGCGTTCGCCGCCATTTCTCTGTAACTCGAGGTAAAAATTTTATCACGTGTGCAAGCCCCGGTTTTCTTGTGCACAACTTACGTTATAGGAAATGCACTAAAGCAACTTTATGGCTGAGAATCAAGTCTTGAGGTTTTACTGAAACACATAGTCTGCACTTGAAGTCACAGTTTTGTGCAATGACCGCTGACTCCAAAATAAGATGATCGCAAGTCTGTAAAACGCATTCCCGCGTTGCGTGCACGTTGTGAATTGTGTTCATCAGTCAGCAGTTGGGTATTTTTCTCGTAGTGGTTGAGGCGCGTAGAACGAGTAGTCCATACATTAATTAACACGTTTTATTTTACTTTGCTTTGTGAAGTTTGTTAATGTTTATTAATGTTCATTGCTAGAGTGATTATTTTTCACAATGTGATTGAATATTAATTACTAGTTAATGGATTATTAACTTCTGTATTTCTGTAGTTAGAGGGAACAGTTTGTAACTGATGGAGTTATCGTGGTTACCTAATGCTCGTTGTGTCATTATTGGCTTTAGTCTGGCCAACCATAACGTTACCTTGTTGCAATATTGCTAAATAATTTAGTGAAATTTGTCAATTTTTACTACAAATTTGCTGTTTAACCATTGGCAGTATGCACTCTGAGTATTGCACAATAATTTCTTTCTTTCTTTCTTTCTTTCTTTTTTTTTTTTTTTTTTTTTTTTGTGCAATTTGTTAACATGCGATGATTCAGCGTGTAGTCTGGACGTTTGTTCAGTACTGGTGAAGTTTGTGAAATGGACTTTATGTAGGCCTCAATTTACCTGTCAACTCTTTGCACACGGCCTGGCCCGTTAGTCCGCATTCTCGCCCAGGTCCCATCTTCGAGGTGTTTTTCAGAGCCGATGCGGATCGATGTCAGTTTGTCTTTTTCAACCATTTTAGGATTTCTTGTTAAGTCTTTGTCCTCCTCGGTTAAACGTTCATCTTTTGTTCTCGCGGGATTAAAAAGAATTTTCTTGGAAGCTTTGGAGTCTATTTCCTCCAGACTGTCATGTTTTTCCTGAGTTCTCTCAGACGACAAATCAAGGTTCCTAAAACTTTTTTTATTTCCGGCTGGGTTGAAGCTAGGTGATGTGAGAGCAGTAGTTTCCTTATAAGGATCTATGACAAACCGAGGGGCGTTACCTCCAGACCTGTCACTCACTTGTCTGTCAATCTTCTTGCCACTTCCACTGCCAATTAAATCGAGTTGATTGTCTTTGTTGTTCGAGGCTGTTATTTCTTTTAAGACTCGACTCAAGTTAAACAGCACAGATCCTATATCACTGAAACTCGCTGTATTTAAGCCTCGTGCTGGTTTTTCTTGAGAGAGAACATTTCCACTGTGTTCCCCATCATATGAATAAGAATCCTGTATTTCTTTGATAATCTGGCCGAGATTTAAACTTTGTGATTCTTTTAGACCCATATTTGTGACGTCTTTTCCGTCTTCTCCAGGATGCACTATAACTGGACTTTCACCGCTGTTAGCTCTTTTTAGTAAAGCATCGTGAAACAGCCCCATATTTTGCTGTTCGCTTTTTTGCTCGGCTTCTTCTAACTTTCTCGTGATTTCATCTTCCTCTGTCGGATCCACTCTTTTCTCCCTTATAAGTTCCTTCTCGTGTTCATCTGCTAAGAGAGAAAGAGGAAGAGACCGAGATTCTTGTGATTAGTACTAAACCATTATTTTACAAAATGCAGCATATTTCAATGTTTTTTTTTTCTAAGATATCTTGGTACGATGACTGAATGACTGTACTTATACAATTAAATCAGCCATTTCACTCCCAAGCTTAGAAAATACGTACGCGGAGTGATATAGTAAGAATTGATATTTTGATTATTTTTCATCTGAGTATCAACAGGTATCTAAAACCCAGTTCTCGTTAATGTATGATATATCCTCTGGTGAGAAATTGAAGGAGAAAATTGAAGTTGATCGCCTAGGAGTGAAAGGTTCAATGTCTTAGCGCACTCTTCGCGATTTTGAAAATTTGCACGTCTCTTTTGCTCGGCGTTGTTTGGTTTCAACTGATAAACTTACCAGAGTGTTGCGCATGACGGAAGTGAATCTTTTTCTCTCGGTCCAGTACATCTTCTAATGCCCGGTCTATTCTTTCGACTCGTACCAGACTTCTGTTTGCTTCCTCCCGGGAAATGTTCGCTTTTCTAAGAATTTCCTCTGCAACCGCTCCAGTGATGTCAGATGGGGGTTCTAAGCGTTTGGGGGCATTAAGAGTGGGTGTTGATACATGTGACATGCTTTGTCCCTCTCTTGTAGACCCCACCGTCAAAGGCTCCTCGTTCATCATTGAGCTCTCTTCGCCTGTTTCTTCAGCAGGATTGTCAGGTGACTCTTGGAAGGTGCTTGCTGTGACGTCGCTCTCTTTTCCCTTAGTTTCTGGTTTAACCGGAAAAACGCTGTCGCTGTCGTGATATTTACCTGGAAATTACAAACCACTCGTTTAAACCAAGTGGAACAATTAACCAATACATGCTGATGACAAATATTGTAAATGCTATATTTATATCATATACATCTTTTTTATTTTTCTGGTATCTGCAGGTAATACTGACTTTTAAACAGCAGAAACGTTATCTCAGTGTGCATGCACTGCGCATTGACTAATGAAAAGTCATCATGGAGCACATAACAATACTGTGTGAGACATGCAGATTGAAAACATGCTGACCTAGTCTGCATTCACGAGAGCGCTAGTTCAACGTTATTTAGTTATTTATTGATTCTTTGTTGCTTTTGAAATAGCAAGTAACACATTTATTATTGTAATTGCCATCTTTTTCCTATTTTTTGCTCTTCTTCACCTTGCTCTTAATTTCATTTTTATCTAAAACGTCTCACCATTGACATCGATGTTTTCGATGAACACGCGACCTCCATTTGGCGTAGAGACAGTCATCAGAACTTGCTTGGTAGCCACGGGCTGATTTTGTCCGTTGAGGAATGGAAACGTGTAGCAAACTGAGTTTCCGTTGCAGTGAGAATAAAGCACAACGAAGGTGATAAGGGTTAGCACCAGCCCAAAAGCAATGTTCCGCTTTATTGAGATTTTCATTGTTGATCTTGAAATATGGCAGACAGAAAGTTCCAAATTTCAGAGGTGATTTGGCCACTTGCTTCTATATCTTGTCAACGTCTGAAAAGGGAAAGTCAATTTTTGGTTAGAATTGTCTATTTTTGCAAAATTAAGGGAAATTCATCGCCTAAAGTATCACACTCCCGCTGGATAAAATATCAAACATTATATATCAAAATCGTCCTTATTGTCCCGGGAATGTTTCCTGAAAATTGCTTGCGATTCTGACAATAGCCCCAAAAGACTATTTATTTATTTAGTTGGTTTGTTTGTTTTAGTCTGTTATTGCTTCTAGGGAGCGAATGCAAGCTACAGCTGGCTGGCTTAGTTCGTCTGGATTTTCGGATTTTCGTCAGAGTGACGCTTGTCTTTGCTGGTTCTGTCTTTTTTTTTTTTTTTTTTTTTTTTTTTCTACTCAGTACCACAAACACGAGGCTGCATTCAATGAGATTCAATGTAAAGCCGGTGGGTACTGTGTCAAAACTACCATTGTTAGGAAATGTTCACAATACGCGATTTATGTTTTCAAAGCCAACAAAAGAAACCTATGAGCACTACGGCTTTTCTAAAAACTTTCTCGACGAAACAGTATGTTTTATCTTGCCGATTTACATCTGTATCACGTAGTGTTACAGTCAAACATACGATCTCAGATTTAAAGATCATTCTACTGCAACTAGTCATGTCTTGTTTGTAAAGATGACTCCTCATAAACTGAAAAAAAAAATGAGGAAACAGGAAAATTAAACACTCACCAGTTATATTTTGATTGTGTTGAGGGTGATGCATCTCTTCAGCCTTCAACAGTGTCCTGTTAAGACGTCGAATGCATCAAAGAGATATTCGACCTGTTGCCGACATTCTCTCCACCGGCTGTTTTGCAGGTTGTGATCGCAGGCTCAGCCCTAGTTTACTTGTGGCCGTTCATGTAAGACAGAAACTTCCTGCCAATCACAATGGAGCACCCGCATGTCATGATAGCCTCGTGAGTTCTACTATCTTGGCTAATTTAACTCTCTCCGTGGTTGAATAATTTAACTTTATTAAGTTTGATATTCATCTCTGTATGTACCTTCGTCGCCTGAGGCCGTATCATAACACCTAATATAAAATAACTATGATACTACGCGCGTTATGATTGGCTAAATAACCATGTAATATGAGAGTATATTACACGCTGACGCGATACGTGATGTTTTTTACTTGACTAATTATTTTATAAAAGAAATATATAACGCGTTCCCGTGTAATACAGCCTCATCTAAACACTTGGGAAGTTGAGAGAACACTCGAGTAGCGCCGGAAACCACACGGCGGCCTCGTGGTTTTCTTACGCTACTCTCGTGTTCTCCCAACTTCCCGCGTGTTTAGATGAGGCTATATTACACGGTGACGTGTTATGTATTTCTTAAATAACGGCGCAACCGACAACGCTTTTGGTAGCCTGCGTAGCTGGCGGTCCCAGTAAATGCGAGTGAACAGTGCGGTGTGGGACTGAGGAAGAGTAACCACCCTTCCCCCCCCCCCCCTCGCAACTTTGTCATTCTTCCTCAGTCCTTCCTCACTGACACAATACAAAATGGCGTTCGGACAAAACAACACTTTGTCATACTATTCACCAGCATTTACTGAGACCGCCAGCTACGCAGGCTACACTTTTGGCCATGCAATAAACCTTGCTTTCGAGTCAGCGGTCATTGCACAAAACTGACGATTCAAGTGCAATCTAAATCCAGGGAAATTTTGAACGGCATTTGTGCCGTTGATTCTTTCACAGGGGTTCCCAACACGCGGCCATAAACCACGCAACGCAATGATCCACGCGTGACTGAACATGCATATCAATGAGTTCGGCTTCACAGTAATTTCAAGTCACTCCTGTAAGCTCCGCAGCCTAAATCTTTTCAAATGAAAGCAAAATCAATAGGAAATATCTTAAAATACATAAACCTGGCTTGGCTAGCCTCTGCAGCGTCTAGAATCACGAATAGAGGTCGTTTATTTTTGTCCACACGGTTCGTAAACGGCTCCGGACGACTTCGCTAATAACTTGTTATTTCGTTCCCAGTCTTCTCTCGGAAACCTGAGTAATGAATCTGGCTGGACAGAGCTGACAAACGCATTGCGCATGTTGGAGACGTCATCAGTCCGTCCGCTATTTTAATTCACCAACCTTCGAAAGTTTACATTTTTGCATTAAAGCCTGAGAGCTTGGATCACCTGGTGAGTTGCTCGGAGAGCAGAAGATCTGTACAGTGGGTGGGTTTTATCAACATTATCTGAAGAGGCTTTGCAGCTACGGCACTAGCGAGTCCCAGGTCGGTAGAATGGCAAGGACGCTCCAATGCAGTCAAATACGGAATGAAATTTTCTTGGGATTGGCTTCTGGTGTAATGTTTTTTAAGTTCCTCTCTGGGACAAGAGCAACGAGTATCCCTCCGTCGTAATTCGTCCCAGTGGTGAACTACTGGATCATTTTCTCGGAGACCAGAACCTTTGGCCAGTCCTTCTGACATGGAGTAGAACTTTCCTTTTCATTGCTCTGCTTGACCAGTCCTTTCGCCTTGAGTATATTGTCCTTTTATACCATCTACGACTTTCACGGTACGCAGCAGTACCACGGCCGCTATGGCGATGAAAACACTCCGACAAGGACGAATTCATTTGCAATTTTCACCACGGGTGCAAGGAGGAAAGTGGTAGGTGCAAAAGCTCAGGAAGAGAAAAACTATTGAACTGCAAACTCTAAAAATTTGTTGTTTAACTTTTGCTTCTGCGTCTTAACTTTTCTAAAAAACCCCGCCGGAAGTTGTGTTTCGTACATAATTCAAAAATACAAAGGGATTCAGTGGAGTGGACACCCGCGCCAGTTTCCGCGGAAAACAGCTTGGCTGCGCGGCCGGGCATGCACAGTGCGTTTGTCAGATCTGTCATCTGTCTATCATTTTCCCAGAAAAACCGGAAGTCCGCGATGCCAAGGTCTGTGTTTGTTTGCACTAAAAGTAGGGCCTTTGATTTCATTGGGCATGCGCATAAGACATCAGAGATCTGGGTAGCTTTCAGTGCAAACAAACAACAGGCTTTACCGACTATTCGCAGTCGTGGATCGATGCCCTTTGTTCGTTAGTTCATACTTCGCGAATACGATATTCATTTCTACTGTTTTTTTTTTGTGCGGTTTCATGCTGTGAAGAAGCTTCCAGAAATTGAGTTTTCCGATGTCCGTCATTTCTGGTCATGACAGCAATGGTTACGGATATCATTTCGGTTATAGCCATACTGGTTATTGCTGCGTTGTTCGTCGCAGTCGCAGTCGCAGTATTAATTAAGAAGTTCTCAGCTACAAACAGAAGATTCAAAGAAAAGAAACCTCTTGATTCAGAAGAGATACTTGCAACACGTCCCGCGGTGAGGTCAGGTCGGAAACGATCTCAAGTTGTTTCAGAAGGAAATTCGCGAGTTCAAGTTGTTTCAGAAGGGTTCGTGGCTCCAATCAACCATCCTATGAGCACAACGGTCCCTCGAAGTGTCAACTATCATTTCACGAGACAGTGCAACTACAAATGTGGTTTCTGTTTTCACACAGCGAAAACGTCGTCTGTTCTACCTCTAGAGGAAGCTAAGCAAGGCTTGCAGATGCTCAAAACGGCAGGTAGGTCATTTGTACAACAGTCTTCTCCCGGTGTTATCGAAAAGTCATGGCATAATTGCTAGTAACTAATGTTTATATAAGTTATATAAGTATCATGAAAGCGACTCACGATGTCCGATTCACTTCAAAAAACTCGTTCTGTAGCTTAATATCTGTACAGGTAAACGAGGGAAAGCACGGTCGTGGCTAGTCGTGCGTGAAATTAAATTCTGAAACCGAAACACTTAAAACCACAGGAAGAGTTTGTATGCTCGTACTGTTCATACATGACTATGTTTACAATAGAGCAAATGTATCCGAATTCATAAATGTTTCCGGATTCACTGCCAGGGTATTCGGATTCGTACGCGTGAACCGTCGAATTTAATTCATATTCATTTTTTCATATTCATATTTGTATTCATCTCGTCGATTAGACGACGTGAATCATTATTCATTTCGTCGATTAGGCGACTGTCGTCAGCGCTCCTTTTATTGATGAAGAAAATTAGCCAATCAAAATGCGAGAAACTGACGTGTTATTGCAAAATATTTAATCGTGTAAATATATTTTCGTTTTTCGCGCATTTATTAGCAATGGCCATGCACGCAATGCCCTAATTTTTTTAAGTAGATAAGTTTCTTCACCGATCGTGTATATGTCGAAATATAGAAACAATTTGAGCGTTAGAACAAATCCACTTTTCCACCTCCAAAATAATTTTCAGTACAGAAACGTTTGCAGGTAACACTTGATTATCAGCAACTGTGTCAATCAATGAGTTGTGTTTGGCTATTAAATGTTTTAGACTTTGTTTGCTATTTGTCGTTTTTAGGGTTGGAGAAAATTAACTTCTCAGGCGGAGAACCTTTTATTCACAAACGTGGCGAGTTTGTTGGAGAGTTGACGCGTTACTGTAAGAGGGACCTGGGACTCGCCTCCGTCACAATTGTGTGCAATGGGAGTCTGGTGACGGAACAGTGGTTCAAGAAATACGGTAACAAGCTTCCATTGTGTCTGCTGTTTGTTTGTTTGTTTGTTCTTGTGTTTTCATCCTGTTTTAGGCTTTTACTTGACGTTCTTGCTAAATAATCACAGTTGCTTTGAAGATAAGTAGGGTTACTTCTATTTTCGGTTACAATCGTTGAAATAGTACTCGGGCATTTTCTACACTTTCTTTCATACCTCCAGTATTGAAAGCATGATCAGTTATCTTTAGCTTTAAATTTATTTTGCCACTCCCGATTGCCACTCCCGATTACCACTCTCGATTACTTTAAATTTACTCTGACTTGTGATTGGCCAAGATACTTATGACATATACATATGACCAATTTCCAAACAGTGAACTTTTGCAAGACTAAACTATCAAATCAGCGATTTCCGCCTGGAGTGCAGCACACGCAAAACCAAAGCAATCACTTGATTACTTTTGACATTCATCCAAAAATGTGTCATTATTTGATGTCGTCTAATATCGGGTGGTGTAATTCTAGGAGAGTTTCTGGACATCCTGGCTGTGTCATGTGACAGTTTTCGTGAGGAGACCAATCGCAAGATCGGACGACACCAGAATGGCAAGAACCACTTGGGGTGTCTAAAGAACGTGCGTGATTGGTGCAATAAGTACCACGTGGCCTTCAAGATCAACACAGTAGTAAACACGTATAATGTTGACGAGGATATGAATCAGAACATTCAAGAACTTGCACCTGTTCGTTGGAAGGTACTGAATTTAAAGTTTGTAACTTATGGTGACATTGGTTAAAGATAAAATACGATACCGTAACGATGATCATGCGGATAAAAATGATAAAGATAAGCATGATGATGATGACATGACCACTGAAAGTGATTTGAAAGTAAAGGCGATTATTTAGGTTGAAAAACTAAATGTTACTTGATGAAGATATGGCAGACATTAACACGTTGTGACCCATGCACTAAATCGATGTCGAACCAAATCGAAAGCTATGAACCAGTACAGTCGAAGCTCTCTGGGCGGACACTCTCGTAAGCGGACAGTTCCAGCTACGGACACCTTTTTTTGCCTCCCAAGAGTGACCGCTTACGGGAGCTTCAGCTGTACAAACATTTATTAATGAATCTTAATTCAAAATAAGTCGTAGTTGTGGAAACTACCGTACTGCCTTCCTGTTGTTCTCCCAGTATACTTTGTTACACTTGTCTCTGTTCAGGTATTTCAGTGCCTTCTCATTGAGGGAGAAAACTGCGGCACAGACGCCCTGCGAGATGCAGAAAAGTTTGTGATTTCTGATGATGATTTCAAGAGCTTTGTTGAAAGGCACTCCGAGTTGCCCTGCCTCATCCCGGAATCAAATGAAAAGGTAAAGTAACTGACAGAGTTCTGGATTGAAGTGATAAGGCATCTTGACAGTGCTTGTGTGCAGTGTAGCACAGACAGCTTACTGACAGGTACTATTGTTATAAAGAACGTAGATCAATTCTTATCATTCTATAGCATTTCGTACAAAGGATAAAAGAAGATATTTATGTATTGAGTTATCTTCGCAATTTGTAGAAATTGTAAGTAAACAGTTTTGTCGCGTACTTCTGCCGGCGTCAGCCGAGCGCCACCGAAAACACCCCTCTGCAACAGACCTGGTGAAACCCGACCTGGTGAGATTTTTCCCCCTCCCTTGGGAAGTTTTAGCCTACCTGGGCCCTGGTGAACTTTTTTATTTTACCTGCCTAGATTTTGTCCTCCCTGGCGTCCTGGTGAATTTTTTACCGCCCCAATAAAATATATAAAGTATTTACATTTTCTGACCTGGCGAAGTTTTTACCGAAAACCCGTGAACATCCACAGATCTCACCAGGTTTGTTACGGAGGTGTGTCCGAAAGCTTTAACAAAAACTCTTTAAACTTTAGTTCCTACTCTTTATACTTATTTTGGCCATCAGTTACCACAATGTCATTTTCTCTTTTTAACTCCAACAGATGCAAAATTCCTATCTTATCCTGGACGAGTATGTAAGTGCTAAAGATTTGTATTAGGGAGAAACGAATAAATTCATGTTGACTGTAACGGCAGCAGGCGACTATCGAGAGTAATCAAGATTTGTCGTGGCTGACGCGGGGATAATTTACATAAGAAGCGAAAGATGAACGAGTGAAGGCGATGGAAGGCTCAAATGGGGTTTATTCCGTGCCAACACAATGATTCGGATTCGTACTTCTCGTAAACTGAAAATAAGGATTACAACGTATAACTAATAAAACTACTACTAAATACTACAAATAGGAAAACTAGTTAGGCTAAGACAAGCGATCCATTCAAAGCAATGTAATCATGTAACGCTAACAACGTGATGTAAAATAACATGTGGTATCACGCAATGAAGTAACAAAGGATAAACTGAGCATAATTAGCATGTAAAAAGGGGCTAAATAGCAACACTAAAGAAATAATAACAATATAAGGCAAAAGCGATACTAAATTCCAAGTAAACAAGGTACTTGAATAACTAATAACAAAGTTCGTGACTCGGTGTGCTAGCCATACAAAAAGGGTAACAAAACGATAGCTAAATCACTTAAAAGGCGCTGATTACCAAACTACAATAAAAACGGTAAGAAAGCAAGCAAGGGTACTTACATATCTAACCCACGCAGTAAAACCTCTGAGCAAGGATAACTTGATAATAAACGATCTGCTTGCTACGGAGTCCAGGCTACAACTAACTAAATGATACAACGGTACGTGCAGATATCGGAAGACAAAATAAAGATCTATTGATTACAGAACCCATAAAGTATCATAGGCATTTCCTTAGTGTCTCCAACTAAAACAAAGGATAATAGAATCTTTACACTAATCAAAGGAACAAAGAATAATTGATGATGCAATACAAAATGAATCTGAGCTTGGTTGCGTGACAAGAAACAAACTGAAACTGTAAACCTATTTATAATCACGTGACAATCATAACATTGACAAATACCTTGGTATAATATAAACGTTACGTTATTATGCCTGCATGTGGCTTACAGACTTGTAAGGGCGCCGGAAAAACCCTAAAAAATCATAACTTGCTGTCAGCCTGTTTTACGGCTTGATGACGTCGCCTTATGCGTTAGTTTCCCGCCAAAAGTATGCTTTACCTGAACAAGAACATTTTTTCGGCACGCGCGGCACGATATGAACTGAACTTCAGAATATCGTGACTTAACAAACTCTGTTCCTTGGAAAGTCAGCCAATTTCTCCATTCGTTCTTCTCACAGCTCCTAAAATTGATGGAAGAACTGGTTTTGTGCGTGTTAGAAATCGGTTTCTAGAAGTATGGCAATGAAAATTGTGAACATAAAATATGATCTGGTCTTTTACCGATTATAGATGCGCTTTCTGGATTGTACTTCTGGCGCTAAAGTTCCATCGAAATCCCTTCTTGATGTGGGAGTAGATCATGCCATTAATGCCAGTGGCTTTGACGAACAGATGTTCCTTAAACGAGGGGGAAAATACACGTGGAGCAAAGTTGATATGAACCTGGAATGGTAGACTGCTCTTGGCACTAGATGTAAATAGAATACGGAGACTGAGATCTGATATCGCGAGAAGCCAATATTCCAAATGAAAAAAATATGTATAGTTATTAACGATACAAAACTATCGATAACTTGTTGGGGAATAGTAAGTAGCAGATATAGCTGGGATTGCTTAATATAGTTTCTAATCAATATCGCAGACTTGCAGCAACTTTTTAAGGCTTAGTTACAAGTATATGTAACTGCACTACAGTACAACCCCGCTATCTCCAACTCCCCACTATTTTGAACAGAATCCGATGTTCCTCGAAAATGACTTCGTAGAAATTTCCTTTGGTAGAACCCGCTATCTCAAACTATTTCTCGCCTCCCTTGAGAGATCGAAATAGCGGGGTTCTACTGTATTCACAAATAACTTTGCATGATTGTAGCCAGAGTGTCTCGAGTATGTCGAGTAGGATGAACAGTTGGAATAGTTGGAATAGTTCTTCCTAAGACGTAGATCTCTGATAGAAAATAAAACTGGCGCAGCCCGGCCGTTCATTACTTTTTCCTGCATTGAAGTGCATTTCTTGCTGCAGGAAAGGTCGTCGAAGTGCTTTGTTTTAATAACATTCATACAATAATTTCCGCAATCGGGAGTGTAGCAAAAACTATGCAAAAACTGTCGGCATAGTCCCAGGAACGTTGGAGTATAAGAAGACTTTTTGCAATACATTTGCTTTATCTATCTTCAACCGTTGGCGAGATATAGCAGCTTAAATTTGGCTCCTTTGCTCAAAAGGTGCGATGTTTTAATTAGTGCATAACTTGCTCTAACTTGCTCTAATTTCTCACGAAGCGCGGGCTAAAAGTTTACAAAAATTATGCAAAAACCGTCGGCATAGTCCCAGGAACGTTGCCTGAAAGTTTCATGCGATTCGGAGATGGTCGAAAAATCTTGGAATTTTGACAAAATACTAAGGCTATAGCACAGGGATTTTTGCCGATTTTGGCCAAAAACTGAAAACTCTTGAAACTTTCAGGAAAGCTTCTCTGGACTATTACAAGACTTTTCGCAATACATCTTCCTTATCTTCATCCGTTGGCGAGATATAGCAGCTTAACTCGAGAGGTGTGATGAATGAATTAGTACATGATTTGCTGTAATTTGCTCTAATTTCTCACGACGCGCGGCCTAAAAGTTTACAAAAACTATACAAAAACCGTCGGCATAGTCCCAGGAACGTTTCCTGAAAGTTTCATGCGATTCTGAGATGGTCGAAAAATCTTGGAATTTTGACAAAATACTAAGGCTATAGCACAGGGATTTTTGCCGATTTTGGCCAAAAACTGAAAACTCTTGAAACTTTCAGAAAACCTTCTCTGGACTATTACAAGACTTTTTGCAATACATCTTCCTTATCTATTTTCATCCGCTGGCGAGATATAACAGCTTAACTCGAGAGGTGTGATGAATGAATTAGTGCATGATTTGCTGTAATTTGCTGTAATTTCTCACGACGCGCGGCCTAAAAGTTTACAAAAACTATGCAGAAACCGTCGGCATAGTCCCAGGAACGTTGCCTGAAAGTTTCATGCGATTCTGAGATGGTCGAAAAATCTTGGAATTTTGACAAAATACTAAGGCTATAGCACAGGGTTTTTTGCCGATTTTGGCCAAAAATTGAAAACTCTTGAAACTTTCAGGAAACCTTCTCTGGACTATTACAAGACTTTTTGTAATACATCTTCCTTATCTATTTTCATCCGCTGGCGAGATATAGCAGCTTAACTCGAGAGGTGTGATGAATTAATTAGTGCATGATGTGCTGTAATTTGCTGTAATTTCTCACGACGCGCGGCCTAAAAGTTTACAAAAACTATGCAGAAACCGTCGGCATAGTCCCAGGAACGTTGCCTGAAAGTTTCATGCGGTTCTGAGATGGTCGAAAAATCTTGGAATTTTGACAAAATACTAAGGCTATAGCACAGGGTTTTTTGCCGATTTTGGCCAAAAATTGAAAACTCTTGAAACTTTCAGGAAACCTTCTCTGGACTATTACGAGACTTTTTGTAATACATCTTCCTTATCTATTTTCATCCGCTGGCGAGATATAACAGCTTAACTCGAGAGGTGTGATGAATGAATTAGTGCATGATGTGCTGTAATTTGCTGTAATTTCTCACGACGCGCGGCCTAAAAGTTTACAAAAACTATGCAGAAACCGTCGGCATAGTCCCAGGAACGTTTCCTGAAAGTTTCATGCGATTCTGAGATGGTCGAAAAATCTTGGAATTTTGACAAAATACTAAGGCTATAGCACAGGGTTTTTTGCCGATTTTGGCCAAAAATTGAAAACTCTTGAAACTTTCAGGAAACCTTCTCTGGACTATTACAAGACTTTTTGCAATACATCTTCCTTATCTATCTTCATCCGTTGGCGAGATATAGCAGCTTAACTCGAGAGGTGTGATGAATGAATTAGTGCATGATTTGCTGTAATTTGCTGTAATTTCTCACGACGCGCGGCCTAAAAGTTTACAAAAACTATGCAGAAACCGTCGGCATAGTCCCAGGAACGTTGCCTGAAAGTTTCATGCGATTCTGAGATGGTCGAAAAATCTTGGAATTTTGACAAAATACTAAGGCTATAGCACAGGGTTTTTTGCCGATTTTGGCCAAAAATTGAAAACTCTTGAAACTTTCAGGAAACCTTCTCTGGACTATTACAAGACTTTTTGTAATACATCTTCCTTATCTATTTTCATCCGCTGGCGAGATATAGCAGCTTAACTCGAGAGGTGTGATGAATGAATTAGTGCATGATTTGCTGTAATTTGCTCTAATTTCTCACGACGCGCGGCCTAAAAGTTTACAAAAACTATGCAGAAACCGTCGGCATAGTCCCAGGAACGTTGCCTGAAAGTTTCATGCGATTCGGAGATGATCGAAAAATCTTGGAATTTTGACAAAATACTAAGGCTATAGCACAGGGTTTTTTGCCGATTTTGGCCAAAAATTGAAAACTCTTGAAACTTTCAGGAAACCTTCTCTGGACTATTACAAGACTTTTTGCAATACATCTTCCTTATCTATCTTCATCCGTTGGCGAGATATAGCAGCTTAACTCGAGAGGTGTGATGAATGAATTAGTACATGATTTGCTGTAATTTGCTGTAATTTCTCACGACGCGCGGCCTAAAAGTTTACAAAAACTATGCAGAAACCGTCGGCATAGTCCCAGGAACGTTGCCTGAAAGTTTCATGCGATTCTGAGATGGTCGAAAAATCTTGGAATTTTGACAAAATACTAAGGCTATAGCACAGGGTTTTTTGCCGATTTTGGCCAAAAATTGAAAACTCTTGAAACTTTCAGGAAACCTTCTCTGGACTATTACAAGACTTTTTGCAATACATCTTCATTATCTATCTTCATCCGTTGGCGAGATATAGCAGCTTAACTCGAGAGGTGTGATGAATGAATTTGTGCATGATTTGCTGTAATTTGCTGTAATTTCTCACGACGCGCGGCCTAAAAGTTTACAAAAACTATGCAGAAACCGTCGGCATAGTCCCAGGAACGTTGCCTGAAAGTTTCATGCGATTCTGAGATGGTCGAAAAATCTTGGAATTTTGACAAAATACTAAGGCTATAGCACAGGGATTTTTGCCGATTTTGGCCAAAAACTGAAAACTCTTGAAACTTTCAGGAAACCTTCTCTGGACTATTACAAGACTTTTTGTAATACATCTTCCTTATCTATTTTCATCCGCTGGCGAGATATAACAGCTTAACTCGAGAGGTGTGATGAATGAATTAGTGCATGATTTGCTGTAATTTGCTTTAATTTCTCACGACGCGCGGCCTAAAAGTTTACAAAAACTATGCAGAAACCGTCGGCATAGTCCCAGGAACGTTGCCTGAAAGTTTCATGCGATTCTGAGATGGTCGAAAAATCTTGGAATTTTGACAAAATACTAAGGCTATAGCACAGGGTTTTTTTTGCCGATTTTGGCCAAAAATTGAAAACTCTTGAAACTTTCAGGAAACCTTCTCTGGACTATTACAAGACTTTTTGCAATACATCTTCCTTATCTATCTTCATCCGTTGGCGAGATATAGCAGCTTAACTCGAGAGGTGTGATGAATGAATTAGTGCATGATTTGCTGTAATTTGCTGTAATTTCTCACGACGCGCGGCCTAAAAGTTTACACAAACTATGCAGAAACTGTCGGCATAGTCCCAGGAACGTTTCCTGAAAGTTTCATGCGATTCTGAGATGGTCGAAAAATCTTGGAATTTTGACAAAATACTAAGGCTATAGCACAGGGATTTTTGCCGATTTTGGCCAAAAACTGAAAACTCTTGAAACTTTCAGGAAACCTTCTCTGGACTATTGCAAGACTTTTTGTAATACATCTTCCTTATCTATTTTCATCCGCTGGCGAGATATAACAGCTTAACTCGAGAGGTGTGATGAATGAATTAGTGCATGATGTGCTGTAATTTGCTCTAATTTCTCACGACGCGCGGCCTAAAAGTTTACACAAACTATGCAGAAACCGTCGGCATAGTCCCAGGAACGTTTCCTGAAAGTTTCATGCGATTCTGATATGGTCGAAAAATCTTGGAATTTTGACAACATACTAAGGCTATAGCACAGGGTTTTTTGCCGATTTTGGCCAAAAATTGAAAACTCTTGAAACTTTCAGGAAACCTTCTCTGGACTATTACAAGACTTTTTGTAATACATCTTCCTTATCTATTTTCATCCGCTGGCGAGATATAACAGCTTAACTCGAGAGGTGTGATGAATGAATTAGTGCATGATGTGCTGTAATTTGCTCTAATTTCTCACGACGCGCGGCCTAAAAGTTTACAAAAACTATGCAGAAACCGTCGGCATAGTCCCAGGAACGTTGCCTGAAAGTTTCATGCGATTCTGAGATGGTCGAAAAATCTTGGAATTTTGACAAAATACTAAGGCTATAGCACAGGGTTTTTTGCCGATTTTGGCCAAAAATTGAAAACTCTTGAAACTTTCAGGAAACCTTCTCTGGACTATTACAAGACTTTTTGCAATACATCTTCCTTATCTATCTTCATCCGTTGGCGAGATATAGCAGCTTAACTCGAGAGGTGTGATGAATGAATTAGTGCATGATTTGCTGTAATTTGCTGTAATTTCTCACGACGCGCGGCCTAAAAGTTTACAAAAACTATGCAGAAACCGTCGGCATAGTCCCAGGAACGTTGCCTGAAAGTTTCATGCGATTCTGAGATGGTCGAAAAATCTTGGAATTTTGACAAAATACTAAGGCTATAGCACAGGGATTTTTGCCGATTTTGGCCAAAAACTGAAAACTCTTGAAACTTTCAGGAAACCTTCTCTGGACTATTACAAGACTTTTTGTAATACATCTTCCTTATCTATTTTCATCCGCTGGCGAGATATAACAGCTTAACTCGAGAGGTGTGATGAATGAATTAGTGCATGATTTGCTGTAATTTGCTGTAATTTCTCACGACGCGCGGCCTAAAAGTTTACAAAAACTATGCAGAAACCGTCGGCATAGTCCCAGGAACGTTGCCTGAAAGTTTCATGCGATTCTGAGATGGTCGAAAAATCTTGGAATTTTGACAAAATACTAAGGCTATAGCACAGGGTTTTTTTTGCCGATTTTGGCCAAAAATTGAAAACTCTTGAAATTTTCAGGAAACCTTCTCTGGACTATTACAAGACTTTTTGCAATACATCTTCCTTATCTATCTTCATCCGTTGGCGAGATATAGCAGCTTAACTCGAGAGGTGTGATGAATGAATTAGTGCATGATTTGCTGTAATTTGCTGTAATTTCTCACGACGCGCGGCCTAAAAGTTTACAAAAACTATGCAGAAACCGTCGGCATAGTCCCAGGAACGTTGCCTGAAAGTTTCATGCGATTCTGAGATGGTCGAAAAATCTTGGAATTTTGACAAAATACTAAGGCTATAGCACAGGGTTTTTTTTGCCGATTTTGGCCAAAAATTGAAAACTCTTGAAATTTTCAGGAAACCTTCTCTGGACTATTACAAGACTTTTTGCAATACATCTTCCTTATCTATCTTCATCCGTTGGCGAGATATAGCAGCTTAACTCGAGAGGTGTGATGAATGAATTAGTGCATGATTTGCTGTAATTTGCTGTAATTTCTCACGACGCGCGGCCTAAAAGTTTACAAAAACTATGCAGAAACCGTCGGCATAGTCCCAGGAACGTTTCCTGAAAGTTTCATGCGATTCTGAGATGGTCGAAAAATCTTGGAATTTTGACAAAATACTAAGGCTATAGCACAGGGATTTTTGCCGATTTTGGCCAAAAACTGAAAACTCTTGAAACTTTCAGGAAACCTTCTCTGGACTATTGCAAGACTTTTTGTAATACATCTTCCTTATCTATTTTCATCCGCTGGCGAGATATAACAGCTTAACTCGAGAGGTGTGATGAATGAATTAGTGCATGATGTGCTGTAATTTGCTCTAATTTCTCACGACGCGCGGCCTAAAAGTTTACACAAACTATGCAGAAACCGTCGGCATAGTCCCAGGAACGTTTCCTGAAAGTTTCATGCGATTCTGATATGGTCGAAAAATCTTGGAATTTTGACAACATACTAAGGCTATAGCACAGGGTTTTTTGCCGATTTTGGCCAAAAATTGAAAACTCTTGAAACTTTCAGGAAACCTTCTCTGGACTATTACAAGACTTTTTGTAATACATCTTCCTTATCTATTTTCATCCGCTGGCGAGATATAACAGCTTAACTCGAGAGGTGTGATGAATGAATTAGTGCATGATGTGCTGTAATTTGCTCTAATTTCTCACGACGCGTGGCCTAAAAGTTTACAAAAACTATGCAGAAACCGTCGGCATAGTCCCAGGAACGTTTCCTGAAAGTTTCATGCGATTCTGAGATGGTCGAAAAATCTTGGAATTTTGACAAAATACTAAGGCTATAGCACAGGGTTTTTTGCCGATTTTGGCCAAAAATTGAAAACTCTTGAAACTTTCAGGAAACCTTCTCTGGACTATTACAAGACTTTTTGCAATACATCTTCCTTATCTATCTTCATCCGTTGGCGAGATATAGCAGCTTAAAACTCGAGAGGTGTGATGAATGAATTAGTGCATGATTTGCTGTAATTTGCTGTAATTTCTCACGACGCGCGGCCTAAAAGTTTACAAAAACTATGCAGAAACCGTCGGCATAGTCCCAGGAACGTTTCCTGAAAGTTTCATGCGATTCTGAGATAGTCGAAAAATCTTGGAATTTTGACAAAATACTAAGGCTATAGCACAGGGTTTTTTGCCGATTTTGGCCAAAAATTGAAAACTCTTGAAATTTTCAGGAAACCTTCTCTGGACTATTACAAGACTTTTTGCAATACATCTTCCTTATCTATCTTCATCCGTTGGCGAGATATAGCATCTTAACTCGAGAGGTGTGATGAATGAATTAGTGCATGATTTGCTGTAATTTGCTGTAATTTCTCACGACGCGCGGCCTAAACGTTTACAGAAACTATGCAAAAACCGTCGGCATAGTCCCAGGAACGTTTCCTGAAAGTTTCATGCGATTCTGAGATGGTCGAAAAATCTTGGAATTTTGACAAAATACTAAGGCTATAGCACAGGGTTTTTTGCCGATTTGGCCAAAAATTGAAAACACTTGAAACTTTCAGGAAACCTTCTCTGGACTATTACAAGACTTTTTGCAATACATCTTCCTTATCTATCTTCATCCGTTGGCGAGATATAGCAGCTTAACTCGAGAGGTGTGATAAATGAATTAGTGCATGATTTGCTGTAATTTGCTTTAATTTCTCACGACGCGCGGCCTAAAAGTTTACAGAAACTATGCAAAAACCGTCGGCATAGTCCCAGGAACGTTTCCTGAAAGTTTCATGCGATTCGGAGATGGTCGAAAAATCTTGGAATTTTGACAAAATACTAAGGCTATAGCACAGGGTTTTTTGCCGATTTGGCCAAAAATTGAAAACTCTTGAAACTTTCAGGAAACCTTCTCTGGACTATTACAAGACTTTTTGCAATACATCTTCCTTATCTATCTTCATCCGTTGGCGAGATATAGCAGCTTAACTCGAGAGGTGTGATGAATGAATTAGTGCATGATTTGCTGTAATTTGCTGTAATTTCTCACGACGCGCGGCCTAAAAGTTTACAAAAACTATGCAGAAACCGTCGGCATAGTCCCAGGAACGTTTCCTGAAAGTTTCATGCGATTCTGAGATGGTCGAAAAATCTTGGAATTTTGACAAAATACTAAGGCTATAGCACAGGGATTTTTGCCGATTTTGGCCAAAAACTGAAAACTCTTGAAACTTTCAGGAAACCTTCTCTGGACTATTGCAAGACTTTTTGTAATACATCTTCCTTATCTATTTTCATCCGCTGGCGAGATATAACAGCTTAACTCGAGAGGTGTGATGAATGAATTAGTGCATGATGTGCTGTAATTTGCTCTAATTTCTCACGACGCGCGGCCTAAAAGTTTACACAAACTATGCAGAAACCGTCGGCATAGTCCCAGGAACGTTTCCTGAAAGTTTCATGCGATTCTGATATGGTCGAAAAATCTTGGAATTTTGACAACATACTAAGGCTATAGCACAGGGTTTTTTGCCGATTTTGGCCAAAAATTGAAAACTCTTGAAACTTTCAGGAAACCTTCTCTGGACTATTACAAGACTTTTTGTAATACATCTTCCTTATCTATTTTCATCCGCTGGCGAGATATAACAGCTTAACTCGAGAGGTGTGATGAATGAATTAGTGCATGATGTGCTGTAATTTGCTCTAATTTCTCACGACGCGTGGCCTAAAAGTTTACAAAAACTATGCAGAAACCGTCGGCATAGTCCCAGGAACGTTTCCTGAAAGTTTCATGCGATTCTGAGATGGTCGAAAAATCTTGGAATTTTGACAAAATACTAAGGCTATAGCACAGGGTTTTTTGCCGATTTTGGCCAAAAATTGAAAACTCTTGAAACTTTCAGGAAACCTTCTCTGGACTATTACAAGACTTTTTGCAATACATCTTCCTTATCTATCTTCATCCGTTGGCGAGATATAGCAGCTTAAAACTCGAGAGGTGTGATGAATGAATTAGTGCATGATTTGCTGTAATTTGCTGTAATTTCTCACGACGCGCGGCCTAAAAGTTTACAAAAACTATGCAGAAACCGTCGGCATAGTCCCAGGAACGTTTCCTGAAAGTTTCATGCGATTCTGAGATAGTCGAAAAATCTTGGAATTTTGACAAAATACTAAGGCTATAGCACAGGGTTTTTTGCCGATTTTGGCCAAAAATTGAAAACTCTTGAAACTTTCAGGAAACCTTCTCTGGACTATTACAAGACTTTTTGCAATACATCTTCCTTATCTATATTCATCCGTTGGCGAGATATAGCATCTTAACTCGAGAGGTGTGATGAATGAATTAGTGCATGATTTGCTGTAATTTGCTGTAATTTCTCACGACGCGCGGCCTAAAAGTTTACACAAACTATGCAGAAACCGTCGGCATAGTCCCAGGAACGTTTCCTGAAAGTTTCATGCGATTCTGATATGGTCGAAAAATCTTGGAATTTTGACAACATACTAAGGCTATAGCACAGGGTTTTTTGCCGATTTTGGCCAAAAATTGAAAACTCTTGAAACTTTCAGGAAACCTTCTCTGGACTATTACAAGACTTTTTGTAATACATCTTCCTTATCTATTTTCATCCGCTGGCGAGATATAACAGCTTAACTCGAGAGGTGTGATGAATGAATTAGTGCATGATGTGCTGTAATTTGCTCTAATTTCTCACGACGCGTGGCCTAAAAGTTTACAAAAACTATGCAGAAACCGTCGGCATAGTCCCAGGAACGTTTCCTGAAAGTTTCATGCGATTCTGAGATGGTCGAAAAATCTTGGAATTTTGACAAAATACTAAGGCTATAGCACAGGGTTTTTTGCCGATTTTGGCCAAAAATTGAAAACTCTTGAAACTTTCAGGAAACCTTCTCTGGACTATTACAAGACTTTTTGCAATACATCTTCCTTATCTATCTTCATCCGTTGGCGAGATATAGCAGCTTAAAACTCGAGAGGTGTGATGAATGAATTAGTGCATGATTTGCTGTAATTTGCTGTAATTTCTCACGACGCGCGGCCTAAAAGTTTACAAAAACTATGCAGAAACCGTCGGCATAGTCCCAGGAACGTTTCCTGAAAGTTTCATGCGATTCTGAGATAGTCGAAAAATCTTGGAATTTTGACAAAATACTAAGGCTATAGCACAGGGTTTTTTGCCGATTTTGGCCAAAAATTGAAAACTCTTGAAACTTTCAGGAAACCTTCTCTGGACTATTACAAGACTTTTTGCAATACATCTTCCTTATCTATATTCATCCGTTGGCGAGATATAGCATCTTAACTCGAGAGGTGTGATGAATGAATTAGTGCATGATTTGCTGTAATTTGCTGTAATTTCTCACGACGCGCGGCCTAAACGTTTACAGAAACTATGCAAAAACCGTCGGCATAGTCCCAGGAACGTTTCCTGAAAGTTTCATGCGATTCTGAGATGGTCGAAAAATCTTGGAATTTTGACAAAATACTAAGGCTATAGCACAGGGTTTTTTGCCGATTTGGCCAAAAATTGAAAACACTTGAAACTTTCAGGAAACCTTCTCTGGACTATTACAAGACTTTTTGCAATACATCTTCCTTATCTATCTTCATCCGTTGGCGAGATATAGCAGCTTAACTCGAGAGGTGTGATAAATGAATTAGTGCATGATTTGCTGTAATTTGCTTTAATTTCTCACGACGCGCGGCCTAAAAGTTTACAGAAACTATGCAAAAACCGTCGGCATAGTCCCAGGAACGTTTCCTGAAAGTTTCATGCGATTCGGAGATGGTCGAAAAATCTTGGAATTTTGACAAAATACTAAGGCTATAGCACAGGGTTTTTTGCCGATTTGGCCAAAAATTGAAAACTCTTGAAACTTTCAGGAAACCTTCTCTGGACTATTACAAGACTTTTTGCAATACATCTTCCTTATCTATTTTCATCCGTTGGCGAGATATAGCAGCTTAACTCGAGAGGTGTGATGAATGAATTAGTGCATGATTTGCTGTAATTTGCTGTAATTTCTCACGACGCGCGGCCTAAAAGTTTACAGAAACTATGCAAAAACCGTCGGCATAGTCCCAGGAACGTTTCCTGAAAGTTTCATGCGATTCTGAGATGGTCGAAAAATCTTGGAATTTTGACAAAATACTAAGGCTATAGCACAGGGTTTTTTGCCGATTTGGCCAAAAATTGAAAACTCTTGAAACTTTCAGGAAATCTTCCTTGGAGTATAAGAAGACTTTTTGTAATACATTTGCTTTATCTATCTTCATACGTTGGCGAGATATAGCAGCTTGAATTTGGCTCCTTTCCTCCAAAGGTGTGATGTTTTAATTAGTGCATGATTTGCTCTAATTTGCTCTAATTTCTCACGACGGGCGGGCTTAAAGTTTACAAAAACTATGCAATAACCGTCGGCATAGTCCCAGGAACGTTTCCTGAAAGTTTCATGCGATTCTGAGATGGTCGAAAAATGACCGGATTTTGACAAAATACTAAGGCTATAGCACAGGGTTTTTTGCCGATTTTGGCCAAAAATTGAAAACTCTTGAAACTTTCAGGAAATCTTCCTTGGAGTATAACAAGACTTTTTGCAATACATTTGCTTTATCTGTCGTCATCCGTTGGCAAGATATAGGAGCTTAAATTTGGCTCCTTTTCTCGAAAGGTGTGATGTTTTAATTAGTGCATGATTTGCTCTAATTTGCTCTAATTTCTCACGACGCGTGGGTTAAAAGTTGATTACCACACTTGATTACGACTCCCGATTACGGCTCCCGATTGCCACTCCCGATTGTCACTCACAATTACCAGTCCGATTGCGAGTGGAGTGATATGCGGGAATTGTAATCTGGTGTGTCAATTATCACTCTTGATTATCATTCCCAATTACCTCTCCCGATTATCACTCAGAATTAATATTCCCGATTGAAACTCCCGATTATCATATAGTTAAAAGAGTGAATTCATTAGCAAATTCAAATCAAATCAGAACAAATATCTTGTAATTCGCCCAACATTCGCTAAAACGCTCTCGCATCACACGCTCTGAAGTACTACCTCGGGTATGGCTCTTGGAAGTGCGGAATACGCAGCCGCGTAGGGCTGGGGGCAAAACCATGTGCGGCAAGGGACTGGGGCGAGGCTTGTTCCCCGAGCAGTAATTTTTAGCAGAATCGTATAAGTCAAAGAAAACTCGCGTTCTGATTGGTTACGAAGCAAGGGTAGTTTGGAATTGCATGGATGACGTGTGTCTACGCGAGCAAGCTCACTGTAAATAATGAAATGAACTATGGAGCAAATATAATTCACGATTTTTACGAGCACTGCCGGCAATCACAATTCGCCAATTTACGAGCATAATTTATCCAAGCCTAATAAGCACGTGTCGTGGCATAGCTTTTCTAATAGTTGGAGTCATGAGGCGTAGATCTCTGAATGAAAATAAAGCGGACGCTTCCCATTCGTTTAGTTTTTCCTGCATTGAAGTGCATTTCTTGCTGCAGGTTGTGGTCAAAAGGAAACAAAAGTCGAGCTGGACGTCGTCTGGGCGTTTTGTCCTAACTCAAGAACAGGAAACATACCACAAACAAAAACATTCTTAAAAAATTCTGAAATCACCGAAAAGCAAAGACATTTCGGGGGATCTCGTATCAAGTTCGATCCACTACAAAACACTGCGAACTCAACACGTTTATTAGGATCAAGCAAACGCAACATTCTACACAATTCCACTACGTGGTCCTACGCGGCTTTTTTAAAATCAGCTACTGCATCAAACAGTGAGCGTATAGAAATATTTGCTTATTTTTTTATGGAGTTATATCCAGTTATTGTCTGAGGATCCGATATTTTGTATTTGTAGCCCTCTGTTGTCTTATTAATACCAAGTGGTTTCCGGTGGAGTGAAGATAAAAAATAATAGTTAGCTATGTACGTGAAGTATTAGTGTGCGAAAGAATCAATTCGGAAACGATATATTAAAAGTTAAAACGTAAGCATGGCGAAAGATGAGAAATATTAAACCATAACAAAAACCCGGCGACCAAATGTGAATGGCCTTTCCCCGTTTCTTTTTGTATAGACATGCTAAAAAGGAAAGCCACTTTCTTTCAGAGAAAAGCAGATTGCAATAAAAAAAGTGAGGTTTTAAATGGCTGCTGATCAAACGGCTGGAATTTGCTTTTGTGTTTAACCTTCCACTTCCAAAGAATGAGATCAACTTCAATTTTCTCCTTCAGTTTCTCACCAGAGATATATAATACAGTAGGGAGAACTTGGCTTCTGATACCTCGCTCAAATAAAAGCTGATTAAACTTTAAACTCTCAATCATACTATTCTTCTTTAAAACTCGAGAGAATATGCATTTTAAACTTGGGAGTGAAAGGATCAACAATTTGTTCCAGGAAAGGGCTCAAAAGCTTAACTCAGCGTGAGCGGGAGGTTTTGAAGTGAAATAATTCGCCAGCCGTTTTTTCCCTTAGCATGGGCCTGTGGTATGATGTACAACAGATCGCAAACAAAACAGGTAAGTCCACGAAGAGCGACACAGTCAGAACAGCGTCAGCACTTGATCTCCTCCTCTGGCTTCATTTCTACGTCGCTTGGTTTCTCTTTGTTAGCATCCTCTCCCGCTGCTCTCTCCGCCTCCTCGGCCGCTCGTTTGAACACATCTTTTTCAGCCCCCTGTTTCGCCGCTCTCTCCTTCTCTTCTTGTTTTGCAAGCCGCTCGAACATGTTTGCTGAAGGAACAAGACATGGAGAACGTTAGCTAAGCGAAGAAGTGGAGACAGTCGGGAATATCAAGTGTTCTGCTCGCCTACCCCAATATAAAATCGTAAGGCTTGTGGGATGTGGCTTAATTTACATAATCAGAATACTGCACAATGTGCTGGTAAGCTGAAGCCACAGAATAGGGCACAAAGGCCACGGTGGTAGCGGGCATTACCCCTTGATCTACCAAAAATAAAAAAATAAAAATAAAAAAATAAAAAAATTGTGAGCCCAAGTAATAGCATAGCTGTCCATGGCTGCTATTACTTGGGCTCACATTCTTTTTTTTTTTTTTTTTTTTTGGTAGATCAAGGGGTAATGCCCGCTACCACCGTGGCCTTTGTGCCCTATTCTGTGGCTTCAGCTTACCAGCACATTGTGCAGTATTCTGATTCCCCAAAATAACCTGTCAAGTACTGAAAACGATTTGAATTCAATCAAGAACATTTTTGACTCCGTGACTGCAGACTTTCAAAAGTTCAGTGTACTGTCGTTGAATGATAGAAATACACATCTTGACCAAGTAGTCAGACGAGGTAGATACAATCACGTGCAGCAAACAAACAAAGAAAGACAGACTAACTGACTGACTTTGGGGGAAGGGGTGGGGACAAACAATGAAAGTGCCTGCTGACCAAAGATCTTCCTCTCCTTCTGCTGGTAGACCTTGAGTTGTTGGTTCACTAAATTCAGTTGCTCCTGAGCTTCTTTGTTCTTGGGATCCAGCTGGAGGACATGCTTGAAGTCTGACCTAGCTGTTTCCAGCTCATTTAGAGCAAATCTTGCCTAAGAGGAAAGAAAAGTATGGAGGTTTTTCATTTATTCCCCTGTATCTACTGTATACAGTCCTTGCTAAAATGTTTGATAACCTATTGTGTTTGACTCAAAGCAGCAACAATTCATTGCTGGCTTGTCAGCTGAGTACCAAACATTACAGGCTTAACAATGAAGCCCGATGTGATAGCTGCTTTTTCATGTTGTACTGTATATTCTGACAGGGCCATTGGAATGATACAAGCCAGATTGTACCAGTACGGGAACCATAATTCACTGAGATTCAAAGTATACAAGTATTGTAGTTTAGTATTTTGTATGTAAAATCTAAGGAACTACAAAACAAATTTGTCAGATCTTTTAAGTGATACTTCTTGTACATGTTTTTCTGAAAAATTCTTACTAAAAAGATTTGCTCCTATTTGGTTTGCTTCTGGAATTTTTTGATTTTCTCATCCAAATGAAAAGCGCCCAGAGTTAATTTGATTAGCATTACACACTCAAACTCATTGGGTCCTTTATAAATATTATAAGTGGTCAATAAAGTTATAGCTCTACAACATTTCTTACCTTGCCTCTCCTGAATAATGCTTTTACATTTTCTTGATCAATCGAGAGAGCCTGCAACAAAGGATTGTGAAGTCAGTAAAAATACAGCACCATCAATTCTCACTACATCCCTCACACAGTTCTTCTTAAAAAGTTGGAAGAATCTGCATTTTGAGTTTGGGACTGCTTGCATGAATGTACCTTTTGGCACTCCTTGACGCATCTGAAGTTGTTCTTGAGCTTGAGCTGACAAGCAGCAAGGTTAAGATGTCCAGCTAGCTTCAAAGGACCCTGTCTTTTCTTCTCCTCCTCATTAAAATATCCATCCAGCAGCTTGATTACTACATCATACTGCTTCAGTGCTATGCTGAACTTTCCACCCTTAGCAAAAACATAAACAACAGTATCAGTAAATAAACACTAGAGTGACATGTGCAACATTGTGTCATGGCAATGTGAGATGTATGCTGATAACAAAATGAATTCATGTGACATTCACAGCAACAAGTCTCACAAAACAATGTGGTTCAGAAATCTGGCATGAAAAATTACCATAATATACATATGCCAACGATATCCTCACTAGTGAGGATATGGAAAATACGCCACTCGGGTCCAGGATGTAGTTTGGTATGGATTTTACGCACGGTATATTTTCCAGTAAAACACTCGTGTCTATATAATAAATATGTATGCATGAGGAAAACCTTAAAAGCAAACCTTAAAATACTTTGTTCCTTTGTCTTTCATTCGTAGTGCTGTTTCAATTTTCTCATCATTGGAGAGTTCCCATGCCTCTTTAAACTGAAATAAGAATACAGTTTTTCCCAACCATTCAATTAGAAAGTGTATGATTGAGCTGGTGAGAAATTGATAGACTGATTAGAGTTTAGCAGGTGTCATGCAAATCTTGAAGCTGGGAACACAAACAACACACCTTGGTGAACGTTTTTAACTCTATCACGTAGTCAATAGAAGCATTTCCAGGAATGTTAAATTCTGGATTTCCTGCAGGTCCAAAGCTCCACTTTCCTGGTTGAATCCATACTCTGGCTAATTCACCAGAGAACATTTTTTCTATAGCTTCTTCAACACCCGGTAAAAGGCCTGCTTCTGTACCTGCAGAGGAAAAACAAAAGGCAATGTAATGGAAAAGGAGTAAAAATATGGGAATGAAATATTTGGAGACAGTGAAATATAAGGAGGTAAGAAATCCCAGACAGCCTCTTACCCTCTCCATGAGTGTATGTGAGTTCTCTATCTTCAAACACTTGACCCTTGTATTTGCCAATAACATGCACTGCAAACATAACCAAGAGTCTGGTCAGACAGAATGGAACAACGTTTACGACAACTACATATACCGGGCAGCAATAAAAATTAATGGCATTAAATAAATGTATGTAGACAAATTAATACCAGGAGCATACAGTACTGAAGGCCAGTCCTTGCAAGAAGGTATAAATGGCAACATTGAGGACTTCATCTGAGAAAGGTATCAAAATTGCCAAGTTCTCCTTACTGTATGATAAATGTGTGCTGCTAAAATTGAAGTTGAAAATTGAACTTGGTCACAACAACTACAAAATAAAGCCTGTTCTAAGAAATGTATGGTTGAACAATAAACAGTTGAACTCCGCTATCTCAAACTCGGTTATATCCTAACTACCACAGAACCTGATTTCCCTTAAGAACAAACTTGGTAGAAATTTCTCTTGGTAGAACCCTGCTATCTCAAGCTACTGTATGTCTTGGTATTCCCTTCAGAGTTTGAGATAGCGAGGTTCTATTGTATCTAATGTTGGATTTTAGCAACAAAGTTTGCTTGCTCACCACTGCAAGTTGCTCCTGTGTTGGGTTTATCATAGCCTTCTCCAACACGCTTTAGAGTGATTTTTGTAACAGCACTATCCGAAGTAACATCTTCACCTTTCCAGCCCATCAACTCCATCTCAAACTGTAATGTTGTGTTGGGCGGAATTCTGTTGGTGCTTCCCATATCTCCATATGCATAACTTGGTAAGATGGTCAGGAGGCACAACTCACCAACCTGCATTGTTGGCACAGCCAAGTCCCATCCTTTGATCACAACTCCTGTAAAAGCAGAACACACAAGCATAAGCTCAAATACATGAATAATCTCTTGTCTGCTGCTGTACCAGTGGAATGTCAGTAAGCCATCAGATTGGCTTGAACAAATTTGGTAGTAATCCCATCCAAAATCTGCTTGTGATGGTGATGGCATTTTTTCGCACTGCATGCAAAGATTAGTCTCCTAGGCTCGGTTGTTCAAAGTCCGATTAAGCTAATCCTGGATTCTCTTGATTTTGTGGCCAACAAACTAGCAAAGTTTCAATAAAAGACCAGCTAAAATGCTTGTTCTGGCTCAAAATATATCGTGGCAGTCCTTTGATGAACAAAAAATTCTCATCTTCAGGCTTAAAAATGACAGCACAGTTGAGACCTAATCTGGGATTAGCTTAACCGTACTTTGCAAAACTGGGCCCTGCTTTGTTGAAGTGTTTTCTTACAAACTTCACAAATTGGCTCTGTGATTACTATGATTTAGGTTTCAAAAGTTAATCAGAAAACTGCTCTGTACTGTAAGCATGCAGTTATGCAGATCACAAAATTATCAAAACCTCACACCAGCAAAACAGTATGCAACAATGTAAAGAGGGCATATTTAAGTACAAAATATACAGGTGTTTGTACTTAGTGTCATTGTAACCTTTAAAATATGGGTAAATTATTTACACCTGACTCACAGGTTGCAACAGTAGAATGTGCAGTACATGATATTTTTTGCACTTTCACGCCACCAAAACCAAGGCATGTGGTAAATATGATTAAAATTTCATATGACCCTTTCCAGATTCTGAATTTTCCCCAGGTATTCATGTTTGTAGAAAATGTTTACACTAATTCACATAAGGAACAAGATTTCTGTGTATACAGTGTGTTGGAAGTACTAGAGCTCTGAATTATTGGCTGAATAGAATTGGTTTCTTTATATTACCAGAATGCAAGAAGAACATAATCGGAAGTAAGTTTCTTGAAACAAAAGAGTGAAAGGTGATCTTGAACCCGTTGGGAAATTTAATTCGCCCCTGTTTCGCTCTGAGACAACTGGAGGGATTAGAAGGCGAGAAAAGTACGGGTGTTTTTAGCATCATCATCAATAAAGCTGCCTTATCATGGTGCATCTTTCGGAAAAACATCACAAGCTTGAAATTAAGAATTCATGTTGGAATGCAACAGTAAAACAAGAGCTTATTTATAAAACAAATTGCGAATTCTTGACACCAGTTCGAACATAATTCAAACCTCCAACACCGAAGACAGTGAGTTCAGAAGAAACTCGAAGGACTATTTTGTGTAGGTTCAGTAAATCCATTGTTCGCAGGTGAAATACTAATCGTTACTACTTGTAAAGTTTCCCGCCGTGAAACGAGATCCAAACGTACAACGAACCTAAGCTGGTACTTTGAGGGCCTTTCGCTCCGAACAATGACCAGCAAACACAGCAAAGTTACTCCTGAGAGCTATGGTTAAGATGAAGAGCATCACAACAAACAAATCAATTAGAAGATTTGACAGATATCCATCGACTTACCTTTTCCCAATTCAAACATGAAGGGTTCTTCTTTGTTTCTACTTGTGTCAAACATATCTCCATTCAAAAACCTTCCAACATAGTGCACAAGAGCTTTGCAGCCCTTGGGAGGCGATTCGTTGTCATCTCCTTGCTTTAGTATCTTCTTCCGGACTCCGCCATCTTTGTTCGGCGTTATGTCTTCGCCGTACAGACTCTCTTCAGTCTCGCCGGGGTTTGTTTCCATTGCTTGACCTGCTTCTTCGCTCGGCTCGAGAGGAAGTGGTGCCATTCAACTTTAGCCGCTAGCTTTTTCAGCGAACTAGCCGCAAACCTGCAGATTTTTCCAAATGCCGCGACGACACGAAGAATGCAAGCCAGACGAACTGACGCACATGTGGTTGACTTGATGCCCGAGGGGGTGGGGGTAGGGAAAGTGACACCGCCTTATCATTCACATTTTTTGGGCAATAAATGGCTTCGCTTTCGTCAAAAATAATGCACTTTTATCTCCCTGAAATATAAAGTGTGTAATATAAAACATAGCAGTGTCAGTTTTTGTTCTTCTTTGTGGCGCACGGTGTATAAACGTTTCATCTAGTGGCTGAGTACCTCGTTCCCAGGCTCACTGGCAAATTCCGCGACTGCTCGGCTCCAGGTTGTGGCAAAACATGTAACACATAATCGGCATAGTTTGTTTTTCAATGATTTCCTTCCGGCAAGGGAAAGCACTAAGGAAACACGCCTCACGGGAATGAGGAAACACTCCAAGAGAAAGAAGAAAATAGTAAAAAATAGCGACTGATCGTCCGGGCGAGAGCCGTCTTCAGGAAGACTGTTAACCAATTGTTGCTGAGCGGAAGTCATCTTCAAAGCCAACGATGAATTTAGCCAGTGACGTCACGAAATAGGTATGGATGTCTGTCAAAACTATAGCCTCAAGTTGCCGTTCCGCAAATCCCTCCAAAAGTTCTAAATATCTAGGAAATCTCCCTAAATATCTGGGTTCCTGGAACTCACAACAAACTGACGAGCTGTGAAATAAGAAATTTCCCTTCCCTTTTGACAAAGTGGTGTACTATAAAAAAGCTGTACCGAGCTATTCACCTGTGCTCTTCTTACCCGCTTCATTGGTTTTGTTTGCATTTAAACGGCTATTGTACACCAAAAACAACAACAAAAGGGTCAAGTAAAAACAAATAAAAAGGAAATGAAAAGTAAAATAAAAATAAAACAAATAGAAGTAAAAAAAAAGCTAAAATCCTTATGGCAGTTCTTGGCCACCACAAACCATCCCCTTTACTTCATCATATTGCTGTTACTTTATCAGTCATCACGAAGACCAACCCAGAAATTATATATATATTTACACATATTCAGAGTTTTTACAGAGCAACTAATACATTGTTAAATAAAAAAAAACTCTAAAACGTCGTTGACCAGCTGTTTGCTAATCTCTTTACAGTTGTGTTCGACCAGTTTTTTTCTGATCACGGTGCTATGGACAGAGTGCCAGAAAAACCATCAAGATGAAAACATAACTGATAATTAAACAAGAGCAAAATGCACCAAGAAAACATAAGCCGGTCCCTTATGGTCTCTTGAATTCACACGTAAAATCACGCTTTGGACGACATTTAGTAAAAGTTTGGTTTTCGTTATGAACACCCGTCCTGCATTCACTGAACATTTCTCTGCATGTTCTCTTCTCTCCTGTTAGAGTATGTTGTATTGTCAACTGACCATTCCATCGGCGGGCCCAGCATTGTCAAACATCAACATATAATGGACCTTGGTTATCGAAATGCTCAGTGAATTTGCCCCTGACTTGAGCTAGCGTAAGCTTTTGCCAAATGCTGATGTTAAGTAAAAACGTTTTCCTCTACCACAGTGCTTCGCGCGCTCCGCATTTGTTATTTTCATCGCAAACTGGTCACGTGATTTAAGCGGACAAAAACAGAACAGCAACAGTCTCATTTAGATCTGTTATAAAACTGCACAAACAATGGCGCGACAAATTTCAGGAATCTCATAAATGACAGACATTACGAAGACAGCGCGCAAAGCATCATGGTTACATCAAGTCATAGTCGTAGCCTTCCAATTTAGGAAGGCGCATGCGCTCTTCCGCCAGTCTCTTTTGTCTCTCCTCGATCTTCCTCTCTTGACGCTCTTCTTGGAGCGTGATTTCGCGACCCCGCATCAGTTCACTAAATAAAGAAATATCGCACTTTAAATTACAATCGCACAAATAGAGAGTTTTTAAAGATTGCCGTATTCCGCAGCCCGCATAAACCGCATGAAGTCGTATTTCTGTTATGTTTTCAACACCAAGAAGCATTCCCTAAGTAGGTCAAATACCGCCGCAATAAGCTCTCGTTGTTTCAGAATTTGCTACCATTAGCGAACGGGACGTATAAAATTGTATCACGTGACTGCATGCGGTTTGAGGCCTTATCTTTAAGTTCTTGACGTCACTTCCGTTGTTGGTCAAGGATCGTCACCATTACTATTCAACACAAGGTAAATTTCACAGCTTATGTTATAGAACATATACTGAAATAACTTTATCACTGAATAACGAGTCAATTTTTGGGTTTCTTAGCCGAGTCTTGAGGTTTTACAGTTATATTGAACGACGTATAAAATCACATTTCTTAGATTCAACACATAAACCTTGGGTTCTACGTTCCTGTTTTTCCTGCTTTTGCCTGTTTGTCTTTCCCCTTGCTAATTTTTTTCTTTTTCCAATTCTTTTTTCAGTTGATGTTCTTTACCTGTATTCTATTTCTCCGTCGTCATTGATGTCGATGAACTTAATCAGTCTATCCAACTGCCGCTGAGAAAATAAGAGAGAGGAAAGGAACGGATTGAAAGAACGCTTAGAGTACACACCTATACTATTCCATATCAGTGTGCACCACAAACAAAAATGAGTAGAAAGACAGGGGAGTTGAACTAAGCAACAAAAAAACCGCAAAGCAGAACACTCCCTAAAAAAAATACTGAAATTAAAAGATATTAATAAAAATAGAAAATTTTACTTTATTTATTTTACCTGCGTCATGACCAGACCAGTTTCCTTGAGTCCAAGTTTGAACTCATCTCGTGAAATCCCGCCACTTTGGTCCTTGTCAAACTGGCGAAACCAGTCAACCAGGCGAAGCCGGTTATCCTGGATAAAGCTGAGCAGAATGCGCATTCCAGGAGGCATTTCCTAAGGGAAAAAATGTAAGTGAACTTTGAAGATGCCAAGTCTCTTCTTCAGTAAGCTGCCGCATTTCCACACGAAGCTAAATCAGACCGGGATTCGAAGAATTGAAATCAAAATGGCATAAACAAGCTTGCACGTTAGCGCAATTCCTGCACCACCCACCCACCCACGTGATTAGGCCTGACCCAACCGGTACTAGTACCAGGCCCCTTTGGCGAATTAGCCCTCATGTACCCTTTGAAGAAGCCGTCGTATTGCTCTCAATGCTGAGTTATCATCGGTTAGAGTAACCGTCCGCTAAGTTCAAGTTATCGGACACGGATCCCTAAATCTGTGCGCTTGTGTGATGTAGAGTTTGAATACAAACCTTAGGTCTCTTGTAGCCACCAATGCCACCCGTGATGATTCTTATTCCTCGCTCTTTTTCCAGTTCTTTAATCTCGTCAAATATTTTGGGTGATACAGTGATGTCCTGAAAGGCGAAGAAGCGACGATTAGCATACAGGTAACACAGAGTTAAAGACACCAGGGCCCGGTTTTTCGAAAGCCGATTAAGCTAATCCAGGATTAACGAAATTCTTTCTGACGACCTCTCTGCCGATAAAATGCAGGGTTTTGTTCGAATATGGATTAAAAAGCTTGTTTTAGCTGAATACGTATCAAGGAAATCGTTGCAGGACAAAATCTTCACATTTTCAGGCTTATAAATGACAAGAAAGTTTACAACTAATCCAGGATTAGCCTAATCGTGCTTTGAAAAACCGGGCCCAGCTCTTAATGCGAGTAACTGACCTATGAAAAGCCAAGTTCTCCATGCAGTGTGACACACCTCAGGTGAAAAGATGAAGGAGTCGAACTGAAGTTGGATATGTGTGCACAAACACGTGAACATGTTTCAAGGAAAAACGGCAAACGACATGAATGACGACGACAAAAAAGTAACGACGAGGCTGACAAGGACAAACAACAGCAACAACAACAACAACAACAACAACAACAACAACAACAATAACCGTAACAACAGCAGCAAAAACCTCACTGTGCCTTTCCCCTTTCCAGTTTACTGAGTTCACAAATCAAGAGACAACTTTTACACCCTTCGACGACTCCTACCTCTAGAGAAAGGAATTTAATGGTGGAATGTGACCTCACGACGGCTAACAGAGTTTCAACGCCTTCGTCTCCAATCGGATTCCTGCCAATCTTAATACAAAATAGAAACGTCTATTAGATTACAACTGAGTTTAGCGCACTCTAAGAAAGTGAGATCAAATGCAAATATCTCATTACCTTCAGTACTCTGAGACTAGGATGCGTTGCAATTCCAGCCGCTAGTTTTTGAGTCGCTAACAAGCCAATGCGATTGTTACTGTCAAATGTAAAGGATATTAAAATTTTTAGTTTTTTTTTTGGTTAGTTTTACTCGCCAACAGGAGAGAATGCCCCCAACGTAAAACATCGCACTTTCCTGGTTAACTTTTACTTGCAGGGCTGCAGAGAGGTTTAAAGTTTGTCGTAGTGCGGTATTTTTACTCACATATATCCCCAGGTATAAAGTAGTTGCAAAAGTAGAATGTATGTTGTTCTAATCATAGCTCGCTTGCTTGTTAGTTGACTGCTAGTTGCTAAATTTTCGTTTCAGTAAAGCACGAATCTTCTTCTGAAGCAGGCGGGTGCTAAACAAAAAATAATCACGAACATAAACCGAACTTCAAGAAAAATCAATGGAATACGAGAAAAAAGTCGAGAATACGTCCATACACACTTACGAGTTTCGTCTACAGAACTCCCATCGTAACTATACATGCACATGTCAATTTTGTTCGTGCAATATCTCTAAACAATGCTCTGAATTGCCGAAGGAACACCCATAAAAGAAACCAAACCAATGCAGTCCCTCATAGAAGTGTTGTACCAACCTGATGTCGAGCTCTTCCAGGGATTCGTTCTTCTTCAGAAATCTACCCAAAGCCACGCAGCCGAGCAGCGACAGACCGTTCCAGGAAATGTCAAAATGAGTGAGACAGTCATTACTCTAGGGATCAAGAAAGAGAAATTCAATCGAGATCAATAGAGCAGCAAAAGGATGACATCTTTACTTTTAATTCTGTGTACAGTAGTCAAACCCCATGATAATAAAGACATTTTTGTTTCCTTTGACACTGTGCGCAAACTCTCATATTGTTGCCGTGTCCTAGAAGTGAAAATAGGGAAATCAGGAAATTTACTAGTCCAATACTCTCGGTTCCACTTCGATACACAACAGATTGCGGGATTCGTATAACGAACGGTTTGGGGGTGGTGGACCTGAATCCGCAATGAAGCTCCAAGCCAGGAGGTCGTGGGTTCAATTCCCACGGCCGGCAGTAGTAAGAAGGTTTTTCATCTGAGGAGGCAACTCCAACGGTTTTTCCCTTCTGAACCTGTCTTCTTTCTACAGGTATTCCATCGGTCGGACATTTGAAACATGAACCTCTGGCTCGGGAGAATGGGCAACCACTCCCTAATGCTTTGACTATAAATAAACGATATTTATTTATTCCAATAAAACGTCACTAAGTTGATAGATGCTGTACGTTAGTACATGATTATAACTTAAGCGAACGTTTGTTCTTTTTACCTTCAGTGCTTGAGCCATACCCACGGCGCCCTTGAATCGAATGCAATTCCAACTGATATTAAAATGTTTCAAACCGTAGTTCATTCCCTGATGCGGAGAGACGAAAAATGGCGATTACAAAGGAAATACTAAAATTGTCACCCAATAGAAAGAATCTGAATGATATAGAAAAAGGAGCAACTACAAAAGCAAAGAGCAATGCAACACAGAAACAAGAAATACAGAAACAGGTCCAGAGAAAGGCAGTCTGTCTCGCATGGTATAGGGAAGGAGGACATGACCCCGGAGGAGGGAGGAGTGGGGGGGAGGGGGGGGGGGGGGGGGGGGGGGAGCATGCGATGTTGAGCACCTTAAGCGGTTAACCCGTGATTTAGACCCCTATGATGTACGACGAGCATCCCCGTCCTTTTTTATTTGGCATGACGAGATGTTTCATGCTACACCCACCAGTCCTGCGCCCAGGTAAATCCCCCCCAGCTCTCCGATTTCATTGTGACTCAGATCCAAGTGAAGCAGAGTACGGTTCTCCTTTAGCGCGTCAGCAAACACACGCGCATCTCTGTCAGTCAAGTGGTTTGCTAAAAAACAAACAAACAAACAAACAAATTAAAGAAAGCAAAAGCATAGTCTTCAGCACTTTAAATCTCTCTGCATTGCGTAAAACCTCTCTTTACCCAAAGCATAATACTCTCATTTTCTCCGATGAAGGCGCAACCGGCTGAACTCGTGTAAAACTCATTTGTAGTCTCTAAAGATTCTGGTTTGTTGTTAGGTTTCTGATATGATCTAACGGAAGTTGTGAGGAGCCAAAGCCGACTTTGATTCAGCTTAGGAAATCCCAACTCCGCGGGATGAAACCTAACGATGTGACCACTCAAAGGAATGCTCTCAGTGAGTACATTCTGAGAGCAGTGATCACTTCAAACTCCTGTGAACTTTTAAATGAAACCTAAAGGTGTGACTACTCAAATGAAGGTTCTCAGTGAGTACATTCTAACAGCAGTGTTCACGTTGTTGCGACGTTTAACTTTACACATTAACACATAGGAATCCTCACTCACATCTCAGGACCAGCTTTTTAAGGGACTGATTCTTGAGCAGCATGCTCGCAAAACAAGTTCCACCGCCAGATCTCAGAAAATTCTCAGACAAATCCTACAGAAAGATGAAGACAGGTTTATTATACCTCTGGAAACTGGGCAGGGTAGCAAGGTTTACGGCCGTAAATTCAGTTCCACTGCAGCTGGCAATAAAAATTGATGGTGCTTCGTTTCTTTGTAGTACGGTGAAGAGGGAGCGCCGTTAGCAAGCTTTTTGTCTGACTAGTTTATACTATATTTATGTTAAATGCGATGGTTGTACAGTATACCCTTTCTGAAGTTTGGTTAGGCAAAAAAAAAAAAATCGGAATTGACTGGGTTTGCTGGTGGTTTAATTTCCAAGAGGCATTTATACAGAAAAGTTATATATGGTTTTAACGAGCGACGCTAAAACAAGGAGCGACGAAATTATGGAAGCACAATGAAAAGGGAAAAACCTATTGAGCTTGCGTCGAGCCTGTTTTTCACTGTGAAATAAAAGTAGAACTCTCCGGTGCGCAAGCAAAAACTTATGGTTGGGCATGTGCTTCTCGTAAAAACTAGGCTTTAATGTTTACTCTGTTCACAAACCATAACGTTTACTTTTTGAACATAGAAGTATGAGATCGACTTACAACAACTTACAACCAGGGAAGCTCCCAGATACTGACGATGAAATATTGTAGTTTAACCTGGAATATTAGACATTCACAATTTTTAGAATTTAATTTCAAGATGCTCAGGTCTTATATTTTTATTCAACAGAACATTTTTATTTTTTATTTGGTTTCAGCTAGGGTTAGCTATAAAAACTACTGTATGGAAAAAGTTTAGACGCTAAAGAATTCTAAAGGTAGTTATTGTCTTTTTCAGCGAATTAATAAACATATATGTACGCGTAATATTAAATTTTACGCCCATGTCTTTATGCTCTTTCATAAACATGCAGGATGTTGGGAGAACACGAGAAAAAGTCACAAATCGTAAGTGTGCAAGTCAGAGCCCACAAAGACATAGAAAGCGTTTTATTGCTTTTATAAACTATAATTAAACGTTATACATTATTCTCTACCCACCCTATAATTATCATCCTTGACTTTCTGGATGCCCAAAATGGAAACAGCAGAAAATAAATAAATAAAAACTAAAAAAAAAAAAAGAAGTTGTGCTCTGTCTGTATATACTTACAAGTTCTGTTATGTAACAGTTGTCCATCAACATTGTTGCTAGTGCAATTCCACCAGGAGCTTCAATGTAGTTGTCAGACAGATCTAAGGTCTCTGTAAATGTGTTTTTCTAATAAAGAAATAACAATTACATGATTGTAGAACAAAGTGCCTGTAAAAATGGCCGAGATATTAGTTAACAGACTTGCATTAGATTACAGTGTATCCCGGCGTAGTTCTTTTGGACTTTATTATACTTTTATACCTGCCAACTTTTTGTGAGATTTGTGAGACGTGAGATTTTTATCCTGGAAGTGCCAGGATGTTTGAAAACGACCCAACCATCTCCGAAGACGTACGAAGACGTTCCGAACATTTCCGAAGTTCCAGTTAAGCAAACATAACCTCAACGCCCCTGTGCTTTTCCCAACAAAAATTGGAGAATTTGGGGAAAGTACCGTTATTTACATGGCTTTTTCCTATCTTATATCGGTTCGAATTCCACCTTTTTTCGAAAGTGTGTCAGTTAAACTAGTTGAGGCCGTCCGAATTTTTCAGCCAGGCATGAAAAATTGGCCTGTATTTGTGAGATAGAAGCGGTTTTCGACCCGTAGGTGTGAGGTTGACAGGTATATACTTTTCTGCCTTGGGGTATTAGAAAATTGATCATTTGAACACAGAGTACCCACAACTAAAGCTTTAGCTATTGGTAGTGTCCCATGTGAGCCAAGGCCATGATGCTTCATGATGATCTGCTTTGCATTGAAACGTTCAGACAAAAAAGACACAGGAACCAAATCTGTGGGAAAAAAATAAGATGACTCTTTACTCAGCATCATCCTTCATGCAGCCAAAACACAATTAATCCTTTCACTCCCAAGAGTGACCAACTTCAATTTTCTCCTTCAGTTTCTCACCGGAAATATATCATACAGAAAGGAGAACTTGGCTTTTGATACCTTGTTCAGATGAAAACCGATTTAACTATCAATTCTCACTACATCGTTTATACTGTTCCTTTTCAAAAGGTCAGGAGAATCTGTAATTTTGAGTTTGGGAGTGAAGGGGTTAAGTGTTACTGCGGCATGACAATAACCTTAACCTTAATATTGTAACCGTAACCCTGAGTTAGGCTTAAGACTAGGATAGGGAGGGTTAGGGTTATGGTTTATCAGTTCCATGAATTAGACATGCCGGTGTTGCTGTTAGCACTCAAATATGACTGATACTGTAGATATAAAGTTAGGAATAATATGGCTTGAATTACCTTTGTCTTTGCACAACTTGAGGTAAGTATTTCGTCCTGATGGATCAAACTCTCTTCTTATCACTGTTATAAATAAAGCAAAATGGTTAGAGCGTAATGCATTGGTACTGAAGGTATTGGCTTAAATCAGTGTTAAAACATTTTCATGACTACTTTATATATAATGCTGCTCCATAACCATAGATCAAGGCCTGGGGAAAAATATGATTGACTATACGGGGATGTTCCACCCAAAACGGGTCCTTATTCAAGCGTCTAGTATTAAGAAGGGTACAGAAAAACGATGCTTTTGGTTCTTGAAAGGGCTGGTCAGAATGGCTGGTCAAAAGAAAATCGTGTTGGCATTTTACTGATCCCTTGACTTAGAAGTTCACAAAAGTTGTGTTCCCAAATGATTTGTGTCAGGTTTTTCGGGATGTTTTCTTGTTCAAAGGCATAAAGAGGTTGCAAATTATCATAGCCCCCCTCCCCGGATCAAGGTCTCACTCACTTAAGACAATATCATCTTGCTGTGCAAACTACTCTATAACAACCACTCTATAGCAGCCTGCAATGACTGCCTCTTTATTTAATGACCCTCATAAACCCTGGCTACTGCTGACCTGGAAACTCCTCCTCAAGTTCTGTATCATAATCAGAGCTGGTGTCTGAAGAAAACACTTCTGTGATGCTCACAGCTGGCATTTGATTTATCTCTGTATCTTCTTCCTCACTTTTCTGTTCCTCATCTGATTCAGCAAATGACACCACTGTGGAGACAGACCCTGGGACTAGAGAGCTGGCTTGAAATCCTGTCTTTCGACGAGTAGTTGTAGGAATTAGTCCTCTTGATTTCACTGCCCAATGATCCTTTGTTTCACTTGGCCTCTTGCTGTCCCCATTTACACATACTACAAATATTGAGAACAACACAACAGCAAATGTAATCATGTACAGTAGACTTAAATTACTGCAATCATTTTAGCTGCAACTGGCCATCTGTAGTAAAGGGGGAAGCTAAAGAGAAGTGACTTGTAAATACACGTAACAACAATATTTAAATACATGAATTTTTTTGCCCCACTTCTCACATTTCATCTGTTTTTCACTTTGTTACAATTGTGTACATGATTTTGAAGCAGCTGGGACTCTCGAGAAACCCTAATGGGCTTCTCCAGGAAAGCCCCCAATACCATACCAATATTGTGTGGGAACATAAATCAGACTGGACAGATTTATATGACTGTATACAGTACAGTACCTTCACTCTTTTGTGCACACATGTCTGATCTCTCTGGCTTAGCATCACTTCTCTCTGCATTCTCATGTAGTTCCCTGTTACCAACATCCTCCAGTGTTGTTGTGTCCTGCCAAGCCACTCTACCTCCATTTCTTGGCTTCTCCTTGTCTGAGAGACCTTTGGCCTTCAAGGGTTTCTTTGACCTGCACAAAAGTTAATAAGTTCAGTTTTAGCTACGTAAATTCAGTCTCCAGCTCAACACTATACATGCCACTCCCACATGTCCCCTCACACATGCACATTCTGTGTCCCGTGGGAGTAGTCTGGTACCAATACTACAGATACTATCCCAGCATATTCTGTAATGTTTGTCAGTCAACTCACTCTAAGATAGACACCCTTGGGACCAGCTCCAACTGTCCGTTTTAGAGATCAATGTCTGTCTTAAAGAGAGTTGATCAGTTTATAAGAAAATGACGGAAGAAATGGCAGGCGTACTGCTCCTACATCCCTTATAGAAGTGTCCATCTTAGAGCTGGGTGTCTGTCATGAACCGGTTTTGGCTGTAGCTTGAAATTGCTTGCTGTTTTCTCCACACTAAACTAGTAATATTAATAGTAGTATGTGTATATATAGAGGATATTACACGGCGGCGCGAAGATATGAATTTTATTTTCAAGTGGTAAAAACAATATTTTATGAATGAGCGCTTCGCGAGTGAGTAAAATATTGTTTTTACCATGAGAAAATAAAATCCATATATTCAAGCCACTGTGTAATTTTCTTTTTATTATATTAGACACGAGTGTTTTACGAGAAATTGCACAAACAACCGTGCAAAAGTGGGAAATGATGCCAACGATATCCTCACTAGTGAGGATATGGAAAATACGCCACTTGGGTCCCGGATGTAGTTTCATATGGATTTTACGCATGGTATATTTTCCAATAAAACACTCGTGTCTATATAATATGTATATTTATACTTTGTCTCGGTGATCATCATTGTACTCCTGGTGCCTGTATACTGTACTCACCTTAATTTTTTCATCTTTCTGTCAGTTTTTGAGGATGCTCTTGAACTCACTGAGTGTCTGTCCACATCCTCATACAGTCCCTGCACAGTGCTGGGTCTTGAGTGATTAGCATGACTTGGTTTCTGTGGTGATGGTGTTTTAGCTCTTCTGGGAGACTTGTTTTCTATTTGGCTGCTCGGAGCTGTTGTTGGTCTTCTTCCAACAGAAGACTGGTAAAATTTACAAAAATAAGGTTCTACCTTTATGTGAGTACAGTCAACTCACTCAGAAACGGACAGTAGAATCGCCCAACTGTCCATTTTAGAGGTGCCCATCTTAAAGAGAGTCCAGTTAGAGTAAATGTCTGAAGAAATGGCAGGACCCCTCCTTCCAGGTGTTATTCATCTTAAAGAGGTGTCTGTTATAAAGGGGTGTCAAGAGAGTTGATTGTAATCCCCGGGGGGGATATAACTGCTGTTAGTACAGAATATTTAATTTTAGAGAAGTAGTAATGGTCAAAACCCATCACAAGTCCTAACACACAGCACAGAAGTACAGGATAAATAGTTATTCGTAACTTTGGAAGATGCAGTCATCTTCCCATTGTGGTATAAAATGCATTTATATTGCATTATGTGTCTGCCCCACTGCAAAGGAATGTAATGTTTTGATCACTTGAACAGTCAGCCTTTCGAGCTCAAACTAATAACCCTCATATTCAAATTCTATGCCTGATGAATGTCTAACTTCGTGTGAAAGCGTGAATTACAAAATTCAACAAGTAATAATAAACTGCAAATGCATATACTACCTCCAAATCTTTGAGTTGGCCGAAGCCGTTTATCTCCTTTCCAGCTCTGGCAGATTTCATTTTTGACTTTTTGATGCTTCTGCTATCTGTTTGTTCGTGCAACATCTGTGCCTTTCCGAAGGCACAGACTGCAGCGGTAACTCAAGTCCGGCAGCTACATTGAAACTCGCGTGCAGGGTTGCCGCCGAATATAAACTTGTTCTAATTTCATGTCGAACACCCGCTGGTCACCGTTGTCAAGGCAATTCGCTACCCAGGAGGAGTAGGGTGAGCCTCATTTTCAGCCGCTCTTCAGTTTGTCCCCAGGTCCCCCTCTTACCGTATCTGGCATGACGTGCTTTGGTAGAAATTACAGATGGTATTGTTTGTTTATTAGTCGTTTTTCCAGTGAAACTGCCCTGACATCTGATGATACATTTATTTTTGGGTCTGATCTGAAGGAAGTAAAATCAACCCCTTCCCCAGATCCGCGTTGCTGGTGCAAAATGGCGCTGATAACAGGTGGCGGCTTCGATGGCAGTCGCTCTCTCATTCCCTTAGCTTGTGAAGAAGGACAGCGTTTATTAGAAGAGAGTGACCACACGAACCTCGTCTTTCATTACTGTAAACAAGTTAATCGTACATACTGTGGTTTGCGTAGCATCGCTATTTGTATGAACGGATTGCTTGAAGACGTCGACGCCCAAGAAGGACTCGAGCAATACAATCAATTTCCCCGCTTATCCAAAATGAAATTGGACTTTGGGTCGATAGGCGAAGAAGACGTTCTGTTACTTGGTGGCAAAGAAGCTGAGTTTGATATGGAAGAGCTGAAGGTTGATGGAATGACGTTACCAACTCTGGGCAAATTGTGTTCGGTGCTTGGACTTCAAAGCTCTATTTTCTACGCCATGACGAAAGAAACAAACGCATGCAGCGATGCGTCCATTCAAAAAGTTGGAACTTTAGACGAGTTTCGTTCAACTGTACTAGCGAGTCTGCAGAATGATGACCAATTTGTTGTGGTAAATTATTCTTTGAGTGCTTTGGGGTACGTGTTGTTACGAGGTCATTTTAGTCCTATCGGGGGATATAACCCCAAACAAGACCGGTTCCTTGTTCTCGATGTTTGGCCAGACACACCCGCAGTTTGGGTAAAGAGTGGAGACCTTTTTGATGCCATGAAAGATGTTGATAGGAGTTCACGAATGCCAAGAGGCTTTTGTGTTCTTGGGTTTCCAGTTGAATAATCATATTCATCATGGCTGGTAAATTCAAGTTAGGTCTTTTGATCCATCGTGAGAATACAGAGAACTTGAAATCTGACTGAACATCAATTTTTACTGTTACTTGTACATTATTATATACATACTGAGACATACTCACGAAAAAGCCATATCGTAAAATTTCGTACGCAAATGAGTTCTAGCCAATGAGAGGCCGCGAACGACGCTTTTCACACGTGAAAAAAATCGTTCGTCCAATCACAAGCTGCGAACGACGATTTTTCACTACTTTTAAAGGGTTTCCCGGTCCCATCATAAATGTCTCAGTATGTATATAATAAACAGAAAACATCATGGAAAGTGCTTTGTACAGTTTTTATTCACTCGTTGTTTCGTATCATAAAACTCACTCGCTCGCAAAGCCTCGCTCGTTCGTTTTATGATACTTCACAACTCGTGAATAAAAACCGTACGCGCGCACTTTCCATGAAGTAATCTCTATTTACTTTATAAGCGGTTGGGATGTGTTTGTTCTTATGGTATAAATTTAGCTAACTTTCCCTTACTTTGAAAATGAATAAATTATATATTAGTGAATTGTAGTTCGATCTGTTGTTGACACTTGAAAGAGCCTAAGTCCTACGGCTAAGTAAATAGTTATAAAAAACATAGGTCCGCAAAGCGTACGTGAAGCTATTTGCTAGTTGATGATAGCCTATGATAGGTAGTTCGTGTTACAACGGGGCACGAACTATTATCGAATATTATCACCGTTTGATCGGGGTTTTACACTATGTTCTACTATGCCAGCTACGTACTATGCATGACCAAACACAAATGCACAAACATGACAGTTTATTTTGAGCTGATCGACATAAAAGGAGGAAAGTATAGCTTGCCAAAATATTTCAAGTCGTTCTGTAAAAATTTCTGCGAGGACTTTGACTCGTTATAGTAGTTTCGTATTAACGTAACACACTCCAGCCAAACAAACCTGTTTCTCGTGCTCTTCGAACGGTGGTGAAATAGATTTACAGTAAAATTTCCTGTCGACTTTTCAGTCGATTTTTCATTAGCGACAAAACCCGCTAGAGAATCAGTGGCAATTTCCGGCAATTCTACTTTTTTGTTGAAACTCGAATTTGGAATCACGAAAATAAAGGAAAAACCAATTCTTAGCGCTATTCTTTCTTGGGAAAGTTGAAATACCCCAATTATTTTCTACATCGTTGTATTCGGTCTGCAACGTAAATATTCTCGACCTTTCTGAATAAAAATCTCGATCTTTTCTGAGATTTGTTCCGACCAGTAGTTTGGGTAAATGTCAGACATTTTCTCACGTTTGTCTGTCGGTTCGTGTCTCGGAACAAGCCTTTCTCATGCTGTTCCCACGTGACTTTACAAAAAAAACAACTTCGCGCCAATTGCTCGCCGGGTATTGGCGCGACGACACGTGCACGGCAAGATGTCTTTTGTAAAAGTTAAACGAAAGGGCAAACTGGTTAAGGTAAAAATATCAGACTTAACAGTTAAAAGCATTTCAATGATCTTTAAGTATCACCGCTCCTTCGATTTCATCTTCCAGGTAAACTCCTTTCATCGCATTCAACTTAAAGATCATTGAAATGCTTTTAACTCAGTGTTAAGTCTGATATTTTTACCTTAACCAGTTTGCCCTTTCGTTTAACTTTTACAAAAGACATCTCGCCGTGCACGTGTCGTCGCGCCAAAACCCGGCGAGCAAGTGGCCCGAAGTTGTTTTATACGAAAAGTCACGTGGGAACCGCATGAGAAAGGCTCGTTCCGAGACACGAACCGACAGACAAACGTGAGAAAATGTCTGACATTTCCCCAAACCTGCTGGCCGGAACAAATCTCAGAAAAGATCGAGATTTTTATTCAGAAAAGGTCGAGAATATTTACGTTGCAGACCGTATACAACGAAGTAGAAAATAATTGGGGTATTTTAACTTTCCCAAGAAAGAATAGCGCTAAGAATTGGTTTTTCCTATATTTTCGTGATTCCAAATTCAAGTTTCAACAAAAAAGTAGAATTGCCGGAAATTGCCACTGATTCTAGAGACAATTTTTGTAAATAAACAACTCAGACAAACCACAGTCGATCTGGTCATAAACATATCATGCGAGGTAAACCAGATTTTGACTCGTTATAATAGTTTCGTAACGTAACACACTCCAGCCAAACAAACCTGTTTCTCGTGCTATTCGAACGATGGTGAAAAGGATTCACAGTAAAATTTCCTGTCGATTTTTCATTAGTGACAGAATCCGCTCGAGACAATTTTATAAACAAACAACTCAGACATACCACAGCGATCTGCATTTGCAATTATGGCATGAAATCATGTGTCAACAAACATATCAGCGAACGCAAAAAAACTCGGAATAAGCTTTTACCTTTGCCAAAACATATGTCATGGTCACACCATGCAGCTGTGTTCCTTCTTTTGTGAGCGGAGCGTATATTCGCAAATGTGTCCAGAAATGTCGCTCTAAATGTGAATCTGTGTCGCCTGTTTGCCAGATACTACGGATGTGTCAGCCGGGGCCTGAAGGGGGAGCAGATTTCCACATGCAACCAAAGAATCGGCAACACTCACAGCCGCCATTAAATAATGCCTTGAATTTCCACGTGCGAGAGAGCCAATTATATTTAGAAAACCCCTCCCTGGAGAGGTAATTTAGCTTCTGACATTCTGTTGCAAAGTTATAACATTAGCACGGAAACCCTTTACTGGAAATCTCTCTGTGCATTCTTTGTATTAAGTATATAATAAAAGACAAACTTTCTCACAGGACCTGTACCACGGCGGCTTTTATATGGATAACACTTCATGCTCCTCCCTCCTCAGTAGTTTTTGCCACCTAGAGGGGGAGCATTTTAATGACCTAATGAGATGGGCCGAACGGCGATTCAACTATCGCCCAAATGCCGACATAGAAGCTATTTGCATATTGCAAATAGCTTCAAAAAAAAACTTTTAGAATTAGGATTCATCAGCTGATTAAATGGCCATTAAGTCAAACCGAGCCGAGAGGAACCAGATGACTCCCGTAGGCAACTGAATAAAATAACCGCCGAAGAAGCGCCGTTGCAAGTTGAAAGAAGGTGACACCACCAGCAGTGATCGGACTTGTTGTCAGGAATGATTTGGCAGGAGCGGCCTGCGGGTTGTGTGAGAGAAGGCTTGGCATGAAAATGCGGGCTGGGCGAAGATATGCAGTGACGCGAGTAAGGGTGCGTAAAAATCGAAGACAAAGGACCCAAAAACGAAGGCAGCAACCTGAAAAGTTACAAAACCATGTAAAACATGAATCGAGCTAGGGATCACTAATTCGAAATAATTGCGGCCTTCAGTCGTGTACGTTGCCCCCATGTAACGTACAAAACAAAGACCCCCTCCAAATCAGTTCGTGAACGATGAACAGCGTTGAGTACATTCTGAAACTACTGTGGAGCGACCGAATACGGCTAATAAAACGCACAAACCGACTCAATTTATTGTGGTCTTCGTTCCCCCAAGTAAACGTACAAAACGAGATCCCCTTCCAAACCAGCTCAAGAATTATCGCAAAAGCTATAGAATGAAGTCCAATTTCATGATTAAACATGTTGTGTATTTTTGCGGCTATGAAAACACTTGGCAATGCATTTTATGCAATCACGCGTGTCGTCATTTCTCTCGGGGGGCTCAAACAAGCTCCCGACGGGATACGGTTGTATCGCAGGCTACCCTTGGCTGGAACCTTGCGAGGGAGAGAAATTTCGTTCCCAGGGCCCAGCGGACGTTATACAAAATGGCGCTGATAGCGGGAGGCGGCTTCGATGGCAGTCGCTCTCTCATTCCCTTAGCTTGTGAAGAAGGACAACGTTTATTAGAAGAGAGTGACCACAAGAACCTCGTCTCTCATTACTGTAAACAAGTTAATCGTACATACTGTGGTTTGCGTAGCATCGCTATTTGTTTGAACGGATTTCTCGAACACGCTCAAGCCCAAGAAGGACTCGAGCAGAACAACAAATTGTCCCGCTTATCAAAAATGAAAATAGACAATGGACCGATAGGTGAAGAAGACGTTCTATCACTCGGTGGCAAAGAAGCTGAGTTGGATATGGAAGAGCTGAAAGTTGATGGAATGACCTTACCAACTCTGGGGAAATTGTGTTCGGTGCTTGGACTTGAAAGCTCCGTTTTCTACGCCATGACGAAAGAAACAAGCGATACGTCCATTCAAAAAGTTGGAACTTTAGACGAGTTTCGCTCAACCGTATTGGAGAATCTGCACAAAGATGGTCATTTTGTCGTGGTAAACTATCTCATGAGTTCCTTGGGCTTTGCAGCCTTGCCCGTTGGTCATTTTAGTCCTATCGGGGGGTATTACCCCAAACAAGACCGATTTCTTGTTCTTGATGTTTGGCCAGATACACCTGCTGTTTGGGTGAAGAGTGGAGACCTTTTTGATGCCATGAAAGGTGTAGATAGTAGTTCAGGAATGCCAAGAGGCTTTTGTGTTGTAGGGGTTTGATGACAGCAAGTCATAAACATTGCTGCACAGGAATGGTTTTCAGGTAAATGTTGAAAACCAAAGCCAAAGCAAGTATATCACCAATTACAGAGGCTGTAAGAAATTGAAGCAGTCGAATGATTTCGGTAGCATGTTATTGAAGTATCGAAATGTAAATAAAGGAATAGCAACATTATTTAGTTCTTCTATTTGTAAGATTGCTAATTTTTTGAAATGTATGATCTCCATAATTCAAGGATGTAATAATTCTAGCAATTATTATAATTAAAATGTAGATCAGCCATTCTTACCAATTCTTTATAATACCAAAGAGCAACTATTTTTCAATGCCCTTTCAATGAAAAGTGACCCTATAGCCAATCACAGGACAGACCACCACCCATCTCCATTTGCTCCACCAAGATTTTGATCCCTTGCTTGGGGCAAAATAGTGGCCACTTTTATACCTCTAGGGAAACGTTTGAACAGTATTAATCATTCCTTACTGAACTGTAATGAAGTTTTTCCTTTTGTTGGTCTTTCAACAACAACATTGCGTGTGGTCCTGAAGACTGTATAAATTTAAATACATAATTTATGCGGAGTAGCGGACTTTGCCCGCATTAGTGTCTCCCGCCTAATTTTACAAGAGCTCTGATTGGCCAACAAACTGACAGGACACGGTACGTCATTTCGTTCATCATACGAGGACGCCAATTGGTGGAGAACGATCAGGCCACAGATGCTCGTGTTTTTCACGACTTTCAGTGTCGTAATATTCGGCTTTCACTTTCTAAAATTTTAAAATTACTTCTGATTTGAAGCGAACGAGGTCTTTAGTACTGAAGCAGAAAATTTTTGGAATCATTGGAGAAGCACCGGCTTGCCTCGTTATATGGCTGAACCAAGATCAGAAGGCCTCAGATTAAGAAAACGAACTTCCGCAATGGACACAATTACCCAGGAAAACGAAGATCTTTTACCAAAGGCATCCCCCAAAACTCTGGAAAAAGAACTTGAAGAAACCGGCTCGGTTACTCTGGGTTTTGGTTCTCTGGACGGTAGTAGCATCGACGATTCTGAGGTCGTCGAAGAAGACAAAGATGACGGAGACGAAGAAGAAGACGACGACGTTCAGCCGGGATGTAGCGGACTGGATGACATCGACTTTGAAACTCTGACATGTCAGGTTCCTGGCCTTGTACACGCTAAGGTTGGTATAAAGTTCTTGTTTTGAATTTCAAGTTTATATTTTTATACACGTGTTTATGTTCATCCGCAATGATCGTTTCATAGTGTGATACCGGCCGGTGATTTTCATGATCAACGTGTTAAAAAAAAAAAAACAAAAAAAAAGGGTAAAGAAAGTAGTTGATTGCAATGATGAAATTAAATATCACACAAGTATTCTTTTAATGTAAAGTATGTTTTAGAAAATAAACTTTAAACCGGTTTTTTGTTCATTCGACACAGTTTCTGATAATTTATCGGCGGCTGACATGTTTGATTATAGGTGGCTCCAAATATAAACATATCTTGGAACTGATCAGCCCCGGTTTTCTCTTACCAGAGACACGGATTAAAGAGAATTATGTTTAACAATAATGTACACAATGATAGTACAGCAAAAGAAAGTTTATATATATATATGTAAAAAAAAACTATATCAAAAGCCTTGGGAGGCATGTTTACATGGTTTATATTTATTTATTTATTAAATTATACAGTATATATACAGTGATATGAAATTAAGGATGATGTGATATAATCGGATGGAATATGTGTATCAAGGGATTTACAAAGAAAAGTCATAAAATGACTGCACTAAACCAAACAGCCGTCCAGCAAGTTTGTAGTAACCAAGAATAGTACATGCACTACAAGTCACATTTGTATAACTTTACAACTAGAGTACATGTAGTTCCTGAGCTCCCAATGAAATTGGTTTAATAGACTTCTTCACAGATTTGAATGCATGATGCATAATCAGGGCAAGAAAAAAGAAATGTGGCAGTGACGTGTGCAAGAAGTCTTGGATTATTAATGAATTCGCTCACAATCTAGAACCACTGAAAGCTTGCAAGTGATATTTTGGAGTGCTCCAAAGTTCCACCAATCAAAAAAACCAACTTATATGCAGTCTACTTGACCTGATTACCCATCATGTATTCAAATCCATGAAGGGGTCTATTCCTTATGTTTTCAGGGCAATGTGGAAATAGGCTAAAAATTTTAGTGGCAGCTATCTGGGGGTAGGCGAAGGTAGTTGATAGCTACAGAGGTTTAATTGAATTCAAGCAGCAATTGATAAGTAATACCGTCCTGTAGCTTCTGTACCAGTAAGAACACTGCTGCTGTGGTTTGTTTGTATTACTGCTGTATATATGCTGGCATATGTTGTTTGATTATTTAGAGGGTGTGGAGAGTGGGCGGGATGGCATATTTGGGTTTGAATTTAATATATTGTGACACTTTTTTTCTGGAGGGAAAGGATAGTATGTGGTGGTGGTTCCTCTAGTTTGACAACTGCAAACTCGTACAGCCATGGCAGAATTTGACTTGGTATAGACAGAATGCTGAATGCAGATTCAATTAAAATGCAGCACCAAGATAAATTGCAGTTTTCATGCCATAGTGTACCTATAGAGAAGCCAATGTTTTGTTCAGTATGGTCCTATACTTGTGTTCATAAAACAAGGAATTTTAAGGTACTTTTAGTTTGCAATCTCATTATATTCTGTTGTTATACAAGAGCTTGGTGTAAACATAGCAGTTGTGTTGTGAAATGTTTGGCTAAATTAGGCTATAATGCATTATTGATCTCTAATGTGGTGTCTCCTATGGATTCATGACATGCCCTTGGAATTAATTATACACAGCTCTTTTGTGTGGCTGTACCAGAAGAGAGCTGCAGCCATAAAGACCTGGCATTTACCATACCTTTCAGTTCTCCAGTACCACAGAAATAGTTAAGCACCACTGCATTTTGCAGCATTATTTACGTGTTCAACAATCTACAAGAATTGTATAGCACAAAGTGGCTCTATTTCTTGAAGTGGCATTTACAACCTGTGCATAACTCTTGTTGCTGAAGTTTAGACCTGTTCAATCATGGGTAGGTACATAGCTTTAGTAGGTTGGTTGTTTTAACGGGGTACTTCTCAGTAAAGAGATCAGTTCTATTTAGTACTTTGAGCTAACAAGTTGTGTTTAGCTGGGTCTTTTTCAGCTTACTATTTAAACAGTAGTGCGCACAAATGCAGTCTACTGTTCTGAGATTCCTGTATATACTAAATGGTTCTGGAAGCTTGTTTGATGGACTTTAGAATGACATATTTAAAGTAATCATTTGGTTTAGAGCAACTGTAATATGGATAACTTCATTTACCACAGCCCCTTTCGATAGCATTTCTGTTCTTGTGACATTGTTTTGTTTATGCCTGCAGCTTGTACCTGTTACAGGTATAAATCAATCAATAATAAAAAAGTAATTATACAAACATAGAGCAAGCCACATAAATTATTGTAAATCTATTCACAGTCGTGTCTAGAATGTCTAGTTTCTCAATTATTGTGTAGAGAAGACAATATTCCTTGGCAGTTATTTTCACAATTCTATTTTGAAGTTGTAATGTATACTCTACTGTATGTAGATAAACTTGGTAGGACTATAGTGTTTTAATGAATTCTATAGTTGGCATGATTATAAAAAGTTATTTTCATGACTTTGTTACCTTGTTACTATAGTTTGTGTATATCTAATAGTTTAATGTTTTCATAAATATCACTACTCTCATTTTTTGAGCTGTATTCCCAGCCCATAAATATTATTATTTTGTTCCGGCCATGCACTGTTCGTTATTAAACTGAAGCCTCTTTAAACCCTGTTCTTGACAATCTTCAACACACAGACCCTTAATCCTGAGTTAATTAATTATTTATGTTTTCATGGTGTTGATAAACTTATCAGAAAAAACCTTGCCAGGCTTGCCAGTTTCTCTAAAGGGAGCAGTTTAGTACACACTCTTGTCCAATACATATTCCTATCCTATTTATTTGATTGCATGTACAATTGAACCCTGCTATTTCGAAGTCGCACGGGACATGAAAACAAGTTCGAAATATTGGGGTTTCAAAATAGCCAGTAGTAAATGACTGAAAATTAAATCCAAGGGGATTTGGCTTGACTTCGAAATAACGAGGACTTCGAATTAACCAAGTTCGAAATAGCGAGGTTTTGACTGTCTTATTATATTGATCTTTTTACATAAGATGCTTTGACAAACTGAGTAATATGCTTCACATAGAGCATAATACCGTAGGCTTCAATGTTCTATGTATTACAGGATACAGGTCGGGAGTCTAATATTGTTTTGACAAACAACATAAGCTTTAAAAATATTATTTCTCTTCTCTTTCTCTCTCTTTATCTTTTTCTTCTCTCTATCTGTCTGTCATCATATTTGTCTAGGTGCTTGTGGTGAGGGGAGAAGAAATGTACAAGAACATGAAGGACAACATGCAAGTCAGGGCTGAGAGGATACGTGACAACATGCAGGACGCAGCAGAGAAAATGCAAGACAATGTACAGGTTATGTTGAAAAATGTGCACGATGTCACTGAAAAAGTTTCTGACAATGTGTGCGATGCAGCTGAAAAAGTTCAAGTCTTGGTGAAGACAAACTTCCAGGATGCTAGTGAGAAGGCTGGGGAAATCGCCAAACGAGCATTAGAACTTGGTCGTTCTGGCTGGTATCTGGTATCTCACATGGAGCTTCCCCATTGGTTGAGAGACAATGATTTCTTGTCACATGAGCATAGACCTCCCATGCCATCATTTCGACTGTGCTTTAAAAGCATGTTCAAGATCCACACAGAGACGGGAAACATTTGGACTCATTTAATAGGCTTCCTGGCTTTCATATGTGCTGCAATTTTCATTTATGCAAGGCCGCTTACAGCAAGCTTCCCTTTTCCCAAGGACTGGCAGGAGAAACTTGTGTTCGGAGCATTCTTCGCTGGAGCTATTTTGTGTCTTGGATTTTCATGGATCTTTCACACTGTCTTCTGCCATTCAGCGACCGTCTCCACGATATTCAGCAGGTAAACCTTGCATTTCAGAAACTGCAGTTATTGCTAATCAGCTGCAGATTTAAGAATTCTTTGTTGTAGTCTTTTTGTGTCATAATTACTATTCAAAAAAAATTATTAGCATTTCACTAAGCTTTCACCTGAGCAAGACATCAGTATTGTTAAGTTGTCCTTACTGTAAGTTCAGCAGCAATATCCAATTGGGGTGCTTAACCAATCTTCATTTGCTGTCCAGATTAGTATTATTATTTTGACTGAATTAAATTTACAATTTGGAAATTATCTTCCCTATTTAAGTGTGATTTTACAATACTATATATAATCTTAGTAATGCTAATATGTACAGTCCTTGTAACAGCACATTCTGCAGTTTGTCATGTGCAATTTTAATCCTGTCTCTTTATTTATGATCAGGTTGGATTACACGGGGATAGCGCTTCTGATCATGGGATCATTTGTTCCTCCTCTCTATTATGGTTTCTACTGTTCACGAGTGCTTAAAATAGCATACATGTCTGTAATCTGCACTCTAGGCCTCATCAGCATTGTTCTGTCCCTTGGCGGCAAATTTAACACGCCAAAATACAGAACTCTCAGAGCTGGTGAGTAGTAGTTGCACAGTAAAGAGAATCAGTGAAAAGCATGGTATTGCTCAGCTTAAAATGGTCTATGGATACAGGACTATGTGGAGTCCATTTCTGTAGTTTACATTTTGCAGAAGAATGTGATGCTAAACCCAACTTGAGGTGTTGTATCCATAAAGCATTTTAGGATGATTCATTACTTTGCACTGAAATTCCCTGTTAAAGTAAAAGCCGAGTTTGAGACACAAAATTAAGCACAGAGTTTTATATTTACTTCTGCAGTTCAAGACCAATTTTGTTATATTTCTCTGAAAATTCTTTGTCCTTGAAGCAGACAAATCAGAAACTTCAAGCACACAGCTGTCTGTGGAAATCCTAAATCCAAATTCATGTATCGGAAAATACTCACTGCACTCTCAAGACTCGGCATTGATTTAATCTGCACACACGCACGCACGCACATGCACCAGTGTAAAATAACCATGATGAGTAAACACTTAGCACTCAACACATGATTCTATATTCTATAAACACTTCAATACACTACACAATAGCTGTAGTTATAACCTCTTAACACTGAGTGGTGTGATCACCAAGTCTCGTTGTGTCTGGCATGGCTAAAGCTCAAGACAAGTACAAAGAGCAGTTTTTTTCACCTTGATGTGTGAGATGCAAATTCTCCAAAGCATTATTTTATATAAAAAGGGTGTAAACACTTCCAGGTGAGAATTCATAACTGTGTCAGCAGTTGTTGTAAGAACAAAATATCAAATGCTATTGTCCATACTGTATTATTTTACCTTGATCACCTCCAGGAAAGAAAGGGTTCCAAAATTTGATTTAAGTTTTCTTTGATAGATATATAAAATCTTTTTGGTTGAGTGAAGAAGCATGGTGAAGTGAACTTCACCCTATTTGAACATGTCATGTTAATTGAAAGCCACTTTCTAACAACTGTCTATTTTTTTTATTTATTTATTTATTTTTTTTTAATCTTTGGATGTCAAAACAAGCTACATACAATGATTTTTTCATTCTACCCAAAAGAAAACCAAGTGTATTCTACATATTATATTTTTCCTTTTTCATGCTTTGAAGAGCTTTAGAGATTTAGCCATGCCAGAAGCCAATGTGGTGGTTGAGGTGTATTTTGTAGTGTTATTCATGAATTTCCACAGACAGATTTTGTGATATTCAGTTTTCTGATTTGTCTGCAACATTGACAGAAATTAACAAAACTTGGCCTTGAACTTGCAGTACACTACAGTCTAAAGATGTCGATACACAGTTGCACAGCACGGATACTGCCTCTCAGCAACTCTCAAATGCAATAACACTACATTATTTTACAATAACTCATTGCTTTAGACGGACACATCTTGAAAATTGTACTTGGTACCACTTCAGTCTGTCAAATCTTAATATATTTTATTAGCGTGAATTTGCTAAATTTGGAGACAAAATACATGGTATGTTTAGTCAGTTGACATTGTTCTTATTTAATATTTACTGCATGAAAACAAAAATTTGTATGTTTAACAATATTATTGACCTTGTAGCTTATCTTACTTCATGGCAATATTGTAGTTTATGTTGTGCTATTTTTACTATATTCACTTGATCAAAGGAATGTATCAAGCTTCAAAAGAAAAGTTTTACATTTTTGGGCTTCTGTGAACTGTTCATGCATTAGTTTGACTCGAAGGTTGGTAGAGCAAATCTACTTGCCCATAGCCGTGGCTGCAGGGGATATACAGTATGACTTTCATCATTTATCTTTGATGCTGTATCATGTACTGCATGCATGATAAAAAGGCTGGAAAAATGAGTACCCTCATGTGAAGTTGAATCTGCGGCCACTGAAATACTAAAAGGTTGTGCTGTGTTGGCTTGCTTTTTCAGGAGTGTTTTTGACATTTGGCTGCTCAGGTGTGGTACCTGCAATTCACTTTATGGTTGCATATGGCGTTGAGTTGGCACACCAGCAGGCTTCAGTTGGCTGGATGGCATTGATGGGTGTGCTGTACATCACTGGAGCAGTGATTTATGCAACCAGGATCCCAGAAAGATACTTTCCTGGAAAGTTCAACCTTTGGGTAAGTACATGTATATATGCTGTATATCCTGAGCCTCATGTGAGCTCCCTAAGCCAAGGGCTCTCAATCTGAGCAAAAATGAAGCCAAATATGCCTTTAAAATTAGGTACTACAGAGAAAATGTTTACCAAGTCTGGAATGTTCAGTCTTCCTTGTGGTATATATCCAAGAAATGTTTGTTGTAAAGGAAAAAGTACCTGGTGAAATAAAGTCTTTTTATGTTAGGTACTCTTTTTTATAGAGTTTCTTCTCTTTTGCAGTTCCAAAGTCACCAGATTTTCCATGTACTGGTTGTGGCGGCTGCCTCTGTTCACTTGTATGGCATCTGTCAGATGGCATTTTACCGCTTTTCTCAGGGCAGTGTATGTCCAACTTAAGTGTTAGTGCAAGTTATGTTTTGGCAGACTTGCACTTTGACTGATTGATATGAAATGTACTAAACTTTGTAATATTGCACTTGCATGGTGTTTGGGTGCAGACAAGTGACGTTTTTGTGACTTTTTCAGTACAGCTGGCTGTGAAAAAGGTTCACAATAATTATTTTGTTTACAATTGTTAGCTTGGGTTGTTGGCACATTTGAGTGCCTGGTATATATCATAATCAATGTGGGACAATATTTAGGTAGGATTTTTTCTCATTGAACCCATATTTAGGGTCTAGGCTGTACATGACTCTAATCAATGATAAGACTTCAGTTTTAGTCCACCTTACTATAACTATAAAATGTGAGGCTAATGTCAAATACCAGGTTCCCGGTTGTTTGCTTTCTGGCAATTTTTAGAAAAGTGTGTGTTGACATGATAAATATATTATTTGCCAGTTAAGGCCCTGTCACACGATGCAATGTTTTTTGCAACTCAAAACCTATGCAAGACAAAATGTGGAAGAAATTGTGCATGCAAACCCCCCTCTTTGCAACTTGCAATGCAACTAAAATTGCGAGACAAGTTGCAGAAAAAGTTGAACAGTCTTTTATTTTTTAACACTGCATGGTCTTGTTGCACTGTGCGACATGTACTTTGCAACTTGTCTCTCGATGCTACGTTCAATCTTGCGAAAAAAGTTGCGGGTAAAATTGCCTCGTGTGACATGACGTTTAGTAACCTGCAGATTATTGGCCAAAAGTATATTTATTATGGTGTGGTCCCCCATATTCATTCAGGGAGAAGCATCATACTCCATGTAGCTAGGGCTGCAGTGTACATATTTTTGGTTTCATATTTAGCTAGTATCATACTGCAGGTTAGCATCTAAATCACAAAATTAGTCTTGCCTGTGTTAGGTAGGAATTCAACACTTGCTATCAAACATTGTCATAGGTCAAGGTTTTTCATGTTCCCCACTAGGGATTTGGATAATTCAAGTCTTTGTTTCTTTTTTCTTTGTTTGTCTTGTTTTTGTTTTTGTTTTTGTACTTGAGGCTTCAATTTGGTAATAATGTTGTGTAAAGTAGTTTAGGACTCGGGCAAATTGAGAATCCCCAAATGATAAATTGGATCTCGCGGATAGTGTAACTCGACATGCCATATCTAACACAAGGCAGATGTGTACCATTTATCGTTTAGCTTGACCATATTAGAGGCGATTCCAAAGTACGTTGTAAATATTGAATGTTGGGCTTAAGTAGGAAGATAGTGAAGGCTTTGGGTCAAGGTGTATCGTGTGGCATGACATTTTCGCAGGATTTCTCAATGATCCGCGAAAACTAAATCACGTAAACATAAACTCTTGCGAAAATAAATCTGCGAAAATATAGTCCATTTATGTAGATTACTGAATTTCATATAAATTAACTGCAAACAACATTACAACCTTCGAAAGGAACTTGCCCGAGATCCGCGAAGTTTGTTCCCAGCTGAGCAATACAGTCTGAAACCAAAATTCGCGAAAATTTGTTCCCGCGAAACGTAAAAAATTAGCAATCTACAAAGTTAAACTTCCGCGAAAATTTCATGTCACACGGTATCATTTCCGTAGTTGTGAGAATTCTTTTAAAAGGCCGTATATCGGAGAATGATGCTACTAGCTTACTGCAGTGAACTTCCATATATTACGGATAACATGTGTAGTTCGAATAAATTATGTAAAACTGCCGTTTTTCTTCGAATTTGGTGCTGTGTGTGTAGCGTGTGCAGCTGGTTCCAAGGAATGACACGCCAGAACATTAATATTCATCTTGGACCATACGAGATAATTTCCCGTTGTTAGTAGCATCCCAGTCGTACAACAGTAGTCGACAACTTTATCAGCCTCAAGAGAAGCATTTCTTCCAGCAAACATTCCACCCATGGAAAGCAAGTTATGGTATTAACGTTTTCACCCCAGTTCGGGCCTAGCCTGCGGAACAGGCTCTTTTGTGTGCGTATTTGTGTATTTGGCCGCGCGTAGCCTGGCACTAGAGGTCCTCGTGCCAGGCCATGCGCGGCCAACAGATCGATATTGGACGAACACGCTTGGCCAAGTTGGTCGAACTTCATTCTACTTTCACATAAAGAACAGGAATTGAGTACATTCCATACATTCTTCATGGCAGCCGTGTGATTTGCTCAAAACAACTGTTTTTGATAGTTTGTGTGAAAGCGTGAACTATAACGGCTAAAGAAACGCCATAGCTAAGCACTTGAAAAGGTTTGAGTCGTAAAATATAATAGATCGAGGAAAGGTATGTACGTGTCGTGATGTTTATTTATCTTGATTGGGATTCCAGACTAAAATAGACAAATTAAACAGCCGCCGCAAACTCACGAAACCGATGTTCTCTTTTTATTCACACTGATTTTTTTCTTTTCTACTAAAATGGCTGTTGATTGCTATTGCTGTTCGTAATAGCGAAAGCAGGAAAACAGGAAAACAGCTGGTTTATGTAATAGAACGTGTGACTTGGTTTACCCAGGGTGGGAGGGACAAGTATGCGCTGTGAAACGCTCTTGCCGCTAAAATCGCTATAAAAGCCAAGAAACACCATGCAAACTATGTGGATAATGCACTCATGCACAAAAAAGGTAACTCCGATAATTGACACTCGAGGGCAGTGTAAAACTATCGCAAACACGGGCGCAAGCACCAAATATTTTGTGGGGAGTGGTCCCCTCCTCACACCTCGCTGAGTCAGGAAGTTTGTGTCGTTCAATAGATCATTGTTTGCTGCTCGCCTGCCACAGACGCACGGCGACAGAACAGAGCGAGAGAATGAGACGAGGAAGGGTAAGTGCATTGAATGTTCCACTAAACTTCCACTGCGTCTCGTTATTATTACTTCTTTTACCTTTGCTATTCATCACAGTTGGGTTGTGCGAATAAGTCGTTTTCAGGCGACTTGATTGAGTGCCAGTCTGAAACAAACACTTGCACGACTGTGGCTGTTGGCTGTGATTCTTTTTCTGCCAATCGCTTTATTATTTTTCGGATCGAAGCAAACATCAACAGACCAACTGAAGATCAAGTGCAGGGAATCATAGCAAAAACCGAGTCCTCGAAATGTTATGACGTGAAGACCCCGGTGCGCGGACATACACGGAGTGATTATTTCTATCCATTAGCCTCAATAAATATCTCTACCCAAGAAAATAAAAGCTGTAAACGAACCTTCCACACGACGGATAACATGGTCCATGTTCACATTGAAAGCGAGTAAAGTTGCATAACTAAATCGGCGGGTGTATTTTGCCGTGAATGCAGAACGTGACAGCAGTATAAAGGAAGACGCTGAACCTGTCTTCTTTCTACAGGTATTCCACCGGTCGAAAATTTGAAACATGAGCCTCTGGCTCGGGAAAATGGGCAACCACTCCCTAATGCTTCGACTTAATTTTCATTTTTTATAACCCTAAAGCCTGGTTTTCATATGTTCGCTTCGATCGCCCGAATCGTCCCGATCGCCGGAATCGCTGCGCCCGTTAGAGGTTTCTATATGACTGTCTTGATCGTCCGTGTTTCTGTGGTTTCTATTATATACACAAACACTTCTATCGTCCCGATCGTCTGAGATAGAACTTGTGACGGCAATCGTTTCGATCGTCGGAACCGATTGTCCCACTAGTTTTGCGGACGATCGAAGCGATCAAGGCGATCATATGAACAGAACCAGAGGGGGCTTCATGCGGTCTTACCAATCCGTTGCAACGGAGCCTTCAAGCATGAACGACGCGGGGCACCAAATTAATACGTCGTGTTGATAAAAAGCGTTACAGACGCGTATTATGGTAAAAAAAGATAATATATTGACATATCCTCTGCAAAATGCATCCTCTTGATATTCCCTTCTTTTATCGGAAGTTCGATCCAAAAGACCGCCATCTCCAGAAAGTTTACACCCGATTTCTACTTTATGTAAGCTGACGTCAAATGCCAAGCCGCGGCGCTTCAAAAGCATGGGATCAAATAATAAAGTGTATTTTTCTCTCACTGAAGCATATTCACAAATTTGCGCAGCTGTTTACAGAAAGGGGAAGCCTTCTAAACACAACAGTGCAACAATTATTTCATCCGTTAGAATTCGATGTATACAAATTTAAAAAAACCGTTTTGGACGGTAACTTAGCAATGTCTGAACTGAGGTGTGAGCTGACTAACTCCGTTAAGCCCGATGATGTCTTCTTGGTTTTCCTCTGGAAAAAGCGCCAGGATTCATCTACTTTTGCTTTCATGCCATTGGTGTGAAAACAGTGATAATCACTACACAATCAGCTGGAGTGGTGATCAACCGGCTTTGGGTCACAACCAATGATTATTAGTGTTATGAGTAGACTTCGATTTATATCTTTAAAAGAGAGCTTCTTTTCTTCGATATATATTTGTTGCATGTCATATTTTCGTAAAACTAACAGAAAGTACCCTAGCGAAAATAGTCGTATAAATGTTCTACTGATCAAATAGTTGAAACGCATGATATTTGAAAACTTCCCCATATTTTGTTTGGAGTCCATCTTTTGTTCTCCTTCGGAATGATATTCGAAAATAGGTATATTGTTTACTGAAGACCGAAAAATGCAGTCCTCCCCAATATGTTAAAAATGTTACCTTCTTCATTGCTAGCCCCGACGAGCTTAGGATTGGAGACCGTGTCTTCATTCTTGTTAGAGTTCATTTTTGGCTCCTGACAATCTTACGCTTTCATGATGTCAGTGACTTGGTATACGAGGATCCTTTATTAACTGCACAGGAGTTGACTTCTCAGCCTGATTTCTTCACTTGAACATTTCCTTTACCATGATCTTTTTGGAGAGGAAAACACATGTTCAGGTTTTTGTCTTCACTACATATTATTGCAATTTATTGTACAGTACTTACCTATAAACAACACAGAAATTGAACTTCCACTTGGACTGAAGTGTAGGTTTAGCCAAGGAACCTCTCTGTTTGCTCCTGCAAAAATCAGAAAGACAACAAATTTTCAAGAGGATGATGAGATAATTCACAATGATGTACACATTACAAATGCAAGCTTTCATAACTAACCTGTACTATTCATCCACAATTGACATAAATCTTGAAAGGATGCTGCAAAGGATCTGGCACACTGTAAATAAAATTAATACTTGTTGTCCTGGAATGTTAACATGAATAGGTCCTAAATTCTTGAGTACATTGTAAAGTGTTTCACAGTACACTGTAGGTGATAGCAATATTTAGTTGAAGAATGTGTGATAAAGAGATTGTACAACATGTGGTACCCTCGGTAATGACAATAGAGCAAAAGGCCAGTATAAACACAACAATAAAACTGCTTTACTCAACCATGTGCTTTCGGTCTAGTACATCCCATAATCTCGCTCGGTCTAGGAGGACTGGACACTGCATTCCTCCTTTTCTTAGATTTCGTAATCCTTAAAATCTAAACAAGTGAAAAACAAAACAAACGAGTTCGACCAAATGTCTCTGAGGCAATAAGTCTATGGGAAAACAAAGTCCTTAAAACGGTCTGGCATCCTTCTTGTGCGCTGCGGCCTGGTGCTCGCAGTAGGATACTGTGCTTACATTTCGCTGTGTGTAGGCTCTGTCACCCTCGCACCACTGTCCTGTGTCGGTGTTGTATCATCATGGTCATCCTGTATGATCTGAGTAGGATCACCATGGATCTCTTCTGGACCGATGCTGTCCTCGACATACTTCCGGACAAATGATGTGTTACGCTTCAGCTCAACGCCTTCAGCACTTTTGAGTGTGACCTATCCCCCTTCCTTCTTGACGACTGAGAAAGGACTTGGATGAAAGTTTGGAGACAACTTGTTCTTCTTTGGGGCTTTCACAAGTACTAGGTCACCTGCCTCGATGCCGCTCTCCTTTGCTTAGCCTGCGAAACAGGCCCTAGGATTTGTTTTTCGCGAGCAGTTAGAACGTTGAATCGTTTTATGGCCTCGTCGGAGTCTAGGGCGAGGATTTGTGGCCGCGTCGGAGTCTGGGGCGAGGTGTATACTAGAGCCTGCAACCGCCTCTCTATGATTTGAGTATTCATGTTCAGATTCTGAACGGAAAATACTGATTGGTCAATACTCGGCTTGGAATGTGCTTGGAATGTGTCAAAATGTTTGATAAATACCAGATGAAGTACAACGTCTGCACACGTGCGCACGAGAGAATTTGTTTTGACAGCTCGATCAACCGTGGGAACATTTCCGGTGCGTTTCTGATTGGTCGGTTTTGTGACAGGTTGTCAAAATTAATTCGGGGGCTGAATTCATTTGCATAAGAGCTGATTGCAGGCCCTTGTATTCCCCTCTTCGGACGCTACACACCCCCCTATTGCCGACCACACGCGGACAACTGAGCGCGGCCAACGGACGCTACACAAGGGCCTGTTTCACAGGCTATCCTTTGCTCTGCGCTTGTCATCGGCATACTCTTTGCCCTTCATCTTTCTCTCCCAATCTCTTTCTTGCACCTCTTCGTCCATGATCTGCCTTCTTCTCCTGATGTCAGGTAACTTGGTGTGCATTTCCCACCCAAACATGAGAAAATAGGGTGAGGCGCCTGTTGTCGTCTGAGGGGTTGACCAGTATGCTGCCAGATGCTTGGTCAGCTCCGTCTTCCAGCATTTCCCTTCCACTTGTGCTATCTGCAACGCCCTTAGCAGCGTGCGATTCTGTCGTTCGACCTCGCCATTTGCCTGAGACCAAAGTGGAATTGTATTTCGCTGCTCTATACCATGATCCACTAAGAATGCTGTGAACTCTTCGGAGGCAAACTGAGGTCCATTGTCTGTTCGCAGAGAGTAGGGCACTCCTGAATCTTGCGAAGATCGGGGTGATTGCTTCGATGATCTTGGCAGAGGTTGTCGACCTCATAATCACGACCTCATAGTACCTGCTAAAGTAGTCTACCACTACTAAGATATGGTCTCCTGAGGGCAGGGGACCAAGTAGGTCTGCACTACAGTCCTGCCATGCACCGGTTGGAAAACGTACTCGAGCCATCGGCTCTGGTGCACTGTATTCCCCTGTAACCTGGCATCCATGGCATGCCTTGCATATCTTCTCTGCATCCCGATCCATCTTTGGCCACCATACCTTGCTCCGTAGCCTGTTTTTGGTTTTGACAATCCCTTGGTGGCCCTCGTGTGCCAATCTGGTAACCTGATCTCTCAGACCTTGCGGAATGACTATCCTGGTGCCACGTAGCAACAGCTCTCCATACACGCATAGCTCATCCTTTATATGCAGGTACGCTGGCACAGGACACTGCCCCCAGTTGCCAGTCCGGACACAGGCTTTCACTGCACACAACTCTGGATCATTGGCGGATGCTCTCTCAATTTCCCTTGGCAATAGGGCTGCTGGTACACTGGTTTCCACCACTGCTCGAACGTAGTCAAATTCCTCGCCCACATCACGCTGGACCATAGAGTTCAACCTGGACAACGCATCAGCAATGTTTGCCTTCCCTGGGCGGTAGACCACCTTGAAATCGTACGACTGGAGACGAAAGACCCATCTCTCTATTCGCGCTGAGGGCTTTGACGTGCGTGAATAGATGCACTCCAGGGGTTTGCGATCTGTCTCAAGCTCAAAGTGTTGGCCAAAGACATAGAGGTTGAACCGTTCACACACCCAGACTAGCGCCAGTGCCTCCTTCTCTGTCTGACTGTAGTGGCGTTCTACGTCAGTCAGGCTGCGGGATGCGTATGAAATTATCCTCCAATCTGTTCCCTGCTGCTGGGTCAACACTGCGCCTAGTCCAAACGGCGATGCGTCTGCTACAATCCGGGTCCTACAGCCAACTTTGTAATACGCCAGCGTGTCCGCATGTGTGATCAACCGCTTCAGCTCTTGGAACGCTGATTGTTGCTTTGTGCCCCAGACAAACTTGGTACCTTTCATTGTCAGCTCTTGTATGGGCTGTGCAATTGTTGCTAGGTCAGGGAGGAACTTTGCAGAGTGCTGGACCAGTCCCATGAACGACCTCACTTCACTTGCATCTTTTGGTGGTTCTGCATCTTTGATAGCGGCCACCTTCTCTTCGCTTGGGTTTACTCCCTTGCTTGTCAGTTCATGTCCGAAAAAGGTGAGCTTTGACAACCTGAACTCGCATTTCTTCCCATTCAGGGTCAGTCCAGCCTCCCTCAATCTCTCCAGAACTGCAAAAAGTCTTCTGTTGTGTTCTTCCACGTCCTTACCATGAACAATCAGGTCGTCTGCGATGTTGGCCACACCTTCGCACTTCCTGAGGACATCCCTGATGATCTGTTGGTACTTCTCTGGAGCAGATGTTATTCCGAATATGAGTCGTGTGTAACGGTACAGACCACGGTGAGTTGCAAACGTAGTAATGTGGCGACTTTCCTCACTCAGCATAATTTGATGAAAGCCCCACTTCAAGTCCAGCTTACTGAACACCGTGCTTCCATTCAAGTCGCGCATTAGCTCTTCCACCGTTGGGATTGGGTGGCGTTCTCTGGTAATTGCCTCGTTGGCACGGCGCATATCCACACACACCCGAACGTCTCCATCCCCTTTCCGTACGACCACCAATGGGGAGACCCAGCCGGATGGTCCTTCCAGCGCCTCCTCCATTATCCCTGCATCTAGTAGCTTGTCCAGCTTTTCCTCCGTTTTTGCGCGTAGACCAAATGTCAGTCGTCGGGGTTTTTGGGCTATTGGTCGCACTGAGTCATCGATATGTAATTTGATCTCGTAGTCCTTCAGAAGGCCTACTCCGGTGAAAAGGTCTTGATACTCCCTCCGTATGTCAGTTTCTTCTTGCTCGCCAACGACACTGTTTACCTGGATGGGTCCGACTCGAAGTAATTTAAGTGTTTCTGCTGTCTCCCGACAGAGTAGAGTGCGGCCTTCGCCCCTTATGACAACAAATTCTGCGGAACAGCTAGAGTTGTTTTCCAATGACTCAATGACAGTTGTGAATAGGGACTTTAAGATGCAGGACGCGAGAGGACGACGGCGACATCGGTGAAACAATAAAACTAATCACAGAAGACAAAAGAAGCACGTGAATATCTGAAATTGACATGTTCTCGGGGTCGCCGTGCTGTCGCGTGCGACTTCAAATGCTTCTTTTTTACGTCGTTGTCAGGACGTGGACGACAGTTCGATAAAATAACGACAGTCGTTCTTCTTTGTAGGAAACGATGAAATCAAGAGAACCGGCAAAAACGGAAAAAAATGAGCAACCTAAGAATAGGCAAACTTACAAAGACATAGGGAAAACAGAGATATTATTTTTTGTTTCCTCGCGTTGCCGTCGCTGTCCTAGGTTTCTTAAACTCCCTAATGTTCCCAGTGTTGGCAACGGTTCTTTACTTCCATAGGCAAATAGAACCTTTGCTCCTTTGCATGACTCGCACTGAATTCTATTTTCTTTTAGCCACTCCCAGGTTGATTGGCCCATGAGGTTGCAGGTTGCTCCCGAGTCAATCAGGACATCAGACATGTCGACTCCTCCCACCTTTAGTGTTACGAGACCTTCATCCAGGCATGTACTGTGTTCCACAGCAAATGAATAGTGTGAGTTGGCTGGAGGTTCATCCACTTTGCTACTCTGCACAAAATTTGCCTCGGATCTCCTGCCACGGCGATGACTGGAACGATTCCCACTGTAGCTGCTACGTTGATTTCCATCCTGTTTGGCACTTCGTCAATGCTGTACATTACTCGCTGATATCTGGGGACATCTGGCTTTGAAATGTCCCACTTCACCACACTGCTTGCATGTTTGGCCACATGCCGGACATTTCTTGTCCCTGGCGAAGTGTCCTTCAAGGCCACAGTTGAAACAGGTCTTTCCATGGCTACTCCCTGCAGCTCCTGTACCACCACTTCTGCTCTGACGGTTTAACTTCGTGTTGGAAACCATGTTTACTTCGCTGGTACTCGCATTACCCTCTATAGCCTTCAGCTGGCGGTCGACTGCTTCCTGTGCTCTGGCGAGTATCAGTAGGTCATCAAGTTTCACTGACCCTCCCTTCTCCAGGAATTTTCGTCGCAGATAGTTAGAGTGGCACTTATCAATCAACCGATCGCGAATGTAATCGTCTTCCTGGGCTGCAAAGTCACAACTAGTCGCCTGCTGCCTGAGTCTGCACACAAACTGGTCGACAGTTTCATCATTTTTCTGCGCTATTTGTCTAAACAAATGTCGTTCGAACGAAACATTACTCTTCGGAATAAAGTAATCATCGAGTACCTTCATCGTAGCATTGTAATCCTTCTGTTCATTGTCATCTACCAGGGTATAATAGATTTCCTGGACGTCTAAGCCGGCCACATGTAAAAGGAGCGCTCGCCGTTGCGAGTCCACAGTCACTCCCTTTCCTTCCAAGTACAAGTTGAAAGCACGTTTCCACTTCTTCCATCGCTGTGATGATCCATGGGGATTTCCTTTGGTGTCAAATTCTTTCAGTGATCCAAGATCCAGCGGCACAAATGTCGGAGTTCCACCGATATTTGGGTTCCCACCGCTTCCCGTTGATTGACTGCTGCTCGAGTTTTCACCGCTCGATTGTCCGCCGCTCGCCATTCCGACTACAAATCTACACCAACAAATCCTGTAGCTTCACTGCGATCTATTTAGACACATCCTCGTCGCCAGTTGTGGTACCCTCGGTAACGACGATAGAGCAAAAGGCCAGTATAAACACAACAATAAAACTGCTTTACTCAACCATGTGCTTTCGGTCTAGTACATCCCATAATCTCGCTCGGTCTAGGAGGACTGGACACTACACAACAGGAATTCAGATAAAACAAAATTTCAACATGCATCCTTTGTTCAGCTGTTATTCGTTGAAAATAAACAATGACAATTACGAGCAATTACGAGAAGGAACGATCGAATCGTTTAGCGTATTTTGGGGGGTCTTAGTTTTCTAGGTCTGAGGTCTTAGGTCTTAGGTCTTAGGTCTTAGTTTTCTAGACACCCTTCTTTGCATACCTTGCAGCGTAAGTGTCGGAGATTTTCCTCAAAGCGGTGAAAGGCAGTGAGTTCCTCCTGTACCCACTCTTGTTCGTGAAATGGACCCACGGTTATGCAAATATTGTTGTTTCTGTATGCGACGTTCTTCGACAACTGCAGCACGTTGTTGTCGGCGTCGAGTGTTGGCTCCATTTTGAGCTTGAAGCCTGCGGGTATTCTGTTCAGACGATTTATTGGCACGTCGAGAAGCTACTCGCTGGCGATTGGATTCTCTTTGCGGAGTTCTCTGCTTGGCCCGCCTTTGTTTCTGAAGTTCCCGATTTGCTTTCAAGCGTTGTTCTCTTTGTGGAGTCTTTTCGTCGGCACGTGATTGTCGTCCTTTCTCTAGACGTATTTGGCGCTGTTCGATCGTTTCACTATTTCGCCTTCCCGTGCCTGTTCCCTTCTCTCTTGAAGACGAGCTTCGCGAGACCGTTCTGTTTCAAGTTTTCTAGTTTTCAAATTCATTTTCGTGAACTCACTTGCGTACAATTGTTGCTTCGTTCAAATCTTTCTTAAAAACACTGGCGGAGACGCTAATCGATAATCGACAATGATTACGTAATTGCCTTATTAGGACATTGCCTTAGGCACCTGGCCTAAAAAGGTCGCATCGCACACACACACGAACATTAAATTTCGAAATGGCGACACGCTTGGAGTCTTCAAATTATTGCATTAGCGTCGTGATTATTTCCCTCACTTCGCTCGGGGATAAGTCTTCAAAGTCAAACTGTCAAAATCGACTGTGCATCAAAAGATAAGTCACACATTACTCTGGCTAACTTTTCACTCCAAAGCTCAAAATGCAGAGTCGCTCAACCTTTAAGAAGCAAGTGTATGAGTGTTGTAATGACAATTTATACCAATAGCTTTCATTTGAGCAAGGTGTGAAAAGTCAAGTTATCTATACTGTGTGATATTTTTGGGGTGAGAAACTGAAAGTCTCTTTTGGGAGTTTCGCTCTTGTCCCTACTTTCCAATTCAGTTTCTTCTGGTCTCGACCCCACCCAACGAGATCACTGGCAACGCCAGTCTTCTTTTGAATATACTGCAGATAAGAACAGTACTGTTTTCTCTGGTAAAAGGGAAGGGATCCCTCTTCTTTTTCATTCGTGACACTGGTGTGAAAACAGCGAAATGCGCTATACACACTCACTTGGAGAGTGATTCACTGGCTTAGGGTTTCAACCAATGATTATTAGTGCCAGTAGACTTCGATTTATATCTTTAACAGGAGCTTTTATATTTTGATATATATTTGTTGCATATCATATTTTTGAAAAGCTAACACAAAGTACCCTAGCGAAAAGTTTACAAACTAATCGTATGAATGTTCTACTGATTTTAATCAGTAGAACATTTATACGACCAGTTTGAATACATGATTCCAGTTTGAATGAATTATATTTAAAAATAGGTATTGTATTTGTTTACTGAAGATCGGAAAAAACAGTCTCCCCAACATGTTAAAAGTGTTACCTTCTTGATTTTAAATATACTGCAGATAAGAAGAGTAAAGCGGCTGCGGAACGAAAACGACTATGTTGTCTGTGCCTCTATATTTTCCAGCAGGAAAATAAAATTTTACCACTCGAAAATAAAATTCATATCTTCGCGTCGTCATGTAATATTCTCTTTATATTTACCAACAGAATAAAGAAACACCACTTTTTTGGGCGTCAACGAACGGGCGTGTGGAGCTTGTGAGCAAGTTACTGGATGCGGGTGCTGACGTGAACGCCGCAAGTTCGGTATGTGGTTAAAACTTCATACATAAAGCGACTAAATCCGTTTAGCCTAAATGATGTCTTGGTTTTTTTTTTAGTTAAAGGGAAGGAATCCTTTTACTTTTGTTTTCATGCCACTGGTGTGAAAACAGTGATATGCACCATACAGAGCCATTTGGAGAGGTGATCAAATGGCTTTGATCACAACCAATGATTATTAGTGCCAGTAGACTTCGATTTATATCTTTAACAGGAGCTTTTTTATCTTTGATATATATTTGTTGCATATCATATATTTGCAAAACTAACACAAAGTACCTTTGCGAAAATTTTATATATTAGTCGTATAAATGTTCTACTGATCAAAATAACTGAAACGTTTGATACTCGAAAACTTCGCCATATTTTGTTTAGTGTCCATGTGTTGTTTTCCTTCGGAATTAAAATAGGTATTGTATTTGTTTACTGAAGATCGGAAAAAGCAGTCTCCCCAACATGTTAAAAGTGTTACCTTCTTGATTTTAATTATACTGCAGATAAGAAGAGTAAAGCGGCTGCGGAACGTAGACGACTATGTTGTCTGTGCCTCTATATTTTCCAGCAGGAAAATAGAAATTTACCACTCGAAAATAAAATTCATATCTTCGCGCCGTCATGTAATATTCTCTTTATATTTACCAAAAGGATAAAAAAACTCCACTTTTTTGGGCGTCAAAGAACGGGCATGTGGAGGTTGTGAGCAAGTTACTGGATGCGGGTGCTGACGTGAACACCGCAAGTTCGGTATGTGGTTAAAACTTCATACATAAAGCGACTAAATCCGTTTAGCCTAAATGATATCTTGGTTTTTCTCTGGTAAAAGGGAAGGGATCCTTTTACTTTTGTTTTCATGCAACTGGTGTGAAAACAGTGATATGCACCATACAGAGCCATTTGGAGAGGTGATCAAATGGCTTTGATCACAACCAATGATTATTAGTGCCAGTAGACTTTGATTTATATTTTTAACAGGAGCTTTTTTTATCTTTGATAGATATTTGTTGCATATCATATATTTGTAAAACTAACACAAAGTACCTTTGCGAAAATTTTATATATTAGTCGTATAAATGTTCTACTGATCAAAATAACTGAAACGTTTGATACTCGAAAACTTCGCCATATTTTGTTTAGTGTCCATGTGTTGTTTTCCTTCGGAATTGAGATAAGTATTGTATTTGTTTACTGAAGATCGGTAAAAGCAGTCTCCCCAACATGTTAAAAGTGTTACCTTCTTGATTTTAAATATACTGCAGATAAGAAGAGTAAAGCGGCTGCGGAACGTAGACGACTATGTTGTCTGTGCCTCTATATTTTCCAGCAGGAAAATAGAAATTTACCACTCGAAAATAAAATTCATATCTTCGCGCCGTCATGTAATATTCTCTTTATATTTACCAAAAGGATAAAAAAACTCCACTTTTTTGGGCGTCAAAGAACGGGCATGTGGAGGTTGTGAGCAAGTTACTGGATGCGGGTGCTGACGTGAACGCCGCAAGTTCGGTATGTGGTTAAAACTTCATACATAAAGCGACTAAATCCGTTTAGCCTAAATGATATCTTGGTTTTTCTCTGGTAAAAGGGAAGGGATCCTTTTACTTTTGTTTTCATGCAACTGGTGTGAAAACAGTGATATGCACCATACAGAGCCATTTCGAGAGGTGATCAAATGGCTTTGATCACAACCAATGATTATTAGTGCCAGTAGACTTCGATTTATATCTTTAACAGGAGCTTTTTTTATCTTTGATATATATTTGTTGCATATGATATATTTGTAAAACTAACACAAAGTACCTTTGCGAAAATTTTATATATTAGTCGTTTAAATGTTCTACTGATCAAAATAATTGAATCGTTTGATACTCGAAAACTTCGCCATATTTTGTTTAGTGTCCATGTGTTGTTTTCCTTCGGAATTTTATTTAAAAATAAGTATTGTATTTGTTTACTGAAGATCGGAAAAAGCAGTCTCCCCAACATGTTAAAAGTGTTACCTTCTTGATTTTAAATATACTGCAGATAAGAAGAGTAAAGCGGCTGCGGAACGTAGACGACTATGTTGTCTGTGCCTCTATATTTTCCAGCAGGAAAATAAAATTTTTCCACTCGAAAATAAAATTCATATCTTCGCGCCGTCATGTAATATTCTCTTTATATTTACCAACAGAATAAAGAAACACCACTTTTTTGGGCGTCAACGAACGGGCGTGTGGAGCTTGTGAGCAAGTTACTGGATGCGGGTGCTGACGTGAAAGCCGCACGTTGGGTATGTGGTTAAAACTTCATACATAAAGCGACTAAATCCGTTTAGCCTGAATGATGTCTTGGTTTTTTTTTAGTTAAAGGGAAGGAATCCTTTTACTTTTGTTTTCATGCAACTGGTGTGAAAACAGTGATATGCACCATAGAGAGTCATTTGGAGAGGTGATCAACTGGCTTTGATCACAACCAATGATTATTAGTGCCAGTAGACTTCGATTTATATCTTTAACAGGAGCTTTTTTTATATTTGATATATATTTGTTGCATATCATATATTTGTAAAACTAACACAAAGTACCTTTGCGAAAATTTTATATATTAGTCGTATAAATGTTCTACTGATCAAAATAACTGAAACGTTTGATACTCGAAAACTTCGCCATATTTTGTTTAGTGTCCATGTGTTGTTTTCCTTCGGAATTAAAATAGGTATTGTATTTGTTTACTGAAGATCGGAAAAAGCAGTCTCCCCAACATGTTAAAAGTGTTACCTTCTTGATTTTAAATATACTGCAGATAAGAAGAGTAAAGCGGCTGCGGAACGTAGACGACTATGTTGTCTGTGCCTCTATATTTTCCAGCAGGAAAATAGAAATTTACCACTCGAAAATAAAATTCATATCTTCGCGCCGTCATGTAATATTCTCTTTATATTTACCAAAAGGATAAAAAAACTCCACTTTTTTGGGCGTCAAAGAACGGGCATGTGGAGGTTGTGAGCAAGTTACTGGATGCGGGTGCTGACGTGAACGCCGCAAGTTCGGTATGTGGTTAAAACTTCATACATAAAGCGACTAAATCCGTTTAGCCTAAATGATATTATGGTTTTTCTCTGGTAAAAGGGAAGGGATCCTTTTACTTTTGTTTTCATGCAACTGGTGTGAAAACAGTGATATGCACCATACAGAGTCATTTGGAGAGGTGATCAACTGGCTTTGATCACAACCAATGATTATTAGTGCCAGTAGACTTCGATTTATATCTTTAACAGGAGCTTTTTTTATCTTTGATATATATTTGTTGCATATCATATATTTGTAAAACTAACAAAAAGTACCTTTGCGAAAATGTTATATATTAGTCGTTTAAATGTTCTACTGATCAAAATAATTGAATCGTTTGATAGTCGAAAACTTCGCCATATTTTGTTTAGTGTCCATGTGCTGTTTTCCTTCGGAATTATATTTAAAAATAGGTATTGTATTTGTTTACTGAAGATCGGAAAAAGCAGTCTCCCCAACATGTTAAAAGTGTTACCTTCTTGATTTTAAATATACTGCAGATAAGAAGAGTAAAGCGGCTGCGGAACGTAGACGACTATGTTGTCTGTGCCTCTATATTTTCCAGCAGGAAAATAGAAATTTACCACTCGAAAATAAAATTCATATCTTCGCGCCGTCATGTAATATTCTCTTTATATTTACCAACAGAATAAAGAAACACCACTTTTTTGGGCGTCAAAGAACGGGCGTGTGGAGGTTGTGAGCAGGTTACTGGATGCGGGTGCTGACGTGAACGCCGCAAGTTGGGTATGTGGTTAAAACTTCATACATAAAGTGACTAAATCCGTTTAGCCTAAATGATGTCTTGGTTTTTCTCTGGTAAAAGGGAAGGGATCCTTTTACTTTTGTTTTCATGCAACTGGTGTGAAAACAGTGATATGCACCATACAGAGCCATTTCGAGAGGTGATCAAATGGCTTTGCTCACAACCAATGATTATTAGTGCCAGTAGACTTCGATTTATATTATTAACAGGAGCTTTTTTTATCTTTGATATATATTTGTTGCATATGATATATTTGTAAAACTAACACAAAGTACCTTTGCGAAAATTTTATATATTAGTCGTTTAAATGTTCTACTGATCAAAATAATTGAATCGTTTGATAGTCGAAAACTTCGCCATATTTTGTTTAGTGTCCATGTGCTGTTTTCCTTCGGAATTATATTTAAAAATAGGTATTGTATTTGTTTACTGAAGATCGGAAAAAGCAGTCTCCCCAACATGTTAAAAGTGTTACCTTCTTGATTTTAAATATACTGCAGATAAGAAGAGTAAAGCGGCTGCGGAACGTAGACGACTATGTTGTCTGTGCCTCTATATTTTCCAGCAGGAAAATAGAAATTTACCACTCGAAAATAAAATTCATATCTTCGCGCCGTCATGTAATATTCTCCTTATATTTACCAACAGAATAAAGAAACACCACTTTTTTGGGCGTCAAAGAACGGGCGTGTGGAGGTTGTGAGCAGGTTACTGGATGCGGGTGCTGACGTGAACGCCGCAAGTTCGGTATGTGGTTAAAACTTCATACATAAAGTGACTAAATCCGTTTAGCCTAAATGATGTCTTGGTTTTTCTCTGGTAAAAGGGAAGGGATTCTTTTACTTTTTTTTTCATGCAACTGGTGTGAAAACAGTGATATGCACCATACAGAGTCATTTGGAGAAGTGATCAACTGGCTTTGATCACAACCAATGATTATTAGTGCCAGTAGACTTCGATTTATATCTTTAACAGGAGCTTTTTTATCTTTGATATATATTTGTTATATATCATATATTTGTAAAATTAACACAAAGTACCTTAGCGAAAATGTTATATATTAGTCGTTTAAATTTTCTACTGATCAAAATAATTGAATCGTTTGATACTCGAAAACTTCCCCATATTTTGTTTAGTGTTCATGTGTTGTTTTCCTTCGGAATTATATTTAACAAGACAGGCCCGTGGCCAGTGCGCTTGTGACGTCATTAGTACAATGAATAGAGACACGCGGGGTCCCGGGAGAGGAACTTTTGTCGTGCGTTTATATGCAAAAGATATTATAGCCGAGTCAGTTTTTGCAAATGACGGATCCAAGAGCTCCCTTTATTTTTCTTGCCCTCTTTTCTTCTAATTTCGGTCAAACAGATATTCACGAAAAAGTGTATTATAATAATTGAGAGAAAACAATTATCGAAGGCCCCGTAGGAATATTCTTCGTTTGCAACAACCCAGTTTTCATTGCTTTCCGATGCACGTGACAGTACTTGTGTGACGCTTTCTATACAACCTGGCAACCTTGTTGAGTGAATTTTCAAGCTGACATGTTTTGTGGAGGAACTGTGTTGTCATTTTGTAATGGGATTGACTGGGGAATACCCGACATCTTAAGTAGCTGTAAGACAGCGTAATAGCCTTATCTCATCTTCCCAGCGTGTGCATCATGTTCAAGTAGCTGTAGCACATTAAGGCCCCGTCCACACTACGCCGGATAAATTTGAAAACGCAACTTTCACTCTGAAAACGCAAGAAATGTTTTCCGTCCACACTGGAAAACGGATAAAATGTTTCCGGGCCCAAATGTATTGTTATTGCTCTACAAACGTCCCTGACAATCTTTGAAACCACTTGACGTGACCACGTGAGTCAGGGTTTTCGAAAAGTTCCGTTTTCAAAATGTTTTTCGTCCACACCAAAACGCAAAGCCGGCGTTTTCAAATTTATCCACTTTGAAGAGCGTTTTCCTAACCGTAAGAATAAAGTTGCGTTTTCAAATTTATCCGGCGTAGGTGTGGACGGGGCCTAAAACATGACACTTCCCATGATGAAATTACTTCGTATGAAAAAGCCATCTCAGACGTTACGCATCCTACATGTACAAGTCTGATCACTAATATGTTCAAGACTGCTATGCATTAAGCTTTAACGCAAAATTCTGGGTCGATACGAAATTAATCTCTATCGGAAGCTGCAGACGTTTGAATACCGTGACAACAAAGGCGTGCATCACGGGCTTGTGGAGCGAACAATTACGGCTCGGATAGTCGGATATCAACCTTGAAGACTTCGAGGTATTCAGTGACAAATATTCTCGATGTAATCGCCTGCCGGTCTTTCCTGCTTTTGTTAAAGCGGCGTGAGTGAAAGCTAAGTAGCTGATGATTCGTGATTCCCCGTTCTATGATATTATGCTCGTGACATTTCATTGACAGATCTTGTATCTTAATCTCGCGTGATATTTGCCTCAATCCTATTAGTAATTCAATATCCTCAGACAATAAACAAAGAACCTTTACTGCACGCAAAACGAAGTTAAACGCCGACTGTTCGTATACGCCGCGCGTTACACAAAGCCGCAGAGTTTCCGACAAAGGGAGACGCTCTGCCCGCAGGGAAAAGTTCAAGTTCTATCAAGTTTCGACACGTCTTCTACTACTTATTCGATGTTCTTTCACACAAATATTGCTCAGAACACAGATACATTGGTTGAAGCGGTATCTATAATCGAGCATTTGCAAAACACAACCCTTCGTACTTTACGGGGGTCCCGCTGGTAACACATCAAGCATTTGTGTACGGCTATTTTCAAGTCTTCCGACGCTTAAAAACAATGCAAGCCAAAATCGCTCATAAAGTATGGCTTCCGTGCATCCAGAAAGCCAACCGATGATCGTTTTGTTTGGATCAACAACTGAAGGACCGGAATTTTTTTCTATATCCCTTGACAGAGAAAACACATTGTACTTGGTTCTGTGATTTTGATCTCTGAATACGTCTGATCTTGCAATGCCTGTGTTTTAACACATTTTAAAATACAAACGTATCTTAGCACCTCGGTTACTTTTGGCAATCTTCTTTTTGAGCTTCTAGCTTTCTCGCAGCGATGGTTTAGTGATCCTAATTTTCTCTTTCCATTTCCATCTGTGGCTTTTTATTGTTTCCATGTTGTTTACATGCACGTTCACGGAACGCATTAGCATTGTGAAGTACGTAAGCTCGGGTATAATCATGAACTTTTGACGACTTTGGGACATTCTTTGAAATGTATTCTTGTATTAGTCGCCTGCTTTTCTACTCTTGTTCAAAATGCGTGAAAGGTAATTCAATGGTACGTGGCTTGGCTCACGACTTCGTCTTGGAGGACTTCGGTTTTCTTTCACATAAACATTTGTGGGTATACAATAAAACTGAGCGAAGCAAGATCTACCAACGGTCACTTTCTCCTCAGCCATTTCCCAATTTTCAAATAATAACGCCATCTGCTCCACTGATTGTTTGACCTTCATGGCACCGAGCCAAAATGTAGCAACAACAACATAAATGCACGCAGAGTGAAATTTTGATTCCAAACAAAAGTCAGATTTTCTGACGCTTTACTTGTATCAGCAAGAATAATACAAAGTAAAAGAATACAAAGTACCTTCAAGTTCACCCTCATACTAAACAGTTCCATATAATCCGCTATCAAGCGCTTGTCAAGAATCGCCGTCTTTACACAGGTTCTCGTCTTTGTATCTCGAGCGCCTTCGTTCAGCTTGTTCCTTCAAGTTCTCCAGGTTCTGGATATCAGATTCTTCGTACATTTCTGTACAGTTGTGCATAGTTATGCAGTTCATTGATAAGTTCATTGCATTTGCTTTCATGGCTTTCAATATGGTTTTTGAGGCTGAACGGACCGACCCAAGCCAAAACCGCTCAATGAAATTTAGTATGGGTCTACCGCAGCCGGCGTATGCGTTTGTAAGTAAGATGAGCGGTCCATAAAATAATCCACAGAGCCAACTAAGGGAAGCAACTTGCTGTCTTCAAAATGGCGAAACTGCTCGCCCGCCAAGTCACTTGATCACAACGTCATCACAAATCACATGATAATATCAATCAATCATCGCATGCAGATCTCTAACCCAGAAAAATAAAAAAAAATAAAAAATCGCTGCATTTTATAGCTTGTGACGTCACGAGCAAAAATAGGTATTGTGTTTGTTTACTGAAGATCGGAAAAAGCAGTCTCCCCAACATGTTAAAAGTGTTACCTTCTTGATTTTAAATATACTGCAGATAAGAAGAGTAAAGCGGCTGCGGAACGTAGACGACTATGTTGTCTGTGCCTCTATATTTTCCAGCAGGAAAATAGAAATTTATCACTCGAAAATAAAATTCATATCTTCGCGCCGTCATGTAATATTCTCTTTATATTTACCAACAGGATAAAAAAACTCCACTTTTTTGGGCGTCAAAGAACGGGTATGTGGAGGTTGTGAGCAAGTTACTGGATGCGGGTGCTGACGTGAACGCCGCAAGTTCGGTATGTGGTTAAAAATTCATACATAAAGCGACTAAATCCGTTTAGCATAAATGATATCTTGTTTTTTCTCTGGTAAAAGGGAAGGGATCCTTTTACTTTTGTTTTCATGCAACTGGTGTGAAAACAGTGATATGCACCATACAGAGTCATTTGGAGAGGTGATCAACTGGCTTTGATCACAACCAATGATTATTAGTGCCAGTAGACTTCGATTTATATCTTTTACAAGAGCTTTTTTATCTTTGATATATATTTGTTGCATATCATATTTGTAAAACTAACACAAAGTACCTGTGCGAAAATTTTATATACTAGACGTACAAATGTTCTACTGATAAAAATAATTGAAAAGTTTGATACTCGAAAATTTCTCCATAGTTTGTTTAGTGTCCATGTGTTGTTTTCCTTCGGAATTATATTTAACAATAGGTATTGTATTTGTTTACTGAAGATGGGAAATAGCAGTCTCCCCAACATGTTAAAAGTGTTACCTTCTTGATTTTAAATATACTGCAGATAAGAAGAGTAATACGGCTGCGAAACGTAGACGACTATATTGTCTGTGCCTCTATTTTTCCAGCAGTAAAATAGAAATTTACCACTCGAAAATAATATTCATATCCTCGCGCCGTCATGTAATTTTCTATTTATATTTACCAACAGGGTGAAGAAACTCCACTTATTTCGGCGTCAGAAAACGGGGATATGGAGGTTTTGAGCAAGTTACTGGATGCGGGTGCTGACGTGAACGCCGCAAGTTCGGTATGTGGTTAAAACTTCATACATAAAGCGACTAAATCCGTTTAGCATAAATGATATCTTGGTTTTTCTCTGGTAAAAGGGAAGGGATCCTTTTACTTTTGTTTTCATGCAACTGGTGTGAAAACAGTGATATGCACCATACAGAGTCATTTGGAGAGGTGATCAACTGGCTTTGATCACAACCAATGATTACTAGTGCAAGTAGACTTCGATTTATATCTTTAATCATAAATATTACAATTTCCTCGAATGTGATTGGTTCATAAACCCCCCGATTAATCATTAATTGGACACCTATTGTTCTGTAATCGGATACTTCTTTGTTCTGTAATCGGACAGTTGGCTTGACCAATCATAAGCAAGAGTGAAATTTAAATGCACCAATCAGCGTTACACTGATTTTCAGTGGAAAACTCGATTGCCGGTGTGAGTTTGTGGCTTCTCGAAAGGCGAATTTTGTTAATTCTTGGACAACTTAACATGCAAGGAACAGTTTGTGGTCAATCAAAGAACGTGAACAGTCACTATGTAACGAAAGAAGACAGGAAATTTTCGCCGGTCGGGCGCGTTTGTTTAGTTCACGACATCGCCAGCATGCTGTGCTATAGACACTCTGAAACTTACGGCTCGGCCAATGTCAATGAACGTCGTTAATTCATTTCAAAATCATGGAAGAAACTTAACTTTGTTGTGATGGACTGTGATGGACAAACGCTCCTAGAAAATTAAGCCGTCAAGAAATCGGTAAGTTTGTAATTGCTGTGCCGACCCGCTAAGATACAGATTTTTTCAGTCTTGAATATTTCCTTTGAATGCTTTGGAGTAAACTTCTGTGAAAAAAATAAACTAGTATTTAGAGTTTCAAAGTACCTGTTATGTTAAAAAATGTAAACCTGAAAAGTCGAAATAAACTGTCTTTCAATTTGTGAGTTTGTGATGGGTTTACTGATTTTTACTGAGTGTAAAGAACTTACACATTTTTTACTTTTACTTCAAAAATCCGCATTCAACTCAAATCATTGGGTAAATTAGCTTCTTCTTTCTCTCAAGTATTTTAAGTTGATATAACTGAGAGCTAGATAACTACGAACAAGCGGCGTGTTTACAAACGCCGAACCGTGTGTACGCGCGTGTTAAAATAGATCGGCGATGAAGTACTTCTTGATGCTTTGTTTTTATGTATAGTACAGGAGAAGACGCTGAAGCTATATGATCATTTCATTCTCAGAAATTGTAATATTTATGATTAATTGGTAAGAGGACTTCGTGTCGTCCGATGTCGGTCTGTAATCATACTCGTGATTACGAAATCAGACTCCCGCGAAGCGCGGTCGTCCGATTTCGTAATCACTCGTATGATTACAGACCGAATCGGACTCCACTCAGTCCTATTACCATTATTAACAGGAGCTTTTTTTTATCTTTGATATATATTTGTTGCATATCATATTTGTAAAACTAACACAAAGTAACTTTGCGAAAATGTTATATATTTGTCGTATAAATGTTCTACTGATCAAAATAATTGAAACGTTTGATACTCGAAAACTTCGCCATATTTTGTTTAGTGTCCATGTGCTGTTTTCCTTCGGAATTATATTTAAGAATAGGTATTGTATTTGTTTACTGAAGATGGGAAAAAGCAGTCTCCCCAACATGTTAAAAGTGTTACCTTCTTGATTTTAAATATACTGCAGATAAGAAGAGTAAAGCGGCTGCGGAACGTAGACGACTATGTTGTCTGTGCCTCTATATTTTCCAGCAGGAAAATAGAAATTTACCACTCGAAAATAAAATTCATATCTTCGCGCCGTCATGTAATATTCTCTTTATATTTACCAACAGGATAAAGAAACTCTACTTTTTTTGGCGTCAGAGAGCGGGCATGTGGATGTTGTGAGCAAGTTACTGGATGCGGGTGCTGACGTGAACGCCGCACGTTGGGTATGTGGTTAAAACTTCATACATAGAGCCGTTTTCGGATGACTGTTGAAAACCAAAACCAAAGTAATCACACTGGCCAATCACAGAGACTGAGAGAAAACAGTTCAGCCAATTGGAAGCCAAAGTAATTTGCGCTTGGTCTTGCGCTTGGTTTTACTTTCCAATCAGCAGTGCGAGTACACGCCATCGCTTGCGTGAGAAGTGTTTGGTTTTGGTTTTGGTTCTGTTCCTGATTGGCTGAGCATGCTGACAAACTCGTGTGGACCAATCCGAAAGCAAAGCAAACGCAAAACCAAAGCAATCACACAATTACTTTCGACAGTCATCCGAAAACCGCTCTAAAGCGACTAAATCCGTTTAGCCTAAATGATGTCTTGGTTTTTTTCTTGTGAAAAGGAAGGAATCCTTCTACTTTTGTTTTCATGGAACTGGTGTGAAAACAGTGATATGCACCATACAGAGTCATTTGGAGAGGTGATCAACTGGCTTTGATCACAACCAATGATTATTAGTGCCAGTAGACTTCGATTTATATCTTCAACAGGAGCTTTTTTTTATCTTTGATATATATTTGTTGCATATCATATATTTGTAAAACTAACACAAAGTACCTTTGCGAAAATGTTATATATTAGTCGTATAAATGTTCTACTGATCAAAATAATTGAAACGTTTGATACTCGAAAACTTCGCCATATTTTGTTTAGTGTTCATGTGTTGTTTTCCTTTGGAATTATATTTAAGAATAGGTATTGTATTTGTTTACTGAAGATCGGAAAAAGCAGTCTCCCCAACATGTTAAAAGTGTTACCTTCTTGATTTTAAATATACTGCAGATAAGAAGAGTAAAGCGGCTGCGGAACGTAGACGACTATGTTGTCTGTGCCTCTATATTTTCCAGCAGGAAAATAGAAATTTACCACTCGAAAATAAAATTCATATCTTCGCGCCGTAATGTAATATTCTCCTTATATTTACCAACAGGATAAAAAAACTCCACTTTTTTCGGCGTCAAGGAACGGGCACGTGGAGGTTGTGAGCAAGTTACTGGATGCGGGTGCTGACGTGAACGCCGCAAGTTGGGTATGTGGTTAAAACTTCATACATAAAGCGACTAAATCCGTTTAGCCTAAATGATATTATGGTTTTTCTCTGGTAAAAGGGAAGGGCTACTTTTACTTTTGTTTTCATGCAACTGGTGTGAAAACAGTGATATGCACCATACAGAGTCATTTGGAGAGGTGATCAAATGGCTTTGATCACAACCAATGATTATTAATGCCAGTAGACTAAGATTTATATTTTTAACAGGAGCTTTCTTTATCTTTGATATATATTTGTTGCATATCATATATTTGTAAAACTAACACAAAGTACCTTTGCGAAAATGTTATATATTAGTCGTTTAAATGTTCTACTGATCAAAATAATTGAAACGTTTGATAGTCGAAAACTTTGCCATATTTTGTTTAGTGTCCATGGATTGTGTTGTTTTCCTTCGGAATTATATTTAAAAATAGGTATTGTATTTGTTTACTGAAGATCGGAAAAAGCAGTCTCCCCAACATGTTAAAAGTGTTACCTTCTTGATTTTAATTATACTGCAGATAAGAAGAGTAAAGCGGCTGCGGAACGTAGACGACTATGTTGTCTGTGCCTCTATATTTTCCAGCAGGAAAATAGAAATTTACCACTCGAAAATAAAATTCATATATTCGCGCCGTCATGTAATATTCTCCTTATATTTACCAACAGGATAAAAAAGCTCCACTTTTTTCGGTGTCAAGGAACGGGCATGTGGAGGTTGTGAGCAAGTTACTGGATGCGGGTGCTGACGTGAACGCCGCTAGTTCGGTATGTGGTTAAAACTTCATACATAAAGCGACTAAATCCGTTTAGCCTAAATGATATTATGGTTTTTCTCTGGTAAAAGGGAAGGGCTCCTTTTACTTTTGTTTTCATGCAACTGGTGTGAAAACAGTGATATACACCATACAGAGTCATTTGGAGAGGTGATCAAATGGCTTTGATCACAACCAATGATTATTAGTGCCAGTAGACTTCGATTTATATTTTTAACAGGAGCTTTCTTTATCTTTGATATATATTTGTTGCTGTATATCATATATTTGTAAAACTAACATAAAGTACCTTTGCGAAAATGTTATATATTAGTCGTTTAAATGTTCTACTGATCAAAATAATTGAAACGTTTGATAGTCGAAAACTTTGCCATATTTTGTTTAGTGTCCATGTGCTGTTTTCCTTCGGAATTATATTTAAAAATAGGTATTGTATTTGTTTACTGAAGATCGGAAAAAGCAGTCTCCCCAACATGTTAAAAGTGTTACCTTCTTGATTTTAAATATACTGCAGATAAGAAGAGTAAAGCGGCTGCGGAACGTAGACGACTATGTTGTCTGTGCCTCTATATTTTCCAGCAGGAAAATAGAAATTTACCACTCGAAAATAAAATTCATATCTTCGCGCCGTCATCTAATATTCTCTTTATATTTACCAACAGGATAAAGAAACTCCACTTTTTACGGCATCAGAGAACGGGCTTGTGGAGGTTGTGAGCAAGTTACTGGATGCGGGTGCTGACGTGAACGCCGCAAGTTCGGTATGTGGTTAAAACTTCATACATAAAGCGACTAAATCCGTTTAGCATAAATGATATCTTGTTTTTTCTCTGGTAAAAGGGAAGGGATCCTTTTACTTTTGTTTTCTTACAACTGGTGTGAAAACAGTGATATGCACCATACAGAGTCATTTGGAGAGGTGATCAAATGGCTTTGATCACAACCAATGATTATTAGTGCCAGTAGACTTCGATTTATATCTTTAACAGGAGCTTTTTTTATCTTTAATATATATTTGATGCATATCATATTTGTAAAACTAACACAAAGTACCTTTGCGAAAATGTTATATATTAGTCGTTTAAATGTTCTACTGATCAAAATAATTGAAACGTTTGATACTCGAAAACTTCGCCATATTTTGTTTAGTGTTCATGTTGTTTTCCTTTGGAATTATATTTAAAAATAGGTATTGTATTTGTTTACTGAAGATCGGAAAAAGCAGTCTCCCCAAACATGTTAAAAGTGTTACCTTCTTGATTTTAAATATACTGCAGATAAGAAGAGTAAAGCGGCTGCGGAACGTAGACGACTATGTTGTCTGTGCCTCTATATTTTCCAGCAGGAAAATAGAAATTTACCACTCGAAAATAAAATTCATATCTTCGCGCCGTCATGTAATATTCTCTTTATATTTACCAACAGGATAAAAAAACTTCACTTTTTTCGGCGTCAAAGAACGGGCATGTGGAGGTTGTGAGCAAGTTACTGGATGCGGGTGCTGACGTGAACGCCGCACGTTGGGTATGTGGTTAAAACTTCATACATAAAGTGACTAAATCCGTTTAGCCTAAATGATATTATGGTTTTTCTCTGGTAAAAGGGAAGGGCTCCTTTTACTTTTGTTTTCATGCAACTGGTGTGAAAACAGTGATATGCACCATACAGAGTCATTTGGAGAGGTGATCAAATGGCTTTGATCACAACCAATGATTATTAGTGCCAGTAGACTTCGATTTATATTTTTAACAGGAGCTTTCTTTATCTTTGATATATATTTGTTGCATATCATATATTTTTAAAACTAACACAAAGTACCTTTGCGAAAATGTTATATATTAGTCGTTTAAATGTTCTACTGATCAAAATAATTGAAACGTTTGATAGTCGAAAACTTTGCCATATTTTGTTTAGTGTCCATGTGCTGTTTTCCTTCGGAATTATATTTAAAAATAGGTATTGTATTTGTTTACTGACGATCGGAAAAAGCAGTCTCCCCAACATGTTAAAAGTGTTACCTTCTTGATTTTAAATATACTGCAGATAAGAAGAGTAAAGCGGCTGCGGAACGTAGACGACTATGTTGTCTGTGCCTCTATATTTTCCAGCAGGAAAATAGAAATTTACCACTAGAAAATAAAATTCATATCTTCGCGCCGTCATGTAATATTCTCCTTATATTTACCAACAGGATAAAGAAACTCCACTTTTTACGGCATCAGAGAACGGGCATGTGGAGGTTGTGAGCAAGTTACTGGATGCGGGTGCTGACGTGAACGCCGCAAGTTCGGTATGTGGTTAAAACTTCATACATAAAGCGACTAAATCCGTTTAGCATAAATGATATCTTGGTTTTTCTCTGGTAAAAGGGAAGGGATCCTTTTACTTTTGTTTTCATGCAACTGGTGTGAAAACAGTGATATGCACCATACAGAGTCATTTGGAGAGGTGATCAACTGGCTTTGATCACAACCAATGATTATTAGTGCCAGTAGACTTCGATTTATATCTTTAACAGGAGCTTTTTTTATCTTTGATATATATATGATGCATATCATATTTGTAAAACTAACACAAAGTACCTTTGCGAAAATGTTATATATTAGTCGTATAAATGTTCTACTGATCAAAATAATTGAAACGTTTGATACTCGAAAACTTCCCCATATTTTGTTTAGTGTTCATGTGTTGTTTTCCTTCGGAATTATATTTAAAAATAGGTATTGTATTTGTTTACTGACGATCGGAAAAAGCAGTTTCCCCAACATGTTAAAAGTGTTACCTTCTTGATTTTAAATATACTGCAGATAAGAAGAGTAAAGCGGCTGCGGAACGTAGACGACTATGTTGTCTGTGCCTCTATATTTTCCAGCAGGAAAATAGAAATTTACCACTCGAAAATAAAATTCATATCTTCGCGCCGTCATGTAATATTCTCTTTATATTTACCAACAGGATAAAGAAACTCCACTTTTTACGGCATCAGAGAACGGGCATGTGGAGGTTGTGAGCAAGTTACTGGATGCGGGTGCTGACGTGAACGCCGCAAGTTCGGTATGTGGTTAAAACTTCATACATAAAGCGACTAAATCCGTTTAGCATAAATGATATCTTGGTTTTTCTCTGGTAAAAGGGAAGGGATCCTTTTACTTTTGTTTTCATGCAACTGGTGTGAAAACAGTGATATGCACCATACAGAGTCATTTGGAGAGGTGATCAACTGGCATTGATCACAACCAATGATTATTAGTGCCAGTAGACTTCGATTTATATCTTTAACAGGAGCTTTTTTTATCTTTGATATATTTATGATGCATATCATATTTGTAAAACTAACACAAAGTACCTTTGCGAAAATGTTATATATTAGTCGTATAAATGTTCTACTGATAAAAATAATTGAAACGTTTGATACTCGAAAACTTCCCCATATTTTGTTTAGTGTTCATGTGTTGTTTTCCTTCGGAATTATATTTAAAAATAGGTATTGTATTTGTTTACTGACGATCGGAAAAAGCAGTCTCCCCAACATGTTAAAAGTGTTACCTTCTTGATTTTAAATATACTGCAGATAAGAAGAGTAAAGCGGCTGCGGAACGTAGACGACTATGTTGTCTGTGCCTCTATATTTTCCAGCAGGAAAATAGAAATTTACCACTCGAAAATAAAATTCATATCTTCGCGCCGTCATGTAATATTCTCTTTATATTTACCAACAGGATAAAGAAACTTTACTTTCTTTGGCGTCAGAGAGCGGGCATGTGGAAGTTGTGAGCAAGTTACTGGATGCGGGTGCTGACGTGAACGCCGCACGTTGGGTATGTGGTTAAAAATTCATACATAAAGCGACTAAATCCGTTTAGCCTAAATGATGTCTTGGTTTTTTTCTAGTTAAAGGGAAGAATCCTTTTACTTTTGTTTTCATGCCACTGGTGTGAAAACAGTGATATGCACCATACAGAGTCATTTGGAGAGGTGATCAACTGGCTTTGATCACAACCAATGATTATTAGTGCCAGTAGACTTCGATTTATATCTTTAACAGGAGCTTTTTTTATCTTTGATATATATTTGTTGCATATCATATATTTGTAAAACTAACACAAAGTACCTTAGCGAAAATGTTATATATTAGTCGTTTAAATGTTCTACAACTGATCAAAATAATTGAAACGTTTGTTAGTCGAAAACTTCGCCATATTTTGTTTAGTGTCCATGTGCTGTTTTCCTTCGGAATTATATTTAAAAATAGGTATTGTATTTGTTTACTGAAGATCGGAAAAAGCAGTCTCCCCAACATGTTAAAAGTGTTACCTTCTTGATTTTAAATATACTGCAGATAAGAAGAGTAAAGCGGCTGCGGAACGTAGACGACTATGTTGTCTGTGCCCCTATATTTTCCAGCAGGAAAATAGAAATTTATCACTCGAAAATAAAATTCATATCTTCGCGCCGTCATGTAATATTCTCTTTATATTTACCAACAGGATAAAGAAACTCCACTTTTTTCGGCGTCAGAGAACGGGCATGTGGAAGTTGTGAGCAAGTTACTGGATGCGGGTGCTGACGTGAACGCCGCAAGTTCGGTATGTGGTTAAAACTTCATACATAAAGCGACTAAATCCGTTTAGCATAAATGATGTCTTGGTTTTTTTCTAGTTAAAGGGAAGAATCCTTTTACTTTTGTTTTCATGCCACTGGTGTGAAAACAGTGATATGCACCATACAGAGTCATTTGGAGAGGTGATCAACTGGCTTTGATCACAACCAATGATTATTAGTGCCAGTAGACTTCGATTTATATCTTTAACAGGAGCTTTTTTTATCTTTGATATATATTTGTTGCATATCATATATTTGTAAAACTAACACAAAGTACCTTAGCGAAAATGTTATATATTAGTCGTTTAAATGTTCTACTGATCAAAATAATTGAAACGTTTGATAGTCGAAAACTTCGCCATATTTTGTTTAGTGTCCATGTGCTGTTTTCCTTCGGAATTATATTTAAAAATAGGTATTGTATTTGTTTACTGAAGATCGGAAAAAGCAGTCTCCCCAACATGTTAAAAGTGTTACCTTCTTGACTTTAAATATACTGCAGATAAGAAGAGTAAAGCGGCTGCGGAACGTAGACGACTATGTTGTCTGTGCCTCTATATTTTCCAGCAGGAAAATAGAAAATTTACCACTCGAAAATAAAATTCATATCTTCGCGCCGTCATGTAATATTCTCTTTATATTCACCAACAGGTTAAAGAAACTCCACTTTTTGGGGCGTCAAGGAACGGGCATGTGGAGGTTGTGAGCAAGTTTTTGGATGCGGGTGCTGACGTGAACGCCGCAAGTTTGGTATGTGGTTAAAACTTCATACATAAAGCGACTAAATCCGTTTAGCCTAAATGATGTCTTGGTTTTTTTCTAGTTAAAGGGAAGGAATCCTTTTACTTTTGTTTTCATGCCACTGGTGTGAAAACAGTGATATGCACCATACAGAGCCATTTCGAGAGGTGATGAAATGGCTTTGATCACAACCAATGATTATTAGTGCCAGTAGACTTCGATTTATATCTTTAACAGGAGCTTTTTTTATCTTTGATATACATTTGTTGCATATCATATATTTGTAAAACTAACACAAAGTACCTTAGCGAAAATGTTATATATTAGTCGTTTAAATGTTCTACTGATCAAAATAATTGAAACGTTTGTTAGTCGAAAACTTCGCCATATTTTGTTTAGTGTCCATGTGCTGTTTTCCTTCGGAATTATATTTAAAAATAGGTATTGTATTTGTTTACTGACGATCGGAAAAAGCAGTCTCCCCAACATGTTAAAAGTGTTACCTTCTTGATTTTAAATATACTGCAGATAAGAAGAGTAAAGCGGCTGCGGAACGTAGACGACTATGTTGTCTGTGCCTCTATATTTTCCAGCAGGAAAATAGAAATTTACCACTCGAAAATAAAATTCATATCTTCGCGCCGTCATGTAATATTCTCTTTATATTTACCAACAGGATAAAGAAACTCCACTTTTTTCGGCGTCAGAGAACGGGCATGTGGAGGTTGTGAGCAAGTTACTGGATGCGGGTGCTGACGTGAACGCCGCTAGTTCGGTATGTGGTTAAAACTTCATACAAAAAGCGACTAAATCCGTTTAGCATAAATGATGTCTTGGTTTTTTTCTAGTTAAAGGGAAGAATCCTTTTACTTTTGTTTTCATGCCACTGGTGTGAAAACAGTGATATGCACCATACAGAGTCATTTGGAGAGGTGATCAACTGGCTTTGATCACAACCAATGATTATTAGTGCCAGTAGACTTCGATTTATATCTTTAACAGGAGCTTTTTTTATCTTTGATATATATTTGTTGCATATCATATATTTGTAAAACTAACACAAAGTACCTTAGCGAAAATGTTATATATTAGTCGTTTAAATGTTCTACTGATCAAAATAATTGAAACGTTTGATAGTCGAAAACTTCGCCATATTTTGTTTAGTGTCCATGTGCTGTTTTCCTTCGGAATTATATTTAAAAATAGGTATTGTATTTGTTTACTGAAGATCGGAAAAAGCAGTCTCCCCAACATGTTAAAAGTGTTACCTTCTTGATTTTAAATATACTGCAGATAAGAAGAGTAAAGCGGCTGCGGAACGTAGACGACTATGTTGTCTGTGCCTCTATATTTTCCAGCAGGAAAATAGAAATTTACCACTCGAAAATAAAATTCATATCTTCGCGCCGTCATGTAATATTCTCTTTATATTCACCAACAGGTTAAAGAAACTCCACTTTTTGGGGCGTCAAGGAACGGGCATGTGGAGGTTGTGAGCAAGTTTTTGGATGCGGGTGCTGACGTGAACGCCGCAAGTTCGGTATGTGGTTAAAACTTCATACATAAAGCGATTAAATCCGTTTAGCCTAAATGATGTCTTGGTTTTTTTCTAGTTAAAGGGAAGAATCCTTTTACTTTTGTTTTCATGCCACTGGTGTGAAAACAGTGATATGCACCATACAGAGTCATTTGGAGAGGTGATCAACTGGCTTTGATCACAACCAATGATTATTAGTGCCAGTAGACTTCGATTTATATCTTTAACAGGAGCTTTTTTTATCTTTGATATACATTTGTTGCATATCATATATTTGTAAAACTAACACAAAGTACCTTAGCGAAAATGTTATATATTAGTCGTTTAAATGTTCTACAACTGATCAAAATAATTGAAACGTTTGATAGTCGAAAACTTCCCCATATTTTGTTTAGTGTCCATGTGCTGTTTTCCTTCGGAATTATATTTAAAAATAGGTATTGTATTTGTTTACTGACGATCGGAAAAAGCAGTCTCCCCAACATGTTAAAAGTGTTACCTTCTTGACTTTAAATATACTGCAGATAAGAAGAGTAAAGCGGCTGCGGAACGTAGACGACTATGTTGTCTGTGCCTCTATATTTTCCAGCAGGAAAATAGAAAATTTACCACTCGAAAATAAAATTCATATCAAAAAATACATTGCGTAGCGCTCATAAAAAATAGTGCACTGTGCGTGATTACCTTTTGATCTATTTTCATGTTTATCTGCAGCTTGAACGTTCCCCACTTCATCTTGCCCAAGTAAACGGGCATCTGCAGGTTGTGAACAAGTTATTAGCAGCAGGTGCTATTGTTAGCTCAGGAGATTTGGTATGTTAATTTTTCTCCTTTTTTTTTTTTGTTTTTTTGTTTTGTTAAGAATTCGCTTTGGAATCACATTATCACTCTGTCTTATTTTTTACAACTGTCAAACGGTAAACGATGGGTAAATGCAGAGGAGTATATCCAAGGATATATCGCAGTGATCCGTCTATATAGCTGTTTTAGGTAGAGGAAATTGAAATATTGTATTTGAGTTTGATAAAATGATTGTGGGATAAATAAAGATTTCCATCCATATACGAGCACACTGGCGACACCATCCCAGCTTTATTTTTTACTCGATCCAGTCCGGTGTTGCATCTTAGTCGAGTGAAAATATAAATATCTATGACTAAAAATGAAATTAAGGGGATAGGAAGAGAAACTACAGAACAATCAAAGACTTCAGAAATTATCTCGAAGTGTTCGTTCGGATATGTGGTCTTCAGGAAGACTTGCTGACGACTGACCCTTCTTCTAGCCATATTCAGAGTAAAGTGAAGGGTTGTTGTCAGATGATGCTTTCTTTGCCTTTAGTCGTTGTTTGATTGGTCGGTTTGGTCGAGATTTGATTAGTTGTCCACACTCAAAAGTTGCATTGGTTTTGGGTGGTTATTGTTCCATTGTCATATTCGACCCGTTTATTGTTGGTGAACAGTTCTAGGTTTCGTTTGATGGCATGTATCAGCGGTTTGTAATGCTCAGGAAGTTATTGACATAGTTTAGAGGTGTTTGTTCTAAGTTAGTATACCGCAGCGTTTTAGTATCAGTTGTTGTTGGTAGTTTGTGCTGGAAGTGATTCATTCAACATGCGGTGGGTTTTATAGCTTGCATACAGGCGTTCTCTTACGCGAACGAAACGAGTGGCCGAGCGAAACATTGATCTTTTACAATGTTGCTGTTTCTAGGCGCTCATTCGTGTTCAATTTTTGTCCGTCCGGATAAATATGAACTGCACAGAACTGGGATGAATTAGAAGATACTTTTATTTACTACTACACCAGAACCTTCAAAATTTTTACTTAATAGCTGTAAAGAAAATTGTTCGCATTTTTGTTTCTTCATGTGTGCGTTCCTCTTTACTCTTTCAAATTCTCCATTAAAGGACTTGGTTGTCAAGTTCAATCTAGAAATCCCTCCCTTTATTTTCATTGGGTGGTTTTCTTAAGGTGCTATGCTAGAGGGAGTTAGATTAAGTAATCAGTCATCTCTCAAAAATTGTTTTTGTCCCAAAAGGTTCCAGACACAAATATCGCTTTTCTTGTACGGAGTAGCGGGGATTGCGAAAACTTGTTGGCCGACTTCCAGCGTTTTAAGATTACTATGAAGCCTTTACGAGAAATACCCTACAGCTTACTGATTATCGGCCGTCCGCCAGATGAGGTCAAAGAGATTTTAAGAGCATTACCACAAGATAAGAATCTTGAAGGACTCTTTGTCACAAACGTGATCGGGAAATTATCAGTAGAGAAAGTATTTCAACGCAAATACCCAAGTATCACCAAGCTTGCTTTCATTAATTGTGGTCTTGCAAGACTACCTGGGGACCTTGACAAACATTTCCCAAATGTGGAAGAGTTCGTGCTCACGAAGAATGCCATCAAGACGCTTCCTGATTGTATTGGAAATTTCCGTAGCCTGCAAAGTTTTCAGGTTACTCACAGTGCCTTGGAAAAGTTGCCTGACACAATGGGAGAACTTCGTAAATTGAAGGATTTGTATTGCTCCCACAACAAGTTAAAGTCGTTCCCGGCTACACTTTCCAGACTGTCTGGGTCGTTACAAAGGATCGACGTGAGTCACAACTCCCTCAGAAATCTTCCACCGGTAATAGCTACCATGGTGAAAGAAGCAGCTATTTTCCGCTGTAGTGATAATCCACTGTCCCAAAATTTGGGTAGCTCCCAAAAGCAAGATATCTTCAGATATCTCGAGGAATTACAAGAAGGAAAAGTGGAAAACAAAGAAGTCAAACTTGTAGTCGTGGGAGAGGAGGGAGCAGGGAAGACGACGCTGGTCAAAGCTTTGAGAAGCAAGAAGAAAGTCCATACAAAAGGAGTGGAGAAAACCGACGGGATCGAAATCGAAGTTCTTGAAATAGGGAATATTAAGTTTAGAATTTTTGACACAGCCGGTGACGCAGACTTTTTAGAAACACACCTCCTATTTACAAGTCCAAACTGCCTATACTTGAATGTATTCAACCTTGCCACCATGGGATTTGATGCTAAGACAGGACTGCAGCTTGGGCGGCTTGAGAGGTGGTTGAATTCTATATTTGTTCAAGCCCCGGATTCTAGAAATCTCATCGTTGGAACCCACGCGGATAACACAAAGCATGGCGAGGAAATTAGAGATGCTGTTTGCTGCCGACTGACCAGTTTTCTTGAGAAAGCAAAGGAAGCTCACCAAACTCGATCTGGTGACAATCCTGTTAAAGAATGTTTTCTCTGCAAGGGTGGGCCTGGGTTGAAAGCCTTGGGGTCCAGTAATAAGATGCCATCTTATTCACGTGCAGCTTCATCAAACGCAAACGTACCCCACATTGTTGGATACCACGAAGTCAGTAGCACAGAAAAGTATCCTTCCTCTGAGAGAGGAAAAAATCCTAGTGTCAAGAAGTTAAAACATTTGCTTGTTGAGCAGGCAAGGGAAGTCTTACAAGATGCTCCTGACACACCAGCTAAGTGGATGGATGTGCGAAATGATTTTTCTAGAATTGTCGCCGAGAAGCGGGCGCTTCCTGTGATGCAAGTGGATGAAGTACGAGAGATGGCTAGGAGGTTCGGAGTCACTGATGACAACAAATTCTATTTAATGCTGAGCCTCTTTGCTAATACAGGTCAAATTGTTTATCATCGTAAAGTGTCTAATCTTATTGTCTTAGACCCTCAGTGGCTGGCAAAGCTGCTCTGCTCTCTCATAACTTTTCGGAAAGATTGGTTTGAGGATGGCGTTTTGAATCTGGAGGTCCTGGAGACCGTCTGGAAAGACATCAGCGAGGAACGCCGTCGAACGTTGCTGGACATTTTTCGTTACTTTAAGATCTGTTTCCCCGTGGATGACAAGAGAGAACTCTTTCCCTGTAGGCTACCTCTCGGAATGCCAAGTCAAACACTTTGGCCGTCCAGGCCCCCGAATAAGGACAAGCAAATATCATACGGATGCCGTTTCTCGTTTCTTTCAAATTCAGTATTCCCTGAAGTTGTGGTGAAGATCCACGAGAATCAGTATGTGGTCGACACACCAAGACCTCGCTTCTTCTGTAATCGTGTCATTTACCAGACGAAGGAGGTGCCAGCACCCTGCGATAGCTGTAGAGGTGTTCCATTACAGATTACTGGTCAGCAACATCGAGTACACATGCATCTGTACCACCCGGAAAACGCCATCGTAGTTACAGTGAGAGGTCCTAGACCCTGCTGTATTGGGTCAAAAGCTTGTGCCATGATCAAGTCAGTCGCAGGTGACAATGTTGTGGTGGAGGAGACCGTGCTATGTCCGCAATGTGTCATAGAAGAGCTGGAATATCCAAAGCCGCTAAAAATCTGCCCCACTCGTCAAGAAAGCGATGTCTCATGCAGTAAAGCCCACCAAGTTGGTCTGCAAAATGACGTACTCCGAGGAAAGTTGGCGTTTGATTTGAAACCCCTCTTAAACCAGGAATGTTATGTAACTGATCAAGACTGTCCCCGTCTCTTCGTAATGCTTCCTGTTAGCAAGAGATCTGTGTGTTATTCAAAATACAAGCAGTACACACTAATCAGGGATGGTTTTGCTGTTCACTTTCTCTGCGAGCAGCTTGGAGAGAGGCACTTCCTCCCTACACCAGGATTTCGGCCTCGAAGAGTTCAGGAGTTTGTGGCAACTTATGGAAGCAGGGCATACAAACTTCTCGAAATGATTGCCAAGAAAGAGGTTTCTGAAGCAGTCTTCGAGTCCATCTGCAAACCGAATGTCAAAGAAGCCCACGCAAGTCTGCTTGGACTGTTAAAGTTCTATAGGAAATGTCTACCTGTCATGGTGGAGAAAGTAGGTAGTACCAACATCGAAACACCAAACATCTGTGAGGATTTGAAAAGAAGCAGGCTGAAAAAACTCTTAAACATCTCAAACGACGAGGATCAAGCATTGTTTCCTGACCTGTTACCCGTAAAGATAAAAGGAAAGGTTATCTGGGTCTGCTCGAAACACTTGGACGACAATGTCACAGAGGGAGAGGACACAGGGACCGATTGTTTCTCTAGATTCTGGAAACCAGCTCCAGGTAAGGCAGCGTATCTCTGCTATAACAAAACATTTTTTTGCCGGAAAATAAGTTTTTTATCCTTAGTCATATGTTGCGTGGCACTTCATGGAAAGTAAATACAAAGACATCGCGGCCGTGTTTGTGCCAAGTACAATAGAGGCAATAGAGGATAATGAACAATCTTTGGAGTTCATCCAACACGGACGTGAGTTGCAAACGAAAACTAATTAATTTGAATCCGAATCGCTGAGGGCTTTATTTCGCTTGTGCCTTTTGGAAGATGTGAGAACTTACAGTTGGTGATTTATTGAAATACTCATCTGTCCACTGTGAATGATTGCTCCACTGAACAAACTTTTAAGGTAAAGTAACCTTTGCAGGGGACCTTGTGTCCTACCTATTGATAAATTTAGGCCGGTTCAGACGACGCGATCCTCACATGCGCCGAACCTATTGCAAATTAGCTGAAACAATGGTCTTTGCTCATTTGCATTAGGTTTGTGAATTGGTTCTGACACCTTGCGTATGCTGAATCTGTAAATAAGTAAACAAACACTCAGCGCTTGTTGAATGTTCCGCGAAAGACCGCTTGACCAGTCTTCCGACCAACACGTCGTTCATGCTCCAAAGTCTGTTCCGCTTGTTGTTTAGCGAAGTCTCACGTTGTCCCAGCACGATGTCTTTGGGTTTCTACCACCTGTGTTTCTAGAATCCGAACAGATATGATTAACTCTCTCAAAATATTAAGTATTCAACTCAAACGGAGGTACTTCATTGATTGGTCTTGCTTGATCCCTCCCAATTGCCAAGAAAAGTAACGTTCTGACTGCTCTTGCGTACCGTATTTTCGTTCCCTCGTTCTTTTTCATGAAGTCAGAAACAGGTCGCTCTAACTCGGCAAATCTACACGCCATTTTGAAGCCACGGCAGCCGCATTGATTGTGGCGGCAAAATCAGATAACATTTGCGTCACTAGTGACAAAAATCGTGTGAACCAATTCTGATTGGTCATACGATCGTATCAGGCATAGGACTGGTCGACAATACAACGCATATGGATATATTTAAAAGTTTGATGACGAGTAAATCTTGGTATTCATCAATCAATTTCTTTTCTCAATTTCAATATCTGTTGCTACAAGGCTTTTTGTTGCTGTTCCGCGGCGCAGACTACAGTCTCGTCTATATATATATATATATATATATATATATATATATATATATATATATATATATATATATATATATATATATATATATATATATATATATATATATATATATATATATATATATATATATATATATATATATATATATATATATATATATATATATATGTATACAGCCGTTTGCAAAAATTTTGAGCCCCAATATATATCAGTATATACAAATATCAAGTGCATTGTGGGAAGGATAATGGCTCTAAAATGCACACAAAACCGCACCAATCATAACATTTTGTCACCAAAACGATACATAAGTTGAAACTGTGATGAACCTTCTACGTCTCCCCACTTAATTTGGCTCGGAAATCAAGTTTTTAAACGAAACTCTTCCCACAATGCATTTGATATTTGTATATACTGATATATATTGAGGGCTCAAAATTTCTGCAAACGGCTGTATATATATATATATATATATATATATATATATATATATATATATATATATATATTTGTTTGTTTTTTGCAGCTAAGGCAAGCTCCCTCTCGGACAACGTACCAACAGGTACAAAGAAGTTTTCACATTTCGATATTGCCGGCCGGTAAACTAAGCTACCCTAGTTAATAGTAAATCTGCACTAATCGTTTTATTACTGATATTTGAGTTTGCTTTGGCTCGAATAGCATTCTTCTCCCGGGCCAGGGTACTGAGAAAGTAGCCTGAAATGTCAGTCGTCTCCTCGGCCCTCAACCCGGGGCTTGGTATTTAATTAACCATTCATAACTTCGTTTCTTGTGTTTTTGCTTGTTCGTTTGTTTTTTGCAAAAGAAGACACAGGTGAGCAGAACTACTCGGATGATTGTCCAGCCAAGAAGGACCTGGAGAATTTGTCAGGGGATATCATTCCTTTTTGGATAGATCTGGGACTCAAACTTGGTGTAGAGCAAGGAAGAATAAAGGACATCGAGCTCAATGGTTTTTTACCTCAACCAAAAGAAAAGGCATATCAAGTGCTCATACGCTGGTATGACATGGGGCGTACTTCTACTTACAGAAAACTGGCAAAGGCTCTTGAAGACATGGGATACAGAAACCTGGCTGAAAAACACTGCATTAAACAGGTGACATTATGAGCCCTAATGTTTGACATCAAGACTTGCGAAATGCTTACCAGAGTACGTTGCAACTTAGAGTACTGCGGTCGCGCATTTAATATAATGCGAAACCAAGAGGAATTACACTAACGATCTAAATTGGTCACTTTGAAATGACGAACGGTCTGGTACCAATTGTGCATAATACGCATATGACCCGTCTCATTATGAAAGCAACATATCCAGATTAGTAATGATCTGGTTTCCGTGCGGACCACTCTACTATAATCTGGATATGTAAACAATCAAAACTAGAAGCTGCTTCCAGGCTGCTGTGGTTCTTTATTACACCATTCCACTCATGCGTTGTCCCTGTGTGTATTTACTGTCTGGATTGAATCTGTTTGTTGTCAGGAAAAAGAGGAACATCAAGCAACAGAAGCCACCGGTGCTTCACATCACCCAGATAACAAAGGGAAAGGTGAGAGCACCACTGACTGTACCCCTACAGGTGACAGAATTGGAATGATTGTAACTTCAGTAAAAACAATCTCTCAACGCCAAAACTGCGATTTAGAATCACGGCCAAATAACATAAAGTATTGAATACTGCCAATTACCAAGGGTGGCGTCGTGAACAACAAACGTGTCCACTCAGCAATTGTTTTTACTTTCACGGTGATTGTTCACATTCTTTGATTCACTAAACTTTGCTTTTGAAGTGTTGCTTTTGTATTGTCAGGTGAAGAAGACAACAATGACCAGGAATACTCAGATGATGCACCAACCCCAGCGGTTCTGTCCGCTTTATCAGGGGAGATTATTTTCTATTGGCAGTCTCTGGGAAGACATCTTGATGTGGCGGATGAAACTATAAATCTCATCACCCTCAGTGGGACGGACTTTAAAGATAAGGCACGTGAAATGCTGTTGGCTTGGCATGCGCAGAGCAGCAGCTCCAACTACAGACAGCTGGCACGGGCCCTCATAGCTGAAGGTTTGGGTCGCCTGGCCGAAAAATACTGCGTCAAAAAGGTGCGTTTAATAAGTTCTCTCACTATCCCTGTATCAAACAAAACGTGAGGGGGGGAGGTTGGCCTAAGCTGCCTTCGTCATTGCTATTGAGGAACACCAGGTCCGTCTTGTTTCCCACTAATAGAATTGTACGAATTGAAAACGATAGAATACATTGATTTTGACTATATTTTCCTCCGTCCCTTAACTAAATTAAATAGCTTAAACGCCGAACATGGACCTTGGCTCAACAATGGATTCTGGATTCAGAAGAATCAGTGATAAGGGAAATACTACTTTCAGAAAGTAACTATCGGTTATCGGTACTGCGTCTGTGAAGAGTAGGTCGAATTGAGAACCAAGGAAAATTTGATAGGGCTTTTTATTATACAGACATGAGTGTTTTACGGGAAAATATACCGTGCGTAAAATCCATATGAAACTACATCTGGGACCCGAGTGGCGTATTTTCCATATCCCCACTAGTGAGGATATCGTTGACATCATTTCTCGCTTTTGCACGGTTGTTTGTGCAATTTCTCGTAAAACACTCGTGTCTAATATAATAGAAAGAAAATTACACGGCGGCTTGAAGATATGGATTTTATTTTCTCGTGGTAAAAACAATATTTTACTCACTCGCGAAGCGCTCGTTCGTAAAATATTGTTTTTACCACTCGAAAATAAAATTCATATCTTCGCGCCGCCGTGTAATATCTTCTATTTAACAAATAAACCAGCTTCAAGCGTGCTCCGTTCAGAAATAAAGCACGCAGCAAGTGACGAGAGCACGAAAGAAGTGTAGGGAGAAACGCGAGCCGAAAGCAAACCACGGTTTTCGACCAATCAGCGCGCGGCTTGTATCGTGACTATGTTATACAAACAGTTCTCACACATGATTCATTGCATTTAAATGGATTGTAGGGAATTGACCATTTGGATGTTTCACCCTCTCAAGAAAACAAAAAGAAAATGGTTTTTCCTGAATCTGAGAGTAACCAGGAAAAGTACTTAAGTAGCCAACAGACCACTGATGTTTCTATGGCCCATCACGCGTCGTTGGAAGAAGCCGCTGCCCCGAAACAGTCGTCTGGAAATCTGACTGGACCCAAAGGCGCAAGCGGTAGGTGGTTATAGCTTTCGGTTTTAACTGTTATGTTGACTTGTATTTATCAAAATCATCTTGGTATTCTTTAAATTACATTCGTCATGTTTATCATCTGTCAGCAAACACATCATTCATAACTGTCATTTACCTCCTTTAAGGCTGCACGATTTTTTTCTTTTGCTTTTTGGTTCTTTGACAAGGCGAATGATTAAGGATAATTATTAGACGTTAGTGTAAACAGGGCACCGTAGTTGTGGTAAAACAACAACTCCACGAGAAAACAATCACAGTACACAGAACAACGGAATTGCTGTAAGTAATCGTATTTTCTAACACAGCTAAGTTAATACCTAAATAACTGTCTCAGGTACCAGGACATATGATCAATTCCTGTTTGAGATGAACGAAGTAATAAGGCGTTCCACAGCCGAAAGCAAGGATTTCGAGGAACATCGGCGTCGTCTTCTATTAAACATCAGTGAAGCTGGACTTCAGCTGCGAAAAACAGTAATAGCAGCGGATGGAAACTGTCTCTTTCACGCGATATCAGACCAACTCGAAAGCCTGGGATTGCCGAGAAAATCACATCGGGAACTGAGGCTAGAGGCAGTTGAGACACTCAGAAGTCAGGCATTTGGAGTAAGTAACGCTATTCTCTGTTCCATTGGATTGTTCCGTTTATTTTTTGCTCCATTCAGCCATGCTCCGTGATTGCTTTTATTTTGTTTCTGTATATTGTAAAGGAAGCATATTTAACAATTTTTCGCCGAAGTGGAGGTGAATATTTACCGAGCCGTTTCGGCGAGGTAAATATCCACCGCTATTCACCGACACTGAGGCGAATAATTGTTTTAGCATATACCACACACGTTTAATAGCCAACTCCCAAATAGCTATTTTATTTCCGACAAAAGTGGGCAAAAACTGGGTTCGCGCGCCATTTTGTTTTACAGGAAGCCGCCGGGAGGTGAATAGTACTTGATATTCCGAGATTGAGGAGCCAATCAGAGCGCGCGAAAAGCACTATTCACCTGTGTGGTATATACTAAGTACAACTATTCTTTCTCTATCCAGATGTATATTTTTCTGTATTAGAAGCACGTTAAATAACACTGTTTGTTTTCTCTCTTTAATAGTTAATGTTTAATAGTACTAGACATTGCACAAAACGTCGTGATTTGCAAGTGGCGAGCAGATCAACGACAGAGGCAAATAACTGATCTGCGAGACACGATATTTTGCGATAACTGAGTTCAATAATGGTATTATTTTGTGACTAGTGAACTTGTTTTAGTAAACATGCTAAATGACTTCCGGCAACTTGGTAAAACGAGCTGCGACATTCACAGAGGTGGATAAAACTGTGCATGAGCAGACCATTATTTGTAGATAGTTTAGCAGGTGACGTAGCGGTTTCTTGGCCAATCGAAAGGAAGAAAAAAAAGAAGCGAATGAAGCCGCATAAATGAGTCATTTGGGGTAGTTGGTGTAACTTTTTTATTCTTCCACCATCTATAGTGACTAATAGTTTTATTTTATTCTTGTAATATTCACTTTCCTCCTATAGATGTCTCATACTGATTTGTCGCAATTCGTGGACGGAATGGACTTAGAGAAATATCTCAACCGGATGTCTCAGGACGGTGAGTGGGGTGATCACGTGATGTTGGTCGCACTCTCCTTCGCGCTGGACAGACCAATCAGAGTGGTCCTGAGTTCCAGTTCTGATTCTCCCCACGTGGTCATTGAAACTGGTGACGCAAGTGCTGCACCAGTCCTGTTGGGTCTGTTAGCGGAGAACCATTATGTGAGCCTGGAACCAGCGCCAAACCAAAGAAATGTCCACCGTTCCTCGACTTCTCCGTGTAGATAAACATGTCTTTCCCTCTGGTAAAAGTGCGTCACATATTCAGGACATCTGTCTTGAGGTCCCAATATCAACTTATTCGGCATTACGTCACCAAGACCGTCTGTACGTCCGACCGTGCCTAATGATGCAGGAGGTAAGAGTGGTTGTGTTTGTCGGAAGTTCAGATCAACAACAAAGACAGCTCGTTTTTGCGCTAAAACAACTGATCTTGTCGACATTCCTATGAAAGAGCTTTGCCTCGCGTTTAACCTTCTTGCACGATCCACCAAAATAGATCAATGATTATTATGATAAGAAGTACGGACTGGTTCGATTTGTCTAATTGTTTGTCATCTGCGCGTCTAGACAGAAGAGCAGCAGATGAGAGAAATCATTGCCGATGTTTCACGCAGTATCTGGCACACCTCAACTCAGAAGGCTGTGACGGACAAGAGAATCTAATTGCGAGCTGAAGGTAAAAGCAGCTGAAACACTCGGGAATTAGTCATTTGAAGTCGTTTGAAGTACGTATTCTTGCGTGTTGTTTTCTTCTCACGTTTCATAAGTAACGCCAATGGTATTTTATGCAGTATGGAAAAGTCATTTGGACCACTGATATGATAACTGATCGTCGTCCTTTATGTATAGAATAGTTCAGTGTTTTCTCTGTGTAGCTGCCTTATATCCAGCAATAATGCCCTGTGTGTGATCTTCAGTTGTATTCACATCTAGGATTTACATTCTTCGCTACTTGCAATGGGCTAAAATTCAACAACACATTCTCTCTCCTCCAACCGCAAGCGGTCCACCTTTGCATCACTGCTGCGCATGCGTTAAACCTATAGCACCCTCCACCCCACCCCTCAACATCTTATCAGGTTCTCTACGCCTGATGGTGTGTTTTCAAAAAGTCCCAAGTGCTTTTATTACTCAACATGAACGTTTTTTTATGACAGGGAGGACAGGGAACAAGAGAGCCGATTTGTTCCCGCAAACCAGGCGTACTTGGTAAACTCATTGGATTGATCGTAATTAAAAGAAGCCACATGATGAACAGTTCGCACAAAATGTCTGAAGATGGCATAAATTACAAAGGCCTTTTAAGGACGCGAAAGTAAAATCTGCTTCAAAACAGATTTCGAGCACCGTATCTAACTGTAGTTGCATGTATTAGAAGCAGTGGAGCTCATCATAGCAAACATTAGTTGTTCTCCCATGAACATGAATGGAGAAACAGAAACTAAATGTTTTTTATTGCAAATTTATTTTCGATTGTAATTTCTAGTTGCGCTTTGAGAAGTAATTCTAAATTCGTTGTTCTGTAATTTTTAACTTCATAGGAAATCTTCCTAATTCAGCTCGACAAGCACCATTTGTTGCCTTTTTATTTACCCCAAAGATATGATATGCAAAATCGCAAATGAACTTTATCGGTAGGGGATTTATCCCAATGATTTGAATCTGATTTTAGGTAAGCATCCCAAACCTCACAGTATGTGGGAATTCAGTTTTTGAAGTAAATTTCGTGTTTCTGTGATTTTCTTCGTATATTTTAAAAGTCACTATTTTAGTTTTCTTCAAGTTTACATCCAATTTCCAGGTTTCACAGAATAATTGTAACGTGTTTAAGTAGTTCTGTAATCCAGATTTTGAACGTAATAAGATGAGGTAGTCAGCGTATAAAAGGGAATTTTATTTTACTGCCATTTAGTAGCAGTAAAGGATCAGGTTTTTCACCCTTTTCTAAAAGAAAAGGAAGTTCGTTTAAATATGAGATAGAGTTAGGGGTGATAGTGATAGTAATGATGGTGATGGTGATGATAGTGGTAGGTATAGTGGTAATGATGGTGATGTCAATTGATGATAGTGATAGCGATCATGGTGATGATGAAGATGATGATGATGATGGTGATGGTGATGATGATGATGATGATGATGATGATGATGGTGATGATGATGATGATGATGATGATGATGATGATGATGATGATGATGATGATGATGATGATGATGATGATGATGATGATGATGATGATGATGATGATGATGGTGTAGTGGTAGTGATGATGACGATGGTGATGATAGTGGTAGGTATAGTGGTAATGATAGTAATGGTGATGCCAATTGATGATAGTTATAGCGATCATCGTGATGATGATGATGATAGAGTAGTGGTAGTGATAGCGATTATGGTGAGTGGTAGTAGTTTTAGTGATGATGATGACAATGTTACGTAACGATGATGATACCAATTGTAGTAGACCTAAAATACTTTTGTGATTGTAATAGTGATATAGAGTTCCAAAGTGTGACGTCATTACTTTGGCATTCTGTTGAAAACAGCCATAATAGCTGGCTAGTAATAGTGGTACTATGATAGTGACGTCATTATTATATATATAAACATTATTTTAAAATGGGTAATGGTGCCATGTAACGGGCAAACCAAGAAATAAATTCTGATCGCACGTGGAACAAACGTTTTAGTCTTTTATGAAAAACCCTGCAGTTTGTTGACCAAGACTTGGGGAAAAGAAATCGGTTATACTCCTGGATTAGCTCAATCGAGCTTTGAAGAAACTGTCAATCGGTCTGACAAATATTCTTGATTCACAAAGTAACCAGTAATCTATTTCTGAAGGAAGACGACATGTTGGTCATGGTCGGCATCAGGTACCCAGTCCACTTCGTCCAGAGATTTACTAAAGGCCGACTAAAAACGATATTCCCAATCGTTAGTAAGTCACCAATCAAATCAATTCACTCTTGTTCGACAAATCTATTGATGCGGTGCGATCAAAAGACTAAAATAGTTTGTCTCTCTTTTCTCAGTGGCTTGCTTCTCGGAAAAAAGAAACCTGGGACTTATTTTGAATAAAACATTTCAAGGTCATGGTTTTTTTGTAAGGCAAGGGAACGCGTGAGTGCGAGAAAGATTACTATTGGTTGAAGCAAATCAAACCTGTTAAACTGTTTGTTTTGTTTTTTTCTTTTTTCATACAACACAACTCACGACTGTAACCAGTCTGTATGATCGTGCTCAAGGTGGACGTTATTTTGAGTACACTGAATACATTTTAGATAAGACTAGTCCTGCGCACCTCGCCGTCATTCTCGTTCTTTTCAGTTTCTTGTGCTGGCCAGGCTGTCTTGTCAACAGAAGTAAGCGCGGGGGATTGGACGCCGAATTAAAACCCGTTAAATCGGCGAAAATCAACAACAGTACTAACAACACTTGTGGGATAGCACACGATACCTCTGAATGTTGCTTGTACGTCGGGTTTATGAAAGTTTCTCGTACAGCATCGAGATGAGCCCAGAGAGACACAGTCTTCTCACAGATGGCTAGCGTTTCCCGCTCCTTGATGTTGTCGCGCAGGAAATCACCAAGCCTGTTAGGACAAAGAGACAACGCAAACCTTTAGGCCACAATAAAAACACGAGTTTCAATAATGTGGAGTCCTGCTTCCCACGTCCGATCGTTGTTCCAACGCAAGGTTCCGCTATGACGTCCGGCGGGCGCCATTTTGGGCAAGACTGTACGACTTTTACCTCCCTCCCCCTGAGGTAAAATTTGTCCAACGCGACGGCGCGCACTCTTAGTCCTGGCACTACTGGGCAACAATTGCACTCATTTAATAGACTTCCCGTCTTTCATATGTGCTTCAATTTCATATGCAAGGCCGCTTTACCCTGGCAGGATCCCTGGCAGGATCGAGAAACTTGTGTTCGGAGCACTCTTCGATGGGGATATTTTGTGTCTTGGATTTTCATGGATCTTTCACACTGTCTTCTGCCATTCAGCAACCGTCTCCACGATATTCAGCAGGTAAGCCTTACGTTTCAGAAACTGCAATTACAGCTTATCAGCTGTAGATTTAAGAATTCTTTGTTGTAGTCCTTTTGTGCCTGAACTCATGATGCAGCTCTATTCTTCGAACAATTCAAACAGAAAATGTATGAATGATTGTATTGAGAATAATTTATTGATAGCCTGCATAGTGATATATTCATAAAAAAGTCAGGTGTTTCTTTCTGACTAATCCTAATTCGGGAGCTGTAGAACTGGCTTGTAGAATATTGTTGTGCAGTAATTTCAGCTATACACAGCTTTCACCAGAGCAAGAAATCGGTATTGTTAAATATTCTCCTTACTGTAAGTTGATCACCAAGATTAGAGTCATGTACAGCTCAGACCCTAAATATGGGTTCAGTGGGAAAAAATCCTACCTAAATAATTGTCCCACATTGACTATGATACCAGGCACTCAAATGTGCCAACAACCCAAGCTAACAATTGTAAACAAAATAATTATTGTGAACCTTTTTCACAGCCAGCTGTACTGAAGTCACAGAAACATCCCTTGTCTGCACCCAAGCACAATGCAAGTGCAATATTACAAAGTTTAGTACATTTTATGTCAATCAATCAAAGTGCAAGTCTGCCAAAACATAACTTGCACTGGCGCTTAAAGTGCCTATAAGCCTTCAGACGTTACGTTTTTATATGAAAGTAGGAAGTGATCTAAGCAACTTATATTCAAAGAAACTCCGTTCCGAGGCGTTCTTAGACTTTTTTCACGCGGTTGAACTCGGAATTCCGAAATCTTGACCGAGCGACATGGGAGACTGGGTCTGTGACGTCAGAGAAGGCACTGGCATCGCTTTGGCGTCTCTTTACCTTAGTTGTTTTTTTCCCTTGGTTACATTTTTCTCAACAACACATCTATGAGCATAATTCTCACCTCGCCAACTGCAAAATCTGTGTGAAAGTTTTGTTTGACAAGAAACGAATCCCTCCTCTGACGTCATAACCCAGGCTCTCGATCGAAAAACTTTGCGCGGTCAGATTCAAAATGGCGGTCAAAATTGCATGTTTGCCGGGCGGAAAAATATATAAAAACGCTTCGGAGCGGAGTTTCTTTGGCCATAAGTTGTTTAGATTACTTCCTACTTTCATATAAAAACGTAACGTCTGAAGGCTTATAGGCACTTTAAGTTGGACATACACTGCCCTGAGAAAAGCGGTAAAATGCCATCTGACAGATGCCATACAAGTGAACAGAGGCAGCTGCCACAACCAGTACATGGAAAATCTGGTGACTTTGGAACTGCAAGAGATGGAAACTCTATAAAAAAAGAGTACCCAATATAAAAGTCTATATTTCACCCCATATCCTGTAAAATTTTAGCCAACTTACTCACCGCTATCGAGCTCGCACGCGGCGCGACTTTCACAAAAAAAAAAAAAAACAACTCAAACTGTCAGATGTGTATCTGTTTTTCAATGGTTTTTTTTTTTTTGACCCGGGGTGGGGCATTTGACCACTAAATTCAGCCTTAAACGGGGCATTTGAACAGTCATTTTGGCCCGAGGGTGGGGAATTTGACCATCGGAAAATTGAAAAGTTCAAATTTACAAATTGCTTTTCATGAAAGCCGAGTCAATAATAAAACTATCAAAAACTATCTATAAAATATTTGTCTATTTTAGAATTACATGTTCTAATATGCTACTTTAATCCAGTAAATGGAATATAAAAACACAATAGCAAATCATATAAATCTCTTACTTTCTGAGTTAAATAATTTTGACATCGGCATCCACGAGGACGTCCACAGCCTCTGAGTTCATGGAAACCTCGAGTAATTGCCCTGCTTTGGCACACTTTCTGGATCTGCAAGATTTCACAGAAGCAGTACAAACAAATTTGGACTAGAACTTCAGCTCTAATTATGAAACATTCAGTTCAATTGATTTTACAAGTAAAATCACATTCGCTGTTTAAGTCTGGTATTGTTTCATGTTGATTTTGGACGCTATTGTTTGTTTGTTTTTGTCTTCTTTGAGGGAGAAGGTGGAGGGGTGGGTTGGCAGGGGACGTCTCCACTGTATAAGTGTTTCTTATGTGTCTCGGCTGTAATAAAAGATATACATTCTGAGGCATATATTTTCTAATCTGTTAGGGTGATAGTGGGCCCCAGTTTTAAAGCAGAAATATGGATCTAAATCCAGCTTCTTTAAGATTATAGGGAGTCCCCTTGGATATTCTCTCGAATGAATAGTTCAAAACGGATAAAAACTCAAAAAGACATGATGATCCCCACCTTTCCCGCGTGGAACTGGAGACAAGAAAAAGGTATCTCATTGAGTCGTTTCGGACTATTAGTTTGGGAAAATATCCAGGGTGGGCACCCTTTGTTTCAGACCTGTAGCAGTGCACAATACTGCATTATCCTAAGTGTATCGAGCAGAAACCTACCATCACCTCTACCTCCACCTCCACCTCCACCTCCACAGGAGCAGCATCCAAGCCAACAACAAGATATGCAGATCGCTATTACCAGCAGAACACTTAATGCCACTATGAGACATATTCCTCCGGTTGAGTGCCAAAAACCTGTTTAAAATAATAATTATATATAGTGGGTTGACTCCAATATTTGTATTAAATTTTATAAAATATCTATGATACTACGCACGCCCTGATAGGCTAAATAACTGTGTTAGATATAGAGGATATTACACGGCGGCGCGAAGATATGAATTTTATTTTCGAGTTGTAAAAACAATATTTTACGAACGAGCGCTTCGCGAGTGAGTAAAATATTGTTTTTACCACTCGAAAATAAAATCCATATCTTCAAGCCGCCGTGTAATTTCTTTTTATTATATTAGACACGATTGTTTTACGAGAAATTGCACAAACAACCGTGCAAAAGCGGGAAATGATGCCAACGATATCCTCACTAGTGAGATATGGAAAATACGCCACTCGGGTCCCAGATGTAGTTTCGTATGGATTTTACGCACAGTATATTTTCAAGTAAAACACTCGTGTCTATATAATAAGAGAGTATATTACACGTTGACGCGATACGCGATGTTTTTTACTATTATTTTATAAAAGAAATTTAATAAATTTCCACTGGTTTGCCGTGGTGTGGACTCTTATTTACCACGATTTACGTCATCACATGGTCAAAATGTTGTGGACTCACGAGGCGCTTCATCGAGCGCACTCGTCCATGGAAAACTTTGAATGATAACTTTTTTGGCTTTAATGCGATTCCTTTAAAACTTTGAGAAACGTTGCAGCTATCAATCAGCAATAATACGATTGAATTCAATTTAACTGGGAAAAAATATTTGCAGTGATATTATAGCTGAACACTCCTCATCATGTGTTTTAAGTACTTTTTCAGTCTTCCAATTTTACCTGAGTTTCCTGTTGTGGATGCAGACGTTCTTTTCGTGAGCGTCGGAGCAGGTGATGCTGAAAACGTTTGAAAGGCAATCAGAGGTTTGGGAAACAATTTATTTGGTCCAAGAGATGTCATGTAAGGGACCATTCATGATTTCTTATAAGGTGGGGGAGGGGGAGGGGGGACTGGTGGGATTTGGGGAGGGGGCGCCACGCAAAAAAAATTAAGGTAAGGGGGGCACGTGAAAATTTTGACAACTCACGAGGTATCACATGAAAACAATACGTGGACAAGTACAACAGTGTGGAAAGTAAAACACTCGTGTCTATATAATAAGAAAGTATATTACACGCTGACGCGATACGCGATGTTTTTTACTATTATTTTATAAAAGAAATTTAATAAATTTCCACTGGTTTGCCGTGGTGTGGACTCTTATTTACCACGATTTACGTCATCACATGGTCAAAATGTTGTGGACTCACGAGGCGCTTCGCCGAGTGAGTCCACAACAAATTTTCTTCATGTGATGACGTAAATCGTGGTAAATAAGAGTCCACACCACGGCAAGCCAGTGGAGATTTGTTTTTTACCACAATATTTAGAAATATACAAGAAAGTTTTGTTGTATGTCGTTGCAAAGCGTGACACGCTGGCGTCAGCTAGCGTCATATCGTTGTCTGGGCTTTTATTTACCACGGTTAATCAACCAATCAGAGTGCGAGAAACTAGTGTGTTGTGGTAAAAATATATTGTGTTCCCGAGTAATATAGCCTCATCTAAACACTTGGAAAGTTGGGAGAACACTCGAGTAGCGGCGGCCTCGTGGTTTCCTTACGCTACTCTCGTGTTCTCCCAACTTCCCGCATGTTTAAATGATGCTATATTACACGGTGACGCGTTATATATTTCTTAAATGTACCGTAATATGATATTGTAGGGTGCACATTGCACGTCCTCCATACTAAACGGCGTTTAACTTTTCCACATCGACTTTTAGTTGATTTATCATACATTTTATCTCCACACTGAAGTCTAAAACTAGTTCTCTCAAGTACTAGTATTCCAATGCAAACTAATTCATGAGTTTTCTAATCATAAAAATGAAAGACTTTCATAAACCGGAAACAAAATCTTACAGTTGGCAACTCAAACTTGTGGATCGCAGTCAAACTTTTACTATAGCACATTATATAATAAGTTATAAACACATAATCTGGGATTACTAAAACTGACTGACGTTTGGGTTAAGGTGCCTCCAGAGTTTCATCGAGCGCACTCGTCCATGGAAAACTTTGAATGATAACTTTTTTGGCTTTAATGCGATTCCTTTAAAACTTTGAGAAACGTTGCAGCTATCAATCAGCAATAATACGATTGAATTCAATTTAACTGGGAAAAAATATTTGCAGTGATATTATAGCTGAACACTCCTCATCATGTGTTTTAAGTACTTTTTCAGTCTTCCAATTTTACCTGAGTTTCCTGTTGTGGATGCAGACGTTCTTTTCGTGAGCGTCGGAGCAGGTGATGCTGAAAACGTTTGAAAGGCAATCAGAGGTTTGGGAAACAATTTATTTGGTCCAAGAGATGTCGTGTAAGGGACCATTCATGATTTCTTATAAGGTGGGGGAGGGGGAGGGGGGACTGGTGGGATTTGGGGAGGGGGCGCCACGCAAAAAAAATTAAGGTAAGGGGGGCACATGAAAATTTTGACAACTCACGAGGTATCACATGAAAACAATACGTGGACAAGTACAAAAGTGTGAAAAGTTTACTAATATAGAGGCTCCAAAGCCTTAAAAAAATGCAGAAACAGCATTTTAGGAAATCTAGATTTCAAAATTTTCTGGGGGATTATACCCCCAGACTCCCATGGCAGCTCGAGCCTATGGCGCTGGCAAGGGGGGGGTGGGGGGTGGGATGCATAATTTTATATTGCCTTAGGGGGGATATACAAAAAAAAGGTGCACTTTGTTAAGTTTTCTCCTCCCCTCCTGATTTTTAATGACCGCAGCCTAAAAGCCTCCTTTTGAAAACAGTCGTCTAATTCGCAAGGGCAGTGATACACGAAACACCTTATTTTAGTCCTTAATTTGAGTCTACCTGCAGCTGAGTTCTAAATAATCACCCAGTAAAGATCATGTCGTAAGTAGATGTGCTTGTCTAGTTAACATCTCATAATGGCCGTGGCCAGTATGTGAAGTAGGACTGTAGGATGACTGGTAAAATAGTAAGTCGGTATGTGTCGGTTTTTTTAAACTATTCCCAGTTTGTCGTTGTCATGGTTTATCAAAGAGCCTACAAACATTATTTTTCCAGTTGTCTTCAACTCTTCTTCTTGACGAACAACTGACACTCATGGATTCAAACCGTTTACCATACTATGCTATGTACTCCACCCGTAAATCATAGTAAATATAGATGTTATTAAGCGGCCTTGGTCAGCAAATAGCATATATGCTGCTCTTTTACCTGGAAGTAGAGCACATTCCACCCACGGTACTCCACTGAAACGGGGCTTTCGGCCACCTGGATAAAACCTCCATCGTATAAATCTGTCCAGTTTGCACTGTTGTAAGCTTGTCTCATTTCCGATGCATTTAATGTTTCGGAAGCCAATTTGACCGGTCCCATAACCATATTGTTTAAACGATGTTCCGTTGTGAATGGCTCTGCCAAACCCCAGGCTACGGCAAGTGACATTAGCTTCATTTTGGTCCCAGTTGTTACCTTGGATTGTTCCCCAAAAGCCATCTTGTAATAGTTCCACACGGCCTCCATTTGAACTATTACCACCAGCCAACCGCAGATCTGAAACAAAATTAAAACAAAATTTTGTACTAGCTACAGTGAGTTGCAAAATTCTTTAAAAAATGCTAACCGTTCTTTAAAAATGCTAAATTTTGCATTTGTTCCCTTTCCTTTAAGTAAACTTGCACTCAATCTGATTATTTTCCCCTCCCCCTTGTCAATGTTGATCCTGTAATACTGTGTAACAGATTTCGGGACTCAAACAACACTGCAATATGCGGGAGGGGAGAAGAGAAACAAACCAGTTCAAAATTTAAAAAAAGCGTATAAATAATATAAGTGTCTCAACAACATTATAAATATTTTTGCAACTTGTAGATGCAATTTTTGATCTATTACTAATCACTGATAAATTTAGGACTTTTAGTTGACCAGAAATGAAAAGAAAAGGCATAAAGGCTGGCAGCTACCGAAAAGGAAGAAATATCCAACTGGCACAAAATATTTAACTGATATTATTACTTACCAAAAGTCTGGTTTTGTTTCTTGCATGCTACTCCCGCAGCATACTCAGGTCTCTGGTACTTCGGTTTTGCTAAAGTTATGCTTTCTTTGGTTCTAGCACAACTAGAAATATTCTGTTCATTGCCGGCGCACTCCCATCCAGATGTCAGGGAAATGTTAAGAGGTGTAAAGCGGTCATATTGACTGAAGATCTGCACTCCTCTATATCCACATTCCCGGCACACAACCTGGGCATCACGTGAGGTCATCAGCTTAGTGAATATTCCAAATTCACCACCGTCGCATTTTAGCACAACCGTACCAGCATTTTCCCCACATTTAACTCGGCAATCTGTCAAAGAAAGGCCTGTGAAAGATGTTAGTGGTCAGATGCGAACAGGTACAATATAAAAGGGCTATGTCAGCCATTGTGCGTGCAATATTTTCACATGTGAAAGATACATGTATAACTAGAAGAAACCAAAGGTCAGATGAATGCTGCCGAGGCTTACCCTTGCTGATTATACCAAGTCAGAACACAGAAGCAAGAAAGTTTCTTTCTTGTTTACAACTGTAACTAAATCTATTAACCCATTCACTCCTGGAGAAATAACGCGCGCAGCTACCTTCAAATTCCTTTATGGGAAGTTGTACGGGAACGATAACGCAACGCGACTCACAAAAATAAACCAAATGCGCAGTCAGAAGCGATATACCATTCCTAATTAAAATTTATTTGAAACTAGATTACATGACCAAAACATATAATAAAAAGGACAAAAGATAATTCAAAAGGCAATAAAACGTGAAATTATAAATTACTGAATGAAATATTTTGTTCGCAGCGTTCGTCCATCCGAAGACAAACAGCGAATTTATCTAATATACAAAACTTAAGTGAAATGGTTCTAAACTTCAGACTGATATTCTAAATTCACAGATCGATCTCGTTAAAGTAAATCTATTAAATCTGCAGACAAAATACAAGCAAAATTAGCAACCGGACTGGAAATAATTGTGCGACTAGTACATCGCCACGTGGTGATAAACAAAGTCAGTTTCACGAGGAAATTGAACGATATTTCTTTCCTACGCATTCGTTTCGCGGTCACTATCAAGACGAATAACTCCACAAATCCATCTCTGGTAAACACAACGAAGAAACATACTGTCTTGGACAAATCAGAAGCTTACAAGAATCCGCGTTCGCACCTCCGCCATTGTAAGTTCAAACAACATGACATCTCTCCTTTCGTCTTCGTCGGTCGAAGGCTCTTAGAGTAAGATGTACACAAACCTCGTGGGCCTCGATAAATCGTTTCACACAAAATACATGTGTCCATACTGCTTTGAATTTTGCACAAGAAATGGATTGCCAGCAGTGAATGCCCGTGATTGACCCTCGCAACATGTATTTAATCGTGAGTAACGCAGACGCGGTATCGAGTCAACAGCGAAGAAACGAGCGTTAACAACAAAAATTGTTATCTCAAGTCAGAGTGCAGTTTATTTATTTTTTAGTCACATGGATTACCAAATGTAAAGCCAAATGATGAAACAGATAAACATTGAGGGGCACATGCATTGACACGAAAGACATACCGTTTGTAGCCGGTACATCGCGTCCTATCGTCGGCAGCAAAAAAATGATGTCTTCGCGGTGTATGTGATGAAGCACCCAGCCTGTGAACAGGCTCTCTTCTACAGCCACGCGGAGTCTGAGGAAGAGGTTTGCGGGGAGGGAGAGCCTGTGAACACTCCGTTGATGCCGCTGTTCCGCCCCCGGCAAGCTCGAATGGCCGTCAATTTAAAATTATCTGTCACGCTTCGCGTACATGTTTTTTTTTGCTTGTTCACACCGGCTATGCATCACGAGGAGATGAAGTGCCACTGTTTTGGCAAGAATCTGTGGCTGTCATGCCACCAATGGCACCAAAGCAAGGAATTTCAATGACCGAATTCTAAGTTTATGTTGGAATTGCGCTAATTAAATATTCATAATCACACACAGGAAGACGCATCTTTTTGGCTCTGCTCAGTCATCACAGAGAATTCGCTTAAATTCAGGTCCAGTCATTTAGGAAATCTACCTTTCATATAAACTGAGGTTCTTAATTTCGTTTCCGAAGTTGTTTTAGTTGTTCGTCAGTTTCGATATAAAATTTCGGTTGGAAAGGCCGCTAGTTTAAATATTTATAATCTCGCGCACTGAAAATCACTCCCATTTACACAGGCACCACAACGTTTCGGCTTTTTTTCTCCGCCTGAGTCATCACAGAAAACTTAGCTAACGTTAAGTCGGTCGTTCCTTTCATAACAATTGATAGCACGCCATTCACGTGTCCCCGAGTAAAACAGTATTATCAGACAGATCGAATATTTTCCCCCCTTCTTTGAAGTAATGGGAGGATGTGCGAACTTCCCAGATGATAGCAATAACCTTGTTTAACTGGAAAAGGCAATGCCATGTTTCTTTGCGGTATGTAAATTTAGATCGGCATGTCACTGTCAACAACTCAGTGATTTGACCAATCAGAGCCTGATACCAGATTTTGGTGGTCTGATAGGAGTGGGGAGCTCTCCCCCCACCAAACTCTCAACCAGCAGACCTCACGCAGCTGTAAAAGAGAGAGCCTGCCAGGCTAAGCAATCCCAGTATTTTATTTCAATGATATTTATGTAATAAAAAAAGCACTGCATGGCTGCTTGAAGATACAAGTTTTATCTTCTGTAGAATTTTATCATCTTGTGCTGATCGTTCGCTACGCTCACTCGTGAGAGATATCATCCACACTTGAAAATAAAATTTGCATCTGGCCCTATAATCATCTATGAACTGTAATAAAGGAATGAGCTTGTGGATCCATTTGATCATTTGTCAGTGGAGGATGAATCAGGTGAGACAGCTACAGTGTAGTGTAGGTTGGTTTGATGATATGTAAAGTCTGCAGACGACACCTTACCTGGGCACAGCCTAATAACGATCAGTACCACGAGGATACTTAATGTCTTCCTGAAATAAAATAAGATCACAGTATTATTGCAGCTAATATTAATGTGTGTCTGAAGAATTTTTGTGTCTATCTGCTTTGGAAAAGCTGTAGACACTTAATGCTATCAAGTGTGTGTATTATACAATAGAAGCAAAGAAACTACAAATTCAATGGCTAATATAGATAATTAGCTGAGAAATTACATAATTATATTAATTTTATAGTCAAATGGGAATCCTGAAAAGTTAAAACATTAGGTTGGTTGTGATCGTCCGGGCTAGAGTAGTCTCCAGGAAGACTGTTGTTGGTGACTGACGTTTCGACTACCTGAGCGGAAGTCATCTTCAGAGTCAAGTGAAAAGTATTCGTCAGATGGCGGTATATATACGTCTCTGGTCGTAGAAGCGATTGGTCCGTTATGTCGACAAAAATAAATATTACTTTGCTCGTGATATCAAAGGAGAGAAACAGATTCGTCTGTGTGACAGAGAAAAAAGTTTGATGACTCACCCCCCCCCCCCCCCCCCCTCTCTCACAAAGAAGGAAAATCTTGATGACCACTCCCTCAGTAGTTTTCTTTTCTTTTCTTTTTTTTTTTTACTTTTTTTATCACAGAGAAATTGAATATGAAATTGAATTTTTGTCATGTTCAACAGTTGTCATATATTTTGTGGTTTGATGCCCCAGGAACTCTGAAGGCCTAGTAGCTAGGACTATATTGTGACCTTTTTTATAACTTTCAAAGCTATTTCAGCGTGCCTTCGTGTAAGAAAACCTGGTTTTCTCCGTTATTTTCCCCGAATGAAGTGAGGGAAATAATCACGACGCTAATGCAGCAAAATCACATTATTTGAAGACTCCAAGCGTGTCGCTATCTCGAAATTTAATGTTCATGTGTGTGTGTGGGGTACGACCTCGTCCCCAGGGCCATCCGCATCGAGCGACCACTGCGAGGTTACATCGATCGGCACCTTAACTGTAAACCGCCATTTTCTTAGTGACATGCGGTAGCTGTAAGAGTACGAACGGAAGTGATTTTGTACAGATGCAGATACAAGGCCAAGCAGTTCGACGGACGGCTGTAATTTGCCTGGATATTTTGCCGGTGTATGGGAGGCAAGCTTACTAGCCGTGAAACGGATTCTTAAGGCACAACTGGTCGACCTGAACACAATCCCAGATGCCAGTATTGTGTTAAAACGCAGACACTACTTCAGAAAGAAATAGCAAAATACAGTTGGTGGAAATTGAAAAATCCCTTGGCAAATTTCACCTTTTACAATAACAGGAATGTAGTTTTCAGAATCCAAGTTTGACAAGATGACACAATATATACAATGGAAAGTGGAATTTTCGTATTGTACGAGCTGCTCTATACAGTGTACTTTGAAATCATTGAAGACGTATAAACAATAGTATTTTGGGTTTTGTTTCCTTTGCTGGAAAAGAGCTAAAGCTATGGCTTTCAGGAACCGGTGAGTTTTGAAAACTTTACATCAATTAACGTACAACGCTTTTGTTAAATGACGGTCGTGTTATCATTATGGTATTTCAACAATTGCCGTATATTTTGTCGTTTGATGCCCCGGGAACTGTGATGAAGGCCAAGTAGGATTAATACTGTGATCTTTTCGCTAGTTTTCAAAGCTATTTCAGAGTGCCTTCGTGCAAGGGGTGTCTCGAAAACTAAGACCCTCGAAAATATGCTCAGCGAAACGCTCGATTCGCCTTGGAATTGTTTTTATTGGAAGCTGTTGTCTGACACTTCACACAATGCGGTATTTTTTAGACATTTGGCATTGATTCAAATTAAAAGGGTCTTAGTTTTCGAGATCTTGAAAACTAAGACCCCCGAAAATATGCTTAGCGAATCGTTCGATTCATCAAATGCTGCAGGTCTGTATACCGGAATCCAGGTAGATCGTTGCTTTCACCCTTGCGAAATGGATTCCCAGCTTTTTGGGAATTCCTAGGAATTCCTAGGAATTCTCAGCTCTTCCCAGCTATGCAAATTGATGTTTGCAGAGCAGGCTTGGAAGTCTTGGGAATTCCTGGGAATTCCCAACTCTTCTCAACTATACAAATCATATTTTTTGTGGAAGCTTGGAAGTCTTAGGAATTCCTAGGAATTCCCAAAGGTTCCCAGTCATACAAATCAATCTTAGCGAAATGAAGCAATGGAATACCTGGGATTTCCTGAGAATCCTAATAAGATATAATATAAATAGCTCGGAAATAGCTGGAAATGCGAATAAAGGGATTCATTGCTGTAGTTTCATACATACTCATTTTCAGATGTGACCAATACAAATTATTTCAGTGTCGCAGTGACTTTAATCTAAGCCATGAAAAAAATAACACTCTTGTCGTAAAACCACCACACATTTAACCCACAAAACTGGTCAAGTAAGACACCATAAGTGTATTCACCTCATCTCTATTTATTCGTTTTCACCTATTGTACCAGTCAATTTTTCCCACAATAATTATATTATTAATTATATTAATTATATAATTATATTATATTATATTATATTCGCTTGGGATAGCGTTCGCATACAGTCCCAGCTCTGCCAACAAAATCAACTTTGACCAGCACATTTTGAAACTTCAGAAAGTTCTTACTCATTGGTCCCCAAGACACCTGTCTATTGTAGGGAGAATAACTATTTTTAAGACCTTGGCGCTGTCTAAACTTATTTATGTCTCCTCCGTTCTGGATGTTCCAGACAACTACATCAAGGAGGCCAACAAGAGCATTTTTTCTTTCATTTGGAATTTTAAGCCCGACAAAGTTAAAAGAGGAACGCTGGTTGCTCCTATTAGTAAGGGCGGCCTAAATATGGTCAACTTTCACGATGTGGAAAGGTCTCTAAAAGCTGCTTGGGTGCGCCGCATCTGCAACGCAGCCTGCAGCACGTGGTCGGCCCTGGTCATGTCCAAATTAAGCAAGTTTGGAGGTACTCTCCTGTTTCAATGCAATTTCGATAAAAAATTATTAGAGTTGAGAGATCTGTCAGTCTTTTACAAAAAAATATTGACGACGTGGCAAGAATTGTACTCAAAAACACCACACCTCGCGGAAGAATATATTAGGCAAGAGATCATTTGGAACAACCGCTTCTTACGAATTGATGGAAAGTCTTTCTTTTTTAAGTCATGGTACGACAAAGGAATTTTATGAGTTCAAGACCTCTTGGACTCGAACAATCAATTTTTGACATTTAAGGGCTTTACGGACAAATTCTGTATAAGTACGACATTTTTAGATTATGCTGGTATAATTGCGGCCATTCCCAAACTTTGGAAAGACGCGATTCGTAGTGGTACTTCATTCACCAATAATCAGGAACGCGCGGCAACTAATAAGGTCGTAACGCCCAAAAAGATCCGCCTACTGCTTGCTGAGAAGTCTTTTTTTCCGCCCGTTGTAGAACGCTACCTGGAAGAACAAAAACTGAAACCAAAAGAGGTTTATGAACTCCCTTTCAAGATTACTATAGAAAATAATCTAAGGAGCTTCCAGTTTAAGCTAACACATAATCTAATACCGACAAATCAGCTGCTCTTCAAAATGAAAATCAAAACCTCACACAATTGTGAGCGCTGTGAGAGCCCGAATGAAACAATTTCACATATTTTCTACGACTGCTGCAAAGTCAGTGCATTATGGAAACTAGTTATCCAATGGTGGAACAGAAAGCGATTGGAGAACATGAACCCAAACCGAAATGAAATACTTTACGGCTACAAGCCAGAATACCCACACTATTACGCGTTTAACCACTTCCTGCTGATAGCGAAATATTACATACATCTTGCGCGAATCAAGTCTGAACTATTGAACATAAACGTTTTCCTCGCACTACTTCAAAACAAGATTCAATCAGAAAAAGAAATCGCCGTCAGAAATAATGCCTACGAAACTTACAAAAATAAATGGACCACGCTTTCAAATTGCGACTTTTAGACTGTTCCCAGCTTTTCTACCTGCACACTAGATTTAGTACTGTACTTTTGTAATACTACGTACCTCTCTCAAGAGGAATTTATCCTCTGAGTTATTGAGCGTCAATGTCTGTCACTGTAGTTTCAATCAATGTGAAATGTTTTGTGTGAAGTCCTTGTTTTGCAAGTATTATTATACATAGATTGTTATGAGAGCCTTTTCGCTTCTTAGAAGCTTAGTTGTTAGAAACATTGTAATAACGTTAGCTGTACTTTAAAGAGCAAACTTAAATATAAAAAATGTATAGTAACTATGTAGGTATGTAGTAAATCTGTAAGCAAGTATGTAAATATGTATGTATGTTAGTAAATAATAATAATAATAATAATAATAAAATATATATATATATATTATATTATATTATATTATAATTATATTAATATAATTATATTAATTATAAATAATAAATTATTTATTACAACACTTAAAATTCTGCGATTGGGATTCGAAGACAGTCGACTCACGATCAATGGCACTCTCGAATAAGTTATTCTTAACTCGCGGTCAGTTCGACATCATACAGAAAACCGCCAATGTTTCAACAGTTTGAATTAAAAGAAACAAGAAATGGGAAACCTTCGTGTTGATCGAGTGTACATCTTGCCAAGCCGCGGACCAAACTTGAACATGCTGGCTCTGACTTCAACAACCACTCAACGATCAACTGCATCCGAGTACGCTGTTAAGTACTGCTTGCCACAGGCACACAAATGTATCCATTTTCAGAATCAAAGCACTCCCTCTCGGCGAAATTGACCACGGCAAACAATTCTTCCATGTGATGAACTTGCAAACAAAACTCGTTCTGAGTGCCTGGGTACTAGTTTGTCAATCAAAAATTGTCACGTGCAAACCAATCAAGACCTCACGCTGTTTTGTTTGGCGCTCGGGTTAACGGACTTTTCAACAGCGATCGTTGCGTGTACATCGCCCCGTTTTTCACAGGATTTGTGCCTTTTATTTGAGGACTGTTCCCTGTTCTTCGCTTCGAGTGCAATTCTTTACCTTGTGTGTTGCTTGGAGGATAACAAAATAGGCATAACGTTCTCAAGAATCATGTTGATTGCTTGGATTTCGAAGTTCATTTACATTGTGTGGAGAGGTGGCTGGGACATCAGATTTGGATGATCAGTTGTTCTCTATACGCATCATAATCCCGAAGACTTGTAGCAAGGTGAGATCAATGATGTGTTATTCTTTGTTTCAATCCGTTGTGATTCACGTGTTGGCCGTCGCTTTTGTGTTTCTAAATTAAATTGCCTGAATGTTCTCCCGTGTGCGCTAATTGAATTGGCCGGTTTGATGCGACTTTTAAAATATATTTAACTGACTCAGTGCAGTTCAATGTAGCAAATATCTTCCCATCGTACGTATTTAACCCTTTCACTCCAAAGTTTAAAGTGTGGATTCTCCCAATAATTCAAGAAGAAAATGTGAGAGATGTGGAGAGAATTAATACTCCAATCAGTTAACAGCAAGCTATCTAAAGCTAACTAGCCTACATTCGTTTGCTTGGCAAGTTGTTAAACTTTAGATGAACATATGTGGAAAAGAAGAAATACATTCACATGGCAAATAAGAAATAACAAAGTCTAAAATATGACAAAGCTATTATGATGTTCATTCATTTCTCCCTTCACTGCATACTTTGGTTGCCATTGATTTTGTGTAACTGCCACAATGTATAAATTTGCTTTACCTGATCTGTTATTTTCTTGGCTTTTTATAGGGAAAAACACAGACAGGAGAGTGATGTAGGCATACAAGACAGCCATGAAGAACCTGATAACAGCCCTGGACACTACACTATAGCAGCATCCAGTTTAAATATATACTACTCGCACGTGGGCACGAATTTCCAATGATCAGTTTGCGGGGAGAAATTTTAGACAGAACTGTTTGAAAACTTGGTCATCTGTAAGTCTTGTGACCGAGTGTCTAGCCACATAACGTCATAGGATTTTCCAGACTTGAATAGAGCCTTTAATTAGGTTTAAACCAATCCCTGATGTACAACATGATAAGCAAGACGCAGTGTGTTGTCTGCGCTGCATTAATGAACAATAATTTATTTTATTATATAGACGCGAGTGTTTTACTGGAAAATATACCGTGCGTAAAATCCATACTAAACTACATCCGGGACCCGAGTGGCGTATTTTCCATATCCTCACTAGTGAGGATATCGTTGGCATCATTTCCCGCTTTTGCACGGTTGTTTGTGCAATTTCTCGTAAAACACTCGTGTCTAATATAATAAAAAGAAAATTACACGGCGGCTTGAAGATATGGATTTTATTTTCGAGTGGTAAAAACAATATTTTACTCACTCGCGAAGCGCTCGTTCGTAAAATATTGTTTTTACCACTCGAAAATAAAATTCGTATCTTCGCGCCGCCGTGTAATATCCTCTATATCTGTATTTGAATATATTGTACATTTTGAAGAACAAATAGAGCTCCGTAATTATACGTTATTTCTACTTATATGTAGTCCTCACTGCTTACGGCCCAAAAAGCAATTCCGAGACGAATCGAGCGTTTCGCTAAGCATATTTTCGGGGGTCTTAGTTTTCGAGATCTCAAAACAACAATTCCGAAATAAAAGCAATTCCGAGGCGAATCGAGCGTTTCGCTGAGCATATTTTTGGAGGTCTTAGTTTTCGAGGTCTTAGTTTTGGAGATCTCGAAAACTTAAAGACCCTTTGGAATCATTGCCAAACGTCTAAAAATACCGCATTGTTTGAAGTGTTACATAACCAGCTTCCGGTAAAAACAATTCCGAGGCGAATCGAGCGTTTCGCTGAGCATATTTTCGGGGGTCTTAGTTTTCGAGGTCTTAGGTCTTAGGTCTTAGGTCTTAGTTTTCGAGACACCCTTCGTGCAAGATTTTGTCATCCGATTCCTGACATATTTGCATAATTTCACTGACAGTCTGACACATGCTGTGAAGTTTTGTCGCCGCGTTATTCAAGGATAAAATGTAACCGGGTTAAAATGCTTTTGCTTTTTGAAGGCTATTAAAGTAGAAAATATCCGGCCACTGCTTTCCAAATTAAACAATTACAGTCTATTGTATATTATTGTCTACTAGCGGGAAGATACTCGCTCAACACAATCGGACCTTGTATTATTTAGTGACCGGGTTTGCTCGCTCAATACAATCGGATCTTGTATTATTTAGTGACTTGATTTCTTTTTTCTGTCAAAGATTTTAAAATCGTCAAACGCAGTTTTTGAAAAGTTGTTGTGTTAAAAATTGAATCCCTGCCAAAATTCGCACGGTCCCGAGACTTCGAAAGCGTGTAAACAAGCGACTCTCTTTGACGGCTCTAAACTTTGTCACACTCGAAGAAGCGTATTAGGCCCGTTTCAAACGTCGAACCTTTGCCGCGTCGAATCTAATTGAATTAGATTCGACAAACGCACGGCAGTGGTTTCAAACGTCGAACTTATTCAGTCGAATTTAATTCAAGGGTGTAAAAATAAACTAAATAATTTATGCAATGTTTGTATAATTTATGCATTAGATTCGGCACATGAGAAATACGACGTTTGAAACAATGTCGAACTTCGGTCGTTTTATGCGACTGGCCCAGTCGCATAAAACGACGCCGTCGAACTTAATACAAATCTGTCGAACTTAACTGATTCAAACGTTGAACTTTTGGCGCACTTAATACAAACATTAGATTCAAAACGGCAGAAATTCGACGTTTGAAACGGGCCTTAAACTTATAAAGTAAAAATAAAAAATAAAAATAAAAAATAAAATAAACCATACACGTATGTGGTTCGGATAAAGCATTGGCTGGAGAAATCGTCGCTTTTCTTGAAATTCATAAAAATTTCGGTGTCCAAGATCGACTTTCCTTGGCTTTCAAGCCTCGGGAGTATTCTGTAGTTGCGTGTAAATGTTGTATCAGCGAATTTTGAAGTTCAGCTTAGTGTCTACGAAAATTGCAGACTGTGCACGTTGTCTGAACTAAACCAGACTGCCGTGCGACAAAGATTTTTCTTAGCGGCCGACTGGTGACGTCGCTACACAGCCGTGGTTTGCAAAAAAAAATTTAAATAATCTCCGAACCGAAAATAAACAAGAATCCCGCTTTCCGAAAACCCACTACTGAGCGAGGGGATATCTGCGATTATCATATTTCTAGTAAACCTTGTGATTGAGACATAAATTATTCCGTGAGTAACCAGGCAACTCTCACTTTCAGTTTTAAATTTGTTACACTTGACAAAGTAATTAGAAACCATACAAGTATTTAGTTAGGATGCTGCAGCATTGGCTGGAGCTCCTGTTAAAAAAAAATGGTACTACCGTAGTCACCTTCTGGCGACTTCTGGTTTGAAACAAAATTGCACCTGTTTTGTTGCCATGTCACCGGGAGCTGTTCCGGACAACAAACAGTAAGCTACAAAATTCGTTTTAGCAGTGTCCACGGAGCTTTTGCGTTTCATTTTGGTACCGTTACGCCGTTGGTACGAAGTGTATTGTGTTTTGTTTCAATTACACGAGTGTCCATAATTTTATGCAACAGCTTGCAATGAATCTCAACTCTAAGACCCCGAAGAGCGAATTTATCCGGATTTGTTAAATTTGTTTTCGGATTTGTGAAAGCGTTTACACTAGCTTTTGTGAATCCGGTGTCATTTTTAGTAAATCCGAAAAGAAAACGAATCCGGAATCGAAAGTGGGAATTTTGTATCCGTATACTTTGTATCCGAAACAGTTTTCAAGTGTAAACGGGGCCTTAAGGTGAAACGTTTACTATTAAAAATGCAACCTTACCTCATTACGACGGATGCTCGTAAATTGGCGACTTATGCCTGCCAGCAGTGCTCGTAAAACCGTGAATTATGTTCAAAATTATACTTCGGGAAGAACAAACGTTCAGTGCTCGAATTATCGACAGAGCTGACAAACGCAATGCGCATGTTGGTGACGTCATCAGTCCGAGAGTCACTGGAGGTCAATATTGACCGAGCGTGAGGTCTGTACGGAGAAAATATCGCCTGAGGTTTTCACCGTACAGACCGAGCCGCTTAGGCGAGGTCTGTACGGTGAAGACCGAAGGCGAAATTTCTTTTCGTACAGACCGAGCAAGCGAGGTCAATAAGTAGTTTATTATATGGCTTCAAAGTTTTACATTAAAACAAACATCGAAGAGCACTTCGTCTCCGAGCAACTTACGCGCGTACGCATGCACTGACTCAGCATTTACACTAATTGGTGACCACAGCTTCTCAATTTTGCAAATTTATACAATACTTGAAAGAAAGAAATATTTGACTCACCGGATGAATTGAGTTGAGCTTGAATTTATGAAGTACAAGCCCAAAATTTGCCGGTTTTGGTTCAGCGAAAACGTCACTCGGTATAAACTCCCATCACGAGCGTGGCGAACTAAAAATAGTTTTCCATCTTCTTCTTCTTCTGATAAGTGATTTCTAACACAAAATTAGCAGAATTTTATTTGCTCCAAGCGTTTATATATAACATGCGATCCACAACATTCAAACTCCGGGATTCAAACAAAGGAAATATTGAAGAAACTACACTATCTCGTATCTCAACCGTCGGCACAAAAAATTGTGTGAATCAAAAGTTTATCCTTTTCTCAGCAGAAAGATAAGTTCCTTCACTCAAGTTTTCAAAAATGATAAAATGAAACGGCGTTCACACTCTTAAAATGCCATACTTACAGTTTCAGTAAGCTTGAACTCCTGCGGCACCACGACAACAATTAATCAGTCTGCTGGTAGTTCCGCAAACGGTTCATTGAAATTGTTCACGTCACTCTTTGACTGAAGTTTGCTGTGTCTTCTAAAGTGTTTAGCACGTAGTGCAAGATGTGAACCAATTCTCAGAATACGGTGCTTGAGTCGCCGTCGAGCTTAAGCACCAGGACGGGGAGGACGACGTCAACGTCGGTGAAACAATAAAACTCATTGCAGAAGACAAAAGGCGCACGTGAATATGTGAAATTGACATGATCTCGGGGTCGTCGTGCTCTCGCGTGCGACTCCAAATGCTTCTTTTTTAGGCTGTTGTCAGGACGTGAACGACATTTTGAGAAATTACGACAGTCGTTCTTCTTAGTAGGAGACGATGAAAGCAATAAAACTTCGGAAGAAACGGAGAAAATTTGAGCAAACTAAGAATAGGCAAAGGTTTTCTCGATATATATATATCTTTATTTATTTATTTATTTATTTATTTATACTAGCAGGACCCCCGTAAAATACGGTAATCGGATTTTCTTCTTTCTTTTTCTTTTTGAAGTCCATTTTGTGCATCTGGAATGCAGTTTACAGTGTCAAAGTACAAACTTCTCTGTGGTGGGTGTAGCACTCGACCGTACCACTCGAGAAATTGCCAATTGATTGGCATGAAAATCTCCCCGTTTTTCGAACATGTGGCAGCGATATGTATTTAACAATTATTTGCCAAAGTGGAGGTGAATAGCGACGGATATTTACTGAGCCGTTTCGGCGAGGTAAATATCCACCTTGGCGTGGGGGAACTTTCAACGGGTTCGGAAAATTAGCTCTTTGACGAAGAAAAAGGCTTAGTGCTAGTACTGAATTTGCCCACTAAAAAGCATAATCCAAGACCAGATACTCGAGTGGTGTACGTGCGGCTCTCCGCAGGGTGAATGCAATCTGCCCAATATTGAAAACGGCAAGTTCTAGTTATTTCTTACGTCAGCAAAAGCTGCTCTTCATAACAGAATTTTCCTTTCGTTCTTCAAAATGAAAAGACGGTATTTCACTTGAATCTGACTGCAGTTGTTGTTGACGAGTCTCATACTGTCGCAACTGGAAGAATCTGACCGCGACACTCTTTAATTTCTTTTTGATTGCTAATCAAAGTCTTCGAGACTGGCTGAAATGCACCAAATCAAACTTTGAACGCGCATTTACGTAGTTATGAAGCAAGGTAAGCCCCGAGGACGGGCAAACGCCGTATAATCCCCGAGCGTAAGCGAGGGTAATAATCACAACGCTAATGCAGTAGTATCGCCTTATTTGGAGACTCCAAGCGGGCCGCCATCTCGAAATTTAATGTTCGTCTCTCAGTCTGTCAGTTTGGCAGACGACCTCGTTCCCAGGCTCTTAGGCCAGAACTGTAAACCGCCAATATTTTTGGTGACATACGATAGAGTACGAACGGAAGTGATTTTGTACAACAAGATGCAGATACAAGGTCAAGCAGTTCGACGGACGGCAGTAAACTGCCGGATATTTTGCCAGTGTATCGGAAGCAAGCTTGCTAGCCATGAAAAGAATTCTTTAAGGCATCGACTGGCCGACCTGAGCACAATCCCAGCCGCCAGTATTGTGTTAAAACGCAGACACTTCTTCAGAAAGGAATAGCAAAATACAGTCGGTGGAAATCGAACAATCACCGTGGCAAATTTCACCTTTTACAATAACACGAATTCAAGTTTTGATAAGATGACGACGCACAATACAATAGAAAGTGCAATTTTCGTACTGTATGAGGACTGCTCTATACAGTGAATTTTGAAATCATTGAAGACGTAAACATTAGTGTTTTGGGTTTGGTTTTCTTTGCTGGAATAGAGCTAAAGCTATGGCTTTCAAGAACCAGTGAGTTTTGAAAAACTACATCAATTAACGTACAGTACGCGTAGGCTATTTTAAAGTTGTGTTATCATTATGGTATTTGAACAATCGCCGTATATTTTGTCGTTGGATGCCCCGGGAACTGTGATGATTGTGTCATCCGATTTCTGACATATTTGCCTAATTTCGCTGACAGACATATGGAAATGCTGTGACGTTTTCTCGCCGTGTTTGTTGGCACACTGTATTCAAGGATTAAATGTAACTAGGCTCTTGCTTTCTAAAGGTTATATTAAAGTAGAAAATACCCTGCCAGGGGTCTAAATGAAACAATTACAGTCTATTTGTATATAATTATCTATGGGTGGCCCAATTTGCTCGCCCAACACAATCGGACCTCGTATTAATGACCGGGTTTGCTCGCGCTCACTACACTCGGACCTTGTATTATTGCTCGCGGGGGCCTGGGGCCCACGAGAGCTAAAAAATGGGCATTTTTATTTATTTTTTCCGTTTTGTGGGTCGAGAATCAGCACACGGTGATTGGTTCATATTATCACGTGCTGGGCGATGACGTAATTGACTTCGCTAAACAACTCGAGATGTGGCCAGTGAATTGCTCGTTACTTGTGTGTAAAAGTTAACTGCATCCCATCCAAACTCAACACCATTTGGCTCTGTGGAATATGCACGGATAAACTGGATTTTCGGGAACGATTTTGGCTCGCGTTCACCGCGGAAGCTTTGAGAATAGCCGTAAACAAATATTTGATGGTACCGCTGTCGCCGATAAATATTTAGTCCCTACGAAACTTTCTGTGGCGATACGAAATACTTTTGGGAAGATAACAGGGCGAAAGCAGAAACCAAAGCTACGGTGAGCTTTAGCCGTAAAACAATGACGCTTTTTAATATGCTTTACTCTGTACATGACATCTGTTGCCTCATAAAATTCTTCTGCGTATCGTACATTGCCTGTTGAAGTGTTTCTTTCATTCGATCATGTAGCCTTTGTTTCGCAATGGTCAGTGAATACCAGAAATGAAAAATACACCGAAATAATTCTGAGGATTGAGTTTGCAGTCACAAATGGACTGAACACACTGTGAACAAAAGCGCAATAATATTGTAAACATCTCTCGTGTGACATTCCTCGCTTTCAATTTTATATTTGTTACAGAGCACGAATACTCGAAAGCCTGATAGAAGAAACGTATTGAGTTAACAAAAGAAAACACATAAGTAGTGAAGCGAAGGCTGGATTAATCGTGGCCTCTGATTAGAAATATGAGTCAAGGTCAAACTGTCATAATCGACTGTGCATAAAAAGATATGTCACGCATTCTCAAGATGCAGGGTCGCTCAACCTTTAAGAAGCAAGTGTATGAGTGTTGTAATAATAATTTTTAGTTTAATCAAGGTGTCAAAAGCCGAGTTCTCTATACTGTGTGATAATTTTATGGTGAGAAATTGGAAGTCTCTCTTGGGAGTTCCGCTCTTGTCCCCTACTTGCCATTTTATATTCCCAACTCACGCCGCGAGCTCACTGGCAAGGCCAGTCTAGTTTAGTAATTTGATTTCTTTTTTCTGTCAAAGATTTTAAATTCGTCAAATGCGGTTTTGTTTGAAATGTTGTTGTGTTCAAAATTGAATCCTTGCCAAAATTCACATATTTTGCGGGACTTCGAAAGCACATAAACAAGCGACACTCCCTTTGAAAGTTCTAAATTTGTTACACTCGAAGAAGCGTATTAAATTTATGAAGTAAAAAACACACACACGTATGTGGTTAGGATGCAGCGTTGGCTGGGGAAATCGCGGCTCTTCTTAAAATTCATAAAAATACTGGTGTCGAAGATCGACTTTGCTGACTGCAAAACTGATCGAGTCACGATTCTAGTTGCGCTTTTCTTGCCTTTCAAGTCTCGGGAGTATTCTGTAGTTGCGTGTAAAAGTTGTCTCCGCGAAATTTGGAGTTCAGCTAGTGTTCGCAGACTGTGCACGTTGTCTGAACTAATGCGCCGATCAATTACTACTGTTAACATCCCCCCCCCCCCCCCCCGGGCATACCCCCGGGCATTTGAATTTTTTTATTTTTGGCGGTAGAATTTCCCACCCTCGGGCCCGAAAAGCCATTCAAATGCCCCCACATGTAAGGCAAATGGATGGTCAAATGCCCCACCTCTGGGGCATTCTCGATCAATTCTGTACTAGAGCTGTTTTCGGATGACTGTCGAAAGTAATCGTGTGATTGCTTTGGTTTTGCGTTTGCTACGGTTTCGGATTGGTCCACACAAGTTTGGCTGCATTCTCAATCAATCAGGAACAAAACCAAAACCAAAGCCAAACACTCCTCACGCAAGCGATGGCGTGTACTCGCATTGCTGATTGGAAAGTAAAACCAAACGCAAGACCAAACGTGAATTACTTTAGCTTCCAATTGGCTGAACTGTTTTCTATCAGTCTCTGTGATTGGCCTGTGTGATTAGTTTGGTTTTGGTTTTCGACAGTCATCCGAAAACGGCTCTATTACAGGCGTTTGTACTGCGAATACAAACTGAAAGGGACGCTGAATTCTGAACCAACTTTAAGATTTATTGTTGAGTAAAGTGTAACGTGTAGATCACTGCGATCAAAAATCAGCCATTCTGCTACGTAGTTATTTTCCTGTCCGCTAAAATCTTGCAAAGTGGACTTCATCATGCACGTGAACGCCAGATCGGGTATTTAAAAACTAGCCCCAAGCTTCTCGGGGTTTTGTGTCAAATGCCCCACGTCCCGCGATTTGGTGTCAAATGCTCCACCCCCACAGCAGTTTGAAAGATCAAATTCCCCACTCCCGGGAGAGGGGAAGGTGTCAAATGCCCGGGGTATGCCGGGGGGGGGGGGGGGGGGGGGATGCTAACAGTACAAATTGATCGGCGCATAAACCAGATTGCCGTGCGGCAAAGATGTTTTATAGCGGCCGAAGTTGCTACACAAACCGTAGTTTGTAAAAAAAAAAAAAAAAAAAAAAAAAAAAAAAATTAAATAATCTCCAAGCGGTAAATAAACAAGAACCCAGCTTTCCGAAAACCCACTACAGAGCGAGGGGTTATCTGCGATTATCGTATAGTAGTACTTCACATGAGCCGAACCCGAACTCAACTGAAGCCGTCATTAGCGGTTGCACTACTGGGCGTCAGATCGACCAGCCGCTCCAATACAAACAGTCGAACTTAATTGGGTCAAACGTCGAACTTCGTTTGACCGTGGCCGTTACATCTTAACAAGCGCTTCGACATTTGACAACGTGTTTCTTCATTTATTTCGATTCACGCCCGTTAAAAATATTCTTGTCTTTATTGGTGACTGACAGGCCGTCACGCTTTGAGATAACGTAACCACCGTCAAAGTTCATGGGGGCGTATTTCAAAATAACAGGTCTACGGGCAGGCGTTTCCTTCTCACCTCCCCGCCCCCTCCCCTCGCGTCCTTTTTTGCGCTCATCCCAACTTTCGCGCGGCCGAAAGTCAAAAAAGTCGTCATCTGCGCTCAGAAACCTACGGAAACGCTTACTTCGCAAGCTAGTTCCTTGTGTTATTTTATCCATCATGTGCTGTATTGTTTTGAGGTCGATTGGAGCAGTTCTGAGCGATCATTCAGCTAGTGGTGACCGCCCGCCTTAGATGTTTTTCTACACTTGCCCCGGGCGGCCTCTGATATTCCGGTCGACTGTCACGTACTCCCGGTTCAGTCACTACGTTAAGTGGCTGGTCCCAGGTCCATAGTCGGGCCACGGCGGTCGCGCTCGATGTCGGTCCACATCATGCATAAATTCCGTTTTGGTCACTGGTCCCGGGCTGCCTCCGTTATCCCGACGGCCACGCCCAATGGCGGTTATCACAGCCCACATACATTCCGTTTCCGTCACTGGTCCGGCGAGCGGCCTCAGATGTCCAGACAACCGCGTTCGAGGTGGTTATCACAGCCCGCGTAGATTCCGTTTTCGACACTGGTTTACACATGGGGGTCTTGCAACGTCAAACAAACCGATTGGGCCCTAAAATGCTGATTTCTTGATTGAAGGTTTTAGATATAGATTAGCAACTTGTCTTCAGGGTTATTGTTCCTATGTTAGAAGGCCATATGGCTGTTGATTGAAGGCGATTTGGACGACTTACCAACAAACTTGATTCTGATCCACTGTGGACAGAAATCATGTGTTTATACTCTAATTCGGTTCCAGTGTCTTAGGCTTTGACAGTCGTTCCTGAAAATATCTGTATCGGAAGCAGAATAACCTTATCCATGACAAATAGACTATTAAACAGTTAATTCATTTAGAGACAAGTTTCTACAACTTTTATTCTAGTCATGCCCCCGCCCCTTTTTTATCATGTTGATAATAACATGTAACCCTGTTTACTAAATCTAATGTAATAAATATGATAGTATAAATATATCAGTCTTTGAGACTTCTAAAAGTGTTCATTTTGTACCGCCCTTCATTTTGTACCGCCCCGTTTTTTCCATGTTGATAAAAACTATGTAAACCCTGTGTGCTAAATCTAATGCAATAATTATGATAGTATAAATATCTCTTTAAGACTTCTAAAAGTGTTCAATTTCTATAAAAAAGTTTTTTTGTAAATCTCTCAAAAAATCGATCACATGGGGCTCAGATTTAGAATGGCTTGGATGTGTAACATTATTTCAGGCTGCTCTTCTGGAAAACAGAATATTTGACGTGAGAAAAATCGACGTTTTAAGGGAGGTCTGGGTGCGGGACCCACTAGCCGCGGGCGTGCAATTGTCCCGCCAGAGATAGATCGATATATAGAGGATATTACACTGTGGCGCAAAGATATGAATTATATTTTCAAGTGGTAAAAACAATATTTTACGAACAAGCGGCCGCCGTGTAATTTTTGTTTTTATTATATAGACACGACTGTTTTACGACTGAAAATGCACAAACAACCGTGCAAAAGCGGGGATTAATGCCATCGATATCCTCACTAGTGATGGGTCCCGGATGTTGTTTCTTGTATATATGTATATATATTTATTATATACATACTGAGACATACTCACGAAAAAGCCATATCGTAAAATTTCGTACGCAAATGAGTTCTAGCCAATGAGAGGCCGCGAACGACGCTTTTCACACGTGAAAAAAATCGTTCGTCCAATCACAAGCTGCGAACGACGATTTTTCACTACTTTTAAAGGGTTTCCCGGTCCCATCATAAATGTCTCAGTATGTATATAATAAACAGAAAACATCATGGAAAGTGCTTTGTACAGTTTTTATTCACTCGTTGTTTCGTATCATAAAACTCACTCGCTCGCAAAGCCTCGCTCGTTCGTTTTATGATACTTCACAACTCGTGAATAAAAACCGTACGCGCGCACTTTCCATGAAGTAATCTCTATTTATTATATAGACACGAGTGCTTTACTGGAAAGTATACCGTGCGTAAAATCCATACGAAACTACATCCGGGACCCGAGTGGCGTATTTTCCATATCCTCACTAGTGAGGATATTGTTTGCATCATTTCCCGCTTTTGCACGGTTGTTTGTGCAATTTTTCGTAAAACACTCGTGTCTAATATAATAAAAAGAAAATTACACGGCGGCTTGAAGATATGGATTTTATTTTCTCGTGGTAAAAACAATATTTTGCCACTCGAAAATAAAATTCATATCTTCGCGCCGCCGTGTAATATCCTCTATAAATATCACCTGATTAATATTTGAATTCATGTCAAAGTGCGTTCAAATTTCACTTTGTACGAAGATATTACAAAGTTAATGGAAGAGTTTTTAAGTGCTATTTACAGAAATATTATTTTACATTGTTTTGGAGCTTATGCAAGAAAGTTGTACATTGTTTCTCTTACTGACTGAGATACAGAATGTGTTGACGTCGGCATCCACGGGGACGTCCACAGCCTCTGAGTTCACAGATAACTCGCGTAGAGGGCCGCCTTTGATGGCTTTTGTGCTGGTTTATCTGGATAATCAAAGCCATAGCTCAAATTTGGGAACCTTACAGCTCGCTTAGACCCATATCCTCGATCTGCAGGATTTGACAGAAGCAGTACAAACAAATTTGAATTACAGAACTTCAGCTCTAAATATGTAACATTCAGTTCAATTTATTTTACAAGAAAAAATCACATCCGTTGTTTAAGTCTGGTATTGTTTCATGTTGGTTTTGGGTGCTATTGTTTGTTTGTTTTTGTCTTCTTTGAGAGAGGAGAAGGGAGGGGGGAGGGGGGGTGGTGTTGGCGGGGGCACGTCTCCACTGTAAAAGTGTTGCTTATGTGTCTCGGTCGTAATAGAAGGTGTACATTCTGAGGCATATATTATCTAATCTGCTAGAGTAAGATTGGGTCTCAGTTTTAAAGCAGAAATATGGATCTAAATCTGGCTTCTTTAAGGTTATAGGGAGTCCCCTTAAATATTTTCTCGAATGAATAGTTCTAAACGGATAAAAACTCAACAAGATACAATGATCCCCCTTTCCCGCACGGAACTGAAGACAAGAGAAAGGTATCTCATCGAGTCGTTTCGGACCATGGCTTTGGGAAAATATCCAGGGTGGGGACCCTTTGTTTCAGACCCGTAGCAGTGCACAATACTGCATCATCCTAAGTGTATCAAGCAGAAACCTACCTTCGCCTGTGCTGGCGCGGCCTGCGCAAACCAAACAACGAAGTATGCAGATCGCTACCACGGCCCCTAGAACAGTTAGTATCGCTATGACAGCGATTCCTCCGGGTGAGCGCCAAAAACCTGTTTAAAATAATAATGATATATAGTGGGTTGACTCCAATATTTGTATTAAATTATGACACCGTAATAAAATATTGTAGAGCGTACATTGCACGTCCTCCATACTAAACGGCCTTTAACTTTTCCACATCGACTCTTAGTTAATTTGTCATACATTTTATTTCCACGCTGATGTCTAAAATTAGTTCTCTCAAGTACTAGCATTCCAATGCAAATAAATTTACGAGTTTTCAAATTAGAAAAATAAAAGACTTTCATACACTGGAAACAAAATCTTACAGTTGGCAACTCAAACTTGTGAATCGCAGTCGTTTGGATTAAAAGGCTAAATCTACTACAAAACGATGGCGTGGATATCTTTTAGAAATATTCACTGTCACTAGGCCTAACACTCAAAACATCAGGCAAGTATAAATTTCTCTAAGGCGTTAAGTTTATCAACTTCGACCGTGGTTGATACATCAAGCGTTTTAAGTACTTTTTCTGTCTTCCAATTTTACCTGGGTTTCCTGTTGTGGATGTAGCTCTTCTTTTTGTGGGCGTCGTAGCTGGTGATGCTGAAAACGTTTCAAAGGCAATCAGAGAAACAATTTTCTTGGTCTAACAGATCTCATGTAACAGGGTATCACTCATACATCACCCACAACTGACAAGAATTTTAGTTCCAGAGAGAATTGCAGTTCTTGCAACAGCATTTTAGTGTCAGTCGTTGATAGCTTGTACTGTTACTGACACACTCGGTAGAATCCCAGTCAGCGTCGTGTTCAGTTCCTTGTGTCACCATTTCTGATCGTTCGTTTGTCTCCAGTCCGTCTTGCCTTCAGGTTTCTGCCAGTCCCCCCAATATAAGCTGTCGGGCAGTCGCTACACTTGTTGCACAGTTCTCTGTCCGTCATGAAGTTAGTCTTTGTCGTTAACCATTGGTCAATACGTCTCGTAAATTAGTTATATGGCCGATTTGTGGGCTAACCGGATGTGGTCAGAGGATTGTAGATTCCGTACTATAGTCTCAGGAGATGCCTCATTATAGGGTGAAGTATTGAGTCAGTTGTTTTACTTAGTTCAGTGTTTCCGTGAATGTTTGGTTAAATAGAGTGTGTGTCATGGTTGTTTTTCTGGACGCATCAGAGGTCTGGTTTCGTCAGATACGTCGTAAGTAGATGTGCTTGTCTCGTTAACGTCTCGTAATGGCCGTGGCCAGTATGTGAAGTAGGAATGTAGGATGACTGATAAAACAGTAAGTCGGTATGTGTCAGTTTTCTTAAACTATTCCCAGTTTGTCATTGTCATGGTTTATCAAGGAGCCTACAAATATTATCTTTCCAGTTGTCCTTGACTCTTCTTCTTGACGAACAACTGACACTCGTGGATTCAAACCGTTTACCATACTATGCTATGTACTCCACCCGTAAATCATAGTAAACGTAGATGTTATTAAGCGACCTTGGTCAGCAAATAGTATATATGCTGCTTTTTTACCTGGAAGTAGAGCACACTCCACCCATGGTACTCCACTGAAACGGGGCTTTCGGCCACCTGGATAAAACCTCCATCGTATAAATCTGTCCAGTTTGCACTGTTGTAAGCTTGTTTCATTTCCGATGCATTTAATGTTTCGGAAGCCAATTTGACCGGTCCCATAACCATATTGTTGAGACGATGTTCCGTAGCGAATGGCTCTGCCAAACCCCAGGCTACGGCAAGTGACATCAGATTCATTTTGACCCCAGCTGTTACCTTGGATAGTTCCCCAGAAGCCATCCTGAAATAGTTCCACACGGCCTTCACTTGAATTATTACCACCAGCCAACTGCAGATCTGAATAAAACAAAATTTTGTACTAGCTACAATGAATTGCAAAATTGTTGAGACGTTTAAAAAAAATGCTAAATGTCGCGTTTGCTCCTTTCGCTTTAAGTAAAATTGCGCTCAATCTGATTATTTTCCCTTTACCCCTTTTCAATGTTGATCATGTAATACTGTGTAACAGGTTTGGGAACTCAAACAACATTGCAATAGGGGGAAGGGGAAAAGAGAAACGAACCAGTCCAAAATCGAAAACAAGGGTGTAAATAATGTGAGTGTCTCAACAACTTTTGCAACCCGTTGATATGCAATTTTTGATCTATTACTGGTCAATGATAAATTTAGGACTTTTAGTTGACCAGAAATGAAAAGAAAAGACATAAAGGCTGGCAATTACCGAGTTAAAAAGGTATACTCTCTTGACTGACATTATTACTTACCAAAAGTCTGGTTTTGTATCTTGCATGCTACTCCCGCAGCATACTCAGGTCTCTGATACATCGATTCTGCTAAAGTTATGCTTTCTTTGGTTCTAGCACAACTCGAGATATTTGGTTCATTGCCGGCACACTCCCATCCAGATGTCAGGGAAATGTTAAGAGGTGTAAAGCGGTCATATTGACTGAAGTTCTGCACTCCTCTATATCCACATTCGCGGCACACAACCTTGGCATCACGTGAGGTCATCAGCTCGGCGAATATTCCAAATTCACCACTGTTGCATTTCAGCAGAATCGTACCAGCATTTGCCTCACATTTAACCTGGCAATCTGTCAAAGAAAAGCCTGCGAAAGATGTTAGTGGTCAGGTGCGAACAGGTGCAGTTTAAAGGGACTATGTCAGCCACTGTGTTTTATCTTCTGTAGAATTTTATCATCTCGTGCTGATCGTTCGCTACACGAGAATATCATCGACACTCGAAGTTAAAATTTGCATCTGGCCCTATAATATCATCTATAAACTGTAATAAAGGAATGAACTTGTGGATCCATTTGATCATTTGTCAGTGGAGGATCATTGAATCAGGTGAGACAGGTACAGTGTAGTGTAGGTTGGTTTGATGATATGTAAAGCTTGCAGACGCCACCTTACCTGGGCACAGCCTAAAGACGATCAGTACCACCAGGATACTTAATGTCTTCCTGAAATAAAATAATTATCACAATTATTGCAGCTTATTGCAGGTGTGTCTGAAGAATTTGTGTCTATACTGCTTCAAAACAGCTGTAGACACTGTGCTATCGAGTGTGTGTATTATACAATAGAAGCAAAGAAACTACAAATTCAATGGCTAATATAGATAATTAGTTGACTTTAAGTCTAAGGAAAAGAAATTACATAATCATATTATTTTTATAGTCAAATGGGAATCCTGAAATGTTAAAAGATTATTTGCAACATACAGAACTGATTTACAGGGACCAGAAACTGCCACCAGAAGTAAAAACTCCAGAAGGAGGACACTATATAGCATAAAAGCTGATCAAGACCATCACCAGTAGAAGCAATCGAGCCCCACAAACAACTACAGAAGGAGACCAGGAATCGAAAGGTGCAACAGAAAAACCCAAGTCCAAAGGAATGTACATTCTGAAAACCCCTATTGTCTGAAAATGGACCACCTAGTGCCCTTTTTGGGCCTGTGGCTAACCTTCAATTGACTATTGCCTGGGTGTTCCAATTATCATTTCATCACTTTTCAAAGCCACGACACTAGGGATAGGCTGTCGCGAAAGAAATGATTGGGAAAAGCTTGGGTCAATTCCTTTTTGTTGAAGAAAGAAAAGTGATGGTACTGACTCAGGACTTGAGAATGCCTTGACAGACAAACGTATACTTACAGTCGTCAGCTGGCACACATTCAACACACCCCATCCCACCACCGCAATCTTAATCTCTAGCCGTTTTAACCTTATCTCTTAAAGCTCTCAGCCTCCAAAAATGGCAGGAAGTAGTGAACCAACCTCCCTAGAAGCTGACACACCTTTGGCAAAAATTGCATGTTTAGAAACTGGACACAACTTCTGCTGCATTTGCTCCTGCATTTCACATTGTGTCACTCTTAATCTGTAAAATCCTGACCACTCTTCCCTCTCTATTGGTATCCCATTGGTTCAGCTAAAATTAGTTTCCACACAGTACTTCTGTCTGAACCTGCACTCCCCACAAATTAAAAAAAATGTCACTATTTCTCAGACACAATGGCAAAGGGGTCCCAATAACCAGAAAAAATATACTACTGTACATACTATGATGTGGTCTCCTATGGGCCTGTGGTATCTGTAATAATATGCTAGGCCACTTCTGTCTGTCCGTCTTTCTGTCTGTAACGCTCTTTCCCAGGCTTCCTCATCATAAAGAAATCCAAGATGGCCACCACATCAAGTGAAACTAAGTATAAATATTTAATGGCCTTGTATGCTGACCACAGTTCTTTTAGCAATTGGAAATGAGTTTAAAGATAATTTGTGCTGTCAGGTGACTGGATGTCAGGCTGATGCTGCCGCATGTTCGAAAAACGAGATTTTGATGTCAATCATCAACAATATTCATCAAGTGGTACTGGTTCATAACAGGTACGCGCACCACAGCGAAGTTTGTACTTTGACACTGTAAACTGCATTCCAGATGCTCAAAATGGACTTCAAAAAGGAAAAAAAAGAAAGAAAGAAAGAAAAAAATCACCATATTTTATGGGGTCCCGCTAGTTAATGTATGTTTTAACACAACCAGGGACTTGAAAACTAGGACTTTATGAAATAAGATACTGACAAGTTACTCACAACACAGTTTCATTGTGACAATAATTCCTTATTTACCTCTTGTCCAAGGGGTACTCCTTATAATTTTGGGTCAGCTGAGTGTACGTGCTGCCCGGGTTCTCAAATTACCCTTACCCTCAGAATGCATACATAATTTTTGACCCTATAAACTCAGACCTATATGTATTTCAAATAAATTCCCCTTTTCATAACCTGAATACTAAAATTTTTGTCCTATTTTGCATCACAAAATTTGCACCCTATTTCAGACCAAATACCAATATAAGCAAAATCTTCTTTCTTATTCCAGACCAAAGGAACAAAAATTCATACAATACTTCAGACTAAGATGCTTTAAATGATACCCTTAGGGACGGCATTATATGGCTTGCAGTTATATCATATGGAAGACTGGAAGTACACCTGGTTTTATAATATCTGCGTAAACAGATAATTATCTATAATATATAAATTATTTATATCAGTTTCAGTGTAGTTCAGAACATATAACACGCCAAGTTTTTGTTTACAAAATCTATTCGTAACCTGATCGTAAAATATCCCAATGTCCTGAGCAGCAGAGTAGATGCAGGAAGTTACAGGCTAAATTAACTTCACCTTTTTCTGAACTGTGATAATGTAAGTCATTCGGAAGATTTCTTGCTCACTGAATCACTTGATCCTCTTGTCTTTATTTATAATCAGAAATGGTCGAGTACTGCATTGACATGCACTGTTCACAGTGGAAATTAGCACCACCCAGATTGTCAGATCTAATTTTTGTGAGTTTATTTTTATTGACAGCCAAATTGTGGAAAATTATGTTACAGTTGGGGAGTGGTCCATGGTATAAAACTTTTTCTGCCCCTTTCTCCCAACACCATTATCATATTAATCACCACCATTCCGTTTTTTTCAACAGATCACAACCCTTTCACTCCAAGCTCAAAGCACAGTTAATCTCAGCCTTTGTTTCTTATTCTTTTTGTTTTTCTTTGGATGAAAGTTCCTTCTGGGATTTCCACTTGATGCACTTATATATAATTATATACATAATAACATGCATACAATAATTTCTGCATTCTGATTGGCTGAGCACACGTCAATTTATCCCAAACAGTGCAAAAATGTGTAATTAACAGTGCAGAAACATGAAATTAAAAATTGCCGACAGCTGGCGCACGTATTTGCAAAACCAAACAAAACAAAACAGCATGTTTTCATTCCTCAGGACGATTCGGCCTATTCTGTTTGCGAGAAAACAAAGTTCTTGAGAGACACTTGTGAATTGTAACGAAATTGAACAAAATTGCATGACGTAAATTATTGTATGCATGTTATTAACAAGTAATCACATCATTTCTCAAATGCAATTTTGGAATAAATTAAGCACTCACAAATTTGTCAAAGACCACAAATTGCACTCGTGCAGCATTTGTGCAATTTTGTGGTCTTTGAAAAATTTACGAGTGCTAATTTATTCCAATTACCTTTACTAATAGTGTACATGTATATCCCCACATGTTAATTAATTGCCTGTATGCTAGCATATTTCCATTGTTTGGTACTTACTCGGTTTGACAACAAAAATGAATACTATTTTGTTCATGATATCAAAGAGAGAAACAGGTTGCCTGTCTAAAGATAATGCGGCCTGAACAGAGAAACAAGTTTGATGACCCCCCCCCCCCCTCTCACAAAGAAGGAAAATTCTTTGATGACCACTCCCTCACTACTTTTTTATCACAGAGAAATCGAATATGACATTGAATTTTAGTCGTGTTCAACAGATGCCATTATAATTATTTTATGGTTTGATGCCCCAGGAACTCTGAAGGCCAAGTAGCTAGAACTATATTGTTACCTTTTCGCTAATTTTCGAAGCTATTTCTGAGTGCGTTCGTGCAAGAAAACCTGGTCTTCTCCGTTATTTCAAACAGTGTGATTGAGATAAGACTGTGATTGAAACCATACAGGTATTTAGTTAGGATGCTGCAGCATTCGCTGGAGCAATCACGGCTCCTGCAGCTGTTAAAAAAAAATCGGTGTCGAAGATCGCCTGACTGTGCAAAACTGATCGTATCACAATTCTAATCTCTGATGTATTGTGTAGTGGCTTATGGTATTTCGCGAAACGAAACAAAAGGGTACTTTGCGAAACGGTATTTGCAAAACATTTGGTACTATTCACCTCCCAGACACTTTCGGGTTGAAACAAAATGGCGCCAGTATTTTGTTGCCATGTCACCGGCAGCTGTTCCGGACAACACACAAAAAGCTACAAAGTTCGTTTTAGCAGTGTCCACTGAGCTTTTGTGTTTCATTTTGGTACCGTTAAGCCGTTGGTACGAAGTGTTTTGTGTTTTAGTTTAATTATACGAGTGCCCATGCTTTTACGCAAGCTTAATTGTTTACGTCGCACAATCGTCGAATTTAATTCACACGAATTTAATTCCAGCAATTTAATTCGACGCTACGGAGACGTCTAAATCGAATTGTATTCGTCTGAGGAATTAAAGTCGTCCAACACGCACTATCCATCATGGCCACACGGATACAACGTCTGAAATGCGTGTTTGATTTGTCGCAGCTGGCGACCCTGCTTCGATGCATAAATTACACGAATTATTTTAGCCGATAACACTGAAAATGAAGGAGGATTCTCGTCGTATGAATTGGAGTGATATTTACGTCGTCTAATCGACGAAGTTAATATAAATTAAATTCGTCTGAATTAAATTCGTCGATTGTGCGACGTTTTAACCAGGCCTGAATGTTTTGCAGAATGGTTTCAACAGTTAAAAAAAAAAAAAAAAAAAAAAACTTAAAATTCTGTTGGAAGAAATTTCTCATATACAATTACATAAATTACTTCAAAATAACACTTCTGCAAATAATTGTCTTATATTATCGTATTTCTGGTAAAACCTATTTACCAGCTGTGCTAAGATTTTTTAAATAAACGGTTGTTTCGAACGAATCAAAGGAACTTCTTGATCAAATGTTAACGATCAAAAATGCAACCTTACCTCATTACGACGGTGTATGGCAATTGTGACGGAGACGGTCACCTAAGACGAGTGCCAGGAGAAACACAAAGACACACACAAGCGACGGGGAAGCGAATTTCCACGTAAGGATACCCCCTCCCGCAGTCTGATTAAATTATGTCAGCGGTCGCCCCACTGTATTAATAACTAACCAACCTTACAGCAGCGCGGTAATTTTCGCGCTGTTATATGGTTTCTTTCTAGTTGCCGTTTTCTGTGTTCGTGTTAGGTAGCATCGCTCCAAAATGTAAATAAAAAAAGGGTGATCTGTGAATGACTCGTTACCAGCGAAACCCCTTGACAACGAAAAGAGACTTAGGCAAAGCACTAAACATTCAAGTGAACCATTCCCGGCGATAATTCAGCCGTCAGTCTTGCGACTACTCGAGTCTTGTATAAAAAAGTGAAATAAAGTTTCTACAGCAAAACCCGCGCGATATCCGCATCGAAAGAGATTTACGAGAGATTTATATTAACTACGTGTAGCTAGCCGTTAAAGGCTGTGCCCTCAAAAACCTCTTCTCGGGGGGGAGTGAAAACCTTCATAGTTTTGAGTCGGAGTGTTTTCAAAACCCTTGCCCTACTTCAAACTAAAACTGTACGATTTTTCGACCCTACTTAAAATATATATATGAGATTTTTCGACCCTTTTTCAGATTCTGTATACCAAAAAATTTTACCCTATTTCTGCAGACCAAATACCAAAATATGCAAAATCTACTATTTCAGACCAAAAAGTGCACGTTTCAAATAAAACGTTTTAGGAACTTAGATATTTATATTTTTTACTTCTTTCTTCGTACACGCTATTTCACTCCGATGTGACGTTTATTTATCACTGCACTTCGTCAGTCAGTTATTACTGTTGAGGGACGACCGCTGACATAATATAATCAGACTGCGGGAGGGGGTAGCGACGCGACACAAACCGGCCAAACTCTCGCCAACCTGCCCTGGGAGCGAGGTTGTCCATCCGAGCGAGCTTCAGGTACTAGGGGCGGTCCCCCCTGCAAGCTTTGTTTTTATTTTCGCTTTGAGCAGATACGGGCAGCCCAATCTTGTTGTTAGATTCTGTTAGAAAACTTTAACTTATCTAATTGTTTCTTGTGTTGTTTTATCCATCAAATACTGTTTAACTGCTGTGAGGTCGATTGGAGTAGATCTGAGTATTATTTCGTCGTCTCCGTCACCCGAAGGCTACGCTTGACACTTTACAGTAAAAAATTCAGGCTCATAACGCTTAACAGTAAACCCCACTTAGGCTCTCTGGTCTTGTTTTACACTTAATATTAATTTTTTTGGCTTCATTTAACAGTAAACCCCATCCAGGCCCTCCTTGATGTTGTTGCACAGGAAATTACCAAACCTGTCAGGACGAGCATAGCAGAGCTGCAGTTGCTTCCCTTTTACCTTTACAATGTTCCTCCTCAGAGGGAATTGCTCTGGCATCGACAAACAAATAATTGGGCCCTAAAATGCTGATTTCTTGATTGAAAATTATAGGTATAGATTAGCAACTTGTCTTCAGGGTTGTTATTCATATGTTACAAGGCCATATGGCTGTTGATTGCAGACGATTTGGACGAATTACCACCAAAACTTGATTCTGGTCCACAGTGGACAGAAATGTGTTTATACTCTAATTCGGTCCCAGTGTCCCAAGCTTTGATACTCGTTCCTGGAAATGTCCTTATCCATGACAAATAGACTATTAAATCAGTCAATGCACTTGGTGACAAGTTTCTACAACCTTTATTTTAGTCATGCCCCCGCCCCTTTTTTATCATGTTGATAAGAACTATGTAAAACCTGTGTACTAAATCTAATGCAACATTTATGATAGTATACATATCTCTTTGAGACTTCTAAAAGTGTTCATTTTCTACCGTCCTTCAGTTTCTAGATGCTACCGCCCCGTTTTTTCCATGTTGATAAAAACTATGTAAACCCTGTGTATTAAATCTAATGCCGTGCATTAGGGGTTTTCTCGCTGTGGCAACGGAGGTACACGCAGGATCTGACCAGTCAAGCTCGTCCCACTTTTCTAGACTTTATTACAAGTCTTCACACTTAATGTTACAGGTCTGGGTTTGGTTCTCTCTGGCAAAACTAGGTGTGCGCGCCCTTAAGTACGGACGCTAACTCTAACTCTAATTAGCTGTCCATCAAAATTAAAAACCAATGAGGAGACAAGTAGTACGTCACTACATAGCGACTGAAAAGTAAATGTAAAGAGACGCGCTCCGTCAGCTAACTCAAACTTTCATAGTTTACGAATAGGCAGAGTTCACTTGCTAAACTAACAGAGTGCCCTACTTAAAGTTTGACGAGCGCAGTACCACTTGGTATAAAAATACTAAAGTCTTAAGTTGTAAGAGATATAAAAAATCCTTGGCAACTAAAGTTGCGTAGTTAACAAAATTGACCAGATAACATTACGTAAGGGTTTTGGAGCTTTAAACTAAACCCCGCCCTCAAAGTGAGAGTACAACTTTGTCGTAAACAACTTAATTAAGGGGATTAAAGACAGCGCACTTTGTTTGAACAATGAGACCTTTGAACAATACTTAGTTGCATAAGCGGACGATTGATAACAAAAGAATTGTACACTACAACAAAGGCCAGTACACTTAATTAAATTCGGTCCAGGCTTGCATTGGTTGATCAGGTCAAAACTCAATTAGTCAGGCCAGGTAAGATTTGGCCGATCGGATTTATAGATATGCCCGTAATGGGAAGGCATTGTTCCGACCGTGGGAACCAACTTCTAGGCCAAACAGCTGATAGTGAAATATCCGAAAGTGCCGTACAAAATTGTACTAACTTGGCACCAAGAGTGACACTTAATCTAAATTAGACTTGTGACGGACAACATTTGGACTGAGAGTGACCTAGACCGTTTTCAGCCTGGACTTCACATATTGGAAACTAATTAACTTACGAATAATGCTTTCCAACACTAAAAGAATCAATTTAAAAGTAGAATATTAAACCACGTCCTTAAAATTATGAATATTAGTCATACTAAATTGCGAATATTAATCAACTAATTTTTAATCAAAATCTCTTCCGTAACAATGATAATAAAAATATCTCTTTAAGACTTCTAAAAGTGTCCATTTTCTAAAAAAAAAATTTTGTAAATCTCTCAAAAGATCGATCTCATGGGGCTCAGATTTAAATTGGCTTGGATAATTGTCACATTATTTCAGGCTGCTATTCTTGAAAAGGTAATCGTTTACGCGAGAAAAATCGACGTTCTAAGGGAGGTTTAGGTATGGGACCCGCTGGCCACGGGCACGCAATTGTCCCGCCTCAGGGGAAAGCTGCCAAAAGAACACAATTAATGGCTACTCTGTCTACCAAACAGCCCATTACCGTCCATTTCATTCTCATTCTAGAATTCCCAAAGAACGCGCCCATAGTTAAAAAAATAAATACATAAATAATGGAAAAAACCTAAACTTTCTAAAAAAAAAAAAAAAACGCGAATTTTAACAAATTTATTTGGGCCTCAAAATCCTATATATATTCCCCCCCGCGCGTGATTGATGGAAACATGGCACGTGACCGAATAACGTCCGCGGACATTATCAGTGAATATCCTCCGACTGGTGAACTACCGCTCTTTACTGACAATATCCGAACACAGTTTTATTTATTAAATTACAAAAACATCACGAGAAGACTACCGAGGAGGACATCAATTCATTGCTCGAAAAAGCAGTTTCAGAGAGCACCAAAAAGCTTCACAGTCCCCACGCCATTATTAGCGCTGCGAGAGGAAATATTTGAAGGATAATATAGACAATAAACTAATTTTGGCATCGGAAATATGCACGGATAAAATTGTCCCTGGGCATTATCTGTCCTCGAAGCTCGAGCTTCGCTCTCGGACAACTGTGAGCTTCGAGGAACAGATAATGTCCCAGAACAATTATCCGTGCATATTTCCGAAGCCAAAAGTAGTTTATTGTCTTTATTATCCTTCAACTATTTCCTCTCGTAGCGCAAATAATGGCGCAAGGACTGTGAAGCTCTTTGGTGCTTTCTACAACTGCTTTTTCGACAAATGAATTGATGTCCTCCTCGGTAGTCATCTCGTAATGGTTTTTTGTGATTAATATTTAAAATTGTGTTCGGATGTTGTCTATAAACAGCGATAGTTCGCCAGGCGGGGGTTATCACGATTCCACCAATCACGCGCGGGAGGAAATATTTGATGGGTCATAAATATATTTATCATATAGATACTAGAAAATATACTGTGCGTAAAGTCCATACGAAACTACATCCGGGACCCGAGTGACGTATTTTCCATATCCTCACTAGTGAGGATGTGGAAAATACACTAGTGAGGATATCGATGGTATCATTTCCCACTTGTGCACGGTTTTTTGTGCATTTTCTCGTATAACACTCGTGTCTATATAATAACAAGAAAATTGCACTTTGGCTTTAAGGTAGGGTTTCATTTTCTCGTGGTACAAACCGTATTTTTACTCACTCGCGCAACGCTTGTTCGTAAAATATTGTTTTTACCACTCGAAAATATAATTCATATCTGTGTGCCGCCGTGTAATATCCTCTATATATATATCACCTGATTAATATTTGAATTCATATCAAAGTGCATTCAAAAAGGCTCCTGGGTCAACTTTTACAAATTTGATATCACGAAGTTAGTGGAAGAGTTTGTAAGTGCTGTTTACAAAAAGATCATTTTACATTGTTTTGGAGCTTAAAGTTGTACAATGTTTCTTTAGGCCAGGTTTATACGTCGCACAATCGTCGCATTTAATTCAGACGAATTTAATTCACATTAACTTCGTCGATTAGACGACGTGAATGTCGCTTCGATTCATACGACGAATTCAATTCAGACAAATTTAATTCCATGTGTGATTTCTTCTTCATTTTCAGTGTTATCGGCTAAAATAATTCGTGTAATTTATGCCTTTCATTCGATGCGTCGTTGCTCCGACGTCTAAATCAAACACGCATTTGAGACGTTAAATCCGTGTGGCCATGACGGATAATGCGTGTTGGACGAATTTAATTCCTCAGACAATAAAAAATTTCCACTGGTTTGCCGTGGTGTGGACTCTTATTTACCACGATTTACGTCGTCACATGGTCAAAATGTTGTGGACTCACGAGGCGCTTCGCCGAGCAGGCGTTCTTTTCGTGGGCGTCGTAGCTGGTGCTGCTGAAAACGCAGAGCTGGCGTCAGCATCGTTGTCTGGACTCTTATTAACCACGGTAAATCGACCAATCAGAGAGCGAGAAACTAGTGTGTTGTGGTAAAAATACAATTTGATTTAGACGTTGCCGTAACGTCACATTTAATTGCTGGAATTAAATTCGTGTAAATTAAATGCGACGATTGTGCGACGTATAAACCAGGCCTTACTGAGTTACAGAATGTCGTTATCATCCACCAGGACGTCCTCAACCTCTGAGCTCATTCCAGTAAAGTGCAGGTTGACAACTTCTGCGTGATCTCTATCTCTTCCCCTCTTGATGAAAAATCTGACTGTGTTGTTTTATTTTTTTTGCGGACCTGCAATATTTGACAGAAGCAGTATACAAACAAATTTGGCGGACTACAGAATTTCAGCTCTAAATATGCAACATTCAGTTCAATTTATTTTACAAGAAAAAATCACATCCGTTGTTTAAGTCTGGTATTGTTTCATGTTGGTTTTGGGTGCTATTGTTTGTTTGTTTGTTTTTGTCTTCTTAGAGAGAGGAGAAGGTAGAAGGTGGGGAGGTGGGGAGGAGGAGGTGGTGTTGGCGGGGGCACGTCTCCACTGTATAAATGTTGCTTATGTCTCGGTCGTAATAGAAGGTGTATATTGTGAGGCATATATTATCTAATCTGTTAGGGTAAGAATGGGTCTCGGTTTTAAAGCAGAAATATGGATCTAAATCTGGCTTCTTTAAGGTTATAGGGAGTCCCCTTGGATATTCTCTCGAATGAATAGTTCAAAACGGATAAAAACTCAACAAGATACGATGATCCCCCCTTTCCCGCACGGAACTGAAGACAAGAGAAAGGTATCTCATCGAGTCGTTTCGGATCATTAGTTTGGGAAAATATCCAGGGTGGGCACCCTTTGTTTCAGACCTCTAGCAGTGCACAATACTGCATCAACCTAAGTGTATCAAGCAGAAACCTACCTTCATTTTCTTTGGGGCAGAGTTCGCGTATCAGCAAAAACAAAAGCATGCAGATCGTTACTAAGATCGCTACAGCACCAAATGTTATCCCTGTGATTTCTACGGGTGAGAAACAAAAACCTGTTTTCAATAACAATTATATATAGAGGGTCGATTTCAATATTTGTATTTAATTATGACACCGTAATAAAATATTGTAGGGTACACATTGCACGCCCTCCATACTAAACGGCGTTTAACTTTTCCACATCGACTTTTAGTCGATTTATCATAGATTTTATCTCCACGCTGAAGTCCAAAACTAGTTCTCTCATGCAAGTACTAGAATTCTAATGCAAATAAATTTACGAGTTTTCAAATTAGAAGTGAAAGACTTTCATAAATTAGAAATAAAATCTTACAGTTCGCACCTGAAACTTGTGAATCGCAGTCAAGCCTTAAATAGCACATTTTATATTAAGTTATAAACACAAAATTAACTGACGTTTGGATTAAAAGGCTAAAAACATCTACAAAATGGTAGCATGGATACCTTTTAGAAATATTCACTGTCACTGGGCCTAACACTCGAAACATCAGGCTAGTATAAATTTCTCTAAGACGTTAAGTTTATCAACATCGACCGTGGTTGATACATCAAGCGTTTTAAGTACTTTTTCCGTCTTCCAATTTTACCTGGGTTTCCTGTTGTGGATGTAGGTGTTCTTTTCATGGGCGTCGTAGCTGGTGATGCTGAAAACGTTTCAAAGGCAATCAGAAGTTCGGGAAACAATTTACTTGGTCTAAGAGATGTCATATAACAGGGTATCATTCATCCGTTACCCACAACTGACAAGAATTTTAGTCCTAGAGAGAACTGCAGTTCTTGCAACAACATTTTAGTGTCAGTCGTTGATAGCTTGTACTGTTACTGACACATTCGGTAGTATCCCAGTCAGTAGTGTCGTGTTCAGTTCCTTGTGTCGCCATTTCTAATCGCTCGTTTGTCTCCAGTCCGTCTTGCCTTCAGGTTTCTGCCAGTCTCCCCAATATAAGCTGTCGGGCAGTCGCTACACTTGTTGCACAGTTCTCTGTCCGTCATGGAGTTGGTCTTTGTCCTTAACCGTTGGTCAGTACGTCTCAAATTCGTTATATGGCCGGTTTGTGGGCTAACCGGATGTGGTCAGAGGATTGTAGATTCCGTGCTATAGTCTCAGGAGATGCCTCTCATAGGGAAAAGTATTGAGTCAGTTGTTTTACTTAGTTCAGTGTTTCCGTGAATGTTTGGTTAAATAGAGTGTGTGTCATGGTTGTTTTTCTGGACGCATTAGAGGTCTGGTTTCGTCAGATACGTCGTAAGTAGATGTGCTCGTCTCGTTAACGTCTCGTAATGGCCGTGGCTAGTATGTGAAGTAGGACTGTAGGATGACTGATAAAAGAGTAAGTCGGTATGTGTCGGTTTTCGTAAACTGTTCCTAGTTTGTCGTTGCCATGGCTTATCAAGGAGCCTACAAACATTATCTTTCCAGTTGTCCTTGACTCTTCTTCTTGACGAACAACTGACACTCGTGAATTCAAACCGTTTACCATACTATTCTATGTACTCCACCCGTAAATCATAGTAAATATAGATGTTGCTAAGCGACCTTGGTCAGCAAATAGCATATATGCTGCTTTTTTACCTGGAAGTAGAGCACACTCCACCCATGGTACTCCACTGAAACGGGGCTTTCGGCCACCTGGATAATACCTCCTCCGTATAAATCTGTGCAGTTTGCACTGTTGTAAACTTGTCTCATTTCTGAGACATTCAATGTTCCGAAAGCCAATTTGACCGGTCCCATAACCATATTGTTGAGACGATGTGCCGTAGCGAATGGCTCTGCCAAACCCCAGGCTACGGCAAGTGACATCAGATTCATTTTGACCCCAGTTGTTACCTTGGATAGTTCCCCAGAAGCCATCCTGAAATAGTTCCACACGGCCTTCACTTAAACTATTACCACCAGCCAACTGCAGATCTGAATAAAACAATGAATTGCAAAATAATATTGTTAAGACGTTTTTTAAAAAATGCTAAATTTTGCGTTTGTTCCTTTCGCTTTAAGTAAAATTGCGCTCAATCTGATAATTTTCCCCTTCCCCTTTTCAATGTTGATCCTGTAATACTGTGTAACAGATTTGGGGGCTCAAACAACATTGCAATAGGGGGAAGGGGAGAAGAGAAACAAACCAGTCCAAAATAAAAAAAAGGGTGTAAATAATGTAAGTGTCTCAACAATTCTTGCAACCCGTTGAGATGCAATGTTTGATCTATTACTGGTCACTGATAAAATTAGGACTTTTAGTTGACCAGAAATGAAAAGAAAAGGCATAAAGGCTGGTAATTACCGAAAAGTTATACTCTCTTGACTGACATTATTACTTACCAAAAGTCTGGTTTTGTATCTTGCATACTACTCCCGCAGCATACTCAGGTCTCTGATACGTCGATTCTGCTAAAGTTATGCTATCTTTGGTTCTAGCACAACTAGAAATATTTGGTTCATTGCCGGCACACTCCCATCCAGATGTCAGGGAAATGTTAAGAGGTGTAAAGCGGTCATATTGACTGAAGATCTGCACTCCTCTATATCCACATTCCCGGCACACAACCTGGGCATCAAGTAAGGTCATAAGCTTGGCGACCACTCCAAATTCACCACTGTCGCATTTCAGCACAATCGTACCAGCATTTGCCTCACATTTAACTTGGCAACCTGTCAAACTAAGGCCTGTGAAAGATGTTAGTGGTCAGATGCGAACAGGTGCAATTTAAAGGGGCTATGTCAGCCATTGCGCATGCAATATTTTCACATGTGAAAGATACATGCATAAAAAATGATAAACAAAGCACTGCATGGCTGCTTGGAGATACAAGTTTTATCTTCTGTATAATTTTATCATCTAGTGCTGATCGTTCGCTACACGAGAATATCATCGACATCTGGCCCTATAATATCATCTATAAACTGTAACAAAGGAATGGACTTGTGGATCCATTTGATCCTTTGTCAGTGGAGGATCATTGAATCAGGTGAGACAGCTACAGTGCAGTGAGGTTGGTTTGATGATATGTAAAGTCTGCAGACGACACCTTACCTGGGCACAGCCTAAAGACGTTCAGTACCACCAGGATACTTAATGTCTTCCTGAAATAAAATAATTATCACAATTATTGCAGCTTATTGTGTGTCGGAAGAATTTTTGTTTCTACTGCTTTGAAAAGGCTGTAGACACTATGCTATCAACTGTGTGTATTATACAATAGAAGCAAAGAAACATTGTTGTAAGCACTTTGTTGTAAGTTCTCCTGCTACTAAAAATCACTACATGTATAATATTATTTATATATACAATTATTGTTGTTTAGAAACTTTTTCCAACAAATTGTCTTCCACAAATTGCCAATTTATATTGAGTCTATGTTTTGTTGAGCAGTTGAGCCAGCAAGAGGTCAGCGGACAGAGACAATGCAGTTTGGGAGCGACCAGAAATAGATGAACAATGAATGACAGTTTTTTGCTTTGATTAAAACACTGGTCAGTTGTGAAACTAATCAGTAGAGTTAAGTGCATAAACATTGCAGTTGAGTTTATACCGAGGCAGCTTTGTAGTTATGAACCAGAAGATTCCGTCATAGAAGTAAGTGATTTCAAGCTGTAAATTCTGATTATCTAATTCGAACACTGTTTTAATCTTGTGTAATTTTGTGGTATAAATGCATTTCTATGTTGTTGTTTTTGTAGATTGAATAAAAATCAATTATACGATTTTCGGAATACTTCTGGTATTTGGAGTCCTCATTTCTGACAGTCCAGTCTATCTCATGAGATATTTATTATGTACATAATATTTATATTTCTTCATTATACTACCTGTCATTCACCTCAATGTATATTATTATTATCATTCAAGTATCACAGATATAAGTGAGCCCTGTATGTGTGCTTTTGACTCTTTTCATTACCTAACCTTATTTTCAGTTTCTACTTTAATTATGTTAATTAACTAATTATCTAATTGATTATTTATTTACTCTTCTGATACTCGCTTATCTTTTGACCTTATTCATATATAAATTTATTTAGTAAGCTAACTGTCCAGTCTAGCCTTATGGTTATTACAGTTAGCTTGCACCAATTAATAAGTGTAACTTCTTTTGTATTAATCTAACAAAGCTAAATGCGGTGCTAAATAAACTATTGATTGATTGATTGATGGATTGATTAATTGAGAAACTACAAATTCAATAGCTATTTATAGATAATTAGTTGACTTTAAGTCTAAGGAAAAGAAATTACATAATCATATTATTTTTATAGTCAAATGGGAATCCTGAAATGTCAAAACATTATTTGCAACATACAGAACTAATTTACAGGGACCAGAAACTGCCACCAGAAGTAAAAACTCCAGAAGGAGGACACTGTATAGCATAAAAGTTGATCAAGACCATCATCAGTAGAAGCAATCGAGCCCCACAAACAACTACAGAAGGAGAACAGACCTATATGTACCTCTATGTAGACCTATATGTATATACACCAGGAGATTCAGACCTATATGTATATATACCAGGAGATTCAGACCTATTACCCGTCATGTATTCAAAAAAATTCCCCTTTTCAGACCTGAATACTAAAAGTTTTGCCCTACCTTGCATCACAAAATTTGCACCCTACTACGAGCGTATTGCACTCGTCAGGAACCAGATCAACTGGTTTATTAGCTTACGTGATCAGTTTTCGCAAGAAAAGTTTACGAACGCGTCATTTTTTTGTTCCATTTTGCGCGCGGCGAGAATGTTTGCCCTACTTCGTTTGTCGTGTAATAAACAATTTATTACACGAAAAGTCGTGCAATACGGCTGTATTTTTACTTGTCAGTTTTATTTTTTCTCGCCTGAAGCAGGCTCGAAAAAATAAAACCGACTCATAAAAATACTCCTCCGTATTGCACTCCTTCCCGTGTAATAACCTCTTTATATTCCTACATGTTAATTAATTGTCTACATGATAGCATATTTCCATTGCTTGTTGGTACTTACTCTTGGTTTGACAATAAAAATTAATATTATTTTGTTCATGATATCAAAGGAGTGAAACAGGTTGCCTGTGTGATGAGAATTCGGACTCACAGAGGAAAAAGTTTGATGACTTTTGATGATGATGATTTATTTTTTATATATATATATGCTAACTTGATGTGGACAAAAAGTTCCCCTCCGTAACAGAACATCCTTACAAAAAAGATGCACTTACTGAATAATGGCAAACAATTCAATTTTTTTTATCACAATAAAATAATAGCGTATGCACTGTCAAATAATCAGAGCATACTCTTGTTTCAATCCATGCTGCAAACTCAGAGAAATTTGAGAGCAAAAACAAACTAGTGAAAAATGCCAATTCTCTGATTCCCCTCCGTAATGGGCAAGTTTCACCCCTTAGTGCTGCCAGCATAAAAGCCCTGCAGTTTAAAACATATTCAAGTTGTAGCATCCCCAAATCTCTATGATACCATATGCATTTTATTTGGATGTTGTGGAATTTGTCAAATGAGAAATGTCATGTGAGGCCCTGAAATGCTCTGATTTTCCCCTCCGTAACATTACCAAATACTGTGGAATGACCCATATGCAGTTGAATTTTAGTTGTTTTCAACAGTTGCCACATATTTTGTGGTTTGATGCCCCAGGAACTCTGAAGGCCTAGTAGCTAGGACTATATTGTGACTTTTTGCTAATTTGGAGTTTTTGAAGCTATTTCAGAGTGCCTTCGTGTAAGAAAACCAGGTTTTCTCCGTTATTTAAGACATCTTTGCATAATTAAAATATTTCCGAGACTTTGAAAGAGTAAACAAGCAACTCTCACTTTCAGATTTTACACTTGATAAAGTAATTAGAAACCATACAAGTATTTAGTTAGGATGTTGCAGCGTTGGCTGGAGCAATCAAGGCTTCTGTTAAACAAAAAAAAATCGGTGTCGAAGATCGCCTGACTGTGCAAAACTGATCGATTCACGATTCTAATCTCGGATGTGTTCTGTAGTGGCGTATGGTACTTTGCGAAACAAAACGAAATGGTACTTTGCGAAACGGTATTTGCTAAATGTTACTACCGTAGTCACCTCCCGGCGACTTCTGGTTTGAAAGAAAATGGCGCGGTTTGTTGTTGTCATGTCACCGGCAGTTGCTCCGGACAACACACAGTAAGCTACAAAGTTCGTTTTAGCAGTGTCCACTGAGCTATTGTGTTTCATTTTGGTACCGTTAAGCCGTTGGTACGAAGTCTTTTGTGTTTTGTCCATGATTTTATGCAACCTTGCAATGAATCTCAACTCTAAGGTGAAACGGGTGCGCACGCTTCGCAATCCTTCAAAACGAGATCACAGAGATTTCGCTGTGCTCATGGCGGTTAGATAACCTAACCATGACCATAACCTAACCCTAATCCTAACGTAATCCTAACTCTAAACCTAAACCTAACCTCCCTAAGCGAGGCGAAACTTCGGTGATCTCGTTTTGAGGGATTGCGTAGCGCGCTCACCGGTGAAACGTTTAATTATAAATGCAACCTTACCTCATTGCGACGGATGCTCGTAAATTGGCGAATTATGCCTGCCAGCACTGCTCGTAAAACCGTGAATTAATAATGGTAATAGGACTGAGTGGAGTCCGATTCGGTCTGTAATCATACGAGTGATTACGAAATCGGACGACCGCGCTTCGCGACTCTGTAAAATGATCATTACATCATGAACATTGGGGGGGGGGTGGGGATAAGGGTTTCACTCCTTTCAGTACACTTACTCCACACCCCCCCCCATCAGATTTATTTTGATTTCCTTGTTTGACTCTGTAAAATGATCATTACATCATGAACATTGGGGGGGGGGGGGGGGGTGGGGATAAGGGTTTCACTCCTTTCAGTACACTTACTCCACACCCCCCCATCAGATTTATTTTGATTTCCTTGTTTGACTCTGTAAAATGATCATTACATCATGAACATTGGGGGGGGGGGGGTGGGGATAAGGGTTTCACTCCTTTCAGTACACTTACTCCACACCCCCCCATCAGATTTATTTTGATTTCCTTGTTTGACTCTGTAAAATGATCATTACATCATGAACATTGGGGGGGGGGGGGGGGGGGGTGGAGATAAGGGTTTCACTCCTTTCAGTACACTTACTCCACACCCCCCCATCAGATTTATTTTGATTTCCTTGTTTGACTCTGTAAAATGATCATTACATCATGAACATTGGGGGGGGGGGGGTGGGGATAAGGGTTTCACTCCTTTCAGTACACTTACTCCACACCCCCCCATCAGATTTATTTTGATTTCCTTGTTTGACTCTGTAAAATGATCATTACATCATGAACATTGGGGGGTGGGGTGGGGATAAGGGTTTCACTCCTTTCAGTACACTTTTAAGTGTGATTAAAAACAATGACTTGTTGTCTGAAATATGTCAATTTTTAAAAGTGTCCTAAGAACTTTTGTGATTGTAGCTTTGCCCTTAATGAAAAAAGTATTTCATTTGCACAGCTTATATCTTTTGTTTCGACATTCAAATTACTTTGTTCACCTTTCTGGTGTTAGCATCCTGTGCATTTCTTATTCGAGTTACTGTAGCTTCACAGTTGTATCTTTCAACCATTAAGTTTAGGGCCAATTCCATGCAAAAGTTGAAATTTCCAAATTTTGAACTTCATTATTATTGTCCTATTCTGTTGAAGTGTTTTAGATATAAGAAAAATACTTCACAACATATATACAAACTACAAAAAAAATAATGCTCAAAATATCTCTGACATGTAACATCCCAAATGGAATTGTTGATAGTCACTATAATTGGATTTGTCACCAGCCATATTTCAGTATTTCATAACATGGTTTACATTTTGAATTACTGTTTTCGTCTGTCTTATTCATTATGTCATTTCCTGTCAGTTAGCACTTTGTATTGCAAGGTTTTCAATGTTTAATCTTTGCATTCGATCATCAAGTAAGCCAGTAGCAGTTTTCACTTGCTTATGTGTTCATATGCTACTTTTATATTATATATTCAACTGACAGTTTAGTATTGTTATTTATTATATACATACTGAGACATACTCACGAAAAAGCCATATCGTAAAATTTCGTACGCAAATGAGTTCTAGCCAATGAGAGGCCGCGAACGACGCTTTTCACACGTGAAAAAAATCGTTCGTCCAATCACAAGCTGCGAACGACGATTTTTCACTACTTTTAAAGGGTTTCCCGGTCCCATCATAAATGTCTCAGTATGTATATAATAAACAGAAAACATCATGGAAAGTGCTTTGTACAGTTTTTATTCACTCGTTGTTTCGTATCATAAAACTCACTCGCTCGCAAAGCCTCGCTCGTTCGTTTTATGATACTTCACAACTCGTGAATAAAAACCGTACGCGCGCACTTTCCATGAAGTAATCTCTATATATCGTATGAGCTTGAATTGTTTCCTTATCTTAGCACATATGCTTTTATACCATAAAATGATTTTATCATTTCTTATTCATGACGAAAATGCTCATGCCATCTGGTAACATCAAGAGAATAATATTTTTGGCAATGTAGTTATGGCTGGGTAGTTTGAATAAATTTTGTGGAACACACAGAATACATTTTAGAACCAGAACCAAATTTATATTTATATTTCTGAATAAAATAATATATATTTTACAGCATTTGTTTTCATATATAAAGCAAGTCTATCATAAAACCATCATTGAAAACAGTAAATTCTGACTGAACTGATTACCATTAATCAACACAGTTACTGTGTTGTGCAAACTATATATCAACAGCAATATATCAACAACAATATTAATATCAACTGCAACAGTTCAAACAATATCAAACAACAGGTATACTATTAATGACTTCCATGATATGGGGATGTATCTCTCAGCAAACCCAGGAGCTGCCCAGTACTTTGCTGACCCCCTGAAAACTGTGGGTACATATTGCTTTGGTCAGTCGGTAGTTGGAACTGAAAAGATGATGACGGCGGATGTGACTGAAGGCTAATAAAATGTCTTGCATCTCGAGTTCAAAAAATATATCAGTTATTCGTTTTTCAGCAATTATCCTGCTTCTTCTGTCCAACCCTCCCAACTTCTCGGCCACATACATTGAAAAGGGACATAATTGCCTTTGTGGTTCAGGATTGATGGGTTCTCTCAACACTTGTATACACGTTGAAAGAAGCTCTTGCCTCTTTGCCTCCACATGCTTCTTGGAAGACTTAGGAGTCTTGTAAGCTGAGCTTGGGCATGAGGACAGTCCAGAATCCGTGGACTCTGGACTCATGTCATCGCCGGTGTATTCCGGACTTGGCGTTTCACGCTGATCGGTCTGCCAGTCCGTGAGATTGTCCTTACTTTTCCCGGCATTTATAACAGGACGTAGGAACTGCAGCCTTTCCCAATACACCCAAGTCGAGTTATAATTTTCGTTCACGCTCTGACCAGACTTTTTGGCATTAGTCTTGGCGATCTCCCGTCCAAGTTGAGCTCGCAGGGAAACAATTTTTGACTTTATTTCTGCCACGGTAACACCACCAAGCTCGGCTTCTATCTCCTCGTACGCCTTCTCTCTCTTATCTCTCGCGTGATATTCTTTTAGGACTACATCCCACAAGCAACTTCGTTCCTCGAATAGATCAATTAACTTGTTGGTCTCTTCATCTGTCCACTTCCTCGCATGGGTAATTTTTCTTTTTGCTGCCGTCGCCATGTTGACAAAATAGGAGTGGGACTGGACACTATAATTTGACTCCTGATGCGCATGCCCGAACGCAACATTGTTGCATGAAGTGGCCAAACGATCACAACACGACGCGCAACACCAGAAATGTTGCGCGAAAGTTTGACCAAAATCAAACTTCATCCAACATCGTGCAACATCGTGCAACATTGTGCAACATGGTGGCCAAACGGACGCAACAATGTTGCACGATGTTGCGCCAACATGTTGCATCCGTTTGGCCAGGGCTTAATATGCAAAGGGATTAACATGTTTTGAAAATCATGCAGCCAAAGTCACTATAATATTCACACTTATCACAACTCAGTCTATCATGACTTCTTCAGTGCTTTTCTGGTCTGGGGAAGTTATTTTTTGTTATTTCTTGTCGACTACCCACTGTTTTTACTAGTTTCAGGTCCTCTCGGTCTTTTATTGGTCAAAAACGTCACTAAAATGCCAGCATTATGCTTAATGCTTCCAGTCCCCTAAAATGCTCAAAACAATGCTTGCCCAATTTCTGTTGTATTAAGTTACCTAGAGCACGAGAACTTGCGTAATATATTAATACTGTCGTCAAGTATGACTGCTCTTATCCCGCCAAAGCTTCCTGAATCTCAGCCATTTTTAGAGTTTATAAAAATACGCTGGCTCGGAAACTGAAAATAATAATCAATAAGAAACAATACAATTCACGTGTACAATGATTCTGGACGAATGACGTTTGGCCAGGGCTTAATGTACAAAAGCCTACATTCGTCTGCTGCGGATGGCCCTGGGAACGAGGCTGGCCAAAATGCGCGGCTTGCATTCCACTCAAAGCCTTTGTTAATTTTTGAAGTTCAACTTCCGGTGGGGTTTTCAAAAAAACTTAAGACGTAGAAACAAAACTTAAGCCCCTAAAATTCACAATTTGAAGTTTATTAATTTTTTAATTTCTGGCCTTTTGCAACTCCTACTTGGTGCTTGCACCAAGGTGAAAATTATGAACAAAGTTCGTGCTGTTCGGGGGAGAAGCGGTTTGTCGCCTTGGCGGCAGTCGCAGCTTTGCTTAATGGCTCAATGGAGCGAAATGAAAGCTGTATGCAGGGTAGTGAGACTGGAAGAACCCAGGAGTGCAAAGGAAAGCTGTATCAGGAAGATTTTAAAAGCAAGGAGTTCTTTTAATAGTCTCCGGTTAAATTTCCTGTTTGTCGCCACCGTACTGTGACGAGATACGAGATACGTTACTTCTGCCCAAGAGAACAGCATTCAAAAAATTGCAGCGGATACATATCCCAGCAAAAGTCATATCTTGTGTTTGACTGCATTGGAGCGTCCAAGGTTACAGGGCTAGCGGTAGCCGCAATAACTGCAGCGTGCCTCACAGACCGTTGTTTTCATTTTACAAACCTCCAGCACGCCGGTTATCCAGTCAGGTGAGCCAAGCTCCCGCGACATGACAATATGGAATCTCGATGGTTCATGTAGTCTACAGTTATCACCGAGCCGTTCCATAGCGAGTCGCATCGACCGTCATGAACACAATCTCGTACCCAGACTCTTCCGCTGTCTTACGGAGCATGCTCGACGAAAACGAAAGACTCTGGAACAGACCAGATTTTCAGTCCGTAAATAGCGGACTTCCGGTTAAACTGCGCATGCCAACGGGCAAAATTCATTTTGGTTTTACGCACTGTTATTGTTGTGAAAAGGGTTTGAAAGTGAATAAAAAGACCCCTACATTATTGAAGAAAAACGGCATCAAGTTTTAGAAGTCAGATCGTAGAAGTAGGATGTTTCCGTTGCGCTGCGGCCAACGCGACGGATTATTGATCGATTGCTGAATATACTGATTTTATCGATACTGCATGCAGATATACATACAGCCTGGTCATGTTTACATGTTCAATTTGTACCCGCAAAGAATGTTACACACAATTTGCACACATGGCATAAATACAAAGCACAGAAAACAATTCAGTTTCGCTCTCAGTCTCGTGCCTAGATTCTTGCGCTGTCTTACATGCGTGTAAGACAGCGGAAAAGTCTGGGTGCGAGATTGTTTCGCCCCCGCCTACGCGGACCCGAGGCCAGTTTGTGATGCGGGCACGTTTTAGCAAATGTTGGGCGAATCACAAGATATTTTCGATTTGTTTTTGAATTTGTCTTATTAATTTTTCCCTTCAACTGAAATGCATGTCTTTGTCTTACTGATTTTTTCATAGTATGCTTAAATTATGCTCGAAAATGAGGAATTATGCCGGCATAATGCTCGCTGCCCAAAGTAGTGAATTATGCTCGAATTTATGCCGGCAGAATTTATCCAAGCCAAGTGGCAGGAGAAACGCAAAAAACACAACTGCTGTTCGCTTGGGTTGACGGTCATTGCCCTGGGAACAAGGTTGAACAGCCGAGCGAGCTTCCGCTTAGGAGCGGCCCCCCTGCAAGCTTTGTTTTTACTTTCGCTTCGAACATACACTGGCAGCCCAATCTTGTTGTGAGATTCTGTTAGAAAAGATTTTTTTTCGAAAATAAAAAAAAAAAGATAATTAACTTATCTTGCTCCTTATGTTGTTTTATCTATCATGTACTGTACTGTTTTGAGGTCGACCGGAGCAGTTCTGAGCAATCTTTCAGTTGGTGGTGACCGTCGGCTTTAAATATTTTTCGACACTTGCCCCGGCCGACCTCTGATATTCCGGTCGACTATATCACGTACTCCCGTGATCTCAGTCACTACGTTAAGTGGCCGGTCCCAGGTCCATAGTCGGGCCACGGTGGCCGCGCCCGATGTCGGTCCACATGCATAAATTCCGTTTTGGTCACTGGTTCCGGGCGGCCTCCGTTATCCCGACAACCGCGTTCGAGGCGGTTATCACAGCCCGCGTAGATTCCGTTTTCGACACTGGTTTACACATATGGGGGGTCTTGCAAGTTGCATAATTCTATACCTCCTGTGGTAATTGTGGCGTCGTTCAGGTCGTTGGGGGGGGGGGGGGGGTGGTGGGGGGTTGCTTTCGTTGCGCTGGATTACGACGACAATCAACTTACAAGGCCAGCCAGCCAACAAATTTTGAATAGTAGTCCAAACGTTACAGGAGGTCTCGGCCGAACTCTGACGGAGGTCCAGATTGAGGTTGGATAACCATCTGCCTTCTTAGTCTATGTTTTGGTAATCATAGAATTTCAGACTTGGGCCGTCCGACGTTCCCCGTCCACGTTATCCACATCCATGTTTTCAAATTTTGTAACAGTGTCCATGTACATGAGATACATGTTATTTCGCCATGTTTGTCCGTTTGTTCATTTCATTTATCTGCGCAGTTTCGTCGTTCCATCGTTTGGCATGTGACGCCAAAGAATGTCCAGTGCACAAGAACAAATCTCTCGGTTCAGGGGAACGTACCTGTGCAGTGTACTCAGATTGCTTTGGGAGAGATTTAAGGAAGGTTCCCCCGCTGTCGCCAAATGTGACGTGCTTGTAAGTACACTTTTCTTTTACGCGCTTGAGTGGCATTGAGGGTGTAGCATGATGGGCTTCACTTTGCTTAATAATCCTGGTTTTTTCTTTTCGATCCTCGTTATTATTTCCCAAGGCGCGGAAACCGATCAGACTTATTTAAATTTAGCCATTCTTGCTCAGCCTAAGACAATCAGCCATTGTTTCCTGTATGAACACAAGGTCTCACCCGTGATCGGCACACCATGATCACCGATAAAGAACCGGCTCAGTAAATGATTGCATAAAGTTAACGTAGTGACAACCTCAATGCACAAAGGAGAAGAGTCCTTCAAGATTTTAGTCTATTCCAACCTCTGATAAATTTGAACGCTTTCAAGCAACGAATGTGAAGGTCGTTGTCGGAATGAATGAGTGAAGATAAATTTCAGTATTGATTGCCTTCAATTTGCTGCTATTTTAAAAGATGATTGAGTCTTGGTGCGGTGCATGTCAAATGCTCCTACTTCATTTAGCTCCACTGAAACAAAAGCTATTTTTGAAAAATTACTTGTTTGCCGGCCTTGGATGTTGGAGCTAGTCGAGGAACCTTTAAAGGTTGCAGGGAGTGCCTTTGTTTACTGTCATTAACAGATCTGCAAGAATTTTGTGTACAATTATTTGCACACGAAATACGAGCACGTCAAGCCACAAAAATATATCTTTAGGTGACCTTGGAAGCAGCAGTAATCTTACTAGCTGTATGTGAACTTTGTCGGTTTCAGTGAGTGAGAATCAGTATTCTGATCAATTTGACCAGTTTGAAAAGCACACATGTAAGCACTGTACAGGCGGACTGATTCGACACGAGAACACATGGTACGAAGGCAGTTGCGTACTATGTTGAACATTCCTAAGGCTGAATAATTCAAACGATACAAGGTCGAATTCCATAGTGGCAATCGCAGTGCGTTGTAAGCATTTACGCCTATATACTGGAGGCGTAAGGGCAGCTGAATGCCTATAGTTCAGATGTGCCCAACGAGGATATTTCTCAAAATACGTTTCCTTGTGCAAATACAATGGATAGCTTCCCCAAAAATTGTTCTTTTTGGATTTTTTTTCTGTTGCTGGCAAACACAAAGGTGTTTCACATTCCCAGGAAGGCAATTTCCGAATGCTGATTTCCCAGCAGAGCAGTCTCGAAAAAATCTCCCAGAAACTGATCAAATTCACCTTTTTTCCGGCAAAAAATAAAAAATAAAAAATGCTTCCAGGCTTAATAATACATATTTTTCGGAGTCACAAAGCGACTGGCGGAAAATATATGTATTTTCGAAGGCTATGCAAGACTCAATTTTGCCAGCGGTCCGAAATGAGAGCTTTTTTTCTCCAGCGAGGAGTGAAGGAAAAACAAAACGCCTGCCAGCACAGGATGCTGTGCGGAACACATATTTTGCTCCGATGGCTACTCCTCATAGTTCAGGATACTACAATGGAAGTGCTAGTGCTTGTAAGAACTAGATCGGGACTGCGTAGTGACTGACAGACAGAGACGAATTTAGTTTTGATCCAAGATAACCTTTCTTAGTATTATAATAGTGCATTCCTTTAGGCTTGCTATTTGTCAAAAAAGTGTTTGTCACTCATTGAGTGACAAAGAATGCAAAGCATTCCGCTTCCGAGTGGCGGATGGGGAGCTAGTCAAAGGATCGCCTTGGGCGGTACGCTGTACAACAAACGTCACACGTCAATAAACTTATTATTTTATGTCCTGTACGACCCAGTTAAGCATTCCCTCCAATTTACGAGCCACTTTTAACGTGAGTCAAATATATTTTGGGATTTCCGGTGTCCCTGCTACCAAAACCCAAGATTTTGACCCCTAAAAGGTACGACGAACATCCCGTCCTTTATATTTGTTAAGAAAAACCGAATATTCGGAATACTTGTTGGGTTCAGCTTCCCTTAAATACGTTTATTCGCAGTATGGAAGAAGCTTAGTGTCTGAACTACACCTAGGGTGCGTTCTTTTGGGACTATTGACGTCTATTTCTATTTCGGAACTAGACGATGATCGTATTCTCTTGGGACCTATTCTGATTCCGGAATGAACAGAATAGTATTCCGTCCATCCTGCCTCTGATAGCAGAATAGACGGAATAGCGGTTTATTCGGAATGGACAGAATAGTCAGTAATCGTGTATTTTGGTATTTTTGCTGTATTCTGTCAGGTCAGCTATTCAGTCTGTTTTCGGAATAGCGCAAAAGTCCGTTATTTTGGGAACTGGTGTTCTGTGTACAGTTCTAACAATCCTATTCCGCAATAGGAATAAACGGAATAGTCCCAATAGAGCACCCTAAGGCAAGTGTGATGTCCAGAGTAGCTTCTGATTTCTTTATGAAAACGTTGCTTCGCATGTTTAGATGCATTGTCAGCCATTTCAGAAGACTTAGCTATCAAAATTTTCCGGAGGAGCGTACCCCATGGACCCCTTAGATTACTCATGCTGGCCCGTTTGCTTTTAGTAAATCTTCTCAGTCGTCCCCTCAGCCCCCTCCTCCCCTGGGGCCGGATTCACAAAACTTGCGTGCGAACGAAAACATTCGTAAGTATAGTTACGCATGGAAACAACGACGTGCGTAAGTCGAGCGTAAGTCGTACTTACAATGCGTAAGTCGTGTTTCCTATTCGTAAAGCTGATCTTACAGGATCGATTTGCAACGACAATTTGCAATGCCGATTTGCTTCAAAATTCTCGCAACAGTGTTGCAAGTTTTGAATCGCTTTCAAAAATTTGCAATGCGTTGCAGCACTGCAAACAAAACATCGTGAAAAATCATTTGCAATGGGGTGTTACACCTCAACGATTTTTAGCGCAACATCGTATCGTTGCACATCGACCAGAGTAACACCACCTTAAGTCATACTTACGAACATTTTCGTTCGTGCGCAAGTTTTGTGACATCCGGCCCCTGATTTATTGTGATTAGCGAAAATGTTAACAGTGTTGTATTACTTTAATTTTAGAGACTTGAGTAAGAACGGGATAAACAAGTTGAATGTTGGACAGTTTAAAGAATCAATATCACTTTTATGGCTGTGAGTAGAATTGTAATATATTGTGCTTGCCAAATATGGATTCGAACCCTGAGCCACACATACACACAAAAACACAGGCACGAAACAAGACAGGAAAGCTTAAAGAAAGTAAGTGTAATTTAAATTCCATGGTGATTTCGTCTTTTGTAGTGAATTATGTGTTAATGCATGCACTGCTTAATTTTGTTAAAATGTGGCCACAAAATTCAGATATGTTATTTCATTCCTATCTGACCCAAAGGAAACTGTGGTGGAATGCGATCATGATACTGGATCCTGGAGTTTTTCAAGGGTTAAAGTCGTTGGAGAGTTTGTAAGTTTGTTCTGTTTGTCCACAATAGTTGAAAATTCGTGAGCAATTGAGATACAGCCTTGACTCATACATGCTTTTTGAGTCAATTAAATAGTACATACAGACGAATGTAATCGCAGATAGAGCCGGTAATAAAACACGTCATTTTACAGTTGAAAGTAATCGCAAATCTTCTTTTCGTAATACTTGTTACTGTTGTCTGTTGGTATTAGCCTTGGTTGGTTTATGTGAATTCAACTCTCTCAATTTCTTTTTTACTGACAAAGTTGTGTATCTTATGTCACGTCTTGTTCTAGGAACCTTCGAAATAACGGCATCAGGAAACTGGTACCTGGAGTCTTTCAAGAGCTGAACTCACTGGAGTATTTGTAAGTACTTTGATAGTATTAAAATAAGAATTTCCCGCAATATTCTCTAAAAATAATAGAGAGACCTGGGCACTTGTCTCCAAGATCTTTTCAATGACTATAGTACGAACAGACAAACGAAGATTACTTGACCCTGATAAAAAGACACTGTTTTAAACTAGCTTGCATGGTTAACACAGTTATACTTCACCTCGTTATTCTACAAAATCTTGATATTCATAAGCAGATCATATTATTACAGGGGACCTCTTAGCTAATCCAATGTAGTTATTCAGATCTAGATTTGTGTCAAAATAATTAAGATGTTTTACTACCAAACACCAAGAATTAACAATAATCGATAAAAAAAATGGATAATCGGTACTTTTTGGTCAAACGAAACTAACTTTTTAGAGTCGTCGGGATAAAAGCAGATTGCCAACTGCTGTCAAAACGTTCTAGGGGGCTGGGCGGAAGTGGCGGATTAATCAAGAATGTTGTAAAGCTTACTACAACCAAACAAAAATACAACGTATGCAGAGTCAAACCAAACACACAATTACTTTAAAAACCCTTTCCATGAACAACTACGATGACCTGCTTTATTCTGCAATAGGAATCTGGCCGATAATGAGATCAAGGATATAAAGTTTGGAGTATTTCGAGGACTCAAATCATTGAGAACACTGTAGGTACCTGTATATATTTCCAAATTGATCTTACTTCAATTTATATTTCTTTTTCTTCTCTTTTTACTCCTCTTTTTAGAAAGATAAACAATACTTTGAAAGGAAGCAAAGTACGAAATAAAAGATATTGATGTTGAAGCCGCCATTTCGATGTGCGAACCAAACAGTCTAATTGCTAAAAAGAAAACCGGTCCAAAATATCTCCTGATTCACTCTGAGATTACGTTGGTGACAAGTGATAAAGCAAATTAGCAACCTCTTGTTATTTTCGGACAGATAGGTCCAGAAGGGCAAAAAGATATGCTTCGAGGTCTTCCGGCTTCACGCCGCGCCACACTCTATGGCCTTTAGTTGCCAAGTAGAATCTGGGTGGCTTGGTCTCCAGACAACGGAAAAAAGATACGTGACCAAATTTTTGCAGAAAGCACCCTATTATGTTGGGTTTCCATTGACAAAACACAGAAGTACTAAAAATACAATAATCGCAAATACCCCCTCCCTCTGGCGACCATTACTTTGGTACTGCTCAACAAGAGCAGCCTTTGTTTTAATGAAGTTTTGACGCAATCATTTCTTCGAAGTCAAGAAAGGAAAGAAAGGAGAAAAATATGGTGTGCTATACTTTCGCGTTAAAAGGAGAATCGATTGCGTGACACCGTACGTATTTCTCACGGTCGACATACCAAATTAATTCATGCAGTCTGCAGGGCACATTCTCAAACATTTAGGACTTAAATTGTGAAGTTGGTCGGCCGCCGTAGTACGGGAAAAAAGGAACACTGATTTTCTAGTTTTGAATTCATAGGCAGTACAATTAAATAGACTTTCTGTGTGATTTTTTTTTTTTTTTTTTTTTTTACTCTGGAATGCATGCACTGGACTCTAAGGCATGCATATTTAATGAAATTGTTTTCTATGTGAACCCGCTCAAAACAGCGTGATTTCTCCCAGAATCAAATCAAAATTTGAACGGTTTACTGTAAATTATACACGGGCTTCAAATCTAATCATACTTCAAAGAGCTTTTGAATGATTCTCGTTGCAATAAACGCGTGTCAGATTGCAGCATTTCTCGAATAGACAGTTACAGTTTTGGATCTTGAAAGAAAAACAGACATCTGACTAAATCATTTAAAACCCCAGGTTCCGCCTGCTCTGAGCAAATACGCTAGCCGAAACTGGCGACAGAAGCCGGTATTAAAACAATACTTCGAGAGAAAATGATCAGCATGCAGATTTTAATATTTTCTTGAAGTGATCGGGTCACAAAATACAAGACAGAATATAGACGGCGTACTTGCAATTTTGCCTGCTTTTTCTCCTGAAGTTACCAATTCCCTTTCAAGCGGTGTTCTGTTCATGTTGCTCTTGATCGGCATTCATGCGCTGTTCTCTTTGCGGAGTCGTTTCATCGCCACGATTCTGTTCACGACGCTGTCGCCCACATGAATGTTGTCTTTTATTGAGTCGAAGTTGACTGCTCGATCGTTCCCACGATTGCCCGTGTTACATTCTCTTTTGAAGACGAGATTTGCGAGACCGTTGTGTTTCCAATTTTCCAGTTTTCAAATTCATTTTCGTGAATGCAGTAAAATATTGTTGCTTCGTTCAAATCGTTTTCTTTTTGTTGGTCACGCATGACCGATCCGTTGTGAGCTGCTCTTACTGTATTCTGGGCCTGGTTGTACGCCAGACTGACTGACAGACAGACAAACATTAAATTTCAAGATGGCGAACCGCTTGTAGTCTCCAAATAAGGCGATACTAATGCATTAGCGTCGTGATTATTACCCTCGCTTACGCTTGGAGAACCCAACCTGCCATTTGGATGCCGGATTGTAAACGACGTACATGTCCGCTAAATAGCCGCACAAGAACTGTAGTAAGAATAATATTTCTTTTTTGGTTATAATAACCGCCTTAGGGTCTTAAGAGGTAACCAGATCAGTAACCCGAATCCTGCAATGTTTGAAGGACTAAAGTCACTAAAACACCTGTAAGTATTAGTTAATAGATTCTTTTTTTGCACAGCCTACCCTGCGAGCAGTGATTTCGCCCACTGCTCGCAGAATATGCAGAGCCATCAATACAATATTGTTATTTGCCTGGTGTTTCCTATTGCTTTCTTAGTTTGAATTTACTTTACTTTATTTAAGGAATCTGGGTTTAAACGGGATCAAGACTCTGACATCTGGAGTGTTTATAAGTTTGACATCTTTGACGACATTGTAAGTACATGTATCAATATCATGAATGCTTCGTGTTTGCCATGCACGGTTGATTGTCACTCAAATGCAAACTGGAACACGTAGAAACAGTAAAAGAATGCTGTAGTGCAACCCTGACGTATCCACAAGCTAGGCTTCATTGGATTCCCTAAGCCTCAATGAAGCAGCACATGACGCATATTTTTATTTTTATTTTACCGTCTCATCCGCCTCTGGTGTTCTTTAAACTGTTTCCGCAAACGGATGCAACCAAAAAAGCTGTTTACACTGGTCGATTGTTTGTGAATCGGTGTTGCGCTAAAAATTGTTCAGGTGAAACATCCAAACTCATACAATAAATTCAATCCAAAACAGTCGAAACACAGCTAATACTCAATCAGGACTGCACAGGAAAAATTTTAAGCTGGTTATTGCTCTATGGCATGAAACTAATTAAGAAATATATAACGCGTCACCGTTTAATATAGCCTCATCTAAACACGCGGGAAGTTGGGAGAACACGAGAGTAGCGTAAGGAAACCACGAGGCCGCCGAGTGGTTTCTTTCTGTTCTCTACTCGATCAGTTCTGATCGAGTATTAGCCAATTAGTCAAGTAAAAAACATCGCGTATCGCGTCAGCGTGTAATATACTCTCATCTAACACGGTTATATTTAGCCAATCAGGGCGCGCGTAGTATCATAGTTATTTTATAACGTACAATATCGTTTTGAGGGTCCAAGAAATTTGCGCCAAATGTTGACAAAAATGACGTCAACACGCTCAAAATTCACGCAACTTTGTTGCAAGATTTTGAGACGATTTTTAAAAAACTTTCAGCATGCTGTGGTTCTACAAATATAGCAAACAATCGTGTGAAATGGGGTGTTATGGCCCCTGAACGATTTTTAGCGCAATCATGGTATCGCGAAATATCGTCGCTTCAAATCAACGTGACACCCGCTCTATAATATTGTGCCAGACTATTCAGCCATGAATTCTAGTAAATTGAAGTCTAATTCCAAAACGACCCCCCTGAATAACATCTTTGCAGGAATCTGGCATGGAACCGTATTTCAGAATTGGACGGTGGAATATTTCGAGGAATGTGCTCTATGAAGAAATGGTAAGGACTTTTGCAAATGTTTAAGATATTAGTGTTGTTAGTGTTTCTGCTTTCTGATACAACTGCGTTGTTTTTTGTTGTTGCCATTGGGACAATTATCTTGCCACTCGCTCTCCAGCTCAATTTTAGCGGGCAATCAAGTAACATTTTAAAGATTTTCAGCATTTGAAGGTTCGCAGCAATAATACATTTACAAAGCGGAATAACTTATTCCATCTGTAGGGATTTTCGGAAGAATGTCGGCCTTAAATGCAGCTGTTCCATGGCTAAAGAGCTGGAGAGGATAAGAAGATCCAATCACAGCGTCACAGTTCATGGCAAATGTACTGCCTCGCACATCTATGGCACAAGGAATATGGAGAACCTTACGAGCACAAGCTTGAATTGTGGTAAGATTCCACATTCTCTTTGTTTGTTTATACATATTTCTATATATACAGAGTGTAAGTCTGCCAATGAAACTGATTTTTCACAGTTATGAAGCACCTTTAAACGTCCCCAAAGCAGTTGCAAATATGGCCTTAAAAAATATTCCGAGTTCGAACTCACTGCGGTACGGATGCGACCGGTGTGTGTCGCACCCGGAGTCGCACAGATCAAAACTCCCATTGTAGGTCAAATTTTTCCCGGGCTATTTTTCTTCTGGGATCAATCAATCAATCTATCTTTAAGTTTTTCAGGGAGTTCATTAACTATACATACAAAGAAAATCACTAATAGCTAAAATACAAGGTAACAAATATTTAGTATAAGTTATATAAAAATGCTTCAAAGTCTTTAGACATTCAGAGTAAACAAAAACTAACCTGACTGGCCGTTGCCAGTGAGGTCGAAGCGTCATTTTACAGTGGGGCCGATACCAAAATGAGATTGGGTACCACACTAAAATGGAAGAAGGTACGCGCGGGGTTCCAGATGAGGAACTTTTGTCGCGAGATCATATGCAAGCAGGCAGGTCCAAGAGTTCTCTATCAGTTTCCTTGCTCTATTTTCTTCCAATGTCGGTTTAACTAGCATTTCATGAAAAAGTATTTGTTGAGCGAAAGAAAATATAAAAAACCGGTGGGAATAGGCTCAGTCCCTAGCTATTGACAACGGTGTTTCAGCGCCAGCGATCCTCCCCAGAAGGCGTTGATGTCCGTGACGTCACAATAGAGTCGCGTGTGCTTTGTTTATCTGCCATCTTAACTGCCCGGGAGTCGCGTTCTTGCCAACTGCCAGCTAATGTGAAGCCCTTTTGGGGTGCAAGAGCCGACCAATACTGTGAGCATTCATGACTTGATTGGTTAAAGTCTATTCAGCGAGTCCGAGCGGAAGCGACCGGCCGTTTTTCTCTTCACCCGTCACTGTAAACATTTATTGAATTGCTTTGGTGCAGTTGCTTTAGCACCAAAATAATTTTGCAGCAAGATAGCAAGGCACCGTAAACAATGGAAAATATAGAGTCAACATGTTTGTCTAGTTTCAGGCGAGAAACTGTTTCCGACAGTTCTGTAATTGAGATAACTTTGTAGTCTCTCTTACTTCAATTTTGTCATCCCTTGATCAGTTCACAGTTTTAACTTAATCTTTGAGTGATATGTCGGTTGTCACCAGATGATTGCATGATTTTTTCCTTTTATTGCACGCTTTTTTTTTCTCCTTTTTCTCCTTCCCTGGCTTCATTGTCGAGCCATGTGATAATGCCCTTGTTTGCAAATGTTGATTAATTCTTTGCGAGGATAATCGTGTGTACTCAATCCTTTATGGCATTTGATCACGTCTACCTGATTCAGTGAAAATAATGACAGACTTTATGCTTTTCAAGTTTACTACCTTGCTGTGGATAATGATTATTCACATAATTTCGTCGATAAAAAGAGAGAGAATATATTGTTACGGAGCAGTTTTACGCAAAAGGAAGGCACTTTGAAACTTTTGAAATCTAGTTTTGCCAGCTGCTCAGATCTAGGTGTGAACTCTGCTTGTGATGCAAAGTGAACAGAATATGAAATGAGCAGACAGGTCCAGAGGTGTTAGAATTAATATCCTGTAAACTTTGTTCTTTGTCCAGCCGGACTTGACTTGTCCAACTACTATTGGTTAAGAGCATTATTAGTATTCGCGTCCTTTCCTCTGACGGGGAGTTTTGCCTGAGAGTCGGTTGGTGAAGGTCTTCGGACCGAAATAAACGACAACGAGTCCTGACTGCTAGTCCTGATCTCCTCAATATAAAAGATCCCGGACTGTAACAAGGCACCACTCGCAAGAGGCTAATTCCTCCCTGCAAGGCCTTGTTACAATATAACTGACGAGTGCCACTTTTATCTTTCATATGGTTTTAGAAATTGATACAAAGTTAGCATAGTAAGTATGATATATATCTCATAGAGAATAATACATGGGCGCGCGGAGATAAGAAATTCATCTTCGAGTGTTCATCTCGATATCTTAAGAGTGAGCGAAGCGAACGAGTGAGATATCGAGATGAACACGAGAAGATAAATTTCATATCTCCAAGCGTCCGTGTATTATTCTATTTATTTCATAAACTCTGGTGTTATACAGAGATTTTCGCCACTAAGAAATGCAAAAACATGCAAGATCACTGCTTGGCTGATATTAACACACGTAAAAATATCGTATTTTTACGTGTGTTCAGATACGACATTTCTCAGTGGCGGAAATCTCTATATCACACCAGAGTTTATGTAATAAAAGAAATTAATCTCTGGTGGCTAAAGCCAGAAAACTGTTACTGTATTGGGTCTGTTCACACTACTGCCATTGGTTTAATGCAGTCATTCACAACAGTATTTATAATACACATACTTCCCAAATCACACCTTATAGTTATAGATTGCTATATGGTCTCCTCCTGTATCACGAACAGTGACTTAAAAGTAGACATAACCGGTGCTTGTTTCACACTACAGTATATTGCTAACATACTCTTGAGATTACCATTTTTGGTAAATTTTAGACATACTATTTTCTTTTTGACTTCTGCAAAGATGTTTCAGTTTTATCACAAATCACGTCATGTGAACCAATCATACGAGTGCTGATTCTCAACCCCCAAAAATATCGAAACAGAGTGTAATCTTAAGCTCGTGCGCATGCGCCACGAGCAATTAAATGCTATCTAGATTTTGATCTGTCAAAAACTTCTTCAGGTTTTATTAAATATTTTATTTACTCCTAGTGTTAATACCCATGTGAATTATTTAGCGTCTAAACCTCTTTAAATGCTCTGGAATGTGCTTTGGTAGCAGTGACCAAAAACGCTTCCCGACCAAGGGGACCCATACACATTTTTCAGTAAATTTATTTTAGAAAGCTTGGGGTATAAATCACCACCTTTTTCCAAGCGCACGCGACAACTCGACGTGCGATTTTAGTTCAGCCAAGGCACGAGTTTCAGAATCCTTATAAATACCAGCCTTCTTTACTTTTTTTACTTTTACTTCTTTTTATTTTCCAGTTTTTATCATTTTTCTACGGTACACTTTTATTATGAGTAAAACGTAAAAAGCGACCCCTTTCAGGTGGACCCTTCTCTTATAGCCTATCCCCCCCCCCACCCCACCCGCCACAGGGAATAGCTTACTCTTACATTTTCTTATTTTCGAAACTTCAATAACAGAATGCGGGAACTCTACCTTGGATGGACAAAAGTGTTTATCTAATGTATTTGGTGGGACAAGCGCTGTTTACGGAGACTTCCCCTGGCAAGTTAACGTAAAATCGAGAAAAAAGACAAATGGCGACTTCGAAGATTGTGGAGGATCACTTTTAGATAAGAACTGGGTTCTTACAGGTAAGACACCAATGGCAAATTATTTAATTTTGCGTTGACGAAGGCTTAACGTCCAAAGCTATATTTAATAATTTAGGCAATTGTTTGTTTTCTTGTTTCTTTAAGAGTTTTAGAATCGACGTCTTATCTCAAATTCATGGAGTTACAATTGAAAATGCTACATACTATTGAGACGTCAAATATCCTTTTAGTGAGAAAACCTCAGAATAGCAAAACATCCAAAAACAGAAGTAGAGATGGAGAAATGGATTTGATAGCTTCTCTACAGATTACGGTGTAAAGGTTCAATTGTCTGCGCATTGAAGTGGTTTAACTTCCTCAGCTGCGCACTGCGTCCACGAAAAAGGGGAGCTGAATAAAGATGTGATAGTGCACCTTGGGCTTCACAATAAGTCGATGAAAAGAGACAAACGAGTGCAATCAAGGAACATATCCCAGGTTATCATCTATGACGGCTTTGACGATCGTTCGGGGAAAAATGATTTGGCTCTGCTGAGGATGGAAAGAAGTATTTCAATAACAAAGTATATCAGGCCAATTTGTCTTCCAAGAGGAGATCGGTTAGTAATAAGACACTACATGATTGCTAAACTTACATACATGCACATATTCTATCTGTGTATGTAACAGGGGCGTAGCGTGTGATTTTGTAACTGTACGCACAAAGAGACTATTTGAGCGCCGGAGGCAGTCTGGGGCCATGCTTTCCCAGAAAATTTTCAAATTTTTTCTCTCCTTCACAGTTAAAGATTAACTAACGTCTGGTGGGGCTGACACTGAGGGAGGAACATGTGACGCGTTTTTTCGCGTAACGTACACTATAATACGAAACAATATATGAAATCAATCAGCCAATTTAATGATAAAAACGTCTTCAGGCAATAGAAAATTATATTTTTGTCAGATAAAAAAAAAATTCTCAGGTTTCAGCTGTACGCCCGTGCGTACGTGCGTATATGGTAGCTACGCCCCCGCACTGTAATAAACAACATGCTGTCTAGTTTGGAAATAATTGGATAAGAAAAATTCTGAGTATTGCTACATTTGGCAGTCCGATGAATTTTTCGAGTTAACATGATCCCCGAACGAAGTGAGGGAAATAATCACGGCACTAATGCAGTAATCCCCGAGCGAAGCGAAGCGAAGCGAAGTGAGGGTAATAATCACGGCGCTAATGCATTAGGCATATCGCCTAACTTGGGGACTCCAAGCCTGTCGCCATCTCGAAATTTAACGTTCGTCTGTCAGTCAGTCAGTCTGTCTGGCGTACGACTTCAGGCGCGGTTACCCTGCATAACCAATAACAAAGGCCGAATCGATCACGTGATCACGTCTACTCGGAATAAGAGAAATTAGATTTGAGCGAAGCAATTAGATTTGAACGAAGCAACAATATATCGTAGCTGCGTTCACGAAAATGGAAAGCTTAAAAACTGGAAAACTTGAAACACAACAGTCTTGCGAAGCTCGTCTTCAAATAAAAAGGGAACAGGCACGAGCAAGGCGAAATCGTGAAACGAGCGAACAGCGCCTAATTCGTCTCGAGAAAAGGCGACAATCCTGTTATGATCGACAGCATCATAAACAGAAGCGTGCCGAAGAAACGGCTCCGCAAAGGGAACAGCACTTGCAAGCAAATCGGGAGCTTCAGACGCCGTTTTGTGTTAAACTCAGATACTTATTTAGAAAGGACAAGCAACAAAGGTTAGTCAGTGGAAATCGAACAATCACCGTGACAAATATATTCTATCCCGTATAGCCTGTAACTCGATCACTTCAAGAATGTATTAAAATCTGTATGCTGATCATTTTCCCTCGAAGTATAATACGCTTCTGTCGCCAGTTTCGGCTACCGTATTCGTTCAGAGCAATCGGAACTTGGTGAATGATTTAGTCAGATGTCTTATTTTTCCGTAATCTGACACGCGGTGATTGCAGCGAGAATAGTTCACAAGCCTTTAGAAGTATGACTAGGTCTGAAGCCCGTGTATAATTTGAAGTAAACCGTTCAAGTTTTGCTTTGATTCTGGAAGAAATCATGCTGTTTTGAGCGGGTTTACATACAAAACAATTCGAGCCTATTAAATATGCATTCCCGGGGTCTGGTGCATGCAGTCCAGAGTAAAAACAAATCGCACAGGAAGCCTATTTAATTGTACTGCCTATGAATTCAAAATTGGAAATTCAGTGTTCCTTTTTTCCGTACTACGACGGCCGACCAACTTCAAAATTTAACGTGCTTGACAGACTGTATGAATTAATTTGACGTGCCGACCGTGGGAAATACGTACTTCGTCACGCAATCGACTCTTTTTTCAACGCAAAAGTATAACACACACCATTCTTTTTCTCCGTCCTTTGCGCGTAGCACTTGACTTCGAAGAAAAGACTGAGTCAACATTTCGGCAAAACAAAGGCTACTCTTGTTGGAAGTACCAAAGTAAAAGTCCAATCAATGGCAGAGCGAGGGGGTATCTGTGATTATCGTATTTCTAGTACCGCTTTATACCGCCTTACTTGCTGACTCCAAGCGGGTCGCCATCTCAAAATTTAACGTTGTCTGTCAGTCAGTCTGGCGTACGACTTTAGGCGCGGTTACCCTGCTAACCAATAACAAAGGCCGGATCGATCACGTGTGCCCTGGCCTGTAGTTTTACTAATAACAAAGGCCGGATCGATCACGTGTGCCCTGGCCTGTAGTTTTACTCCGAATAAGAGAAATTAGATTTGAACGAAGCAACAATATATCGTAGCTGCGTTCACAAAAATTGAAAACTTAAAAACTGAAGAACTTGAAATACAACAGTCTCGCGAAGCTCGTCTTCAAATAAGAAGGGAACAGGCACGAGCAAGGCGAAATCGTGAACGAGTGAACAACGCCAAATTCGTTTCTAGAAAAGGCGACAATCCTGTTATGATCGACAGCATCATAAACAGAAGCGTGCCGAAGAAACGACTCCGCAAAAAAAAAACGGCGCATGAATGCCGATCGAAAGCGACATGAACAGAAGCGGGTAACGCAGACAACTCCGCAAAGAGAACAGCGCTTGAAAGCAAATCGGAAACGTCAGGAGAAAAAGCGGGCCGAAGAGAAGACTCCGCAAAGACAACAGCGCATGAATGCCGACCAAAAGCGACATGAACAGAAGCGGGCAACACAGACAACTCCGCAAAAAGAACAGCGCTTGAAAGCGAATCGGGACCTTCAGGAGAAAAAGCGGGCCGAAGAAAAGACTCCGCAAAGACAACAGCGCATGAATGCCGACCAAAAGCGACATGAACAGAAGCGGGTAACACAGACAACTCCGCAAAGGGAACAGCGCTTGAAAACAAATCGGGAGCTTCAGACGCCGTTTTGTGTTAAACTCAGATACTTATTTAGAAAGGACAAGCAACAAAGGTTAGTCAGTGGAAATCGAACAATCACCGTGACAAATATATTCTATCCCGTATAGCTTGTAACTCGATCACTTCAAGAAGCCAGTTTCGATAGTGACTAAAAGAACACACGAGTGACCACGAATGACCACGAGTGACCACAAATGACCACGAGTGACCACGAATGACTACGAGTCAAAATAAGCTCCTCACGTGATTGTAACGTCATTTTATTGTCATTTTAAATATCATGCACCCATGATAAAGTGTAAAAATTTCACTAGCGTCATTTTAAAAAACAAACACTTTGAAGAAAACGCCGATCACAAGGCGTAAAGTACACACAAATATGTCCCTTGCGTGACGAATCACGTGTCAGCGTCGGCTGTAGACAACGTGACACTACCGGACAGATTTGGCTCTTTTAATTAAGTCGTGGGAATTGCTCACTAAATTCACATGGCGTGGGAACCTACATATGATTGGCTGATCGCAGAGATAAGGCTGCTGAGATGTCAAAAAAAATTGCATTTCTGGCCTCTTGCCATGGAAGTCCGGATAAAAAAACGGAAAGATTTTACTCCAAAAAAGTACGACCAAAGTAAGACAACGAAAAGACCTAACACTGGCAGTGAAGGACGTGGAGGTTGTTACTATCGGTGACGTGGAAAGTAAATAGGGACAACCGGCGGAAGAACAGAATTTCAGTAACTGAACAGAAACGTGCGAAAGGTGCTGCAGTCAGACGCCGAAAGTGATGATTCTGAATCACTACCAAATGCTGCACAGCAAAGTCCCGGCAGTCCCGGCAGTCGTTTGTATTTAGTAAAATTTTTTCAGACTCGGGGACACCCGATAAGCCGGTCATAAATAAAATTGATGTCACAGTCACGCGAGGGACTTACTTTAACTCTTGGGGCCAGTTGTTCAAAGTGTGAATAGTGGATAAGTGTTAAAACTTAGCCTTATAGTATTAACTGGATAAGAATTTCTCCGGTGGATAGCGTTATCCACTCTTTGAACAACTGGGCCCTGGTCGTTTGTAGTCTGTTCTGCAGTGAGTTGGTAATGACGTCGCTGTCACGCTATGAATACTTTACGCCTTGTGGTCGGCGTTTTCTTCAAAGTTTTTGTTTTACACTTCATGAGCGGGTGATTTTACATTTCATATTTAAATGATATTAATATGACGTCACAGTCACATGAGGAGCTTACTTTGACTCATGATCACTCGTGGTCACTCGTAGTCACTCGTGGTCATTCGTAGTCACTCGTGGTCATTCGTGGTCACTCGTAGTCATTCGTGGTCACTCGTAGTCATTCGTGGTCACTCGTGGTCATTCGTGGTCATTTGTGGTCACTCGTGTGTTCTTTTAGTCACTATCGCCAGTTTCGGCTACCGTATTCGCTCAGAGCAATCGGAACTTGGAGTCTTGAATGATTTAGTGTCAGATGTCTTATTTTTCTGTAATATGACACGCGGTGATTGCAGCGAGAATCGTTCACAAGCCCTTAGAAGTATTACTGAGTCTGAAGCCCGTGTATAATTTGAAGTAAACTGTTCAAGTTTTGCTTTGATTCTGGGAGAAATCTTGCTGTTTTGAGTGGGTTCACATACAAAACAATTCGAGCCTATTAAATATGCATGCCTGAGTCTGGTGCATGCAATCCAGAGTAAAAACAAATTGCACAGGAAGCCTATTTAATTGTACTGCCTATGAATTCAAAATTGGAAAATCAGTGTTCCTTTTTTCCTGTACTACGACGGCATATTGAAAAACCTGGACTGGATGGACTGGACTGGACTCTAAAAATTTGTAAAACCTGGACTCGATTTTTGAAAAATTTGTAAAACCTGGACTCGATTTTGAAAAATTTGTAAAACCTGGACTTGATTTGAAAAAAATATAATGTCAGTAAAATATTAGTAATAACTAATAATTAGACCCCCCTTTTACTTGGAAACATCAAACTACCACGATCTGTCAGCGTGTCGAAACACAAACCAAAGCAAACCTTCACCAGTGCACAATAGGGAGTTATACAAATCATTTTACTTCGCTGGGCAATCCATTTTGTTTGTTTGTTTCTATTTTCAAAACAATTTATCAGAGAGACCGGATCATGCGAACAGACAAATATTAAATTCAATGTTTTATTATATGCATAGGAACAAAATATTAACGATGGGATCAAAATGGAATTTCTCGAAAACGATGCTCTTTTTAAATATGCCATTATATTGATGCCACTTCAAGGAGCTCGTGAAATTTTATTCATACAACATAAACACAGCTTGGAAAAAGCAAAGGATCACTTTGTTGTCAATTTAAAATATCTCCTGTTCATGTTAGTTCTAAAAATGAGCTCTCAAACGCTCCCGAATTCGGCGCCAATGCTCCTCCAGTAGGTGAGGCCTGCAGGTTATCAATTACTTTTCATAACCACAGGAAGTGGAAAATTGAAACGCTATTCACCTTACATCTTACATCGTGGACAACGCGAAACAAGGTTCGCACAGCGATGGCAGGAAACATGATGCCGGCAAGGTAGGAAAAGTATCCTTGCTTCTGAATGTTCACAAAGTTCACAAAGGGCGTTCGACATTTGTAGGCTTCTCAAGAATAGGAGCACAGTGGACGATTACAGGCTGAAGCACGTGCCGTGTGCTACTGTCAAAAGCTACCAGGGGAGATCAAAGTTCAGGTCTCCCTGGGAGAAAGGCACGTGACAGACATGGCAATACTCCCACAGTCATAACAACAGGCGGCCCACAATGCGGTATTTTTATCTATTTCACAATCGTTCGGCAGGGTCCAAAACTGTTGGTTCACACGAGGCTTTCAAGATAGTAAACTCGAAATAAACGTTATTACTAATATTTTACTTAATTTTACTGACATTATAATTTTTTCAAATCGAGTCCAGGCTTTACAAATTTTTCAAAAATCGAGTCCAGTCCAGTCCAGTCCAGGTTTAAATATGCCACGACGGCATTGAAAGAAAAATCGATTGCGTGACGCCGTAGGTATTTCTCACGGTTGACATACCAAATTAATTCATGCAGTCTGCAGGGCACTTTCTCAAACATTTAGTACTTGAATTGTGAAGTTGGTCGGCCGCCGTAGGAAGGGAAAAAAGGAACACTGATTTTCCAGTTTTGAATTCATGGGCAGTGCAATTAAATAGGCTTTCTGTGCGATTTCTTTCTTTCTTTCTTTCTTTCTTTCTTTTTTTACTCTGGAATGAATGCACTGGACTCTGAGGCATGCATATTTTAATGAATCGAGTTGTTTTCCATGTGAACCCGCTCAAAACAGCGTGGTTTCTCCCAGAATCAAATTACAATTTGAACGGTTTACTTCAAATTATACACGGGCTTCAAATCTAATCTTACCTCAAAGAGCTTGTGGATGATTCTCGTTGCAATAATCGCGTGTCAGATTGTAGCATTTCTCGAATAGACAGTTACAGTTTTAGATCTTGAAAGAAAAACAGACATCTGACTAAATCATTTAAAACCCCAGGTTCCGACTGCTCTGAGCAAATACGCTAGCTGAAACTGGCGACAGAAGCCGGTACATACAATACTTCGAGAGAAAATGATCAACATGCAGATTTTAATATTTTCTTGAAGAGATCGGGTCACAAGATACAAGACAGAATATATACGGCGTACTTGCAATTTTGCCCGCTTTTTCCCCTGAAGTTACCAATTCCCTTTCAAGTGGTGTTCTGTTTATGTCGCTCTTGATCGGCATTCATGCGCTATTCTCTTTGCGGAGTCATTTACGACGCTGTCGCCCACATGAATGTCGTCTTTTCTTGAGTCGGAATTGTTCGATCGTTCCCACGATTACCCGTGTTCCCTTCTCTTTTGAAGACGAGATTCGCGAGACTGTTGTGTTTTCGTGAATGCAGTACAATTGTTGCTTTGATATGTTGCTTCGTTCAAATCGCTTTTTGTTTCTGTCGGTCACGCGTGACCGATCCTTTGTGAGGTGCTCTCGATGCATTCTGGGCATGGTCGTACGTAATTCTGACTGACTGACTGACGAACATTAAATTTCGAGATGGCGACCCGCTTGGAGTCTTCAAATAACACGATTTTGCTGCATTAGCGTCGTGATTATTACCCTCACTTCGCTCGGGGATAATTATAATTAAAACAAAATAGACTTGACCTATCTTGAGCATGTGTGCTTTTATTCTATTTATTCCTTATGTGTCATTTCTAGGCGGATATGAGCGATTTTAGGCATAAAATACGCGATGAAATGCAGGGGCCAATTTAATAAACATTTACACGTGTATTTTACAAGTTGGACCATTATTCTAACACCACTGAACGGATTTTAATCCAGCAAAATCTGCACAATATTACAGATACAGGCCCCCAGTGTACGACCACAACAATATGTGGTCATTGTGTTGGATTAAAGTGTGTTTTAACGTGTGAGGAAATTGGTCCGACTTGTAAAATACACTTGTAAATACTTTATTGAATTGGCCCCAGACTTCGATGTTCCGACTCGCGAAATTTCAGCCATAATAAAATTATGCACATTCGAACTCAAAATTTCCCATGCGAGTGTGTTCACTTGGCGAAACGAAGACAATCAATATAATTTGTTAATAACGAGGGAACATCTTTCTAGCCCAATTGTATGAGTTTTTATTGTTTTGTATATTCAGTCTCCATTTTACAATGACTAATTCTATGACAAAGCCCCGGTGAACAGAAGGTCCCTGGATGGGTACCAAGCTCGCATTTTCAGAGGTGAACACAGCCTGATACTTTTTCTTTCTCCTCACAGGTTGCTTAACTTAGAATCCAAAACCGGCTCCATTGCAGCTGGATGGGGCGTCGTAAATAAAACGGAGATACCCGCAGAAACCCTTCAAATGGCTTGCATTAACTTAGTGAAATGGAGGGAATGCGAAAACTGTGCTTGGGTCCCCCCAGCCGGTCAAAAATTTTTATGCGCTCTCGGAACTAAGACTGACACAACCCGTGGAGACTCGGGAGGGGGCTTAATATACTTTCATCCTCCCGATGAGAAGTGGATCCTTCGGGCTGTTGTTAGTGCTGGATTGAGCGGTTTTTGCTCCAAAAAGTATTCACTGTATACGCGGATTACAAGTTCTGTTCTTGAATGGATTGACCAAAAAATGACCTCTGCACGTTGAATCGCAGTTTATAGCAGTGTTTATAGGTCTCAAGAAAACGCAAAAAAAAAAAAAAGAAAGAAAAAAAAATCACTGATTTCGTTCTGTATAATACTATAATACGTACTCGGATCGGATACTTTTATATATATTTTTCCTTTTATTAGTGAAAAACATTACCACTGATTGTCAGGCACCAGTCTTACGGTAAAAGGAGGGTCACAGTAAACAAGCCTTTCGAAAATTACTTTACGCCCTAGAAAAGTACAATTTTGTTTTTTTGTACGACCGCTTCCTCACATTTACAGAATGAGTGCAGCTTCGCTACATTTTACGAATTCGTGAACACCAAACTCTGATGCTGCTGTTTTATATAAACCTTATAAACGAAATAAAGCACTCGCCAACGTATTGATTGAGCAATAAAAGCACTCACTTCGCGGCGCCGGAATGTTACTAAAATGAGGGATAAGATTTAAAAAGAAAACCAATAGATCCAAGTTTTGTAGAGTTAGGGTTAGATTTGGGGCTAGATTTATGGTTAGGATTAGTTGTTTTAATGTCTAATGCCCTGCAAAATTTATGGCCCGGTCGCACTGGGAAGGGTAACTCAGCGAAAACAATACGACGGCTTCTTCAATGTTTGGTAGCAACTTACTGACATATATTTCTGGTGACAAGCGCTTTTTGCACTTCAAATGATGCAAATGTCGAATTAGGCCTTGTTTACATGGAAGGAGGGTGACCCTCTAGGAGGGACACCCTCCTTGAAGGGTCAGAAAATAGCCCCCCGTTACATGCCAAGCGCTATCCCTAGGGCTATCTCGCCAAGAGTCTGAAAGGTATCGCGCGGTTGCTAGATTTAAGATAGTAACCTGGCACCGCTAAAGATAGCCCTGCTGGGAGGGTAACCCTATCTCGAGCGTTTACATGGCTAAAATTGTCCCTGCTAGGAGAGTTACCCTAGCAAGGAGATAGGGTAACCCTCCTCCTAGGGTGACCCTACCTATCGTGTAAACGGAACAAGGAATTTCAATAGAGAAGGGTGACCCTTCTAAGAGGTTGTCCCTCCTAGGAGGGTCACCCTCCTTTCATGTAAACAGGGCCTTAATGTCGTTAAAGGTACGAGTGCGACCGGAGCCTTAGCTGAACATGCTTGCTGCCCGTATCAGCCCCAGAGGGTTCATATGGCACGCGCGCGATGTGTGATACAGCGTTATGTGGCGTAAAAATGACAGTTAAATTTTATAAGAAGATACATGGAAGATTTTTGTCGATGGCGAAACCTGAATCATTGTACATTGGTACCCAATTTCTTTGAGGGACACCCGGCGCCCCAAGTCATTTAAGTACTATAAACATCAAGGAAGGCCGAGTAAATTTGTCTTGATAATAGCAGATTCAATAGCTGTTTTTATTTTCCTTGTCCTCTTCTCTTTCAATTATGTTCCATGGGGATTTTACCCTGGGGGTTCCATGAGCCTTGAATGTGCGATGCCCCGTGTAAATCGGAAATGGAATTTTTTTCCCGCCCCTTTAAGTCAAGATACAAGTTATTTTTAGTATTTTCCCAAGGGTATTCTGTGTCGCCACAGAAAATTTTCTCGAGACTACTTGCGCGGCGACAGAGCTACAGTTTCGTAGCTGTATCAATCAAATTATATTCATTCGTCAAAGCTTCTTACGCTAAACGTAATCCAAAATTGTTTTTTAAAATCCGGCATATCCGTTTGTGGCACGAGCAATCTAGTACAAAGCCAACCAACGTATAATCTCAAATTGCTCGAAACTATAAAGTCGTTTGTGATCAACAACAGCCAATCACCTACGACTCGCTGCCCTGGGCGCTAACACTAGTAATTTGTACGAGGGCATATTATAAAAACCTGGACTGGACTGGACTCAAATTTGTAAAACCTGGACTTCATTTGAAAAATAACGTCACTAAAATTTAGTAAAATACTAGTAATAACTGGCATACTGAAAAACCTCACCTGGACTTAAATTTGTAAAACCTGGACTTGAAAAATGTCAAATAATAACTAACCGTTAGCATTTTACTTGGAAAACGTCAGACTGACACAATCTGTCAACGTGTCGAAGCACAAACCAGAGCAAACTATGGCGGAGTGGTATACCCTGTTCCAGACTCAGAGAGGCAAAAACCCGAGCAAAAACCGTACCCTTTCGAGCAGGACAGACTATTTGAATAAAACACACAAATGACGCTCACCTAAAGGTAGAGATTATTTTGACATTTGATTTCTTGAAGAACCAACCTCCAAAGCCTCGAGTGAACCAACAGTTTTGAACCTGCCGAATGATTGCGAAGTAGCTAAAAATACCGCACTGTAGGCCGCCTGTGGTTGTCACTGAGATTAATTTCATTCTATATCTCCGGGCAATCCAGTTCGTTTGTCTATATTTTCTAAACGATGCACCATGAATTCAATGTTTCATTTTATGCGTAGAAACAAACTTTTCAAAATCGAGTCCAGGTTTTTTCAAACTTGAGTCCAGTCCAGTTCAGTCCAGGTTTTAATTTGCCCTACGAGTACACCATTTTTTTTTTTTTTTATGATTATCAGGACCCTTTTGGGCTTCGTGGGCCGTCATATACACACACGTTGAAAACAAGTTCATGCCAAACATGCCTTAGGCTACTTTCTCCCGCTCGAGTTTCTCGGGTATCAGTTTTGTTTTAGGTCATCATACTGTATTAAAATGCCTACACGTACCGCTGTGTTTTTCTCAGAATCTGGCTGAGCTTTGAATACCTTTTCGTGGAAGAATACAGTGCAAACCGCACATGATTATCACACTCACTCCCGCACCCCCCCCCCCCCCCCCCCCCAAAAAAAAAAAAAACAATCAGCATGTACAACGTGACGACATAACGACCTTGGGAACAGTCAGCTATTCGCCAGGGGAGCCACGGATCCGATTTGAAATAAGTCACTTGTCTTTTATGATATCATCTTACTTATTTTCAATTTAGTCCTGTTGTTTATCTTGGACTGAGTCGCTTCCTCAATATGATAGTAATTATATAAGCCACCGTCGGAGCACGTCAGCGCAGTTCACAGAAACAGGAGCAGAGGAACAGCATGAAATTCGCTTTCGTTCTTGTCCTTTTGGTGACGGTCACCATTGAAATTACGGATGGCAGTCCTGTATCGAACCTTTTTTCTGACACGCAGGAGGCCCTTGATAGTTTGATCGATTTCTCACTTGGTCCGAAATTTCGCGGCTCAAGCAGTTCCCCCAAACCCTCATCCAAGGTATTTGAAGCTAAAATAGACGTCGATAGAGCTATGCATCAAGCTCAGGCCTCTTCAGCGAACCAAAATTTCACCTTGAGACGTCTGAACGATTTAATACAAAGTATTGATTGGGCCGTTGGAAATGGCTCCCTTAATTATGCTCGCTGGGCTTTGGGCACAGGATTATTTGGCCAATTCCAACTGGACAAGGCATCGCGTCGAAAGAGGAGGAGTACTACTCCACAGGTGAAGTTTCTCAAAAATATATTTGCAAAGTTAAAACATGAGAAATTTCATAAATTGATGAGCGTAAATCGCGACTCTACCTTAATGTTCGCAATAGACACAACAGGAAGTATGCATGATGAAATCACTGCTGCAAAGAACATTGCAATGGCAATAGTCAATTGGCCACGGAATCGAAGTATAGAGGTGGACTACGTGCTCTCTCCATTTAATGACCCAGGTAAGATGATGATAAATAACGTACTGCTCCTCTCAACTCCACTACAAGTGGCCCCTATTATTGAAGTTCCTCATTGCTTCGAACACCTGAAATAAGTAGCACTCTTTTATGTCACACAAAATGTAATATTCACTGGCGTATTCTTGGGCGACTTAGTGTGGATATTGAGCCCAGTCGCGAACTCCAAACCGTATCACAGCTTCGCAAACGTGCTGGTTGAATTTAGTCTGCGGTTCCGTATTTCACGTAAATTTCTCTTGTCTTGTAGAATACCATAATCTTGGCAAACCTTGGCCGACTGTATGTCACTGCGGGGATGACTATATAAATCTGAGGCAATCTTTCAGTGGTCAATCACCAACTCGTGATTCAGTTTTGGAGCCTGTAGTGAAAATCATACATGTTTGAGTCAGAGTACAGTCGTGTCACATACCATGTATTTGCTCAATTCACTTGTTTTGCCGATTAACTTCCACAGATGTTGGTCCGGTAACGTTTCGAGATGTAGACGAGGGTGATCAGTTTGTAAAAGATATCGGCAGTCTAACTGCGTCTGGTGGCGGTGACTGCAAGGAACCTGCATATCGAGGGATGGTCAAAGGCATGACAGAACCACATGACCCAATGCCAAACTCGCCACTCTTCGTGTTTACAGACGCACCTCCAAAGACTGAAGGAGAAGAGCAGGGCCTGGCAATAGTAAAACGTGTCGCGGAAGCAAATAGAGTTTCAGTCACATTTTTCGTTGCCAGAGGGTGTGGACCGACAGAAGATTACGGATCTTACCACGAGATCGCAGAAATCACGGGCGGTTATGTATTCAATCTTCCAAGTACAAGTCTTTTTCAACAAATGAATGGGTAAATCAACTATTTAGTAAACTGTTTAAATAATACAGCTGCAGATACGATCATACATAATCATGGTTGTAGGAGCCGAAGAACCTGTTTTTCTCATTAAAATCAAAGCAATATTAGTGTCACTGCATTTTTTGCCTACAGTCGACCTTAAATATTTTACTTAGTTAAACCTTGTTGTACTGACCTAAAGTAAGTTGTTTAGGAAAAGGTTTGCTTTACTGAAGTTTCTCCAGCAACTTTGAATACAATTACCTCATGTTTTCAATTTGTGCTTTCGCTGATGTCCGTTTTGTCAATAAGTGCCAGGGGATTAGAAGCCGTAACTCTAGCTATGCTTTACTGTAGAAATTTTGACGGTTCTGACGTCATGTAATAATTCTTTTCTTCTTCAGATTAGCTGCTTTATCTTTGAAGGATTTTGCCGTGCTGTGTTCAGTTAAACATGACGGGACGCGGAGAAAACGCCTTGCAACAAGAAGCAATGCTCACACTATAATCGTTGATGGACCATTTGAAAACCTCATTGTAGGAATCGAAAGTGACAGAAGTCGTACGATCGTCCTGAAGGATCCAGGCAATAATACCATTGAGGCAACGTCGTCCTTTAGCAAAGGAGCAGTGTATCTGGTGCCAAACCCACCGCCTGGCCATTGGAAGTTACTCTTATCTTCCTCTGATGGGCATTATCGGTACACGGTGAAAGCTTTAAGTGAAGAGAAGATTGATTTCGCGTACGACTTTATTTTACCTGTCCAAAGAAGAATAACGAGCAAAGAGACGCTCATACCTCATCCATTGAGTGGTAAGTTGCTCGTTTTTTGTTTTGTTTTGTTTTGGGGGATGGAGGTGGAGTTCGACATTTTCTCTAAATTTCTTACGGCTATGTGTGTTGCATGGTGATTTTCGTGGTACTTTTGAAAAATCTCTCTTTAAAATATATTTTCTTCTCTGTATTTATAAATACACTACTTTATAGGTAGGACAGCGTTCGTCGGTTTCTCCGTCAGTGGAAGTCGTCAAGTCAACAAGACATCTTTGGTCATGAGACTTGTCAACACAGCAGGAACTACTGTCCTTGAACTTAACCTTGCGGCTGGGCATTCAAGTTTCAATTACACAGCAAGCTTCACTCCTCCATCAACTCCATTCCGGTTCCAGCTGTCAGGACGGGTCGGCAAGGAAGGTTTGGTTTTCCAAAGAGAGACACGTGACCTAATACAAGCCAAATCCGTTGTTCTCCGGGTTATCTCAGGGAAGGATGACTTTAGGATGAAGCAAGGCTCGACGTCTTTTTTGGTATTTAAGCTTTTTAACGTTGGGCCTAATGAATACTTTACTATTTACATTAGTGATACAACTGGCTTTATAAAGTTGAAACTTGAAAAATTTGTCAGAAGGAATAGACAGCGAACAATTCTGGTGTCTCTTCGCCCCACTGCAAAGGGCTATGAAAAAGGAAAAGCCGACGAAGTAATTGTAACTGCACGAGGGAAAGTTTCTAAAACAGAAGCATCTGCATTAGCCAGGATGCAAATGGAGTAAGCTGACGTCTTCTCATTTACATTAACTAAAATACTTATATCACTTGCGATGAACTTTAGAGTAGAAAGAACCAGAAAGGCAGTGGCCGGAAATGGTTCAAGTTACCTCAAAATAGTTTGTCTAATATACCCTTACATTACTCCAATAATCAATAAAGAATGGGAGATGAGTCATACTCAGAGGATCATCCCATGACACCGTTAGTGTAGTTTTATTAGTAAGATGCCTCGTATCTATGGCCGAGGGCCAATTTCAATTACCGTTCCTCCCCTTGCCTAACTATACGCGTTGACTAAAGAAAAGCGAGATTAGAATAGTCTGCATTTTATATGAGACGACCTATTTCCCTTGTTTTTAATTAGCTTGCTGGCACTGAAAATTAGTGAGAGACTATGAGGCTGATTTAGTTACTATGTTTATAGGCATCTGATATAACTAATTATTGTACAACTATACTGGCTGAGATGTCTGCCGAAAATTTCGTGAGAGGAGCGGCTTGCTTTCAGTTTTACTATTTTGTAGGCTGATTTTCATTTTGGGACCGGCCAAAGCGATTTGAGGAGTACAAATTATGTTTGAGTTCTGACTTTCTCCAATTGTTATGAGTAATTTAAGTAATTTACAGATCGAGTGAAAACAATACTCCTGCAATACTGCCTGTGACAGTTTTGGTGTCCCTGATGTGACGGCTAGAAACTTCGATTAGTTTAAATAAGCCTTTATATTTACCTCAAATGTCCTAGATTTTTACTGCTGTGTGTATACGTAAGCGTCGCTAATCCTGTCTGCCCGCTGTCAATCAGTGTCTCGGCCCTGAGCACATGTTTTTAATAAACCGCGCACAACCTTTCCGAACAAACTCAAATCTCGACTCTCGCGACATCAGTCGCCAAAACGAAAAGAAGAGAATATACACTTAAAAGTCGTGAGATATACATTATCGGTTTCTTGACCTATCAAGTGGATTCCCACAAACAAAAGTGCAGGTATTAATTTACAAGTGGGTCATTCTAGCGGAGTTTGTCTCGTGACTCGGCTAGAAGTTAGTCGTATCAGTAATGCATGGATCAAATCCAGCTGTTACCATTGCCTTCCCACAGGTATTTGTTTGCTTGTTTTTGTGTGTGTGTGTGTGTGTGTGTGTGTGTTTGTGTGTGTTTCACACGCGCAAGTGTCTTACGTCTCCGTCTCCTTCTCCGTCTCCGCTTACTTCACTTAGTGAAAATCGGCCTTAAAGGGGTCGCAATTTTGCATTTTAATGTTCGTCAGTTAGGGCCTATTCGTATGAGCCCGGTTGACGGGCTGGCTCGGTCAACCGGGCCAGCCCGGTCGTGTGTTCATATTGGAAATTTCAGCCCAGGTAACAGAGATAAAGTGTCTATGATGCAAACGTTTTTGCCAATTCTTCCACCAATGCCAAATTAAGAAGCAAGTACATTTCAGACTCGCATAGTTGAAACATTTTCATCCCGGTTAACTGGGCTGGAGTGTTCATATGAGAAAATATGAGAAACGGGCTAGCCCGGTTAACCGAGATCCCGGTCGCAAAGACCGAGATCTCGGTAACCGGGCTAGCCCGCCCTCTCATAGAACACATCGGAATTTTTAAAAAGGAAATAGTGCGAAGGCGGGGTCTCGGTAACCCGGGGCTGGCCTGCTCAACCGGCCTCATATAAAGAGGCCCTTAGACAGACTGTCAAAGTTCCGTTGCCAATGCCAACAATCGTAATTTAAGCAACAAAGCCAAATTCTCTCACGTTTAGTGAACATATTTTCGAGACTCGGAGAAAGTAACCAAGCGGCCCGCGTTCGAGAAAAAAAAAAAAAAAAAAGTACCCGTACTTGGTTCGGACGAACTCGGGTTCGAAGTCGGTGGAAATCGAACAGACCCTGTAACAAACTTCACCGATTTTTTAATACTGAACGTCAAGGTACTGGAATGGAAATATAATTTTCGCACTGTATGTCAAAGAACATGGTTTTTATTTTGAAATTATTTTCATTGAAAATCTAGACGAAAGCTCTGAGTTTGTTTATTCGCTGCAAGAGATTTAAATCTTTCAACCCTAGTTCTAGAACTGTTCGAAGCATTATCCTGCATAAGCTTTGTGTAAGTGTATAGATTGCGGGATTGACTTGTCGAAGTACCATTGGTTAGAGCATTACTAGTATTCTTGTCTTTTCCTGTGACATAGAACTTTGGGTGCAAGTCAATTAGTGTAGGTCTTCGGGCCGATAAACGACAAGGATTGCTGACTGCTAGTCTTGATCCACTCAGTAAAAAGATCCTGCACTGAGCAAGGCACCTCTTGCAGAACTAATCCCAATGCCATGTTTTGGAGACAAATGTTGAAAATCTTCCAGTGAAGCTTGCCTCCGAACCCTTCCAGACGGCTCGCGCCTTGCAGCGATCGCAGATGTCCTCTTTCATGAGGAAATGCAGCCTCGACAGAACTTTGGTGATTTGAAGATCTCACGAATCCAAAGGACAAGATAGACGTGACGAACTGTTGTTCTGGCTGATTTGGATCCTTTCAGTATTCAAATTTTGTTGTGAATGATTAAGGGTTCCACGAAATGTTGGGGGGGGGGGGGGTGGGGGGGGGGGGTGTAGGTTTGGTATGACTTGTTTCCATACCCAAATCCTGTTGGTCAGGATATAATTTCTTCCAAGAAGATTCACGTTGGCAGATGCGGAAATGTTATCACTTCAAACTCATCTTCCTCCTAAAGACAAAGGAATCGAAAACGTTATTACAGTCAGTGACCTTGGGTATCTCAAAGTTCAACATACAAATTTGCAATAATAATGTAATCATAAGAAGTAAGGCTAGTAAGAAAGACACCTAGAAACAAATCCTTGAGATAGAAGTGGAACATTCGGTTAATAATCACTCGTACTGAGTCCTCACCTCGTCCACAGCTTGCCTCGTCGTGTTGTGCTGGTAACAAGTATCACACACGCGCTCTTGATTCGTGTAACCGAACTGGGGCAGATGCGCACGCTGCTTAGTGCAGTCACCGCAGAACACCTGCCCGCAGGCTCTTAAAACAATAAAATAGCTCACGTGAAACACGAATTGTGTGGCATGAGGGTTGTTTAGTGGGGAGAGGGGAGGTTTAAATTGGCGTTTCAGGTAAAACCAAGGTTCGTAACAGCGAGTCGTTATAAATTCGCTACTACTAATTGCACTACTGGGAGCAGTTTTCTAGCTTGTACAAGTTTGTTTGTCTGAAGGTAGGTGTAATTTCTTTCCTACTTTTTACCTGCAGTGATGCTGTCGACGAGGACCATCAACAAAGGCAGCACACAAAGTGAAAACAAAATATTAAAAGTGGTTAGTGCATGTACCCAGTAATCCATCACCATATTCTCTCGTGCATGATTGGTGGAATCATAACACGTGACCAACCACCAGGCAGCATTTATCGGTGAATAACCGCTGGTCACGCACAAAAAATATTTGTAAAAAAATAATAAACAATATAGAAGACCATAAAATAGTTTTACCAACTAAGATGGGTTTTATGTTACTTTAGTTTTCAAGAGTAACATTCGAGACACACGAGAGACTTAGAGCTCACAGCAATGTAATCTGGGATGACCTTCATGAAGTCGTGCCTTCTCTATCGCACGGGCAAAAGCTGTTGTTTAAGCTAATTTGAATTGAGCTTGGCTCACAAAAAATTCGGCGTTCAAACTTGACCATAATTCACATTTCTGTCATAGTTGCCGTTGCTCGTGAAAGTCTTTCACCGAGAAGCAAAGGAACACTGCGGGCTCACCTTTCTTCTGAAGTTTGTGAATCTCTGTCTGCAGTCGTGACACTCCTTTGCGCGATCATCAGGTACCCAGACCACCATGTTCAGAGATTTACTAAAGACCGACTGAAAATGACATTCCCAATCATTAGTAAGTCCAGACAAATCAATTCACCCTTGTTCGACAAATCTACCTCTGCGCCCAGAGATTAATTACGTTAATTCCAGTTAAATCAATTAAATCTTGCTCGACAAATCTATTGCCGTGGTGCGATCAAGAAAACTATCAGACCACTGTATCCAGAGATTAATTAAGGATCGACTGAAAACGACACAACTAAAAGAGGTTGTCTGCCGTTTTTTTTTCAGCGGCTTGCTTCTAAACGGCTTTCTCAAGAAAAAGAAACCTCTGGGACTTGTTTTGAATAAAACATTTCAAGGTCTATCCGGTTTGTAAGGCAAGGAAGCGCGTAAGTGTGATAAAGGATTTCTATTGGTTGAAGCAAGTCAAACCTGTTAAACTGGTTCTTTATACCACACAACACGTTATTTTGAGTACACTGAATGTAATAAATCATAACCCTACATTTAAAGTTCTAAAGAACAATAAGGAACTACAGCGCACCTCGGCGTCTTTCTCGTTTTCTTCAGTTTCCTGTGCTGACCAGGCCGTCTCGTCAAACCTCAGAAAATAGTCGGTCCACAGAAGCAAGCGCCGAGGACTAGACGCCGGGAGTAAAACCTGTTAAAACGTCGACAAGTCAACAACAACAGCAACAGCAACAAAAACAACAACAACAACAATAACAATGTTGAACAGGAGAACTTGCAGGATAGCACACGATACCTCTGAATGTTGCTTGTACGTCGGGTTTATGAAAGTTTCTCGTATAGCATCGAGATGAGCCCAGAGAGACACAGTCTTCTCACAGATGGCCAACGTTTCCCGCTCCTTAATGTTGTTGCACAGGAAATTACCAAACCTGTCAGTAAAAAGAGGCGATGCAAACCTTCAGGCCACAAAGCACACGCTGTAGTAATGTGCAGTCTACTTCCCGACGCCATTTTATGCAAAACTATACGACAGTCCCTCCCCTGGGGTAAAAATTGTCCAACAAAATGGTCGCTACACGAAACCGAGGCTACGCACAGTGTCTAGTAGTTCTGGCGCCACTATCTATGTGATGATGAAACCATATTAGCTTCGACACTGCAGCATTTTCTCCTTTTTATCATCTACCTGCCTTTAGTAACGTGTGAATACATAGTAACGTGAAAAGGAATAGAGCCATACCATTGGGAGTTCATGTGATCTGCTATCCTCAGGAGATAAGCTGAAGAGAACTCAAAGGCGTCTGGAAACTGCTGTTGCACCTAAAAACATACCAGAAGAGTGGGGGCTAGGTTCCATGACCTCTCTTGCAAAACTGTGCGCAGAGCACTGAGGTGCACAAGGGCCTGGGTCAGAAAAAACTCTAGATGCGGTAGACGTGCCCTTCGAAGTAGCAAGGCCGCTCAGCGGACTGAAACACCGAGGACCCGTGAGGGGGAAGGGGAGGGGGTATCTGACAGGAGAAGATTTTATTTTGTTTTGATCCTTGATAGATGTACACGGAGTGTGTAAGGTACAGGGTAAGTGATATGAACAGGTTATACTATCGTCATCAAATAGCAATATAGAGATGGATATTAACACTTAGTGACACCGACCTGCCAAACACAGTCCAAAAATTGAAGGAAGACGGGAGAGCGCTGACTTGGAATCGACGGGTGACCCAGGCGGTCCCTGAACCGATGACCAAAACTCACCCACTCCTTCTCCACCAGCACCTGAAGAACGGCAAGGAAAGATGGACAGAAACATGATTAACCCTTTCACTTCCAAGCGGTGATCAACTTCAATTTTCTCGTTCAGTTCCTCACCAGAAATTTATCATACAGAAAAGAGAACTTGGCTTTAGATACCTTGTTCAGGTGAAAGCTGATTAAACTATCAATTCTCACTACCTCGCTCATACAGTTCCTATTCAAAAGGTAAGGAGAATCTGTATTTTGAGCTTGGGAGTGAAACGCACGCACACAAGGCACAGACGGTCGGTGTTGAACCGATCTTCACTCCTACGCATTTTATGCGCATCACTTTATTGACTACCAGTACAACTACCCAACTTCTATTCTTCGTTGCTTTATTCTCTCACTCACTCACTCATATTTTCTCTCGCTCTACTAACTTATTTACTCGGTAATCTCTCCTCAACTTCCCAACGCCTTCACACCTGCACGCACTAAAACAACCTCGCACTCGTTCAACCAGTAAATAATACCATTGAGTTCCCCCGTTTCTTACTCGCACTCCTAACTACAACAACCATCAAAACCCATTCGTACATATCCACACCTCTCACAACTCACATAAAGTGAACTCGCTTCACACGGTACACACGTGACTTTACCTGGAAACCAGTGAGTGTTCTGTAGTAAGAGTCCAGCAGCATTTGAGCCAGCGATGTCAGCTGTGATGTGCGGTCCCATCCGTCACTACAGTGCACAAGAGCTGCCGCGCCTTTGTCGACAAACCTCGCTATGGTTACAGCACCCTGTAGGGGAGGGTGGGGAAAACAAAACAGTGAAAATATCTTGATTTGGTAAACTGAGATACAGACTTTTAAAAGAAGGCAACGGCGTGTACACGTGACACAAAGACGAAGAGCTAACGCTCAAAACGGCAGCCAAAACAGCATTTGCATCCAAACTTTCATTTATACAGTCTACGCTACGTCGACGCACATAAAACTAATTCTCACAGGGACACAAGATTTAAGAAACTCAAACTGACATGACAGCAGGACAGCTCACTCCCCCCCCCCCCCCCCCCCCCCCCCCTGGGTATTTTTCTGCGTAAGCATGAGCAGTAACACGGTGCGTTTAATTATCACAAAGTGGATAACGTTGACCCATAACCATTAGACTCTCAAAGAGGAGGGGGTACGGAGAAGAGAAAAACAAACAAAGAAACAAAAAGAAACGAAAGGGGGAAAATTGGTACAATGGCTTTGGGCTCCTCCCTTCCTTCCATAAGGATACGCCCACAATAATCCGGGATACTTTTTTAAATTTTTTTTTGCTTTCTGTCCACACTAAAACAATGAGTTGAAAACGGAGGTTTCTGAAAACGGTTCTCAAAACGGAGACTTTCGAAAATGGACGCGTTTTCAAATGAAAATAAATTGGTGTGGACGGGCGACTCGAAAACGGAGGCTTTCGAAAACACATAGTGTAGACAAGTCCTCCCATTTTCGTTTTTCTTTCCCCTCCCCTTTGAACTAAGCGCCGTGACAACTGAACAACAGCTGGTATTTTGAGCGCCCAGCAGACAAACCTTCAAAATGGCCGAGATGTAAGCAAGCCACTGAGTCGACTCTAAGTGCGAGAGCCACTTCTTCTGCGCGGACGACTCGCACACTGTCTGCAGACGCGAGAGACTGTCACGCACTGCGTGTATGTTAGGAATATCGAGGAAGAGAAGCTGGCAACCCTGGTAATGATTAATAACGTCCTCCGTGCCTTTACCCTGAGGAAAGCAACCAAGAAGAGCTGAAGTGAGGAACACTGATCAGAACATCAACATGGGCGCACGTTAAAATCAAACAAGTAAATAAACCCTATCACGGGAAAGAGTATGTTGAAATCAACCCATACAGCCAATTTTCAGAGATGCGGATCAAACATACTTCTGAAAATGAGAGACAAAAATTTCGGCAAACATGTGTCCTATAAACGCACAGGACACTTGAAACTCCTTATTGTTGATACTGCTAATGTTGCTGTTGTTGTTGTTGTTGTTGTTGTTGTTGTTGATGTTGTTAAAGAGACCCTCTCACCGTAGATACTTTGCGCGCCCACGTCATGACTGATCGATCCGACTGTCGCGGCTTGCCATGTTCAATACACTTTCTAAGTTTGTGCTGATTTATTTCCCAATAAAACATGAAAATCTGCCATTTCGTATGAAACGAAAATGGCCGCCGTCAGTCACTGCACGAACAAAGCATCTATGGTGAGAGGGTGTCTTTAATGTAGCTGTTGTAGTTTCTGCTACATGTTGATACTAGAGGGTGTTTTGAAGTTAGTAATGATTTCAGAGGTGTAGGTGAAATAAACTCAAGAGTGCGATCAACACGCGCGTGGAGTGTAGTAGTCTCGTTCCTCCGCTACCTTCAACATGTTTCCTCCAGCTGCAAACATGGACCTGGCGTCAAAGATCACCAATTTGTCTCCACTCGTGTTGCACGATCTCGCTTCGAGGAGGACCTTTTCATCCGGTAACGACGACTGAAACAGAAAAGACGAGAACAAGACGTTTCTTTCTTCACTGTGTTTAAAACCCAAAGCAAGAAAATTCATCACTGGTTCCCAGTCTTCTTATAAGCGTACGTACATTGATCCCAGGCCCACTCTTGGGCTGCGCACAACGCATGATGAAGTTTCCTTTTTTGGCATTGTACCAACACAGAGCTGGCATGCGACCCTGAGGAGAGGGAATGGCACTAGTTAGCCCAGGGAAGTTTGAAAGGCAAGTTTATCTAAACAACAACTACTACTATTACTATTACTATTACAACTATTACTCACAAGATATGAACACGTTGCTCAAAACAAAAGAAAAATTAAAAAATAAAGTAAAATAAAATAAACAAAAAAGTCCACTCTGAATTACCTTGCTTCTAAACGATGCGCATTCTTCCATAGTAGAATCCTTGCAAGAAGAAAGAGGGATTTATTCTTTAGAGAAGAATCTAATGATTCAATTTACGTATCACAGGCACAAATGAACTCTGATTTCATCTCTCCCAATCTTTTTCTGTCTGTCAGTCCGCTTATCTATCCGCTGACTATATATGCCTGTCTTTTTCCACTTCTTTCCAAGAAATGATGGCAGCATTCAAATCATATGTACATGTAAAAATCAAACCTCAATTCCAGCCGGTATGTAAAGAAGACTTGGATATGAACCGCAAACAGCGAAACCTTGATTAAGAGACGTCACACGCCAGCTGTCCGACACCTGAGGAAAAATATAAATCAAAATTGACAATCCATATAAGGAAAGTAGATTAATACGCATTTCCCTTGCGTTACACTGCACGTTTCACGGTCAACCTGCCCACTTACTTGTTGCCTTGTAAACTCGTCATTAAAATCGTACACATTCCAGCCAGAAAGCCTTATTTCCCGCCCTTTTTCCCTGGGAATGAGACAACCAGTAGTATCAGTATTAATACGTCGATCTTTCTTTCACTCCTGAGGATCAGCTTCAATTTCTCTCTCAATCTCTAACCAGAAAAATATCATACAGTATGGAGAACTTGCCATTTGATAACTTGCTCAGGTGGAAGTTGATTAACTTATCAATTCTCATTACGTCATCCGTACATCAAATGGTTGGGAGGATTTGTATTTTAAACTCACGATAACAAGGCCTGTACCTGATAAAGTTTCCAGCGGGAGGGCTGTCCACAGCATTTAAGGAAAGAAATTCCAGTCTTTGGTAAAACACACGGACGTACGATCGAAGAAAGCTGCAGACGACGAAACAGACGTTTCAAAACTCGTCCAAGAAAAGCTATTAGCTAATGACTGTTGCAGTCGACCGTCTTATGACACGATTATCGCACGTTCTAAGACCATGAATGCGTAAAGTTTTAAAATATTTTTTTGTACAAACGTGCATAGTCGGAAACCATTGCAATCCGTTTGCCATAAACTAGTGATTTTCAGCCGTGTTTCTTACTGCTTTTCTATCCACAAATCTACTTCTTATTTGTCTTTTCTACAAAACAGTTCTTATAAGTATCGGTGTGATACCAGCTCTTAAGAGAATTAGATTGACTTCGTCGGCGTGGTGATAAAAACGCTGGTGTATCACCAAAAGGTTGACATAGGTACTAGAATGTCTAATACTCCTATGGCGTTCTCTTCCTATATCAACCTTTTGTTGATACACCAGCGTTCTTATAAGTATCGCCCGCTTCTTTCTTTTTCGTTCCCTATTCCCCATCACATTTTTCACAAAATTCACAAAAGTATCCATCTTTGGTTCTTCGTGACTTGGAAACCGCGCCTGAATGTTTACATGATTGACAAATTTGTGGACACCCTGAGGACTCCCAGATATCCGTGATTCAAACAGGAGAGAAATAAAACGCTACCTTGCCGCGTATGCTCCCGCCGTCTTCAGCCTGGATGCCGCACCGGACATGAAGTCGCCGCCTCCGAACGCCGCAGCCAACAGCCCAACACCCAGGACCCCACCCCTCCCCGAAGGAACCACAACGAGGCTCTCGGAGCCATGGGAACTAGCGCCTTCCACGCTGCTGCTACTGCTGCTGTGAGACAACACTTGGAAGCTACTGCGACTACTAGAGTGGGTCACCCCCCGCTCATCACCGGTTTCAACCACATGAAGCAAATCCTGGTGGGTGATACCGGGGGGTGACGCACTCTCTGGTGTCCCCCCTGTTTGTTTCGTCACCCTTCCTTCTGACGTTAGTACAGAGTTAGGGCTGGGCTGGTCTTGGCAGGGGTCTTGTGGGATGAGGTAATTGTGGACTGATTGTGAAGTGTCCAGGAATATCAGATGAATGGTACGGAAGTCCCAGCAGTGGATTGTCAGGGTTTTTACATCAGAGAAGGCTGCGTTGCCCTCAGCTGTTCTGCGCACAGCCTGCGTGGAAGAACAACGATGCTGTTACTATCTTGTACGCCTGAAAAGTTCAATTCTGCCACAACAGAGAGACGTAGAGACAGATATAGAGGAAGAACAACGTTATTAATTATCTTGTACATCTGACAAGTTCACTTGCAGCATAATGCAGTATAACTGCCTATTTTGTCAGGTTTGCTGAATAATTCTTCACCTTCTCATCTTCGCCTCTGTCAACTGACTGGATATTATTCAGTGCCACCCACATTGACATGTCCTGCAGTGCCACAACAACAACAACAACAACAACAACAACAAAACAATGCATAAAATACAACTGGGTTGACATAGCAGAGAAATGCACCACTGTATTAATGAGGTGGTCAATGGGCAGGAGTGAAATGATAACTTACACAAACATGGCCAGCATTTGTGCTTTGTGAAATGTTACAGAGCAGGACCAATCTGAAAAGAAAAGATGAAATATTTTAAACTATACACTTAAACTTCCACATCAATCTGCCCTTTACTGATGAGGCTTTGTTAACAATAGCTTCAATCCTCTGGCCTCAAATGCCCCTGGGAGGGGGGGTTGGGGAGTATTTTAAGTCCACTCAACAAAGAGTGATATGATTATTTTTGTTAAGAACTTACCTGAAGTTTGTCAGATACACTCTTCCTAATCCTCTGTGTTTGCTGACTTCAATTATGACATCATCAATCACCATTTCTACATGCTCTACCTCACCTGAACAAAATATGCACAAACTATCAGAGCATAGTATTTTCTAATGTCTGAATTCCATGATATATTTAATAGTTATTAGCCAATCAGTGTCAATTAATTCTTAATAATTCTTAATAATTAATAGTTAATTCTGTACTGACATGAGTAGATCCCAGATTTTCTGGCAACACATGTCCAGATGACTTTCTAACCTGGAAATCCCACTGTGTTGTCTCCACACTTAATCAGGAGCTCAAAGTCTGTCCTTCTTTTGCACAGGGAACGGAGCTCACCGTCCACGCACCACTGTGGAATAGGCTGAGGTAACAATAAGAAAAAAATAAAACATCCCCTCTGGTGCTTTCGCTAAACTCCATTAATCACTAATGTCTCCTTAAAAAAAGAGCACCGGCCAACAGAGTCTTGAGGGAATCACTGCACAGCCTGAATAAAAGGAGCAGACACAAAGAGCCTGATATCCCAACATCCGTAGCTGCTGACATTCAAGTCAACTTGTTTTCGTTAAAGTTGCCAGTCCCTATCATTCACCCTGGGTACCAGAGGATATCTTGCTCTCAGAAGCTCCATGCTGCACGGCCACAGCTCAAGGTTTCACCCCCAGCCCTACGCGGCCATGCAGCGCAGAGCTTAACGGAGCAAGATAACCTTTGGTAGTATCATTCTTGAATGTCTGATTCCCTATTAACATACTGGACTCCTCTCTTGGCACTGGAAGTGTACAGTACATGGGATTCAGTTGACCCCCAATTACAATAAAAATGCAACTTATTCTTACTTTACCAGGGTCCCTTTAAGAGGGCTTAGATGGGCAGGTCTTCATAACACTTAACTGTATAAAATTTAGGCCCATAACACTTAACAGTAAACCCCATCTAGGCCCTCCTGTCTTATATTATTAAATATCTAATCTTGTAATTTAACTGTATTTTTTTTTTTTTTTTACATAACACTTTTAAACATTAATTTTTTTGGCTTCATAACACTTAACAATAAAAAACACAGGCCCATAACACTTAACAGTAAACCCCATCTGGGCCCCCTTGTCTTGTTTTATTTAATATCTAGTCTTGTAACACCTAACTGTATTTTTTTACATAACACTTAACATTAATTTTTTTGGCTTCATAACACTTAAAGGTAAAAAACTCAGGCCCACAGCACTTAACAGCAAACATCATCTAGGCCCTCCTTTAAGTTGCTTCATTGTACTGTACCTGCAGTCTAATTTCATTTTAGCAGCAAAATCACAGACTGAGGGCTGACAATAGTAACATGATAGCACAACAAAGACCTGTCCCGACCTGTTTAGCTTTCAGAGAGATTTCCAGAAGAATCTCTCCTGATACATTGTCCCTTGCATTGGCCCTGCCCAATGGAAACCAGCTGGATAAGGTTTCGTCTGTGAGCGTCGCTACGGGTATCACTATACGCCCCATGAAGTCGTCCCTGTTCATAACATCATGATCCCAGACATCAATGTAAATATAATGCACCAGACAGCAACTGGCTGTGTTTTCAGCTGAAAGACAAATGCAGAAAAGTACTAGGTAAAAATGGAACTATACCAGATTACCTTCTTGCTGTTTTCAAACAAAGAATTTATTTCACTGACACCCCACCCCTAAATGGTACCACATCACATAAAAATGTCAGCGTTTGATGTTGAGCACCCTAGGAGGTATCAAACCTGTAATTTTGGCCACTAAGCAGTACAGTGAGCATCCCTGTCCTATTTTATATGGGAGTCCCCCCCCCCCCCCCCCTCCCCTCCCCTCCCAGGTTGCAGCTATACCGGCCTTTTACAACAGCAAAGTATTTAACTAGTATTTACATTGTACTACAGACCTTGAACACAAACTTTGCAAATATTTATCAGTTTGACCTGTAGAGCTGTCATGTATAGTTCTGTGCAGTGAATTATGGAATTTTGAAGAACTGAGCATGCGGACTCTGCACACCGATTTTCAGGTCAAATTGGTAAACATACACCCATGATCCAGTAAGGGAATGACCCAACCTCACCCCCATTAATGAAGACGTACCTGGCTCAGCCTGCATCAGCTGTGGCACTCCAGTGATGTCAAATAATAGTTTTTCCCTCCACTCAGGGTTTATAGTGCTGTATTGCACACAAGTCTTTTCCTCCAGTTCACCAACAGTTACTATACAGTAGGGATCTGACTTGCCGTTGGGATCCTTGACAGCCAAGTTCCTTCCTGCTTGAACTGTGAGAGTGAGAAGAGAAGTGGTGAGTTAAATATTGTCACAATGCACCTCGGCTGATTCTGAGGGTGTCAACTTCATTTGAGTCCAAAGGCAACTCTCTCATCACATCATCTCATTATGTTGTCTAATCTTTGCAAACAAAATAGCTTTGAATGATAATGTCAGGTTCGTAATACAAAATTTGTAATATTGTTCATAAATTTACAAATTTATAAATTTATAAATTTGTTCATAATACAAAATATTTAATATTTATAACACCTTTGACTGTTCTCTCAAAGAAAACATTTCATGATATACCAGAAATTAAGCGTGAACGCTAAATTTAATATGCATGAAGATCGATTTATATAATATAGGGTCATTCCACAGTATTTTGGACATGGATATCAGTTTTCTAAATGTTTTGAATCAAACCCAAAATGTCCCCTAAGTTGTAGCTTGGTGTTGATAGTTTACTTTATGATGTGATTTATGGGGGTAGCATGTTGATAATGATGCATAAATTATAATCAAACATGAAAAAAGTAAAAATGGCCGTTGCGGAGAGGACAAATCAATTTATTATTTAAAAACAAATGAAAAACTGAAACCTCACAAAAGTTATCAGGACATAAACTATTACTGATGCGGTTTACAGAACAGTTGTTACAGGATGATGTTTTACCCAGAGTCCTGTGCTAGAGACTGTCCATTTGCTAAATGTCCTCTCCGCAACATTTTGACACCTAAAAGTTTATGTTATGGATGACCACATAATCATATTAGGTACACAGTTTGATAACTTCTAATTTATAACAGGAGGTATGTTTTATTGTGTTCAGATATTCTTCAGCTCATCACCTTAATGATTTAGGGATGTTTTCTTTTTGTTGCGGAGAGGACATTTCTGTTGCGGAGAGGACACATTGCTTAGAAGTTGATTTAAAATAAACTCATTATAAACTAAATAAATTCTAAAATAAACTCATGTTAGGTAAATTGTACTTTTCAGGGCTGTTAGTATATTTTGAAGTGTGCAGCAGTGTACTTAGACTGCATTAGTTAAAAGTTTGAGAGAAAGATACAGTAACATTACTACAGGAAGATAACATTAGTACAAGGCATTCTGTCTACTCAAACAGCATTTGGGAGAGCACTTGCTAATAAAAATCACTTCACCACATTCAAAGTTCTTGCACAGAGTTGGTGCCAAAATGTTTGATTGGCCTCAGATAGATGACATTGATAAAGTACATGCCACCTGTGTGTTTTATGGCCCAGTACGATGGCAGGGCAATGGCCCCTTTGAAACTCCAGATCTGGAGGAACTTGGAACTGTTTTTCAAGCTTTCAAGGAAGCAGAGTTGTCACTAAACTGCTACACTATGTTGCTGTTCAGTAAACATGAGATATGTACAAACACTGTACATTAACATGTACAAGTATTTACATGACTGTGTTGAAATCAACATTGTTGCAACAAGTTTGAAATGAAACGTTTTGAAGTTACTGTGTTAGGACCTTGTTATTGTTGACATAGTATGTTTCTTTAAAAGCTGTTATATATTATAGGATATGTTAATAACAAAGAATTTATGTGTACTTGACAAGAATTATTTTGGGGGGGTATTTTTGCCAAGTATTCTGGATTTTTGGTTTTACCCATAATGCTTTGTGGTCTGAGTCAGCATTAAAGTTTATGCATTTCATAAGTTTTTTCCAGAGTTTCTGGTAACATCAGTTCTTGATGCACCAAATACAATGATTAAAACTACAATGAAGTAATAATGTCTATCCATATCAAAATCAACTTGAAAAATGTGACCACAACCCTTTTCTTTTTCAATACCATGCTAGTCTGATCAAAGGACCTTGTTTTTGTTGACATTTATCACCATATGTTTCACTAAAAGCTGTTTTATATTCTAGAATGTTAATAAGAGTTGTTTAACATAACACACTTTGTCAAATTCAATGAGAATTTTGTGTTATTTGTTCATGGACAAAAATGTCCTCTCCGCAACGTCTTCTCCGCAACAGAGACACATCAAAATATGGTCAGTTTTTCTGATGATCGAACAAATGCAGCTAATTTTTTTTGCCATATATTTAAAATATATACACCACTCTTTAATACAAAACAAAAAGAAATTGTGAATCCATCATAGAATCAGAGAACTTTTCACTTAGATTTTGTAAAACAAAAATAGCAAATTCTCTGAGTCTTCTCCGCAACAGTCACTTATCTTGCTGTAGTCTTCCATGTTTAAAACTTACAGAAAATTGCAACATAGTGGGCATAGCTATAATAAATGTCTACAAGAAAAAGGTAGAATTTTATTACTGTGACATTTGGATTTCAAGCTGTGGCATACTGAATGTCTCTAAATGTCTTCTCCGCAACATACGAAATACTGTGGAATGACCCTATACAGCTTATCTGTTTTAGCGTGTCTAAAACGAAAACAAAACAACGTAAAAATGAGTTGTGTTTTAAATACCTAATTTGGTCAACTATTTAAATTATATTACACATTATTTTCATAACGCAAATATCAAATGATCATGAACACACAATATTGTAGACAGCAAGATAGTTTATCACATCGTGTTTGCATAGCATAAAGGCACAATATTAATGACCACTTCAGGGAACAAAGAAACAGAGGTCGCTTAAATGCATGCATTCATTCTTAAATTTAATGTGGTCCACCCAGGAGGCTACGAGAAGAATGTATATAAACAACGCAAAGCTGCGACCCATAAGCACGTGCGCATTAACACAAATTGTAGAAAGTCAGTGAACCAAATTATCTTGGTTTCTCTGTATTGAGGTGTTTTGGCTTTTCAAACAACATGGCCTTACCAGTGACCGTGAGAATAGCTCCACCGACACCTCTTTGCTTCTGCAAGTCCAGAATGCTTGATAAACTTCGGGCGTTTTGACCGTGATTTCCATCGCCACTATCGCTGCTGCCGACACTCGGTGTTTTGCTTTCTTGCGTGTAAAACATCGCCATTCATTCAAAATCACCCTAAGCTTGACCGCTTACAGGCTATCATTTTCGGCAAATCCTATTTCAGAACGAAATCTGTCGTGCTCATCCCCTGACATGACCGGTGACCTCAATCAACGCCACGGCAAAGACCCACAAACATATTCTCACTACTCTTTTATAAAAATGCTCTTGAGCCTGTGGAGAGAAGATTGAATTTGAGCATTATCGGATGTAACATAAGCCAATTTAGCCCCAGTCCTTCCGGGCAGATCGTTTTCCCAAAATGGCGACCGATGGAAGTGAATCACGCAAAGCGAGCAGTCCACCATTGTTTAGCGCTTTGGAAAACGTCTATCCGGCATCTGCAGACAAAGAACGCAAACGGTATGTTATTTGGGTTCTGAGAATACTCTTGCGGTGTTTGCACTCATTGATACACGGGCTTGTAATGTGTGCGCGGACCTTTCATATTTTATTGTTCAAAGTTATATTTTTTTCTCGCATTCGAACTGAACGTTGGATGTCCATTGGACTTTCCCGTCATTACCATTCTGTTTTACTGTTTCAATTATGGGAGCGGTATTTGTTTGGCAGTCATAAGATGGACTGCTTTATAGATTCTCAACAGTTGCGTGTTGACAGACCGATCGCGTCACATGACATCACGTGCTTTTCCGAGAAATAGAACAAAAAAAAAATTGAAGGCATCGGCAAACGAATCGACATACAGTAATGAAAAGCAGGCCTAAAGCTGGCCTAAGTATTTCCATTGCATACTGTGCAATAAATATGACAAAAGCCATTATAGTAATTTATTGGGCTGTTTTATATATGGCACGATACCTCTCAGCCCTCCAGGTCAAAAGTAATATGATAATTTGTTATCAAATCTTTATTTCCTTATTCACCTAATTAAACATTTTGTAACCCTGCTATCAACCATGCAGTGGTAGTACTAACACATTATAGCTATTTTGTTTTTGTTTTTGTTTTTTTTTTTTGATAATTTTCTGATTTTCTGCATTTATTGAATTCCATTTAATATGTAGGTACAATGCCATCAAGGACAAATTCATTGCAAGGTTTGGCTGTGCACCAGCGTTTTATGCAAGAGCTCCTGGTAGAGTGAATCTTATAGGTATGGATCTTTCCGTAGGTCTATTTCAAGAGAACAGAAATGACGTGTCATAGGAGAAGCCTAGTACTGCATGCATACATGTATGCAAATCTGAGAATTTTAGGGGAGTTACAAAACATCTCAAATAAGCCATTGATGAGACCTAGCAGTTTTAAGTGCATTTATGAAAGCAAGCCATGTACAGGTTGGAGGAGGGAGGTGGAGGGTAGAGACGAGGGGGCACAAGGGGGCATGGCCGCATGGCAGCATGGGTAATAGCTGAGTTCAGTTATCTGTATGCAGGAATAATAATAATAAAAACATCTATTTCAGGTGAACACATTGACTATTGTGGATATGGGGTTCTTCCTATGGCTATTGAACAGGACATTGTCATGGCAGTTTCTCCTAACACTGAGAACAAACTCAATTTGTCCAACACCAGTCCTGACTTCCAGTAAGTGTCCCTGTTTTATGCTGTTCCTCATGTACAGCACAGGTTAGCAGTAATTGTTATTTTAATTGTGTTGACTCCATTTACTGTACTACCAATCCACAGGGATTTCAGTGTTGGGTGTTTGGACTACAAGATTGATGGAAAGGAATGGTATCACTACTTCCTTTGTGGCTATAAGGTACATGTATAAGCACAGTATCAAATTCAGTATTTTGTGTGACTTTATCATTTTGCAAACGTTTTCATCCAAACCCCTAAACAACATCATGTGATATACACAGCTGCTGAAGGAATGCACGCAAAATTTCAAATCGCTAACCCATTTAAAGTTTCAGATTGTCCCACACTAAACTCTCTTATTTAGCATCAGTTCTAAATCAAAGGAACTGACACCAAATAAGAGGGTTTAGTATGAAGCAATTTGAACTTCAAAAGCCCATATCTCAGATCTTCAATGCTGTAAAGAGCTCATTTTTTTGTGTAGACTTATTTCAGAAAGGCCATTTCAAAGATTTGGACAAAATCCATTTTTTTCAGAAAAAACATTTTGTGACCTAATCATTTTGGAACTCTATAATGTCACTGAATTACATAAGGCTTAATATTATTCACTACAGGACTTTAAAAGCCAGTAATGAAGTTGTGAAGAATTTGTTGATGTAATACACTGTATTTCTTCATTCAATACCAAAAGTGTCTATGATCAAGTTTTTTGTTTTTGTTTTTGTTTTTTTTTTTTGTAGGGTTTGGTTGACCACATGAAGATTACCAATCCTGTTGGCATGAATATTGTTGTTGATGGAACTGTTCCCAAAGTGAGTGTAGATTTCTTTAACAAGTCTCTTATGTGTTATCAAGCCTCTATGTAGAGTACATTGCATTAGATGTAAAAAAATGGAAATGGTTGGGAAATGTGAGACGAAGAAATGAGAGAATGGGAGATAGAAGGATTCACATCAGCACTGTCCCTGTGCAGGAGGGAACTTTCAATAATTACTGAAAGATAAGGAGGGTCACTTCTTTGCAGCGGAACTTGGGGAAAAATCAGGGGTCCTTGCAAATTGCCTTATCAACTCTTTGTTGAGGTTACATTTCACTGTTCATTTTATATTCAGAGTGCAGGTTTATCCAGTTCATCAGCTATGGTCTGCTGCTCGGGCCTGGCCACCCTGCATGCTAATGGACTGGAGCTGAGTAAGGTACAACGTAACAACTGCTGTCAAATTACTGCTGTGATTTACTGTTAAACATGAATTGACTAGGGGATGATAAATGTATGAAAACTAGATGTTTTTAAGAACTCTGAGCTGACATTTTGAGTGAGGACTTGCTCTGATGAAGGACTAATGCTTGAAACCAATACAGTTTAGAATCACACACTTGGCATTAATTTCCTTCGCAGCATCAGTTAGCTGAAGTGTGTACCAAGTGTGAGAGATATATCGGGACTGAAGGCGGTGGGTGAGTATACCCTGATTGATATTATCCATGCTTATTGATTTGGACTTGTAGCTGATGTGAAACAATATTGGTTTATTTGATGTCTGTCTTTTTGTTTTTTACTTTTTTCTAACAGAATGGACCAATCTATCTCCTTTCTAGCAGAACCAGGCACAGTAAGTCAGTGTTGGCACATGCTGCATTTACTTGTGTATTTCACTGCTATTTTTTGGTACACTAGAAATTTGTGGTCCTCAACAGCTTCAGTGTTTTGTTAACTTTAACTTTTCCTTCCTCAGGCAAAGCACATCGAGTTCGATCCCATTAGAGGGGATGATGTTCATTTGCCTAGCGGTGTCGTATTTGTGATTGCAAACAGTTTGGTGAGTTTCAAACGGCACCAGATGAACAAACAACATGTAATATCTGTTTCCAGCAACATTCAGAAAAAGGAGGAGTCGGTTCAACTGTGTATCGTTTGACCACCCTGAGTCGATGCGTGCATTGACTTGGGTAGAGCTGAATTTTTTTTCACCAGTCAACGTGAGCAGATTTGACCACCAAACGCAACTCGACACAAACTGAATGTCTTTGACTTACGTGAACCTGCGAGCCGACTTACGAATATCCATTTGGCCACGCATCGCAAGTCGGTACGCGACTTCTAGTTTTGCAAACCTTGCTGATTTGCGGCAACGTGTGGGTTCGTTTTGCCAGAGCTTTACTCCGGTTTCATGCTGTTTGTTTGTTTTTTTGTTTTGTTTTTGTTTTTTGTTGTTTTACTTTTTCCAGGTGGAAATGAACAAGTCCGCCACGGCCGCTACTCATTTCAATGTTCGCGTCGTGGAGTGTCGCTTAGCGGCAAAGGTCAGTTACTACTGAGGTCAAAGTTCAAAGAGTACAGCCGTACAAACGTACTTACGTATTTATGTATGTATCGTATCTGAATGTAGTCTGTATTTGCGCAAGTATTCCTTCAGTAAGTACACGCACGGTAGACGAATACAGGAGATTTATGGGAGCCTATATTTACACGGTAAAGGTTTTGTTTTTGTATGCCATGTGCAAACTTCGTACGACACATGATAAGTTTCAGGATTTTGAGAGATTTTTTGAAAGCCTTTGACCAGGTTCAAATCGTGTCTGTCTATTTGTGCCCATACATGGTCATACAAGCTATATTTGGACGACTTATTTTATTGTTTACTCAAAATCAAATCTCTGTTTCCTCGTATTGTGGAGGTGCTGGCGAAATGCAAAGGTCTTGACTGGAAGACAATACGCCGTCTTAGCGAAGTCCAGCAAGGACTTGGTGTTTCTCTTGAAGACATGTAAGTGGCTTATCTGAGTTATACTGTCTGTTGCGCAAATTCCTAACGCCTGCAGGCCATAAATTAATATAGAAGCTGGAAGGGCTGTATTCGATGAAAACTCGTTCGCTCGTCCAGTCATTTATTCCTTCATGTCAATAGGTCATTCACTCACTCCGTGGCCTCTTTTCAAGATGTTGTCAAATAACATTGTTCAACAGTGTTGTGATTTTCACAGGGTTGCGAGTGTGAACTCCTTGCTTCATCCAGAACCTTACACCAAGCAAGAGCTCTGCGCGTTCTTTGAGCTCAGCGTAAGTTTAATACATATAACGTTACTCGTACACCCGTCTCTCTGCTAGAAAAAGAGACCCTTGTACATTTTACCTGATGGACTTTACTTCTTAGCTCTTTCTACGGTGTTTTTTTGTTTTGTTTGTTTGTTTGTTGATGTAGTTGGTTGTCATGTGTGTGTTGTGGGATCCAAGGGGTTGTTGCTGCTGTTTGTTTTTGTTTTTGTTTTGTTTTGTTTTGTTTTCCCGTAATGTATTTTTCTGTACTTTTGCTGTACCAAGTTCACAAATAATTTGAATAACACCAACATATAAGTAACCTAGCTTAGTTAATTGTGCGTACTTCTCTGATTTCTGATTTAGGAGGCGGACCTAGTGAAGGAGTGCATGAGTGAGTCGACTGCAGCGGTCAGCAGCTTCAAGCTTCACGACAGAGCTGCACACGTGTACTCAGAGGCGGCCAGAGTGCTGAACTTCAAGAAAGTGTGCCAAGGTCAACAGGACAATATTCCACAGGTAACTTCAGCAACAAGTATTAGTTGTACTGTATGAGGACATTGCGCTAACAGTGTTCACCTTTGCTTGGATTTTCCTCTTTTTATAATTTGAGAGTAATTCAGCCAGGTAAAGACGGTGGTGAAAGTGTTTAATTGCGTTAGTTTGTCTGCAGATTCTTGGAGACCTCATGAACGACAGCCACCGGAGCTGTAGCAAGATGTACGAGTGCAGTTGTGACGAATTGGACCAGTTGGTTCAAATCTGCACGTAAGTTTTACCCAAAGCTAATTTTTGCCGTGACGCTAATTACAACACCAGTGGCTTTTACAGCGCTTTTCGGATGACGAAACCCGTGCGCCCTAATTTTCACTTTGTCAAACGTTTATTTCACAGGAATGCTGGTGCCCTCGGCTCCAGGCTCACCGGAGCGGGATGGGGTGGTTGCACAGTGTCACTCGTGCCCAGTTCCTTAGTGGCGGACTTCCTGAAAAAAGTGCATGATGGGTATTATGCTGCTCAACCAGATCGCTTGTCAAAAGTATCAACCAGCCTGTTTGCAACTCAACCGGGGAGCGGAGCGGCGGTTTTGGTCTTGAATAAGTAGCACGCTGAGGAGTAGGGTGCGGTGGTAATGTTTTCAGGTCAATTATTCGCATACTTAGTTAGTGGTTGTAAGTAGCATATGAACAGTAAATAAATTTCAGTAACGTATTAAAGAGAACCGGATGAATTTTTATATTCAAATGCTGTAAGCAAAAAGCCTATAGCGGCTCATGATCATTTAGTGTCCGCCTTAGAGAGAGTTCAGTTACAGAAACAAGTAAAAATCGGCAAGGACCAAATCTGCATGCTGTCCGCCTTAGAGACGTGTCCCACTTTGAGAGGTGCCCGTTTAGAGTTGACTACGTATTTCTTATTTTATCTTGATTTTTTCTTTTCAAATACAGAGTATTGATTTTATTTTGTCGCGTGCTGTTTATTTTGTTACAGTTTGTAATGTCAGCGAGAATGTCGGAAATAAAACGCTGTTTTGCTTCCGCGGCATACAAACCCACCTTTGCCACATGACGGAAACGAACTGTGCTTACACAGATGTGGTATACAAAGAACTGAAAGGACGGGAGTGGGGCCATTCTTCCTTTCGCTACCAATAACGAAGTTAACTCAATATGCCTTTTGCAGCAATTGGTCATGTGGTATTGGTCACCGTTAAGACGATGTACAAACAAGAAATTAATTATCCTGTAAAGTATCCGTGTTTTGCGTTCTTATATGCAGTGGCATTTTTAAATCACTAAATTTATTAGAGTTTGTATGGCTGGGGGCTGGCCTAAACGACTCCTAGACTGTCACTCTAGGAAACCAGTCAAATGAAAGCTCTTGAAACATTGGTATAGTAGTGTAGACATCTACGGATTTTGACCGAGAAACGCCCTCTCAAAACAGTCTCGATGAGCACACTCTAACAGCACAGCTTTCAGGATCGTCGCCTACGAAAATCATTTTCGGGCGCGGTGCATTATGGGCTCGGACACAGGATCTTTAGAGGGGGCGGGGGCTGGGTGAACGGGCGGCCGCCTCTTCCTTCTTCCCCTCGGGTTTTTCTCGGTTTGTCACTTGTTGTCTCGGTTTCTATGCGGTGTCCGAGTAATTAAAAACATCCCCGATATTTCTTACATTTTATTTGTTATGTAACTGAATCTTCAAGAATAAAAAGCAATTTAGCCGCGGGCTGTGGTTTTGTCTTGGCTGTATTTCAACATTTCAAGTATTAATGTATGTCATGTCTTCTCTGCTTGGGGAATATACCGCGTCAGTACAGTCAGTTCTTCCATAATAGAAATCGTCCAATGCAGGCGGGATGAATGTAAACTTTCACACCGCTCTTGCATTCCCAACTTTAGTCCACGTCAACAAGCTAATCATCATTAAAAATTCGAATCGGATCCAACACGGAAACGCTGATCCAGATGCTGCCAAACCACAATTTTTCTCGTCAGTTTTTCAACTGTAGATTAGTTTTGTAGTCAGTATTTGTGATTTTAATTCATATCTATGGACAAATGCTCCTTGCTAGTGGCGACTGCGAAAGAAATTCAATTTTCACATGGCTTAATAAGCTGTGACATTTACACACGCCTTTGAAGAGAACGGTGTCTGTTTTTAATTTTTAAAGCTGACGTTGATGTTTGCACCAGAAGCTATGGGAACACTGACTGCTATCAAACTGAGACATTTAATCAATAAACCAAAACTTACTTTCAAAAGGAAAGCCGGTTTAATGCCATTCAAAAGCATAAAGCTTTTTAATGAACCAAGGGAAATTGTGGACATAAAATCTTAATTAGGTTCTTAACTAAACAGTTGTCACCTTTTGTGCCACAAAACACAGCAGAGAAACAGATTATATCCTTTGAGTCAAAATATTTGTACACCCCACTTTTTTTCTCCCTTTTCTTGTGCTAACATTATGATTTCAGTTTAATATGCGATAATGACATTAGAAAATTCTACACCATAAATTGACAAAGTCAGACGGAAAAAATCAGTTCACATTCATTGGCCAAGTCTAAACCCAAGTGTATGAGGCAATCCAGGGCGGAAAGTTGACGGCCAATAAAGCCGAAATAAATTAAAACAATGACCCTGTCACTTAGTGCATAACAAAAGAAGCAAGCTTTCAACTCAACAGATTTCGATTAGGATGGCTCCCCGCATAACTGACAGCTATTTTAATGGGCCGGAAATGGCTCGAAACACACTGGAAACCGACTGTTAATGCGGCTTCACTTCTGCGCGTTCACTTCTTTTGAACGGAACGAAAGCTGACAGGCCTTCAGCACAGTTGGCCAATTGTTCTAGCGAGTGTTTTGGCTCTTGTAAACTCAAGCCGAGAAATGGGTGAGTGTAGACAATCGATTGAAGCTTCTAACTCATTACAAGACTTGCCTGATACAATCGGATTTGGTTATCAATGTCACGGCTCTGCAGTTTTGATGTTTCAGAAGACGGAGATTTTTGTTTGATTTTCGGATTCTCAATGTAATAAGTTTGCTTTGCCATTCTTCAAGAAATCATTTTATATACAGTCAGTTAGCGAGGATTTCAACATCTCACTCAATAATTGAATTATCAGTCGAAAACTAATAGATTTTAGCCCACAACGTTTCTCTCCTTTCACTGATTTCCCTTTCACATTCGGGCAAACAGAAAGCCAAACCCTCTAACTTGTGAACGGACCGGAGGCCTTCAAATTATTAATCTTTCAAATAATCTGAAAATCGCCCCAGTAATACCTCGATGCACGGCCACTGGTAGCAGTTTTCATTTATCAGTTTGATCTCTAACGCACGATAAATCTAAAATCTCAAGCAGTGTGCTTATTCTTTGCGACCCACAGCAGGAAAATTCGAGTTCAGAAAAGAATCGGCAACAAAACGAGTGTGCGGTGGATGCCGAGGTCAGATAACCGACAGATACCTGCTGAAAGCCATGGATAAGTACTGGCACGAAGATTGTCTCAAATGTGCGTGTTGCGAGTGCCGCTTGGGTGAAGTCGGTTCAACACTTTACACCAAAGCGAACCTAATTCTCTGTAAAAGGGATTATTTGAGGTACGTAAGTCTTTTTGGTATGTTTGCGTGCTCAGACGAGAAACCCTGGTGTTGAGGGAATCCTTCATCACTGCGTTAGTGTCGGCGCAACATCAATCGTTGTTGTTCGGCCATTGTAATTTAGCTAGATTGTTTTACATCCTTCGGCTTTAGTAGACTTGCTTATCAATTTTTCTATTTTGAATCACGACTCAACTGGATGCCGAGGAGTTGTTTGGGTTCGTCACTGAAATGAGACAAAATGTTGGCTTGATTTCACCAGTTATGTATAAAATGCTCCTCTGTATAGATGTAACATTACCATCATTTAGTTTTTCTGGTACATTCGAAGATCAGGATATTAGTATTTAGATGCACGGTAAAGAAAAGTCTCCAGGAAACATAATGAAAGAGCTGACATTTTATTAAACATGGGCCTATCGTACACTGGCGGGCAACTTCGACAAAACCTGTTGAGACCAAATAATGTCTAAATAAATAAATTGTTTCTTGACTCTGAAAAAATCATGTAACCTCTTAGATCCTCCCCTCCTTTCAGTGTTGAACGGCCCTATAGTGACAGCTGATGTCCACAACGGTCAACAATGTTGTTTCTTGCAATTAATGGGCACTGGGGGGGGGGGGGGGGGGGAAGGGGGGAAGGGGGGGAGGAGTTGAAGCGAAAGCAGTGTCAAGACATTTATGTCCGACTGACTCACAACAAATTTAATTTTTGCTAATCTTGAATATTGCCCCCATTAAAGTACTAGCCTGTCGGTGTACTTCAGTCAGTCTATCCGGCTTCTAGTGACTTCCTTTTGGGACTTGAGCCAGCGAAAACAACATTAATCAAAGGTCAAACGATCAATCAACCTTTTTATGTCAGCGGTATTTCGATTGGATTTCATTGCGAAAAGCTCTTCAAGAATGGCTTCCGAAAACAAACTAAATGACTTTCTGTCCGACATTGAAAACAAACCGGAAGTGCTCCTGCCGATTTATTGAATGTTTCCATTTGTCGGTTTTACAGGTTGTTTGGCGCGCAGGGGATGTGTGCCTTGTGTTACAAGACGATTCTTGGCTTTGAGATGGTGATGCGAGCAAAGGAAAACGTCTATCACTTGGAGTGTTTTTCGTGCCAGCGATGCAATCAGCGGTTTTGCGTTGGAGACAAATTCGGCATGATCAACAACAAAATCTTGTGCGTGGAGGACTATGAAGATGTAATGGCGGTCAAGAGGAAAAAGGGTTTAAATATTCGATGAGTTGATCAATGAACTAGATATACTGATGTTTATGAAGTGAGACGAAAGGGCGTGGGAAGGGTTGAAAAAGAATGTATAAAAACTAAATGTACAGAAATTACACATAACACTCAGGAAGTAAAAATAAAATTTCGGGCTGTATGATTGGTGATCAAGGAAATTATATTACATTCGAGAGAAAGAAATGTTAAATCCTGGCTTTGAACAACTAGACTCAGGAGCTCTTACGGTATAAAGGTTTTAGTTTCTTGTTGAATAAAGAACATAACAATGAAAACCATAACTTTTACACTTCTTTTTCTTCCTGCATGGTCCCTTGACCTTCCATCCCAACATACCCAAAAGTAATAAATTGAATATTCTGACACTTTGATCAAAGGGGTGCAGTTTCTTTTATGTCTGTGCAAGGTATACGGGCTAAAATTAACCGAAGTGGGAACGACATTTCAACGGTTTAGTCTTCATTTCTATTCAAACATTCCACACAGTTCAAATCTAGCTGTCATGTGCTGTCAGAGATGAGTGCATAATTTTGTAAATTAGTTATATTTGTACAGAAAATCTAGGTAAAACTTCGTGTATCGCTGGTCAATCCATGCCTGGATTTATGCATTTACCGACACTCTCTATTTTCAGTGCTGCTATGATGAACATGATACTTCAGGAAGTTCGCAGAGTTTCATGTCTTGGATCTTTTATCCTCCGTCAAGCGCCGCATTTGTGCAATGGTCGCCCGCTTGTCTCGGGGTAATGTTTCAAAGCTAATCCGCCTAATGCGGTTGGACATATTTGATTTCTATCCCCCTTTTATAGCATTAGCGCAACTCGTAACTCTATCAGTTGAATCATAGCAATGAAAAGCTCAATTAATACACTACGCCAAGTGCCGATCTTTATCAGCTTTGGCATCCAAAATGGCGCCAGATTTGTTTATTCAAACAAAACGGTGTCGGTCTCAAGTAAGGCGCTGTTAGTGGTGCTATTAAAGATGTTATTAGCGCGCGCTATTTGATGTTCAGTAGGCCTCCTATGGTGAAAAGACCTGACCACTTCGACTAGCTGAGCCAGGTCACTGTGTCAGCGGTCATTGTACAAAACGGTGGATTCAAGTGTGGATTTTGTTGTTGAGTGTAACGCTCTATTTGACGATCTCAGTAGAAAAAAAAAAGGCGATGAAGACCTCGTCCTCAGCTGTTTTTTTTTTCTTGAGCTGCAGCTGTGAGAAATAAGGCAGAAGCTCAAATTGTGTTCAAATCTCTCGATTCTTTGAACACGACCCGTGTATGTTCTTGTGGTGAAGTTGAGAAATTTTGTATCCCGATATTTCAGGTTCACAAGCCCAACAAGGATGTTCTTCCTTGGTTTCTACTTCTGTCCTGTCCGTTGTGCTATATTATTCCTCTTCTTCACTTTCCTCCTCTTCTTCGTCGTCCGACTCCTCAGATATCTCCTCTTGGTTTTCCAGAACGTAATCTTCCATATTTGGTTTCTGCCCTTTTTTCTTCTTCCGGTCTCCCTCCTCCTCTCGGTCCCAGTCCTTCATCTTCGCTCCCATCATGAAATCGTCTCTCAAGATATCCCATGATGCTCCCTTGTCCCCGTCTCCACCATCTTTTTTCTAGACGGAGAGTCAAAGGAGTAGAAATATTAATGTATTGTTCGTGTGGGCATGTTATAGATAATTACCTGGCGTCATAAAATTTTCCAAACTGAGCACCATGAATACGCACACACCGGAAAACACGCTGCACACACGCATGTTATACGCACGTACACGCACGTTACACGCATGTTGCACGCACGCACACAAGCTCGGCAAGCAGAAGTGTCCGTAACTGGAACAAGAATGATTCTCGTAAGCGGCCTCTTGCAGTAGAAGGGATAGGTGGACGCTTACGGGGGCGGCCGGCCGTATACAAGAACAGCACAGATTTGAACTGAATACGCACATGCCGGACACTTTAAGCCCGGGTTAAACGTCGATGATAGCTATGACAATGGATTTTGCCCATTTGCAGTGAGTTCGACGCATGCTAAGATCAACGTCCGGGCCTTACTTAACTACAGTACTGTTGCTTTTAGAGTAAAACCATTATGGCAAAATATTTACAGCGGTGTGAGTTGATTGGTTGCATTGTAGTCGTTCTAGTGAAATTGTTCCACTGGGTTGGTCGCTCACGGGAGCTTAAAAGTAAAATCTTACCCCTCAAAGGTGTTCGCGGCCGCTTATGGGAAAGGCCACTTACAAGAACGTGTTAATACAGAGTTTGACTAAGAGTTTAAACGGGGTTTCATAAAGACGGCCGTAAGTAGAGCTGTCCGCTCAGAGAGCTTTGACCGTATCACTTAATATGCAGTAGCACACCGAGCCACGCAACAAGTCTGGTTATTTTTACCTGCTGTTCAAGGGTGGTAGCACTCCCGGTTCTTGATTTGTCAGAGCTACTTTTCAACATGTCCAGAAATGCGGACTTGCTCATGGATTCCACAACTGTAAAAAAAAAAAAAGAAAGGTTATTCAGAAGACCAGAGGGTTGAGGCGTGACAGTGGAGCAGGATTTCATCGCTTGTTTTCTTACTTTCAGCACTTTTACAGTACCTTTTGATTTCTTGGCTTCTGTTGGGGCAGATTTGAGTTTGGCATCCATTTCTTTCTGGTGTTTACTGACTGCATTGAACAGCTTCACAACTGAGAAAAAAGGCCAGACTCTCCTCTAAGTATTCTCACTGCACGACAAGGTTTTTTTGCCACTGTGCACTAACAACAATAAAGAAAACTTCTGGGAAGACGTGACCGTAAACGTATGAAATGTCAAAACTACTGGATGTACAATTGTGGAACTTTCTTCAGAGAAAATCCAGCAATAAATAAACAAGCTTGTGTGTGAGAAGTATGACAACTGAACAAGAATACATTATAGTACAGTTGGCGTGTCGCATTCAGTGTGGGCAGGCCTTAAATATGTGTACAGTCAATTTCTTGGACTTGAGACATTACAAAAATATGGCAGTTTGCACAGTCACTGTCCTACCTCCTCTGGTCGCAATTTTCATCAGAGTTTTCTCGTAATCTGCTGTAGATATGTCTGGGATTATGTGATCCTTCTCAAGCATTTCATGTCTCTCCCTGCTCTTTAGCTGAAAAAATGTGAATGGGCACTTAATTAGTTTCATTAGAAGACTATTTCTCTTGAAAGTGCCATCCATGGCACTTTTGATGAGAAGGCCGCTAGAGTGTTAGTGTGCTGGTGGTTGGTGATATTGGTGTGCACACATTGTACAATTTATGTAAATGTAGTTGGTGATTTGGTTGGTTGGTTGATATTCAAGTGTTATCACTTATGTGTACTGATATTAGTGTACAAGTGTGATAGTGAGATGGTTGACTAATTTTTTTGTGTTAGTACTTCATGTATGATATCCTTCAATTGAGTTCTGTTGTCTTATATGTTCCCCAATCTAGCACCAAAAGTTTTGACAGATAAGTTTCATTACCTTCTTTTGCTTGAGTTCTTCTTTTTCTTCAGTGTTCCTTTTCAGTCCCTTTTTGTATTTGGCCAAAACTGGAGGCTTTAAGAAGATTGACAAGTCAGACAATTTCCTGCCACACACAGCAGCTTGTCAGAGCCTCCTGTCACATTTTTATTTGCAACTTGTCATTGTGACTGGTCGCATAAAGTCAAACCGACTTGAATTCATGTGACATTTTGTGGTGATGAATGCTGCACACATATTGACTCCTGCCTCTAATGTATCTCTCCATCTGAGAATTTCCTGTAGATCTCAGATAACCAAGTGGTCTCTTACCAATGCAGCTCAGACTAATCCCAGGTAGAGATCTGATCCTACATACTGTATATATGAAGGGCATTAATATTTCCCTGTAGAGACTGATCCCACATATAAGAAGAGCTTTGCTCATGTCTGGGAACATTAAGCCATTGACCCAGTCTCTCATCCCTCATTATAAAAACCTTTAAACCAAACTTCTCCTGCATGGGAATACCATTAGCAATTATACCTTATCAGATGGTAAGTGCTTTCCCAATATCTTTGCCATGGCATCTGCCCAGCCCATGTTTCCTCCAGAAGCCTCATCTACAGACAAACCAAAGAGAAACAGCAAGACCAAACTGTTACAAGTGTTTCTTAGAGCTGTTTTCAGGTGACCATCTCACCATGTGAGAGAGAGAGGAGGGGATTAAATGGTAACAGCTGGAATTAATCGATGCATAAAGGGTTTACCATTTGAAAGAGTGTAGCAATATTTCGTGACGTCCTCAAGTTGTGTCACTCATTAATTAGACACAAAATAACATCATTATTACAGAGACAAGAATCCAGATTACATCAGAGCTTCGACTTTGAATAAACGATATTTATTTATTTATTTATTTTGGTTTCTCTAATACACAGTACGTACCCCACAGTACATGTATGTCGCATAATATTTGTGTGTTCGTGCACGTTAATGGAAAATCAAGCGCCGTCTGACTCGTTCACTACATAATAAATGAACAGGAAAGAAACGAAGAAGGTCAGAGTAATGCTTATGTTCTCTGTAATCATACATTCAGAGAACAGCTTCACAAACGCACGTGTTTACAAGAAAACTGCAGCAATGACCTCCTAGCCGGCGTTTATGCTCAAATGAGGCAGCCTTAGTAAGAAGCAACTTCACTTACCTTCGCTTTCCAAGTCTCCTTCGTTACCCAGGTCGTCATCCTCCGCCGTTCCTTCTTCAAAATCTTCGCTGTTCTGGGTCGCGAGTTCGGCCGCCATTTTGTTAAGCTGAGGATCCTGGCCAACTGACCCAAGGGGGCCTGGTGTCTGCGCCCCACTCTTTCACGTCAGTAGGGAAAAGGGACAAGTCTGGAAACGAGTGATATCGGGTTGTGCCGTAGAAATGATTCCAAATCACATTTGTTTTGTAGTTATTTGTCATATTAGTCAAGAAAAGATTCGCGGAGGTGACATATAGATGCGGGAGAGTTTCGGGGGCTGGGGCGAAGAGGAAAAATGAGTGTTCATTAACAGTTCCAGTGCCCTAATAGTGTCAGATTCCTGCTCTAAAATTTCATTATACATTATCCTGGGTTAAATTTTCCATTATTCTTGCTCTAAAAAAAATTATTACTCCATTATCCCAGTCAAGATAAACTCCTTATTTTGTAGTTTTATTACTTTATCCCAGTCAAGATAGACTCCTTATTTTGTAGTATCATTCTATTATTCCACTGCAAAAAATTCCATTATTCCTCTTTAACCCCGAGAGAGTTGACCCTGGAGTTGCCGTCTCTGGCCGATTCACCCGATTTTCAGCTCAGGTTCAACGTTAACGAATTAGAGAGCAAATTCCTCTGAAATGGTTGCCGCCTGGATCAATTTTTATTTTCTCTTTTCAATCTCACTCACCAGAATTATATAATCAGAATTATATACCAGGATTTGCCTAGTTGGGATCACGTGTCCGTTCGCTAGCCCCTTATCAAACTAACCTTTTTAAAAAAATTATTTAGGTTTGTTATTGCATCTCTGTAACGAGTTTGATAAAGCCTCTATAATATAATATAATATAACAATAATATAACACAGTTGCAGAACTTAGTTTTTGCTCAGATGAGCGCTAGTTGAACTTTCAACTCTCACTACATAACTCGTACATATCTTTCTTGAGAGGTTGGGAGAATTTTTATTGTGAACATGGTAGTAAAAAGTTTAAAGTGCATCTTCCAGCTCAACGCATATGTGAATATATATTAACTTTACTTGACCATTTGGAAGAACTTAGTAACTTAGTGAGAATTAGTAGTTTTATCCAAGCATTAACTGTTGATCGCTACGTTCTTCAGACTTAACGTGTTAAGCCGCTGACACGCGTGAAAAGCAGGCGCAGCATAATGAAAAGTTTCCAATACAGCTGAAGCCCCCGTAAGCGGATACTTTTGGGAAGCAAAAAAAAAAAAAAAAAAAAAGTGTCTGTACTGGAAATATCCGCTTAGAGGATGTGAAAATACAGAGTTTGATTGAGCTAGAGTTTAAACGGAGTTTCTTAAAGGTGTCCGTTAGTAGAGCTGTCTGTTGACGAGAGTGTCCACCCACAGAGCCAGTTAGACTGTACGCTTCCATGGACACTGCGGTTTTCGCCGTATGGTCACCTTAGTTATAAGTCAGCCGCCATTGTACAACTCTGGGTTCAAGGTCGGTTCAAGCGCATGCCTTGTAGTCCAATGTAACGCTCGCAAAACATCAAGACTTAGCCTTGAAAATCGATATACTAACATTCGACACTCAATTTGACTCAAATTGAGTATCAAGTGTTAGTATCGAGTTTCAAGGCTAAGTGAGTTAGTTCAGTGCATTTGCTATAACAAGCTTCGTGCAGATTAAACTACTGTCGCTGCCCTTGCTGGACGTGAATACAGTAGTAGCCAATCTTTAACTTAAGTAGTCAATCATTGACTCTCATAGTCAATCATAAACTCCAGTAGGCAATCATTAACTCAAGTAATCAATCATTAACTCAAGTAATCAATCATTGACTCTCATAGTCAATCATGAACTCCAGTAGGCAATCATTAACTCAAGTAATCAATCATTAACTTAAGTAATCAATTATTAACTTAAGTAATCAATCATTACCTTAATTAGTTAATCATTAATTCTGATACACCGCCAAATGCGACCTGAACTCAGACTACAAAACTTCTCATAAATGCACTGTAAACTAAAACCTAAATATGAGACTACTTAATCTAAAGTAGATTCTTATGGCAGTGTTGGACTTCATACTTGCTTTGTGTTTTGGTTATGCTCTGCTTTATACATTTGTCTATATGGTACAAGTTTACTAGGACAAAGAAAGGATAAAAATATACCAGACTCGTTGATGCATGACAGTTATGACCCTGGAAACGGCAGGTCGTCAAAGTCCCCCCCAAGTCCAGCATCCGCCTCCAACATATTCATGAATACTGACATGCTCTCTTCGCTCTGATCTTGAGCACTATCCATCGACTCTATTGCATTCTGCATACCAATCAACTGCTCCAATAGGTACGACTGCAGTGAACTCTTAGGAGGCTCACTGACGTCACCAAAGGCACCGGGAGAGCCCTGAGCACCAGCTGAGCCGCTGAGCCTCATGCCACCGTCCCCACCTAATAAATCCTCGAAGTTAACTGTAGGCATACCGGAAGTGCTTGGGCCAGGAGATAAGCTAGGCTGTTCAACCTGGCCTTTACTAGAGACGGCAGGGATCTGGACCCCAACCGATCCTAACAGTTGCTTCCTGATAAAAAAAAAAAAAAAAAAAAAAAAAGAATCCGCTATAAGTCCAGACGCATTCTTTCTGGATTTATGAAAGAGTTATGAGTTTCATCGTCTGCAGCGTTGCTTAGCAACTTTCTTACCCTTTGTTGGACGCCTTCTGGTTGTGAATCTCCTCTAACACGAGCGCTCCGATTCGCGCCATTCTGGGGTCTGGCATCACTGAGTTATCGTCATCTGTGAAGTTTGGCTGGGCCTTCTTAGAAGAGCGCCTGAATCCTAGCAGATAAGAGATGACTACGTTACATTATACCACTGACCAACATGTAACGCACATTATTTAGGCAACATTACTGTAGTACAATAATAATGATATAATAATGATACAAAGCTTGATAATGATAATGATAATGATAATAATAACAACAACAACAACAACAACAACAACAACAACAACAACAACAACAACAACAACAACAACAACAATAATAAGCAGTTATTGGACGAGGTTAAGCAAAACGTCGTGATTTACCAGTGGCGAGCAGATCAATTATTTGCCGATGCCGGAGGCATAATCACGATATTTTGCGATAACTGTGTTCAATAGTTGTTTTATCATTCGAGTGAGCTTGCATTTCACAAATTATTTGGCATAAGATGTGTTGGGAAGCGCGCATTGTAGCGAAAACTATTATTATTAGATACCTCTTGGTCAAACAATTTACCTTCCTCTTGCTGTTCCTTCTTGCTCATGCCGTGTATCAACTGATTAATATTTTTCTGTAGCGTCGCTTCCGTAGAAGACTGGTCCCAGGTCGGTGCCAGGCCACTCTCTGCTGACAGCGCACTTGCAGGGAGGATTTGTCTCTGGGAGGGACGGCTGACCTCCAATTGCTGTGGCACATACTCAAAACCACTAGGGAGGGGAGGGAGAGGGGAAAACGACATTAAGAGTCAGAGACAGAAACGTTCATTGCTGCACACACACGCAGACTCAAACGCCATTTCTTTTCTGTGAAAAGTATGGCGCACCAAACATATTCATTCAAAACACATGACTATTGAACAGATGGCAGCGTGAAGGATGGCAGAGATGCTGCAGATCTAAAGCCCATTTCACAAGAGCCAAATTTTCTTGTACCTGAAACAAGTTGCAGAAGAAAGGCAGAAAGACAAACATGTTACAAGAGGCGGGCTCTCGATAGAATTTCCGATTACTTTCCGAAAACTTTCCGACGTTCGATTGTCCTCGAAGTAACAGTCGCTACTCACGTGATGACACTGTTGACGCACAGGAGAAATTCCAACTCTTTGGTCCACGGATTACGAAAGGAGGAAGTCTTTGTCTTCATTGGAATGTAATGTCCAGCTTTGGCCCTGAACCGGTACACATCCGTGACCGCCGTCTCACCCTCCAACGAGCGCTTATGCGTAATGGCGATGGAGCCCAAGTCGTCTTGATGGAAGAATTCGTACGCTGACATACCTAGTAGCTCTTGTGGAAGATATCCTATGATAGTGGTTGTCCTATTCAATAAGTAAACAAACATCAATAAATAAATAAATCAAAGCTCTCTGAAGTGGACACTCCCGTAAGTGGACAACTCTACTTACGGACGCCTCTACGAAACCCGTTTCAACTCTAGCTCAGTCAAACTCAGTATTTTGCACAATCCCCTAAGTAGACAACTCTACTTACGGACGCCTCTACGAGGCCCGTTTGAACTCTTGCTCAGTTAAACTCAGTATTTACACATTCTCGTAAGCGGAAAGTTCCAGTTACGTACAACTCTGCTTCCCAAGAGTGACCGCTTATGGGAGCTTCGACTGTAGTTCCATGAGTGATCATTTTCAAGTCTTTTTTTTTTACAGTCTCACCAGAAATATACCACACAGTATGGAGATCTTTGTATTTGATAGCTTGCCTAAAATGACAGCTGATTGAACGCAAGCTCTCTTTAAGTGTTTATAGAACTTCTAGAATTGGGAAAATGCGTGTGCTGAGCTCAATTAGTGGTCGACAGTCCACCGACTGAAGTCTAAATTCAAGGAGCTTCCAAGGCATCGTACAACCTCGTTCCCAGGCTCTTTCATCTCCCGGCCCCTGCCCGGGAGATAAATGAGCCTGGGAACGAGGTTGGGCATCGTACAAATTCAAGGGCTTTTCAGGATTGTACGAATGGTATGGGGCCGAAGAGAAGTTTACCTTTGATCGACAAAAATGAACTTTCCATCCAACCCATGACGAGAAATAAATTCGCGCGCGACGCCAGGCTGGGTGTAATCTGTGCCTTCATCGTGAATCTTCTGAACTCTACAAACTGCCACCAGACAACTCAGGTTCCTGTTTTCTGTGCCTTCGTCGTCGTCGTCATCGGCAGTCGAGCCTGCTGGTGGCCATGACTTCAAGTAGCCTGTGCTGTGAACTGAACAAGAGCTACAAATTATTCTTGGAAATGCACAGAAAAACGAAAATTATGCGCAAATTATTCTTAGAAAAGCTGAAAGAAAAGGGTAACGCTGCTATTTTTGGAAAGGCCACGAGAGATACGACAACGCACGTTGTTCTTTGAAATGCTGGGAGAGACAGGATAACGCAAGTCATTCTCGTTAAAGCTGGTAGCAATTTGGATAAAGCAAGTTAAACATGGAATGATGATAGCAATAAGATGAGAATTTTCGGAAAGGGTGCACAGTATAATGCACGTTATACTTGGAAATGTTGGAGATCGAATAACGCTCTTTGAAACGCTAGCATACTAGATAGGATCACGCACGTTATTCTTGGAAACACTGAGAGAAACAGGATAACGTACGTTATTCTTGGAAACGCTGGGAGAAATAGGATAACATGCGTTATTCTTGGAAATGCTGGGAGAGATAGGATAATGCACGTTATTCCTAGAAAATTTGGGTGTAACAGCAGAAGCACATTCTCTCCAAGTTATTCTTGGAAAAACTGGTGATAACGCCTACAAGTAATAGTCGCCTTGGGTTTATTTTGATAATAGAGAGTTTTTCGCAGGGAGTATTCCGCAGCACGCGAACCTTAAACGTCAAATCGCAAGAAGTCACACGTGAAGTCTACCGTATTTCTGTTATGTTTTCAACACCAGAAAGCATTCCTTAGGTAAGCCAAATACTGTAGCAATAAGCTCCAGTTATTTCAGAGTTTGCTTCCTTCAGCAAACGGGACGTGTATGTTAGGTCATGTGACTTTTTGCGGGTTGCAGTATACGTCAATCTTAAACTGCCTAATGACTGCCGTGTACCTCGAACTACAAAGCAAACATCCCAACAAATATCAAGAATGACTCACAATATGTTTCACTAACCAATAGAATATTGCTTCCGATCTGTAGCTACTGCTTGTTTGTTCTTGTTTCTTCGGTTCATGATGCAAGGTTCAGTGGAGTCCAGTTCTGTATCCTTTGCTCTTTTTCCTTTGCTGCCGCACTTCATTCGGCAAAAAAATGATCTCCTGGCACCGGAGCACAATCTACTGGGGCCCTGCTTCGTGTCGGTTTTGAGGGCCAGGCTTGTTTTGACGTCAGGGACCTTCTCACGTGGGATCGAGTCAGAGTAGGAAAGTTGTTCCTTTACCTTGGCTACGTCCTTGGGGTGGACCAGGTCAAAAAAACTGTGCCCAACCAGGTCAGACTGTACCGGAAAGAGAAGAAAGAACAAAAAAAGACCAAATGAATTAATGAATGAGACAAAGAGAGAAAAAGACGCAGAGAGAAAGAGACAAATGAGAGAATTAATGGCAAGACTGTTAAAATATTACTAGTCATTTAAACTAAACATCCTATGGTGTCTCAGGTTATATCCCTGGAACAAAGGGGGTGGGGGTGGGTGGGTGGGGAGCTATAATAAAGTATATTATTTCTGGCCCAATCTAAATTCGATTATCATGCATGTGAAAATTTTAGTGAAATGTACAGTATGTAAAATAAAATAATAAAGACTTTATTTAAGTGTCAGAAAGTATCAGACTGTAAGTATCAGACAGTATGTTAGCATATTAATAACATGCATACAATAATTTCTTCATTCTGATTGGCTGAGCGCACGTCAATTTATCTCAAACATTGCAAAAATGTGTAATTAACAGTGCAGAAATGTGAAATTAAGACTGCAGAAATTTGAAATTAAAAATTGCCAATAGCTGGCATGCATATTTGCGAAGCCAAACAAAACAAAAGAGCGTGCTTTTATTCCTCAGGACGATTCTGATTCTGTTTGCAAGAAAACAAAGTTCTTGAGAGACACTTGTGAATTGTAACGAAATTGAAAAAATTTGCGCATCGTAAATTATTGTATGCATGTTATTAACAAGTAATCACATGATTTCGAGTGCAATTTTGGAATAAATAAACACTCATAAATTTTTCAAAGACCACAAATTGCACTCCCGCAACGCTCTTGCAATTTTGTGGTCTTTGAAAAATTTACTCGTGCCAATTTATTCCAAATTGCACTCGAAATCATGCGATTACCTAAGTATACTAATATGTACCAGAAGCGTCAACTCAACTTCAACTTTGCATAAGTTCAGGCATAAAGTGACTGCCAACACTCTTCAAGAAAATCATACTTTACTCTTAGTAAGAGGTTTGACACTTTAGCTACAACTGGGCATCTAGTTGAAGCAACTATTTGAAACACTACTCACTGGTGATTGTGATAAAGAATTCTGAACAGAGTCTGACACATAGAGGATGCAGCCTCGGTCACAACCAACCACCACCAGAAATCCTTCAGCAGCCTCCAAAATCAGGTTCTTGAGATCTTCGTCGGACAAGAAGGAAGGCTTGTACTTTGTTTCAGTAAATGTTTCCTCAGCTCCTAAAAAGAACAATCAAGAAGTATGAATTGACATATGAATTGCAGATATACACAGTAGTAAAGTGCAACAAATTTACCAGGTGCACAACAAATTAACAGATTTAGCTAGTAAACACAGTTTCCCCAATATTTATTTTCATCCCATCAACTGGCAAGAAATCTGAATAGTTTTACAAATTGCAAGTAAAATTTAAGTATCATTTACCCATCTTTCAGCCAATCAGAAACCATGGAGGGTAAGGTAAGGGGTGGGGGGGGGGGGGGGAGGGTGGGGCTTACTAAAGCTGCGTCACTGGGTAAATTTAAAATACTGGCCTCGTTGAGGGGAGTTTACTAGAGAGGGGGGCTTGTCAGAGCATTAACATTTGATATGATGGGAGAATATTGATAATCTGTTCTAAATTAAGTCATGAGATGACAAGTTCTCCTAACTTTGTGGTATATAGCTCTGGGGAGAAACTGAAAGAGAAATCTGAAGTTGATCAGCCCTGGTAGTGATGCTGTGTAAGCAGTATGGTACCTTTCAGTGTCTTCATGTGCTGGACAGCCATTCGTAGGACAGTTAACTTGTCCAGTTTGCGTGACATTGCATTACACATTGGTATCATGGACGACAACTCAACGATGTACGTGTTCATCTTGTTACGCCTCCTTTTCTCAATCTCACTGTGGTTCTGCCTGAAGATTTTCAAAAAAATTTTGTTTGTACTTCATATTAAATCATATACCATTTTAATACAGACATTCTGCAACATTTATTTGTGGAACACACTTTTCTTTACATTTGCTCCAGGAGCTTCGGCTCATCAGGGGAGCTTTAATATGTACAGGCTGCATGACCGGCAATGTGATGATACGTAGACTTACTTTGTGTACCCCTTTTGCCATGACTTCTTTTTATCTCCTTCCCTAGAAATGAAACATAAAACAAAACAATATTATATGGCAACCACTTAATAACTATTAATGATTACCTTTAGTTGTGGAGTACCCACAAAACCCTGATATAACCAACCCTGGTATAACAAAATCCCTGTTATAACAAACACAATCTAGAAGTCCAAACTTAAAATCTACCTCCATCTTACAGAAAATCCCAGGGGGGGAGGTATTCCCATATATTTCCTATATAGGGACGTTGTTCTGCTCAATAGGGTATCATTTTCAGGGTCTTCTGTCTTAAACAGGGTATCAAATTTTACATTTTCGTGTCTTAAACAGGGTTATTTTCCAAAGATTTTCTTCTCTTCCCCTCCCCCCTCAACCACATTTTTTCTCTTGCCATTTTTGCGTGATTTCTTTGTATGCTCCAGTGGAAACGCATGCAACGCAGGCTAACTTATCTAAACTTAATCTTGAACAGGGTATAAAATTAGAGCACTTTGTCTTAGACAGGGTAGCAAAATTTCCCTTTTTTGTGTCTTGAATATGGTCAGGGTTTTATAGAGTCAGCGGAATCCCCCTACCCAAATTCCTATTGAGTATCCCCCCCCCCCCCCCTCCTGGGAGGAAAAGAGAAAATCAGAAAGAGCAGAAAATCTACCTCCAACTGATAAAGTTGAATGTGAAAAGAAAGTAATGTAAGTTTTCCATCAGCTCAATATATGCTGCTGGATAGTAAATACAACATGATTGGTTGCATTGCACACTATTTGGTTGCCCCAGCATATTTTTGGTTGTCTGCGACAAACTGGACAACCATTAATTTAAAACCCTGTATTGGTATTGACATTTGGTAGATGTGTCTTGACGCTACAGCAGCCTTACCTTAAATCATCCTCTAAAGTGTCTGTATCACTGTTTTTGTCACTGCTACAAGTAAAACAGTAAATAGTGAAGGTGATCTTGCCTGGAGTTTTGGGTGTAAAGCTCTGGTCAAGCTAACTTAAGCCAAGGGGTATGATTTGTCCATGCACCCACACGCAATTTCAGTGATTTTGTAAACTTGGAAGTCCATTTGGCATTCAAAATGGAAAGTCATTGTGTAGTCAGCTTGTGCACAAAAAATCTGTGTGTGGATTTTGTGGAAGATTTTGATTTTGACTTTCTTTACACTGACTGTGTTGATTTGTCTAATAAATAAACAAACGCTTTTCTCAAACAGGCATAAATACCTAGTTCACACGATTTCTAATAATATTTCTTGTAATTCTCTTGTGGACGCAATAAAATAAATCTCTTTTCGTTGTTTTGCGAAAAATTAGAGAGAATATATTAACTCATAGCGTGACGACTGGATCGTTGCATGTAAGGATAAATGGCGCATCAAAGCATTCCTATTCTCGTAATCCTTTCACAAGCACATACAACCAAGCACAGTAGCTAATCCTACCAAACATGGACTAATATTTATCGATGCCGACATTTATATCTGTACGCATACAATATTTCCAAGTTATGTGAGATGCTTGTCCTATCATCCTCCGTTAGCTCAGTACAAGGTGAGATTCGACAAAGTTTCTTTACATGAGGTTATCAAACTTCAAAAAGGCACGGAAAACTGGATAAGCTTCTTTGTCAATTAATGAGCTGATATTCACTGTGAATCCCAGGCATAACTTCGCAGATGCGTCCCTAAATCAGCTATGCAAAGGATACCTCGTTGTTTGATCACGAAGACATCAATAAACTGTTCTATATTGCACGATGCTACCCATCAAAAAAGAGAATTAGTGCTGGATTCCAATCGTCGGGTGTTCGTGCCCGTGGTCATATACGCATCATAAAATATTTCACCACAATACTTACTCGATAGTAGGGGAAGGCCTTCGTTTTCTGCTCCGAACGGTGCTCGAGTCCATTTTAGTTCCGCTAAATGCTGTGCACTTTCTGTGTGAGCTTTTAAGAGGAAGAACTGGCCAGTATATCTGTTCAACAAAACATGTCCCTTGACGCCATTTGAGTCCTGCCAGACAAAAGACTGCGCTCCAGGGAGGGGCAAGGTTATCACGGACCGGAAGTTAGCGTGGCAAATGTCAAGTGCTTTCCAAAAATACTTCATTTCTTTGATATGCTGATGTACGGTGCCAGGGGGGAAGGGGATTGGGGCGCTCCCTTGAATTTAGTATCCGGGTTTAGTGTGCCGCTGGGCACTGAGTCTCTGTGACCCCGACCCTGTTTCAGTGTAAAGAGAGGCAGTCTCGCTACCTGTTTCAAGGACTTTTTATTCGTGCTCGTTTTTAATAACCAGAATAGCCTCCCACAAAAGAGGCCATTTATGCCCCACCCACCCATATCCCACCCGTTCCTATCGTCTGTTCGTTCATTAAAATAATGCTCAGGGATGTCAGCTGCGGGAAGTAAACCACTTTGTCCAGTAAAAGAAAACCTTTGATTTCGGGAGAGATTTTTGGCTTTGAGTTCAGAAGAGTGACAGTAAACTTATAAATAGGCAATTTAGTTAAAGCTTTTTTGAGCTTTTTCTTTTAACCGCGGAAGGGACATTGGTAATAAATCTGCACTGAATAGAAAAATTTCCGAGCCTTTGAGTTGCGATCATGTTCAGTAGCCTTCCTGCAAGTGGTTCTGTCTGAACCGATGTCAGTGCCGTCCGTTCGTGTCCAGGCGGTCATTCCTTGCCCGGGGTCATTTAGGTCGGTTTTTTCGTGTTTATTCGTGTCCGTTCGCGTCCAGTTACGGTCGTGCGCTTGGACTTCCTCAATCGGTAAGCCAAATATTCCACATGAACACCAGCGATAGCGCAATTGAATGGGAATACATAAAAGCGATCAATTTTCTCTTATCATAAATGATTCAAGAAAAATGATAATGTGATGACGTCACGCCAGATCAAAGCTTGTCAATGGAGCTGGCTCTGCTGTTATTTGTGACGGCCATGTTTGATGGAAGCGTGAATTGATCAAGGTTTCTTAAACGATTTCTCCGGGCATTTTTGAAGGACAGCCATTAGAAATGAGCGAAGGGAGTTCGGGTGCCACTTCTTGTGAAACAGACGAGGAGTCGATATTTTTAACATGCGGAATTTGCCGAAAACTCCCGGCAAACTCCAGCATAGCCCAGGCGCCGAAACTTTTGCCTTGCCTTCACTCTTTCTGTTTCCAGTGTCTGGAAGAGCGGTTTACTTTGCAGCAACAACACCAGAAACAGCGTCAAGAACAGCCTATAACCATTCCGTCTTCAAGTTCACAACTCAGACTCAAATGTCCGACATGTGGGCAGGAGTTTTTAGTTCCTCCTAAGGGCCTTGTTGGTTTTCTGGACAACCGGTTTCTTTTGGAAAACCTTGGGAAAATAGCGCGAGCAGGGGAAACTCACAATCGAGTTTGTACCTCGTGTGAAGATAACAGTCCAGCAACATCATATTGCTTGAACTGTACCGACTGGCTGTGCGACGCTTGTGTTCAAGCTCACCAAAGAGTTCGCGTCACTAAGGACCACCAGATTCAAAGCGAAGAAGAATACAGGATGAGCGAGCGGGTCGAACAGCAAAAGCCCATGTTCTGCCATGTTCACTCTCAAGAACCTTTGAAACTATTCTGTGCAAGCTGTGAAAAGCTGACCTGCAGAGATTGTCAACTTGTTGAACACAAAGACCACAAGTATCAGTTCGCTCATGAAGCTGCTATCGGGTACCGAGACTTTGTGAAAACTCAGCTTAATCGGTTGTACGAACAGGCACAACCCTTAACAGATTCTATCCGAGAAGTCGACAAAGCCACGAAAGGCTTGCACGAAAAAGAAGGACTTATTGAGGATGAAATTCGGAAAGCCTCGGAAAAAATAATCAAAGCGGTCAAACAACGAGAGAGCGTTCTAATCACAGAGCTGAAGGCCCTGGTACTTTTTAAGCACAAACTTCTGGCCAAACAAAGCAAGGATTTGAAGTTAATGCAGAAGATTCTTCAGCACAACTATGGATTTACAAGGCATGTGCTGAAAAACAGCAGTGATATGGCACTGCTGTACAGCAGAAAGCAACTCAGTTCTAGGATTCAGAACCTCTTGAGTCTAAAGTACAAAGTCAACCCAGTAACCCACAGTGATTTGTACTGCTCAATTGACACAGACAAATTCTGTCACTACATTGGGAAGATGGGAACTGTAATAACACCCTCTGACAAAGGTGTTGCTGGCACCAGCCGAATGGAAAACCGACTTCCTGGTTCCTTAAATGTGCAGAGTGCGTCAAAAAAGATCTCTTCGACCATGACACGGCCGAGTGCCCTTGAATCACTGACCACAGGAAACAAGAACATTGTCTTCAAGAGATCAGGGGTGTTAAACAATTATTTAAATTCTCGGAAGGCAGTGGGTAAGCCGGCAGTCATGGCTGTTCCAGGTCAGAGTGCCTCAATAGTGTATCCCTCAGGTGGTACCATTTCAGTTGGCACCAAAGTTGCCATCTCTCCTTCAAGTAGTGTCTCAAAAGCATTTGGTGTCACTAAAGCCATCTCAAGTGTTGCTCCAGTAAGGAACACGACGACACTCCCAAACCCAGTCAGTAGCAGCATGGGGAATGGCACCACAGTTCCCTTGCACCATTTTCATAATAGCGTTGCAGCCTCAGTCAAATTACCAAAGTCCTCTCCACCCCGTCCAGCCAGCAATGGCAGTACAAGTAGCATTGGTAGCGGCAGCCACAGTAGTCCCTCCCCCATACAGCAGCTAGGACATAATGGATGGAGCAGCCCTGAAAGAGTTGGACCAGCCGAGACACCCCTGCAAGTCACACAGGAAAAACCAGTACCCCGGCTTAATCCAGAAGCTGTTGCTACAGTTGCAGCAGCGGTCGTGGCTGCAGCCACTGAACATGATAGTAAGATTCCTGGCCTTCTTCGCGTCAAAAGAAGTGCTAGTTGTAATGGTGTTCCCGAGCCAACTCCACTACCAACGAGTCCACCACCAGTCAAGATAAAGCAGGAGAAGATTGATTCCCCAGAGCAGCCATCACCATGCACATCCCATAAACAAGTGAGTTTGGAAATTTTATTGTCTGTCTTATCTTTCTACTCCATTTCTCCACCCAGTTGAGTTTCAGTGGAATTCTGATTGAACTCATTAACAGCCGAGACTTTCACTCTGACCCCATATCCTTCTCTCTTGTTTTTGCTCTGTGAGACCAATATTAAGGTTGGGATGAAAAATTGAAAATAAATCATGCACTGATTGAAAAATTGTTGCATGAACAAAAATCTTTATTGATTGATCAGATGTTCCCAAACAAACAGTGTGGCATTGAATTCATGAAATCACTGTTTGTTATGATTGCTCAAATTATTATTAGTCAAAATTGCTCTGGTTGTAAAATTACCATCTGGCACAGTGTTGAAACTGAATGTGACATAACTCAAAATTCAAACTTCAGCATCAAAAACTGACAAAAAATTCAAACACACTATTCAAGTTATTCCAAAGGGTTTACAAAGAGGCTATTACACAGGAAGGAGTGCAATAGGGCAGAGTATTTTTACGAGTTGGTAAAACTGACGAGTAAAATTACAGCAATGCTGCACAACTTTTCATGTGATAAACTGTGTATGACAAACAAAGCAGGCCAAATGTTTCTATCCACGCGCAAAATGAATATTACAAAAATGACACATTCATAAACTGAGCACGTATTGTAAGCTAATACACTAGTTGATCTGGTTTCTAAGGAGTGCAGTACACTTTCATCTTTGCACTCAATTTGGCCTTTAATTGCACACGAAAATGGGAAGTCGTGTAATAAAAATCAGTAATATCAGATGTGAACTGGAGGGTACTGTACTTGATCGTGTTGAGTTTTTCTCAACATCAGCACATACCGTATGCAGGGGCATGAAACCAGATGTCAAGCTTTGTTTTACAACCACAATATTTGAAAGAGTTGATATTTGTCATCTCATGGCCCAAGTCTTATCATACAGTGCAAGGAAGTACAGCATATCATAGAAATATGTAAGAAAGAATGAAAGAACGATTTCGATTGTGTATTAGGCTTTTATTCAAAATTGCAGAATACTATTTGGACAGTCTAAGACGTGTTGATTTACTGTCAGTAGTCTACTTGGCTTCCCTTGTATCAGTCTTTTTTCGCAGATGTATTTTATAAACTGGTGATAAACTGCATTTAATATTTTGCAATTCAACAATAATAGTGAAAAAATATAATGGCTGATCATGCCTTATTCCTTGGCTGATTTTGGAAGGTGTGAAATGGTAATAACAGTGGATTTTCAATTCATGCTTATTTTAACCATTATTGTTTTTCTAGAGACAGCCTGATGGCCTTTGTGTGATAGCACCCTAACCCCCCCCCCCCGCCCCCCCTGCCAAAAAAAAAAAGAATGATGAAAATGTTTGTGTCATTATGTGAAAAGATAAGAGTTTAACAAAATAATTTACAGCAAATCAAGTAAGTTTAAGTTTATCGAAAAATATGCAGAAGCTTCTTTATACTGAGTTCTGAAATCTGTACTTGCATGGATACCTATTAAAAATGTTTTAGTGGCTTATTGGTGTTGAGACAATACCAAAATCCATGCCAGTTTCATTGAACAGTTGTTATAATAATATCAAAATTTGTTTAAGCTTACAGCTAAATGGTTTTGGTGAGCACCTTTCATGCCATACTCTTGATATTGCAGCTGCATCACTACCGTAGACACACATCAAGTAGCAAATTCAAATTGGCTCATTTAGGAAAAACAAAGACCCAGGCTGTAAAAAAATAGAGAAAGAAATAAGAGATTTGCTTTTGGTGTTTCTTTTCCTATCTTTGGTTTTGTTTAATTTTTACTGTTTTGTTTGTTTATTTTATATTTTACTGATGGTTGCTTAGTTAGAACTGTCTCCAAGTTGCTTGGCTTACTTTGTGTCCTTTGTTTAATTGTTTGGTTATAAATGGCAAAATTTATAAAGTAAAAAGTGGTTTTTGAATAATTATCATTTATATAATGCAGGGATAAACAAAGAGATTGGAGTAGTTTTTGCCATTTCCTTGCTTCCTTGTTTAGTCTTGCAAATTCAAAGGCAAATACAATTTAACCATTGAAGAACTAACAAAAGCTGAAAATTGAAAAGAAATGTTTTAAAATCCAAAATCAAAAACATTTTTTTCAAACAGCTGTTTCAAATCCTGGTCTCACAGTTCCATTTAATGGAGAATATATTTTTTATAAGGTTTGTAGCACATCAATAAAATTGGCATTGCATAGCTGTTTTGTTTTTGTTTGCCTCAGTTTACATAGTTAATCATTGTGGCTCATGTTATGATTACAGACCATCTAAAAATGTAGTTTGATTTATTTATGATGCAGGTGTGAAAATTGCTTTTAAATGGTTCTTTATAGATTCATTTACACTTTACTCAGACATTATGGAGAGTCCTGTACAAGAAGTGTGCAAATTGGATTTTGAGTAGCAATTTAGTTTGATACTGAAATTTGGCAATGATGATCATTTAAATAAATTTGTAAACCAACTTTTAATCCAAAACAATGATGTTATGTCCAATATATGTTGGTTTGTTTACCTGCCAGCTGCCACAATTTAAGTGGCTATTATTTTCAAACCTCTTAGGTTGTCTTCCTGTGAAATTTTGTGAAAGTAAAATAATCCTGTGCACATTGAAATCTACCTCTCAACTCTTTCAAATTGGGGTTGTGTAGTATTTACTTTGATTTGGTTATAATACATTTTTGCTTCTCAACTCACAGCCAATCAGAGAGTGATAATCAGGGAATGCTTCAAATCCAGCTAAACAATAGACTAATCCATTGGGGTTTGTCACACCTCCCAACAATAATTATCACACAGGTGTTATTCAATAGAAACCAGTAAATGGTTTTCTTAGTTTTTCTCAAAACATATTCTGAGGCTGTAGAGCCTTGGAAAGTATTCCTGTAAAGAAAGAGGCTAGCAATACAAGTCATTTTTATAGAATGAAGGTTTAGGCAGAGATGTGTGACAAAAAGAGACCTCTGCTGACTGTTTGATGGCTTTTTCTTTTTTTATGTGACAGCAACAAGAAGATGCCACAAGCGGAGAAAGTGGAATTGATGAAAGTGGCTCCAATGAAGATTGGTGTGCAGTTTGCCGTAATGGTGGGGAGCTGCTGTGCTGTGACACATGTCCTCGAGTGTTCCATCTTGCTTGTCATATACCACCCCTAACATCCACTCCCAGGTGAGCACCCAGTAGCACATTGGGTTACAATACATAACTCTTAATTTGATATTCTCAGCCCTGAAAGTAAGAAAAAAGGGATTTTGACTTCTGAGTGTGGCTGTGTGCGAATCAAATCACTCACTTGAACTGTTCCCATGTGGCTTCATAGCTCATTGGTTAGAGTATTGCAGCGGTATCTTGAAGGTCATAGGTTCAATTCCCGGATTTCTCTTTTTGGGGCTATCTTTGCAACTGCTTAAGTTGCTTCATAACTGCGAAGGTCACTTTCACTGTTAATATTATTGTGGTTGGCAAGTTGTTGCAAATTCAGGACAAAACACTCTAAAGATGCTAATTCATTTCTGGCAGCTAGAGGCCAAACCTGGATCCTGGCGACAGAAGTTCTCACTCTTTTTTTTTTTTTTTTTTTTCTTTTCATTTTGGGTTGACATTTATGCCTTACACTTAAGTTATTCAAACAATGTTTCACCTTTACTGTAAGATTTATAGTGCTGTTGCTTTTTTTCTAGTGACAACTGGAGCTGTGGTTTGTGTCAGACAATTGACATCAAAGGCCTTCAGGAACAAGGTGAGTTCTGACAAGTGAACATAGGATGTGCTGTCTTGGGATCCCTCAGTCACAAAGACCATACCCTCCCAAGTCTCCCTTTCCAAAATCTCAGCTGTTTTTTTTTTTTTTTTTACAAACTTACCCCCAGCTTTAAATGTCAACTTACCAACCATACCTAAATTGTTGAGATAACTCCAAGTCAAGTTCATTTGTGAGGAAGGAGAGTAGACAATACAGTACTTACATCAACTGGTTGTTTTCTGTAGCAGAGGCAGTGTTGATTGCAAACGGAGGAAACAAGCGACGCTCATCTTCTGCTGGATTACAGGAGTGGGACAGAAAGGTGAGAGAGATCAAGTTGTCCATACAGAGCAAAATGTTCCAGTATTGGTACTGCAGTTCTTCAGTGTATTTGTTTATGTGATAAATTAATAACCAACATCTCTACTTGGATCTTAGCAACACACAAAGATAAGCCTTTTTTGCAATGTAGATGTACAGTACAGTGTAATATCCTAGTGTATGTATGCTGAGTTACTGTGCAAATGATATTTGTATAGTCTTCTCCTTGCATTGCTGATTGGTTTCTCCAAAAGTGAAACCAAGAGTGCAAATTTCTTTGGCAAGTCCAGTTTTTCACAGTTGTGTAAACTTGTAGGTGTGCGAGAAGGTTGTTCTGGACATCTTCTGCCATCCAGACAGTATTCCATTCCAGCAGAAAGTCAGTAAATCAGTAAGTATAAGCAGTGCATTCAATAGGCTTGAGCTTAACCTGCATTTTTACTGTGTACTTATACACAACTTCCCCTTTCTCTCCATTCCCTTCCCTATCGAAAGCCACACTGACTTGTGCAAACAGTATCAGAATTTGTTTGAGTACAGTACATACTGTATACTCTATACTGTATGACAATCATGTGTGCCAACCTTACTGCTTTGAAGGCTACCTTACTGTCTACTGATTTCACAGGCTAATCCTACTGAATTTCAATAAATTTGCAAAACACCTTAAATTTTTCTCAACTATGGTTCAAAGACACTAGATATGAAATATTTCATCTGAAGCAATGCCTCGTTGAGTGCCCAAGAACCTCATACTTGAACCCCTTACGGCATTTTAATATATTACAAAACCTTGGCAATCATGTGTGATTTGAGTAAGTTTTAGATACCATTACACAATTCTGTTCAAAGTAAAGTTTCATCATTCAATCTCAATACCATTTCTGACCATAGATTTCTTTTATGGGGAAGTTATGTCTTGAATAACTCAATGGTGTGTCCCATTGCTGCAATATTCAAGACTTCTTTTTTTTTTTCTTACTTCAATCTGTTTCATTGTCCCTCCAGGTTCCTAACTACTACAAGGTCATCATACACCCTATGGACCTGACAACCATTCGTGCCAAGTTACAACCCCAGCACTTTCAACACTATTCTGACTTAAATGAGTTTGTTGCAGACTGCCGGCTGGTGTTCTTCAACTGCGCCACTTTTAACGATGTATGTACCTTTGCCTATACTTTTACTATAATTGTGAAATTTTGGGTCTCATCATAATAATTATTTTATGTATACTGGTGGTGCCCATATCCCCTCTGGAGTGACACTGCAGAAACATTCTTTTTGGCTGTGTAGTCTCCTTATTTTAGAGTCAGTCAAATTCAAGTGCAGATTTTGTAGTTCAATGTAAACTTGTAAAGAAAGCCTCAAGCCAAGAAACTCAATAATAGGGTTTGATACTCCAGTGTAATGGGGCTTGCATACAAAGTGAAAGTTTACTCTGACAGACGTTAGACCAAGTTACATAAAATTCAGTGTGCTTACAGAGAGCTCCACTGAACAGCAAGGAAATACAGTCGATATTGAAGTCGCATGGTCCACTATTTTGAAGTCGCATGGGACATGAAAAAAAGTTTGAATTAGCAGGGCTTCGAAATAGCCGGTAATAAATGACTGAAAAGAATATCCAAGGGGATTCAGCTTGACTTCGAAATAATGGGGACTTCAAATTAACCGAGTTTGAAATAGCGACGTTTGACTGTATATTCTTGACATTACTTTAGGTGGTCACTAAAAAATGTTTGTGCACTTTTTGTTTGTTTGTTTGTTTGTTTTTTTCCACAGATGTCTTCAGAGGTGGGGCAAATGGGAAAGCGTTTGGAGGAGTATTTCAATGTTCTATTACACAAGCACTTTCCTAATTTTGTTGAACCGTTGCAAGAGCCTCCACCAAAACGAAGGAAAGAAGATGCAAAAGTGTTTATCCAAGGAATTTGACAGATCAGCCATTAATTTATTTGCTACTGATGAAAAGGGTCTCTTGTGGGAAATTATTGGAAACATCTTATATGTGTTCAGATCTATTTATTTCTAGTGTCCATGGATTTGTTTTTACCAGATCTTGTTACAGAAATGCTAGTCAATTCATAACCCATAAAACATAAATATCAATCATCTTATTACACTTATTGTAAAGGGTTTGTGTTCACTGGTATATGTAGATATACTGTAGGATCAGATAGATGATTTATTTATCCATAATGTTATTGTTCTTAATGTGTCAACATACATCTTCTTTTTGAAGACATTTTGGAGAATTTGTCATACGGTACTTTTTGTGAGTCCTGGGAACATTCCTTTCAAAACTAACTTCTGAACACATCAGCAAAATTGCAAAGTGTTGTTATTCAAAGCAAAATTAAACATACCTTAAAATTGCAACCTCGGGACTCAATAAGGAATAACTGGCTTCTCTTGGCATCCGTTTTGTAAATACTGGTATCCATCAAATTACATGCTTTCTCCATGATTTCTTTTTATTCTTAAGTTTACCAATAAGTTTCATGTTTCACCAGACTTTGTGTAAAAGCTTCACTACATAACTTATTGCCTAAAAAGTATTTTCAGAAAACAGCTCATTTTTGCAATCCCTGGTTTTAGATATTTTAAATTGTTGCAAATTTTAAAATGTAGCAATGAATCGATGCTAGGAATCTCATAATGATCATAGTTACACAGTGAATAGGCCTGTTGAAAATAGAAGTTTCTAAATTTCTGTGTATTTCTAGTGACTAATACAGTTTCCAGGTTCTCCAAAACAATATTCTATTAATTTGCAGTTAGGTCTAGTTCTGATACTTTAACTGCTTACACTGACTTTCTCATATAACTTTCAGGTTTTTTTTTTGTTTGTTTTTGTTCTTTTCAGTGTTCACCGTGTTTTTTGTTGTACTAGACACCTTCAGAAATGTAATTCAGTCTCCATAACAGAGGTTGAATTGTTTGCAGAATTTTCCAAGGTACTTTGGCCCGTTCACTCCCAAGCTCAAAATGCAAATTCTTCCAACCTTTTTTAAAAGAAAATGCATGAGTGATCTAGAGAAAACTGATATTTTGATCAGCTTTTATCTGAGCAAGATATCAAAAGCCAAGTTCTCCTATCTGTATGATATATTTCTGGTGAGAAACTGAGGGAGAAAATTGAGCAGGCTTGGGAGTGAAAGGGTTAATAATATTAATTGGCTCCTGTCTGTAATAGCCACTTCCATATAAGGCCAGGATCATTGTATGGAGTTGTTGTTGTGCAGGCTTCAAAATTAATGGTTGTTGTGATGTGTGGTACTTTCTTTCCCTCAGCTTATTGTCTGTTACATTATGCTTCCAGCTAAGCATTGGCCATGCACTTAGAGGCTTGGTGTTTCTGAGAATAAGAATATTTATAGTGCTCATTCTAAAAAATGGCAAAATTTGGCCAAGAAACTGAAATTCTTGAACTTTCAGGAAACCTCCCCAAGACCATAACGAGACAGATGTAAATGTAACTTGGCTTCAATTTGCATGAAGTAATAAACCACTGTGTCCATGCATATTTGGCTTTGTTTTTTTTTCTCCCTCTTCGACAGAGGTGTCAGAAGTCCAATGCACACTGGTAGTTCACAAAACAATATGATGTACAGGTAGTGAAAAAAATAAGAAAATCTTGCTACAATCCTGTTGGGATAGTTTTGGCCATTACCAAAACGTCAAACAGACCATAGCAACCAATTTCCATACCAAATTTTTATAACCAAGGAATAACAAACCCTTTTCAGTCTGTCCAGTACTTTGCAGCTGCTCATACAACAGGAAATTCAAGTGCTATCAGCTTCTTTGCACAATAATATTGTTAAGGTGGACTCTCTCTAAGATGGACATGCTTGGGACATGGTCTGGGTGTCCGTCTTACAGAGGTGCCCGGTTTATAGAGTATAGATACAGACAAATAAGTGAAATTGAACAAGCCGGAAACCAACAAACCCTGTCTGGCTGATAGTCTAGAGGTGTCTGTCTTATATGGGAGCTGCAACAAACAGACTTGAACACAGTTTGGTGACTTCAGTTTATTTATTTATTCAGGAACCAGAAAAATAGCATCACGCCATCAAGACACATGCACCACCAACTTCCTTGATTTTCTCTTCAGCACGGCGGCTAAAAAATTTGGCTTTCACAATCACTGGCTGTTTGGGCAAGAGTCCTTTGCCAAGGACTTTGTAATAACCCTAGTAGAACACAGGTACCAAAAAACAATCAGTTAATCAAACCACCAAAAGGCAGAACCTTGTCTATAGACAATTCCAACAGTTAAATATCAAATGTAGATCTAAAGTGACTGTCTTTGAAACCTGACACAAATGCTATTCTTGTGTATAGACTAGTTTCTCAAGGTTGCATGTGCACACAAACCTGACATGCCACAACCTTCGATGTGAGAATTGTTTAGCGAGCACTCACATGAGACTGTTGTTTAAAATGCCACAAATGAGAGTGCAACATGAACCATCTACATCAAGGCTGCATACAGTCCACCATGAAAGAAAGTTAAATGTTGAATCTGAACCTCTTGGCCCCTCAAGCATGGATGTGCACACAACCTTTAGAAACTGGTCTATTACTACATTCCTGTGGACCTAACGTATAGATACAGAGCAACTAAAGCACAGAGTGAGCAAAATTTCACAAGTAACCATATGCCAATTTTGTGCAAGACAAAGAAAGCAGGTAGGGTCCACCACAATGATGCATAACCCTTTCACTCCCAGTAGTGATTCACTTCAATTTTCTCCTTCAGTTTCTCACCAGAAACATATGATACAGTAGGGAGAACTTGGTTTTTGACACCTTGCTAAGATGAAAGCTGATTAAACTATCAATTCTCAATACCATTATTCATATATTTTCCTCTCAAAAGGTTGAGAGAATTTGCATTTTAAGCTTGGGAGTGAAAGGGTTAAAGTCTGGTGGCTTAACAGACTTCCAAGTCCAGCCAACTCGAGCTAAGTTTGTAAAATTGTTTAACTTGTGTGTAGGTGGCCAAGCAGTACCAATTTGAGCCAAGCTGAGCCACGTCACAAGAAAACCATTCAATTCAACAACGAAAGCTGACAAATCACCCACATTGGCCTTGGCTTGACTTGGCTTGAGGTCACCAAACAATGAAAACCTTGGTTCCACTTAGCTGTAAATTTGAGCTCGGTCAAAGTCGAGCCAACCCAAGTGAGTGGCCAAATAATACCCAGGTTGGACCCAAGTCAAAAACTTGGTTTGAGTTGGCTCAACTTGAGAGTCTGTTTGGCCAGGGTTTAAACCAAAAAAGATAACTCACCGCTCGGACAACATCAATGACAGGGGCTGGGCCATCTTTTTTATCTTTGTAGTGCTCACGCGTCTGTTCACTGACCAGGGACCACAGTTTGTCCAGGTTGATTGATGGCTTGTGACATTGGTTTTTCTTCAGATGGAAGTGACGCATGCCAACCTTACCAAAATAACCTGGATGACTGTTAACAACAAACATAATTCATTTGGATGGGGTAACCAAAGTATGACTTGTGGTTGTTTCAGACAACTGATCTTGAGCCCTGACAAAAGACCATTTTCACAAGGATATAATAGCATCTAAGCTTCACAAGCCAGAAACATCACTTTCAACCTTATGGAAATAGTCTTTTGAGGGCAACAAAAGTTATGTCCACTAACCCACCACTACCAGACTTTCCTCTAGGATTTTCCCGACGACTTCCCTGTTTGTATTTTCTCTGGGCCAGCGAGTCACGGCTGCAGCTTGCACTTGGGCAAGCTACAAACAAATAGATTTATGGTGCCCTGACCTCAAAAACACATGAACTTAAATTATTCAAATGTTAGAACTCCGATCAGAAATACGTACAATTTGTCGAAGTTGATGCGGTGGTGATGTTGTCCACCAGCGTTTCCACGACCTCCAGGATGCTTTCGGTGCTTTCCTATAAACGTACAGAAAGCCGCTCAGTAAAAGCTCAAACAGAGGGGAATAATGAGGCCAAGGAAAGTCCTATGTACCGATTCGGCCGTGTCCGTGGCTCACATGGCCTCGCAACTTTCGGGTCTTCTTCAGCCGAGCAGTCTGGTGATAAACAGCAAAATATATCAACGATTTAAGAAAGCAAAACCATTATAAAGACCGCAAACGCATCCTGTAATGTTTAAATCTTTTATTCGTCCTATTTGATGCGCACTAAGAAGTAAAGTGCAGCCGATGAAAGTAGATAGAAGTTCAGTAATCCCAAATACCCACCATATTGGCAGATGTGAAGAGAAAGAGAAGGCGCCGTGCGCAGACTCAGACTCCTGTCTCGGTCCCAGTCTTTCCCGACTTTCTCATCATGGGGGTGAAAACGAGTGAAAACAGAAAACGGGTCCTTTCGACGCGGAAATATTTGTATCCGTAACATTTTTTTCTCTGGGTGTAAACTTTGTCGAGGCAAGAACCCTGTCAAATTCACCGGTTCGGGTTCCCTCAAACGCGACAGAAACGACTCTGGGGGGAGGGGTGGAACGCTATGATTAGAATGCAGATTCTCCCAACTTCAGTTTAAATTGTACGTGTTCCAAGAGCGAAGTCCACCCGAAGTCCACCGACTGCTAGCTGTAGCGTGTACTGTAGATGAACGAAATTGACTGCAAATTGAAAGAGAAAGCCCACGGTCTCTGCCGGGACTATCTTCAGGGAAGATGGGCAGAGATTTCTCTCAACCAGTTTAGGATAAATGTCCTGAGGTACGTATATATACGTGATGTCTTTATAAAATATTTTTAGCTTGCATATTTAAGTTCTAGAAAAGCTGTGAAAGCAGTTAATTGCAACGTAAGGTGGTTTTTTCGTTATATTTAGTTCTAAATGCTCACAGAATGGAGCTATTGTGTGTAAGGTCGCGCGGCTTAACGTCCATTTTTTCTTCTGCTTGAGCGTGTCTAATATATTATTTTGTTTCATACCACGTGCTCCTTTACCAAAAAGCACTGAGTCCCCAGTCGCACTTGTGACTTTTAACGACAAAACTGTCAACATTTGCAGCTTCTAAGTGCTGTGTATGTTGGACTGACATACTTCCAAACTTCGAAGAAGCGGTCGTTTTCTCTGGATGAAGTTAGTTTTTATCAACTATTAAAACAGTCTGGTGGCATTTCTCAAAGCCCTTGCTCTTATGTATATGACAAATTGTGAATTTCTCTGGATGTGCGCTCGCTCGTGGTCTCACGTGATTTTACCACATGTTGTCTTCTGACAAAATTCCAATATTTTTCGTGATTTGTTTCGATTTATATTTATACCTTGAAGGCTGCAGAGATAATTTTATCGAAGTTTAGGTCTTAGCTTGACATTTATAACCAGTCATTACCAAAATGAAACCTCAATTTGTTTTCTTCTTCCTATCTGCACTACCATATATCCTTCACTCCTGGTTTCCGCAACCTACATTTAGGGGCAGCAACCTTGCCATTTTACTAAAAGTTACATTTTTGGCAGAAGGTTTTAGCATGGACATCCCATATCCCAGCACTAAGAAATGAAGAAACCCACTTCCTATGCCTTCAACCTCTTCTCTGCTTCCAATCCTGTAGACCTTCAGTCTCCTTTGTTCCCATGCTTATCCCCTGTCCCGGTTAAGGTATGTTTGCAAATCATGACATCACATGTGCAGCAGTACATTATAATTTTTAGTGTAAAAACTGATGTGAATTTTGCCTTGTTTCAGTGGTGGCCTCAGCAATGAGCTCTATGTTTGTTCTCTGTCAGAGGAATGTTCCCCTACAGATGGTAAACCACAACAGGTTCTGTTGAGACTGCGGGGTCAGCTTTGTGGTTTAGGTGTACATGCTATAGTTGCTGATACTGTTGTCTATGCGCTGCTGGCAGAGAGAAAAGTTGCCCCTGAACTCTATGCAGTGTTCCCAGAGGGCAGACTGGAGCAGATGGTACCAGTAAGTACTATTTAACCCTTTCACTCCTGAGAGTGATCAGCTTCAATTTTTTCCTTTAGTTTTTCAGGAGAGATGTATCATACTGTATGGAGAATTTGTTACTTGATAGTTTGCTCAGATGAAAACTGATTGGCCTATCAATTCTCATTACATCATTCATACATTTTCTTCTTGAATGGCTGAGAGAATTTGTATTATGAGCTCAGGAGTGAAAGGGTTAACTAAGAATGCATTAGAACCATGTTTGGGTGATTGTCAAAAATCAAAATCAAAGTACAGTCAAACCTTTATTAAGCGGTCACCTTCAGGGATAGCCAATTGACTTGAATAGAGGTCTGCTAACAGGTAGAGGATAAAAGGGTTCATTTCCTGTTTGCAGGCCAGACCTCTAACCTGTGATGAGCTGAGGATGCCAGCTTTCACTGTGAAGATTGCCCAACAAATGGCAAAGTTCCATAAATTAGAATTACCACTTTGCAAGCAACCAAGATGGATATGGGAGAGTATTACCAAGTAAGATCTTCATGGACTTTCCCAGCATTTAGTATTGCTGGTATTAACATGTTATTTTTGCTTCCTTCTGTCAAAAGCAGCTCCCAGAAATAAGAAAAAAACATATCACAATAAACTTTGAATATTCCTTGTAATGGCCTGATTGATTTTGGATCATCATTATTTTCAAAAAATGTGTTCTTGAGTTTACAGCTTTATAACCTAAATTCATGTTTTTTACACAGTTACAAACTAATATTATTGTGTATTTGGCGGCAACATGTTTGACCACTTTGCCTTTGAAAGAGAACTGAGTTACTGTAAATTCCTGAATAAGCATCCCCTCTCAAATAAATGCCCTCGAATAAGTGGCCCTCCTTAGCATAAATTAGAAATAAGCACCCTCCTACCCAAAGTTTCTCTGTTTTTCAAGGCAAGTACTAAAGGTTGAGTATAGCATTTGTCATGTTTATTACTCATCATTTTTTACAACCATCAATTTATAAATACTTGGCAAACTAACTAATATTGAAAATAATTACAAAGTGTGACGCTATTAGTGTGTCGCATAGTTTGTGCATTACTCATGTTATGTTGTTGTTTATGGGCAAATGTTGCACATTTCAAAAATAAATGGCCATCTGGCCATGATTTGGGAAAAATGTAATGCTCCCCCTCTTGAATAAGTGCCCCATTAGAATAGCCCAGGATTTACAGGCATATCACACTTCATTAGGGTTCACACTACAGGCTCCCATTTAAGTAAGAGGAGTTTGATTTTTAGATTTCTCAACTTCTTTACTGCTGTTTCAGGCTTTTGGCTGATGTGGATGAAATAGAATTTGATGAAAAGGAGAAGGCCCTCCAGTTGTTTCAGTTGAAAAGCATGGATCTTCATCACGAATTCAACTCATTAAGGCAAGTTAATAAATTAAAGTTAATTAAAGCTAGTGGAGACATCCTGGGGTTGTTAAAAGCTCGACGTTCAATTTCTGATAGGTCAATCTTGCTGAAACCTGGAATACTGCTCTTTCTTGTGACAAGGTTTTTTTTTTTTCAATTTGATTAATTATTTTGAATTGATTAATTTTGCACAGCTCTGGAATGGCTTAAAAGTGGCTTTGACAACTCCCACTTTCAATAATTAGTCCTACCTCTTCTCCCTCCACAAGGTTGCATAAAGATAAATGTACTTGAAAAAACACAAACACACACACACAATGCCTTGGCTTTATTCAGTTTCTATTATGTTGAAAGGGGAGGGGTAGTGTGACTGATGTTGTTGTTCCAACATTTTTTGTCCAAGTCCAAGAATATTTTCAAGCATTGACCCAAAGCCTTAGCCCTGTAAGTCTGACCCTTTGTGATGATCTATCACATAATGTACAAAACAAAACAAAAAACAGTCTAAAAATCTAACCCCTAGTGCTCAAACCATATTGTGAGAATCTTCTCTATCACATTTGCATTATTTATTGTGGAGACATTTGCTTTTGATAACTTGCTCAGCTGAAACAATTTTTATTCTCTCATTATATACTCAACCTTTTTTTTCTGGAAGTAGTTAGGAGAATTTTTGGCAGAAGTTTGGGAGTGACAGGGATTGATCCATGTAATAAAAAGAGGTTATTACATGGGAAGGAGTGCAATACGGCAGAGTATTTTTACGAGTCGGTTTTATTTTTTCGAGCCTGCTTCAGGCGAGAAAAAATAAAACTGACGAGTAAAAATACAGCCGTATTGCACAACTTTTTGTGTAATAAATTGTTTATTATACGACAAACGAAGCAGGGCAAACGTTCTCACCGCACGCAAAATGGAACAAAAAAATGACACGTTCGTAAACTTTGCTTGCGAAAAATAATCACGTAAGTTAATAAACCAGTTGATCTGGTTCCTGATGAGTGCAATACGCTCCCATCTTTGCACTCATTTTGGCCTGTATTTGCACTCGAAAATGTGAAGTCGTGTAATAATAACTATTATAATATTCCCATCTATATTCAGGGCATACATAAAAGCACTCAATCCAGATGTTGTCTTTTGTCATGGTGATGCACAAGAAGGTAATCTCAGTGGTGAAGGGAGTGGGGAAAAGAAGATGGAGAAAATGAAAGGTGGAGGGAGTAGGAATGTGAAGGGGTAGGGGAAGGGATATTAAATTGGTTCTTTTTCTCTTTTTCTTTGAGTTAAGTTTTTAAACCAGAGTCTCAAATTTTTGAACCAAGATCTAAGATTTCAAACTGCACCACAGACTTGCACTTGAAATGACGATCATGAAACACAATTTTCCCCTATTCCATAGGCAATGTCCTGTTTCTTCCTAAGGAAGCCAGCGATGAAGATGATTTTGATCTCCAATTTATTGACTTTGAGTATAGTTCCTATAACTACAGGTCAGTAACCAATTATTTTATTTTTGTTTTCAATACCAAAAACAATGCAGCTTTATTTTGAACTTTTAGAATTTAAATTTTTTTCTGCATATTTTATGCAGAAAAAAATCTTCAATATGCATTTTGCTAACAAGAGTGCATTTCTCATACACAGTTTACTTGGGTTTTTTCAGGTACAATTTGCACATTCTCCAATCCCCTTGATTGTGGAATGATAAATTGGAGCATTTTGACAATGGCAATCAAAGATTGGGTGGGGCAACCAATAGTTGTCTCAGAGACAACTGAGCACTCGAATGCTAATATTTCCAACTTGTGAAAAACCATTCTATTTCTGATCAAAGATTGGGCAATCAAAGATCAGGTGGGGCGACCAATACATGACCTGTAGTCGTCTCAGAGACAACTAAGCACAGACACTAATATTTTAAACCCTGTGCGAAGAGCCATTCTATTTCTGACTGTACGTGGCAATGACTAATCCTCTCAGGTCATATGACATGGCAAACCATTTCTGTGAGTGGCTGTATGACTACAAAGAAGTGAACCCTCCATACTTCAAAACAAACCAAGGGAACTGGCCGAGCAGGGAGCAACAGGTAAACCATCAACTTCAAGATAAGTTTGTTTTCACAATACAGCATGTTTTAACTGTTTGGAATCCACCATTAGAAAAGCATGTAAGAATCATGTTAAAAGTGAAGAGGATTCCAAGGACGGAGGAGTCAGCAGAAATTAAGACAGGAAGCCAGATAGCCTTCCACGGACGGCTTCCAGGAATTTTTAAAAAATTTAAATTTATGATCAGAGGTGCAATTTCCAGCATACTGAGAAGAGATTTTTAAACAATATTGTGTACTAAAATAAGACAAACAATGTTCAGTATTTTATAGCCTCTCAGAAGAAGATAACTGGTTATAGAGTTAAAAGTGTCAATTTAGAGGTTTTATGTGAAAAAAAAAAAAGAGTTAATTTTCACGTTAGTGAAGCAATGTATTTTTATCGCTGTTTTATCTGTGTACAACAAATTGATAAGAAAACAGTGAAGTTGAGCACTGAGATGGTCGTTTTGTCTTATTTAGGTGGTGTTTGTAAAAGCATACCTTGAAGAAACTGGTACGACTTCAAGTGATGGTTGTAAAGCAGCTCTGAATCAGGAGACTATACTGGAGGAGATTGAAAAGTAAAGTGTAATCCTTGTTTGAGTGCTCGGCGCTCGAGTAATCAGTACCATTAAATTTATTTCTTACCCTTTCTTCTTTCCTTCTAATTTACTGGGGAACATAGGAAGGAGCGTTGTTTTCTCAACAAGCGCTGATCACAGGGCAACAAATTCCAAGGCAGACCAACAAAAAACATTGGGAGTTTATGAATAATATAGGAACTGTCGGCATAGACAGAGCGGGGGGGAGGGGGGGGGATGAAAAGCTTTTCTAGTGTTAGTTCAAAACTTTGGCCAGACCACCCCCCCCCCCCCCCCCCCCCCAACCTTAAACAATGACCTGCATGGAAGTTGGTCCGAATTATCACCGCGGTCGTTTGGCGTACGAACTTCGTCCGTGATGCGGTTTGCCGCGTGTAAAAGTTAAGATAATTTCAAGCGCTACTGTATACTTTGTTGCGTGATTTTCGTATAGTTTCAGGCTTTATCCGCAATTGCAATCACATTTATTGTTGTCTCTTGTTGTAGGCTTGCTCTGGTTTCTGATTTTCTTTGGGGAGTGTGGTCAATCACACAGGCGAAAACGAGTAGGATTCGATTTGGTTATTTGGTAAGTAACACGTGGAGATTGTGTGAATAAACCAGTTTCTCAGGGATGCGCGCGCATCCAAGCTTGACTGGCCACAACCTTCGATACGAGAATTGTTTAGCGAGCACTCACGCGTGACGGTAGTTGAAGACGGCTTGAAAACTCAAGATAGCTTTCCTAACTCAAAGAACAACGCAACATAAAACATTTACATCGAGGCCGAATATAATCCGCCATGGAATAAAGTCTTGGCCCGTCAGGCTTTGATGCGCGCGCAACCTGAGGGTCTACTGTCGTGGACTGCGCGTATCTACTACATGTGTATGTGTATATGTTGCGTGTATGTATGTATGCATGTGGCCATTGTGTGCGCGCGTGTATGTGCTTGTGCCTACTGCCTGCGTGTTTTTAAAATCCATTCCGATATATTTGATCTTAGGACTATAGCGTTGCTCGGCTTACAGCATATCAGCAACGCAAGAAGGCCCTGGGCATAGACTGGAGCTCGAGGTATGGGAATACAGAACCACTGAAGAAGGCGAAAAAGGCGCAGGACTTACGAACCGACCGTCACGTGTCACGCTAGTGAATTTATGTCACGCAATTTTAAGGCTGTCATGCCGCTGTCATTTGTAATCACCTTTGTGACGCTGTGTCGCAGCAGTACAGTACCTGAACCGAATGTAAATTTCATATATACGGTCACGCACGGAATTGAGCGTTTTAAATTCCAATGAAGAGTGCAAATTTATGTCAACTGCTATATATAAATAATTGTATCGATTTTTTTTACCCAGCCCCAAAAGGATAATATATTGTAGTTCTTGATTGTAAATATTAGCATTTTCAAATTTACATCAGGCAAATTAATATCGGGTTTGGTTATTGTAAATTTTACTAGATATGTATGAACACAACAAAATTAAAATCGACATCGCCATCTCCATCAGGCCTCCGATTTTGGTTGATGCAAACTGGTTTATTATTAAGTAATAGTAGCCTACAATCAGGCCAACTTTCCCCTACCTACCTTGCGCGATACGGTGGGGGAGATAGTCAGGATTGCTTGAATACTCTGCTAGAATTTAAGTACTGCTCTTAACCAATGGTAGCTCGACAATCTATACAAACAAGACAAAACCTCTAGAACTGCCTATACACATTTCAAATTCTGTTTACTTTGTATTACAAGCAGAGTTCACATCTAGATCTGAGCAGCTGGCAAAACTAGATTTCATATTGTTTCAAAGTCCTTTCCTTTTGCGTAAGATTATTCCGCAACATTCTATAGCAGTTTCCGCTTCTAAGTTTCTGCTTTCGTGCTTAGAAGAAGTTTCTAGCAAACGAGGTTTATCCGCAGAGCTAGTGGTTCTGCTTGATTACATTTGCCATTGATCCAACATGACTTCCATTAAGTAAACATATGTACACCTGCTCCACTAGAATTTGGTTGTTGGAATGGGTGCGAGGCTCCGCGATTCAGCTCCCGTGAGAAGGCAGGTCGAGTGTTGAGAAGAAAGACCACCCACGGTCGAAAGAATAGATTTGAAGAGTGTGCTGTCAAACCGAAATTAATCTAGCTTTTGTTGTGCGGCAAAAACCCTGAGGGCGTTTGTAAACACACGGAAAACAGAAAACAAATGCATAACAACAAGACAGCGCCAGTACATTTCGTGCTATCACGGCAACTGACTTCACAATGCCGGTTTACAACTTCTGGAAGAGAACGAGAGCATGGGGGAAAGAGTTGAAGAATGGTTCGGAGACGCGCAGATATTCAGTGGAGTTGGTACGTAAATGGCCGGGTTGTGGCGGCGACAAATGCCGAATTTACACTAATGGCACTGAAATAAAACATCCAACTGTTTATAAACGCACAAGAGGACTGGACATATGTAGCTCCGATGCGCACTTTATGTGGGATTTTGAGGGCCACTCGTTTCTACTCGTGCGTACGCCAACTTTGAGGACTTTATCTGTTAGTTCAGACTTTCATCTCTTCATTGACGGAGTTGACGTGTCCACATCGCAAACTCTGAGGAATTTTTGGAGACGTCGGGCCTGGCTACTGATATACTTTGGAGTGATCAAGATATTAGTTGGAATAGTATTAGAGTCACTGCGTTATCTGCAAGATCCGATCGATGTTTTGGTGGTTATGATGATTGTTGGTAGAGTGGTGCTGCTGTTTGGTTTGTTGCAGGTTATCAAAGGAGTTACGGTTATTTTATCTCGGCCGTCTCCAACAATCTGTTTGCCCGAAGAGACGGTGTGAATCTGCGAACTAAATATTTAGCGTCCTTCAGCAATATCAAGAAAAAAGGCACACCTAAAAAGCTACAGCTAAATATAGCCATTGCATACATTGTAACCTTCCCAAATATGATAACAATGAATATGTATTAACATTTTGATCATTCAGCCAACGTACACAGCTGATAAAGTGGTTTCAGTTCTCCCGGTTCAGGCGTCGGCATGATCTTGACTGATTGAAAGTCACGGTGCCACAGTACTCCGCCGCTTTAAATGATTAATTACCACAGGTATACTCTGCAGTAATTGCAACTGTAATTTACATAAGCAGCTTTTTATCTCGACTAGAATTAACGCTTTTAAATGTTGTTTTACACGAGAAAAGCAATGATCAACCGGTTTACACGATATTTGTGAAGCAAACGCAAGGCGCAACTGTGAAAACGTTTAATTCATTTCCGATGCTTGCTAACTCGTGTGAACCAACCATTACAATTTGCACAAGGAGAACATAAGTGTCCTATTTTTAAAATAAGAAGGTCGATAGTGCATGTATCTTACAGGTAGAATCAGAAAGTTTGTATGACGTAGAATGTATAAAGTGTAGTATAAAGTTCAGATAAATGTGGATGTGCAAATGAGCGTTCTAGCTTAAAAATATTGACCTTCATCGTGTGTGGCCCTCAGGTATCTAGTTTTAAGTGTTTCGTCTGTAATAGCCTATAAGTTTTGTCTTTCTGGTCTGGGCCGGGATCGCGATTAAGTTACAAATTTTGGGGGGAAATGTGCAATTTTCGACCCTATTTCAAATCAAATATCAAAATCTCGTACCATATTCCTGACCAAAGGCTCAAAATCGATTCCCTATTTCGGATAAAACTATACCCTTTAAGGGGGGGACCTACATGCCCTCCCCCTCCCACTGATTTTGATTTTCACATACTTTTTTGAGGCTTGTTCAACACGAGTAAAAAAGTGCAAGCGCAACCGGTAACGCGCAAGAGAATATAAACTTTTCTATCTTCCGCTTACTTGTGAACCAGCCTTAGATTAATAATTTGTACTTTGCGGTATATTTAATTGTTGTCTTATATTAAAATCCCAGATTAAGGCCATGTTACCCTGCGTGCCAGAGGTATCTCGCTCTCATCGCTCTCTTACGAGAGCGAGATACCTCTGGCACCCAAGGTAAGGCCATGTCCACACGTAGCCGTTTTAGTTTGAAAACGTTTTTATGAGTTTCCTCCGTTTTCGATTCGCTTTTGCCCGTCCACACTTGTCCGTTTTTAAAAAGTTCCGTTTTCGATTACCGTTTTCACCGTTTACGCGTGAACTGCAAAGACATGGCCAAACCCAAAATACTCGCCCCCACCCTCCCCCGTACAGCGCCGCCTGAAACGTTGGAACCCAGGCCCCCTAAGTTGAGAACTTTGTCGAAGTAGCACAGAGTCGTAAAAAAAAGTACTGCTTTCCGCCCTTTCTATCAGAACGGTCATGCCATTTTGCTGCAAGACATCAACGACTTGGACACAAAACCTGCGGGTTGGCCAAGAAGACTATCGCCAATACACGGTTCAGCTAATTCGGCAAATTGGTTTCTGCTGTGAATCGTATCGCCTGATAGTTAACAACCAGGAGATAGAAAATCACAAGTTGACATACAACCCTTGTAGCCCGCTCTGCTGTCCTGGAGGCTTGTTCGAGTTCGAACAAGATGGCCACACGTTCCTCGTTATGTACAACTCGCTGTCGTGGACCCACTCGCTCGGTGGCTTTCGTCTGTTCATCGATGGAGTGGACGTCAACACTGGGCGAGAGTTCTCGGCGTTTTGGCGCCGCCGTGGTTTTCAGATTATCGTTGCAGGTTTGGTGTGCTTGATCATTGGGATTATCCTTTCCTTTGTTTTCCACTACGCCATCGGGCGAAAGAGTAGGGCTTTCGTATTCATCGCATATGCGAGTGTTTTAAGCGGGGTCCTCTACATAATTCTGGGCATGATTCCAATTTTGAGGTATCGAAGATCGCATCAGCGTTCGCCAGCTGTAGCCGTGGAGTATACACCCAATGTGATCTGACCTAACCGAGGAAAGAAACGATTTTGCAAAAACTGTACCATACAAAAGCCAAATTGTACATGGCTACTAGGGATCTGGTGGGATGTACGTACAACTCTTCGTCAAAACGAAGGCTTTCACGGTGAAATAGCACAGCTGCGTGTAATATGTATTCATGTTAGGTTGTACTTGACACATTTCGAAAGGAAAGCCATGAATTAGCTTGTAATGCGTAGAAAAAATCGTACCTGTAGAGCTGGGACTTAAAATTAGTTTGAGATTTATGTACAGCATTAAGTTGTATTTAGTACATATAGTTTATCTTGTATCAATTAATATTCTTTTAGATGTTTTGACTCTAGGAGTTTTTTTCCCGTGTGGCCGTCAAATTTCGATAAAATGTTCTTATCTGAGCGTTCTAATAATATTGCAGTGATGTATATATTTATTCGTTTAGTTTTAGAAATTATTTTCAAGTTGTGTGAGGGCCTTTTCTGTGCATAAATTTCATAACATATCAAAAACAACATAAGACCTGAGTTATGAAAATATGACGGTTGCCCAATACATTCCCATCTGAGTCCAATGGACTGGTAGGGAATCAAATTGTGTCTGGTGATAGACTGAAGAATTACTAGACATACTGTGTAGCCAATATCTAAATCTAGCCAACAGTCAAACTGACGTCCATTGGACACAGCTCAGGGTCTGATGATGTCAGTTACATATACACCAGGAGAGATGGGAGTGAAAATATCTAAAGTATTGTGTTCATCTCAGGCAAAAATGTCGACCCATGACTGACCATCAGACATCCTTTCATAAAACAAAGCAGCACACTTGTCGGGCGAGGATCCAGACCGGTTTGCACCAATTAAGTTCTCATCTTCCGGAAGGAGCAGGAAACTGCCTTTTAGAGAGCCAAATCTCAAACTTTTTCCAGGGGTGCATGCCCCCAGACCCCTGTAGAAGCTTGTGCCTTTGGTACCCACACATTTGGAAACCAGTCAGATTTTCTCCTTGATCCACCCCAGCTTGTAAGGGTATAGGCCCAAAATGTTGAGAGACAGTGACCGATGACCAACAGTCAAACAAACTCTGTACTTATCCATTGGACCCAGATGGGGTGTATTGGGCATGTGTGAAAATATGCAAATATATAAACTCACAACCACAGTTTGCTTCAAGAATTGCCATGGCTAAAATCTTGGTATTTCCTAGTTATTTTTATGTTTATCTTAGTATTTTTTTTTTTTTAATTTTGATTCATTCACCATCATATTTATAGATTGCAGATAGACTCTTCAACTATAGTAAGCTTGCATGTTTGTATTTTTATGTATGAGTGGAAATGAATACAGAGCACATAAAAACATTGCCCCATTATCATAATAACCTTGAAGTTTGGAGTGGGCAGGAAGCATCCAAAACTTCTACCAACAATGCAAATCTGGACTCGTATCTAATGCATCAATCAATCAATATTCCAGCTATTACCATCCTCCTACTGGCCATACCCCCCTGGGGATTCATGAGGCCCTGTGTATGTCCCAGGGGTGGGGAATGTGCACAACATTCTTTCCCCCCAGCAGTTTATTGTCCCAGTGACAAAAACTTCAACTTCCCAGGGGTTGGCCTGGGGGTGTCGGGGGAGGGGTGGGGTGCAAGGTGGTGGTAAGTTTATATTACTTACAGCTGGAATTGATTGATGCATAACGCCATCAAATTTTTTGTCCATCTGCCTGTCTCCTGAAAACCAATAACATGAAGTGAAACATTTAATTTTCCCCCATTCCCTTCTTATCAAGCTGTCATTTCACCTCACTCCATGCTCAGCTTGCAGGCTACAGAAACTTTTGGATGCATGCTACGTACAAGAATACCAAGTGGGGCAACGAAAACTATGCAGAAGTCCAAATTTGAGGTCACGTGGTGTTGTGCTGACGCGTGCGCGGTTCAACAGAAAATTCCCGCAGCTTTACGCTGATAAGACAAAAGTTCAGGTTCGAAACTGTAAGTCCTGATTAATATCCAAAACTTTGAAAGAACCGAGCCGCTTTGTTTCTATAGTTTTACAAGCTGCAACTTGTCTCGCAACGCTGACAACAGCATTGCGAGGCAAGTTGCAAAGTAGATGTCACACGACGCAACAAGACCACGCAACTTTGCGAAAGGTAGAAGACCGTTCACTGACTCACTCTGCAACTTGTCTCGCAATTTTTTTTTTTTTTTTTTTTTTTTTTTGCGTTGCAAGTTGCAAAGAGGGGGTGTCGCACGCGCAATTTCTTCTGCAACTTGTCTTGCAACGGCGTTGCGTTACAACTTGCAAAAAAAACATTGCCTCGTGTGACTATGGCCTTACTTGTTGCGCGCGCATGGTTCACCGAATACTGATTATTGATACAGTAAAAATGTGCCGGTGTATATTTTATCACGGTAGGCAGGTTTTGTTCGCTACTGTGAGACGATGTAAATAACTGTTTGCCAACAAACAGGTTATCCAAATTGAACCTTGTCGCAGAAGCCTTCTTTTCATGAGCGTGTTTTTCAAAATCTCTCCAAAGTGAACCACAATTCTCGTAATTTATTACGTACAACAGTCTAATTAATATATCTAAAACGAGCTTGTTGACCCCATGCATTTGGTGACCATTGCCGGCTTAGTGTTACAAACCTGTTCGCGAATTTTGACTTTAACAATTCAGCATAAAACTTCCCCAAAAATAAAATTGGATTTCCGTCTCTTCTGCGCCACTCTGAAGCAATCCAACCGCATGTATTCGATACAGCTGCTTCATTCTCATAATCTGGAGGTTATGCTGTGGTTTATACTTCGTTTCTATTGGCTTTACTTTACTCAGAAGACCTAGTTGCCCTTCAACCACAATTAATGCTCTAAGTTTCTGGCTTAGCCTATTTTTGTGCTCTGAGTCACAGAGGCTTCAAGATGCCATACTGCTGTACCAAAACGACAACCTGGGTTCAAAGGCTTCGCGTTGGCATGGAAAATCGTGAATACACTGTCCGACTGGACAGGCAAATCGGTTGTTGCTGCGAAGCGTATGGTTTGTACATCAACAACCAAGAGATACCAGTGAACCATAAGCTGACGTACAACCCTTTCAGCCCCCTCTGCTGCTCTGGTGGGCAGTTCGAGTTTGAGCGAGATGGTCACACGTTTCTCCTCATGTACAATTCTTACTCCTGGACGAAGAACTTTGGAGAATTTCGTCTGTTCATTGATGGGGTGGATGCGAATTCCGGGATGGAGTATTCAGCGTTTTGGCAGCGCCGTGGTTTGCAAATTATCTTCCTTGGGGCGTTTCTGCTCTCCATTGGCATCGTTCTATCGGTGATCTTTGAAGTTTTGCTGCCACCGAGTTTCAGCACGCTGCAAGTGGGTCGCATAATTTGTCCCGCAGTGACCGTGGTGGCAATACTTCACTTCTTGATGGGAGTTACTGTGATTTTGAGGCAAAGGAGGCCAAAAAAATCTAATGGAGCAACGACTGATTTGCCGTACACTTCCGTCTAGCTACTGCGTACATTAATCAACAAAAAAGTACTTTCCGAGTAAGGAACTGAAACTTAAACGAAGTCCAGAAATTTAGCCGGTTAGTTTCGAGACTGATTGTTGTTCAGTGGCCAATTATTTTCCGAATTTTTTAATCTCTTCTGTGGTCGTTCTATAGCTTTCTGGTTATAATTTATTCATCTCAGATTGTGATAGTGAGGCTATTCATTTTGGGACTCAGTGTGTATTAATTATGCTCTTTCGCCAAGACGCGTATTTTAACTTTAAATTGTTTGGATTTTTTATTTAGAATCTGACTGAGACGTTACTGATAAACAATAACTTTTTCAACATAATTGTATATCTCTTATATTTACTGAAGCTATCAATACAAAGCAAAGTAGACTCTTGCCAAGCAAGTTATTCTAAACAATAGCTAAAACACTTGTGACAGGTGTCGGCGTTATCAGCATTCTGTGGTGCTCGGCCTTTGGGCAGATTCAACTGACTTAGAAACACAATACTTTGAAGTAATTTTGAGCATGCTGGATACTAACGTTAAATAGATACGTTGACTACTGATGCAGCACGTATTTCTTTCACCACAACAATAATAAACTACGGTTTGTACTTACCGGAATAATTTGTCCATTTGTGTTTCATCTCAATTCACACAGAAGTCAGTTAACAAACCAGGTTACATCACTGAGTGCAGAATGGCGTCTCTGTCCCAATCAAGAGAATCCTTTCAGCCATCGCGTCCGAAATTCCGAAAACTTCAATGGATATGCAGCCGCTACCAGTATTCTGACTCCGCGAGCAGAAGGCGGCCCCCTCCTCATCTCAAACGCGCCCTCCCTGGAGGTCCCAAAATTTAATAAGCACCCCGGGCGGTTATTAGAATCATTACCTATTGTTGCGAAGCTCCTATTACCAGCACTGGGTTCAGCGTTACTTTATAAACAATGAAGGATCCAGTAATGAACCGTTCGTTTAGTCAGCCGCTCGTGGCAGTTTGCTGGGTGGAGATAGACTAGTCCCCAGTGCTTTTATCATGACGTCATGGAGAGTGCCGCCATGGAAACTTTCAAAAATTTACCCCAGGGAAGGAGAAGCGGGAGTGGTGAATTAATTGCGCATACAGCTCAGAAACAAAGATGCCGTGCTGCCAGTGGAATACAACGACTGCCTGGGTTAAAAGCCTTCGTGTTGGCTTAGACTACCGTGACTACACAGTCCAGGTGCACCGAGACATTCGCTGTTGTTCTGAAACTGCTCGTGTGTACGTCAACGACCAAGAAATGGTGGACCATAAGTTGGAATGGAAGTCGTGCAGTTTCTCTGGTCACGTCGAGTTTGAACAAGATGGCCACACGTTCCTCCTCATGTACGACAGCTACTGCTGGTCCAGAAGTGAACAACTTCGTCTGTTCATTGATGGGATAGATGTGAATTCCGGGCTAGAGTATTCGGCATATTGGCGGCGTCGTGGTTGGCAAACTATCGGCTTTGGGGCGGTTATGATCCTGTTGGCCGTTGTGGTCTGTGTGATCTTAGCCTTGGTGCTAGGATGGCAGTGGGTGTACTTGGCGTATACGTGTGGGCTCTACAGCCAAGGAATACCTCGCTTAATTGGAGGAATCGTCTTGCTGAAGCATCGGAAATTTGGCGGGTATCGTTCCACAGCAAATGCACCTCCTATTGTCTGAACAACACTGTTCCAGGTTGGAAGAATTGTGGCCAATATTGAACTTCCCCCTCCAGTTTAGCTTGAGCTCTCACAGGGCACTTGAACTTCGAGGGTGTCTCTGAGTATGTGATTTACATGTGCAAAGAGATTGATTGTCTCATTTTAAATTACTTATACATCCAGGCGTTGTAAATCGATGACAATCGACCATCAGAAATTTAATCAGTCAATTGATGCCAGTCGATGAAAGTTAGTTAACTGATATTGATGGCATCGGCCAATTGATGAACAATCAATAATCACACAAAATGTTCCTCTTATTGGATTGTCATGGATTATCATCGATTTACCAGGTTATGCATCTATTTAGTGTTAAACCCGAAGAGGGGGGTGGGGATCTATATGATCCATTAAATCTTGTGATCATTTGTACATTACTATACTGTATTTTACTTTCACTTATACTATTAGGGAGAAAGAAGACCTGTACTTTTTCTCTAATGAAATTGTCTTGTTTTTCCCTGTAGCCACCAATATTGTACCAATTGAACTTCCAAGCATGCCTTGAGTACTCATAAGGCATTTGAGCTTTGAGGGTGTCTCTGTGACTCATTGAGTACTTATGCACCTGGATCTGTATGATCCATTTAATCTTGTGATCATATACATCTATTCTGTATTATAATTTCACTTAATATACTATATTTAGGGAGAAAGAAGACCTGCACTTTTTCTCTAATGAAAAAATTGTCTTGTTTTTCCCTGTAACCACTCTCAGAAGTTTGATCTGTAGTCTTAACCCCATGGTGAGGATTTTTGAACTTCAAGAGGAGCAGCTATCTTGGAATATTGTTGAAGCACTTGGTATATGTAATTGTATTAATTTTGATTTGACTTGACCCATATATTTATCCTCAGGGTTGGGGAATTTGTCTGAAAAATTTCCCAAGAAAGTTGAATTCCCAGGCTTAACATTGATAATAATTATTATCAAGGAGCGTCTGATGATGTTAGGAATGGCTAATGTATGTGCATGTATAATTACTTACATTATCAGGAAGAATAGGGCTTCATGTACTCATTAGTTGTTCTGTAATTCCTTCTTATCCACCAACCATCCATACTTTGGCATTTTTGTACTCGTACTCTTATATGGTAGCAAAGAGGTCCAGTCTAGCATTCTATTTATCACTTGTTGAAACTAAAGGGGAATCTGCCTGGCATCAGTAATATAAAATAGCCATCTGATGTTCTGAATCACTCTCATTTCATCTTATATTTAACATGTTAGCCATTATTTTACCCTCCCTGCTCTAGGCTCCTCTATAATGAGGATCGATTTTTGCAATGTGCATGATTCAATTTGTTCTCCTCTGTATGGTGATTTCAAATAAATAAATTGTGCATTTTGATTACCTGATTACATTGACATGAGACAACCCTGACAATTCCTGGTACACATCAACTGCTTGATATTAGCCTGTTCCAGGCTCACAGATACTTGGAACAGGCTAATAAATACACACCCTGATCAGATGAAGCATATTAAACACAACAGTGTCCTGTAAAATCCTGGTTACTATGGCAATAATCATAGTTTACAAACAGTTCTTGTTTATCTAATTTTCCATCTACGCTTTGTTTTAAAGACAATAGAGCTCTGGCAAAAAAAATGAAAAAAGTGTAAAGGTGATTATGAGAGATTATGCAAACAAGATGCGGGGATTCTCCCATATATAAACCATATGCGTATGTGCCGCCACAAAGGGTATCATTTTCGGCATTTTAGTCTAAAATAGAGTATCTATTTTGAGCCTTTGGTCTGAAATAGGGTCGAAAATCGCACATTCTGGTTTGAAAAACGGTCAAAAATCGAATGTTTTGGTCTGAAATGGGGGAAGGTTTTCAGTCACAGGCGGCACACTCCCACCCGAAATTTGAGGAGTACCCCCCGGGGAGCCAAGCGACTCCCCTGCTTAGTCTTCGCGCGGGCACTCAAGTTGTACTGACTGGGGGGGAATGAGTAGGTCTGTACATCGTTTTAGCCCAAAAAAGTTCACGGATTTTAGGTTTCGTAGATATTGGCTCACGGATTTTCAAAGTGTGGCGGATTAAAGATTTTGGCCTGGAATTCCTGTCGTAGAGCACGAATCCTGGATCTTATAATGGTTTATAAACCACTAAAGAAAATATTATGGATTGTCGGATTGATATAAAACTGGCGCAGATGAGCGGATTGGAAGACCCTGATACCCCCCCGCCCCTTCCCCCGACAGACAGGCTGATCATCAGTACGATATGCAACCAACACAAACGATTCACAACTTGTTGGACAAAATGAGATCGTGAAACGATCAAATGGACCAGAAAGAAGGTTCCTGCGCTTTGTGGAACAGGCAGCAGTAGCACAACAATAATTTTGAACAATTTAGAACTTTATATAGTTATATTGTTCAAGTACTAATCGTTGCCAGGGGAAAAGCTTTAAGCTGAATGTTATCTGAAATACGCGCTCCTCTGACTTTAGTGAAACATAAGAAAAGATCAGTGCAAAGTTGCGTATGCTCGTCTTATGTCTACACAATAAAATTACGGCGCGCAGATGACTTTGCGCTTGACGTGTTTCAGACAAAAAGCCCTAAACAATATAAAACCTAAAGAAAAGTATCAAAGGCATTCATCACTAACTGTTGCAGAATGGGAGGTCAGTCCAGATGCCTGGGGTATAATCAGATTGTCTTCACAGAAATTCTGAAGTCAGATGTGGTTTTTTACAAACGCTTTATAGGCACTACTGCTCTTTTCTCAGAATTCAAACACCTCTTTGTGAAAGTTAAAAGTAACTCCACCACACCCAGACGAGTTCTGGACACACAGCTTATGTACGCTGTCAATTAAAGGGGTTGGGCCACAGGTGAGGACGGCCACTCGGCTCTCTCCTTCCTCTATCGCACAGCTCTTCATTCGGGCAAACAGCTCCGGCAGCTTCGGACGGCCGAACTTGAGGTCAGACTGTACCTCCGGGTGGATGTTGGCTTCATCGAACCTCGACGAGTCGCGCTCCTTAGTCAGGTGGAAGTACGTTTCCAGGACCTGACTCGGTTCATCTCGGACGAGCAGGTCTGGGGAGAATGAATAAGGAAGACGGAGGTTGACTGATTGGTTGAAATACTCCTTGTCGTAGTCGAGCACAGATGTCACCATGAAGAGGTCACGTACTGACCATATGAACATGACTTTCCTGACGTCACGGCCGCGCCTCCGCTGGTACAGTACGTCATTACAGATAGACTGCATGGGTGTGATGCCGATACCACCACTCACGAACATAAACAGTTTGTACCGCTTGCCGTCCACGTCTAGGCAGGGTGCTCCGTACGGCCCGTCCATGTACACGGTGATTGGTCTTGTCTCGCCAACGTACTCGTACAGCCGTCGGGTCCAGTCTCCCAGCACTCGGATATGAAGGGACACCGTGTTCTCGTGTGGCGAGGAAGACAGGCTAAAGGGGTGCCACTCAAATAAAGACACGCCCGGGATGCAGATGAAACAGTACTGCCCCGCCTTGTACTGGAATTTCTCCTTCAGGAAAGTCAGGCGCACAACATTAGATGGCAGTCACACCGCTAAGATCTCCCACTGGTTTCTGTTATTCATGAATGTGATAAGTGCGCGACACATTATGTCAAACACCCACAATCCCGCACCAAATGCGATCGCACCAGCCCCGTGTATCAATGCAGTCACGAGAACTCCCAGGAACAGGATCCAATGGGTACGATAAAAGGCTTCAAACAGCTTCCTGCGAAGCGGCCAAAAGGAAAACAAAGCTAAGGCTGCTAAGCATCCAGTCACTGCAAGACCAGAGCCGTCCCACTCCATCGACACGTACCCGTGCCAGGCTCCCACGAGCACACTTAGATATGCGCAAAGTTTGTGCCAGATCAACGCCCTCTCGAATGGAAGTCCCTGCAGGTGTTTGCGTGATATTTGCCGCACGCGGCTTGCGTCAAGCAGGGCTTATAGAAAGCTGTAAAGGAACACTCCTTTTTCTTGGCTAAACTACAGAATTGTGACCCCGCATATTATAATTTTAATAAATAAATTTTCCCTCGCTCTACAAAGCACTCTGAAACCTGAATCTGTGACCGCATTAGTGGCGGAGTATTCTGACAGCTCCAACAAAGACAACAAAGCTCTTCAAACGTCGAACTTTTCATGTGCCGAACTCTATGCAACTATTAGCTCAAACAGTGGATTTGCTCATTTGCATTGAGTTCGACACATGAAAAGTTCGACGTTTGAAACGGTGGCCTAAAGGCTGGTGGCAGTGAGTAAAGCATGCGCAAACGTCGCAAGCGCCAGGTTCGCACGATAAAGTTTGTGAAGCAAACGCAAGAGAATGAAAACTTTTCCATTCTCTTGCACTTGCGCTTGCTTTACCGTGTAAACCGGTCGCTTTCACTTGTTTTACTACATATAAACCAGCTTTTAACACGCAACTTTGCGCTGTTCCTTTGTTTCGAGTCAGTGAGCGCGTGTCAAATATGTATTCCAGATGAAATTTAGTTTTAAAAAACTTTTTCTCTTTGGCAACGATAAATAATTCGACATATACAACAGCTAAATTGATACGACCACAAAATTTGTGTTCAAAATTATTGTTCTGCAAGCTCACACAAAGCGCAGAACCTTTTCCCGCCCTTTTTTGCGTATGCCCGACTAGTCGACACTTCATCATTTACGGTCTCATATACTTGCGAATTGTTTGTTTTAGTAGCATGTAATTTTAGTTGTTTTCTCTTTCATATAACAATTATTCGTTGAAGAGATTGAAACGTTGGCAGCGCCCAAAACTAAGGCTTGTGGCGGAGTTTACTTTTGAGGGGCGTTCGAATTTGAAGAGATTGAAAAGTTTTCGAATTCTTATAAAACTAGAAGAACGGTAGTGGCCTTGATCCTGCATCCTGTAAGTGTGAAAAGCGGGCTGTCACTCCACCCCAGGTACTCACTAAGTGAACTGTTGGCTACTTTAATTTCAGTTTTTAATTTAAAAGACACATTGTGGCGGCAACATTGCTAGCGCGAGCATGTTTCTTAAATCCTGCCCCGTTTGTCACACGCGAAACGCGATTTGTTGCGGACACAAATTTTATGTCGGCGCTGACTGCAACAGTGTTGCCTCACGTCTTGTCACCCTGGAAACTGCACCTGTTTTGCTCTACTAAAAGAGCCGTTTAGGAAGTTTTCCGCATTTCACCTTTCGCAGCAAACAAGATGTCGTACTCGTGCCGTGATACAACGGATTATCTTGGTTAAAAGCCTTCGTGTTGGCTCGAACTACCGTACCTACACAGTCCAGTTGCACCAACAAATTGACTGCTGTTCTGAAACTTATCGCTTGTACGTTAACGACCAAAAAATAGAGGACCATAAGTTGACATGGAACCCTTGCAGTCCTGTCTGCGGCTCTGGCGGGCAGTCCGAATTTGAACAAGATAGCTACACGTTCCTCGTCGTGTTCGACTGCTACTGTTAGGAGAAGAATGGACAGTTTCGTCTGTTCATTGACGGAATAGATGCGAATTCAGGGCTGGAGTATTCAGCATTTTGGCGGCGCCGTGGGTGGCAAACTATCAGCACTGGGGCGTTAATTCTTCTGCTCGCTGTTATTGTGTTTGTGAGTTAGCCTTGGTGCGACGGTATTGGTCACCACTGTACTTCGCGTATACAGCTGGACTTGTTTTCGCCCGCAGTTGCTCGCTTCATTGGAGGACTCATCATGATTCTCAAGAATCAGAGATCAAGGCAAATAGCGCTCGCTGATGAAGACACACTTCCCCTACTAATCGGCTACCCCAACCGGGCTCTTGAACTTTCAGAGTGTCTCTTTGTGTGTGCTCGACGTGTCTGACACTCTTTAGTACTAAACAGTCAACTATCTTTATTAACTGGACACCTCTCTAAAGCGGACACTTCTCTAAGGCAGACGCGATGTCTAAGGGTAGTGTCGGTCGATATGTCGACGGACACTCGGGCGATTCTCGACCGAGTATCGGCCGACAATCGGTCGATACATTGGCCGCGTTTTGTGTCGGTCGACAAATCGGTCGATCGAACTTTTCATGTCACAAAATCTTGAACAAAATTTGCCAGACATGCAACAATAGAGTTTCCTATAACTCTAAAGCACCAAGGGTCTACAGAGAAAATGCACATGCTTCATTTGGGGGGTTTCAATGCACTTTCCAAGGAACATTCCTAGTTTTGCAAGGTCAGCCTCGTTTTGAAGTTCGTGCCAGTACACGTGCAAAGAGCACATGGGAAGTTTTCCGCATTCCACCTTTTGCAGCAAACAAGATGTCGTACTGGTGCCGTGATAACACGATTATCTGGGTTACAAGCCTTGGTGTTGGCTCGAACTATCGTACCTACACAGTCAAGTTGTACCGAGAAATTATCTGCTCTACTGAAACTTGTCGTCTGTACGTTAACGACCAAGAAATAGAGGACCATAAGTTGACATCTAACTCTTGCAGTCCTCTCTGCGGCCCTGGGGGGCAGTTCGAGTTTGAACAAGATGGCTACACCTTCCTACTCATGTTCGACTGCTACGCTTGGCAGAGGAGGGGAACATTTCGTCTGTTCATTGACGGGATAAATGTGAGTACCGGGCTAGAGTATTCAGCATATTGGCGGCGTCGTGGTTGGCAAACTATCCTCACTGGGGCCTTAATTCTTCTGCTCATTATTGTGATATATGTGATCATTGCTTTGCTGATGAGGCCACCAGAGTTTCTAGTCTACCCAGCTGTGGTACTTCCTTTTGTCGCTGTCAATCGCTTCATTGGAGGACTCATCATGATTCTCAAGAATCAGGGATCAAGGCATACACCGCTCGCTGATGAAGACACGCTTCCCATTGTCTGATTGCCCTGCCCTGAGTACTCCCTGGGCTGTTGAACTTCAGAGTGTCTCTTTGTGTGTGCTTGACGTGTGCAAACGAGATTTAATTGCCACTCTGACACTATATATATAGAGCAAGGTCGCTGTAAATAATAATGAAACAAACATAGTTGACTGACCTTTTAGCCAAAAGCTGAGCATTTCGGTGTGAACTATGGAGCAAATACATCCAGGTATTTACCGGTTATGTTTTTTTAACGTCTTGTTTGGACTTTTTCTTTCACGCAAGTTTCTTCTTTCAGTTGTCAGCACCAATTTGCGTGCTTGAACATCGATCGGTGTTCAACGACAAAGATTTTGTTTCCAGATTTCTTGGTGATTTGTTATGAATTATAAGTGGAACAGGTTTTATTGAATAGAACTTTTCTTGCGTTCAAAAGGCATTTATAACACAGATTGGTCACACCACAAGGTTCAAATATAAGTGACTGTGATCTTGAATCTCGACTTGATTCCTACTCCGCTGGTTCTTGACAGTTTGCAATGGCTTTCTCGCGCGCAGCGTGAAAACATAATTTCATTGTTTTTCTTTGACTTATGCGATTCAAGAAAAATTCACTGCCTGACGAGTGAATTCCACGTTAAAGTTTTTCTTGTGAAATTTAAAACTCTCTCTCTAAAGCGGACACTTTTTTTTTACAACCACAAACTTAGAAAAAAAACAGACCTCCTAGGACCTCCAAGTTTCGCTTTTATTTCGACCCCCAAAAAAATCCAAAGGAAGTAGCTCGAACTACAGCGTAAGAAATGGCAAGTTTTCGTTTTTTTTTTTTTTTTTTTCTTTTCGCATAATTTGATCGGGAATCAACAGTCAAAAGACCGCTCGATATTTCTCTGAGTCTGAGCGGCGCTAAGTCTAGCCAGACAAGGCTTGTGTACTTTAAAGTATTCACTGTCGATTTTGCTTTAATTCGGTAAGATTTTAGGTTGTTTTGAGGTTCACAGGAGCAATTTGAATCTGCTACTGTAAATCGCACGTGGAGCCGTATTAAAGCTCATCAAATATGCATGTCGCGCATGATTGACTGCCGCGTGTTGGGATTGCCAGACATGCAGATTTGGTCCTCGCTAGTTTTCACTTGTTTCTCTGTAGCTGAACTCTCCTAAGGAGGACACTAAATGTTAATCCAGTCACAAAACTGTACAAGATGCACAAAACTGTATAAAATGCTGTAAAGGCAAGTATCACACGAAACAGAAACCCCATAATAAGTAGGTTTTTTTAAAATAGTGTAGACAAGTAGATGGGGCTTTTTAACTTTTGCTTTCCATTGTCAATGTAATGTTTATACACTTTTAAAGATTAGGTTAGTGTAGACATAGTAGAGAGTCCCCCCTCTACTAACTAGTATCAAGCAGGGTTTAGAAAGCTGTAAAGGAACACTCCTTTTCTTGGCTCAACTACAGAATACTCCGCATACTATCATATACTATCATTTTAATAAAGAAATATTTTGTATTTTCCATCGCTCTACAAAGCACTCTGACATCAGAGTCTGTGACTAAATTTGGGAGGTATTGAATTTTTCATGTAATGTGCGAAGCTTAATGCTGCTATTCGCTTAAACAATAGATTTGCTCATTTGCATTGAGTTTGAAACATGAAAAGTTCGACGTTTATTAAGACGGTGGCCTAAAGGGTAAAGCATACGCAAACGGCGGAAGCGACCGGTTCACCATATGCGATAAAGTTTGTGAAGCCAGCGGCTTTTCAATTCTCTTGGACTTGCGCTTACTTTAATGTCGACTACTCGCGCGTGCCTAGAAAAGGCGGGAAAAGTTCCTGCACTTTGAGGAGTTTGCAGAACACTAATTCTGAACACAGATTTTGTGGTCGTATAAATTTAGTTGCTGTGTATGCCAAATTATTAATCATTGTCAAATAGAAAAAGCTTTTTAAAACTAAATTCATCTGGAATACATTAGACACGCGCTCATTGAATCGAAACAAAGGAACGGGGCGCAAAATTGCGTAGGCTGGTACTGTTCCTTTGTTTCGACATTTTATCATTCACGTTCTCATATTGTACTTGCGAATATTTGTGTTGGTGGCATGTCATTTTATTTATTTATTTTTTCCCCTCTCTTTCACCTAACATTATTTGTTGAAGAGATTTTTTGCCCAGGCATAAATGCCTCCACAGGCTAAAAAGCCCTCTCCCCCCCCCCCCCCCCCCCCTCCCCACACACACACACAAATTAATCGAGTTAACGTTACATTAATTTTGATCAAGAAGTCCGTGTGCCGCTTGTCCATGAGAGGGATACTGAAATGATCAACAACTTGAAAAAATATAGAACTTCAGTTCAGCAGTCAAGTGCTGCGTGACCCGCGGTTTTGATAATATGTTGAAGAGGGGTGGGGGCAGGTTGACGGAAAGAGAGGAATAAAACGGGGTGGAAGAGAGGGGGATTTCCCCCCAACACCGCATTTTGTCCGTTTACCCGCCCCACCCTTTCGTCACGATCCACGACTTTCACGAGTCATACGATATTTATTGGAACACAAACACAAACCTGGCGGAAAGGAAAAAGAAAAAACAAAACAAAACAAAAGAAGGAGGGCATTATCGCCTGGGATGAAATGCCCGGGGAGGCAAAATATTTGGGGAGCAATTTTACCCACTACACCGCCATTTTGGATTCAAAGCGAGGCTTACCTGGCACGAAATCGTATATCTCTAAAGCGCCAAGGGTCTACAGAGAAGATGCACTTGTTTCATTTTTCCATGGTAAACATTCTCAGTTTTCTAGGTCAGCCTCGTTTTAAAGCTCGTGCCAGTTCCAGTGCAAAGAGCCCATCCCCATTGGAAAGTTTTCCACATTCCACCTGCAGCAAACAAAAGCCTTCGTGTTGGTTCGAACTACCGTACCTACACAGTCCAGTTGCACCGACAAATTGGCTTCTGTTCTGAAGATTATCGTCTGTACGTTAACGACCAAGAAATAGAGGACCATAACTTAACATAGAAACCTTGCAGTCCTCTCTGCGGCTCATGGCACAAAATCTAGCACGTGCCAGACACGCAACAATAGTTTCCTATAACTCTAAAGCACCAAGGGTCTATAGATAAGATGCACGTGTTTCATTTGAGGGGTTGCGGGCTCCTGAATGCACATATTTTCAAGGAACATTTTTAGTTTTTGCCGGTCAGCCTCGTTTTGAAGCTCGTCCCAGTACCCGTGCAAAGAGCGCTGGAAAGTTCCGCATTCCACCTCCTTGCAGCAAACCGGCAAGATGTCGTACTCGTGCCGCGATAAAACGATTACTTGGGTCAAAAGCCTTCGTGTTGGCTTGGACTATCGTGACTACACAGTCCAGTTGCACCGACAAATTGGCTTCTGTTCTGAAGCTTATCGTCTGTACGTTAACGACCAAGAAATAGAAGACCATAAGTTGACATGTAACCCGTGCAGTCCTCTCTGCGGCTCTGGCGGGCAGTTCGAGTTCGAACAAGATGGCCACATGTTCCTCCTCATGTTCGACTGCTACGCTTGGCAAAGGAGGGGACAGTTTCGTCTGTTCATTGACGGAATAAATGTGAGTACCGGGCTAGAGTATTCAGCATATTGGCGGCGTCGTGGTTGGCAAACTATCGGCACTGGGGCGTTAATTCTTCTGCTCGCTGCTGTGCTGTATGTGATCTTAGCCTTGCTTGTAAAGGTTACGAAAGTACGGTACTTAGCCTATACAGCTGCATTTGCTTTCGTCGCTGTCACTCGCTTCATTGGAGGACTCATCATGATTCTCAAGAATCAGAGATCGAGGTACATAGCGCTCGCTGATGACGAAGCACTCCTTGTTGTCTGATTGAGGACACAAAGTTCCACCAGCCACCCCACCCTGCGCACTACCTGGGCTTTTGAACTTTCAGGGTGTTTGCTTTTCCTTTTTTGTTTGAGATTCCGCAAGATTCGTGATCAGCCGGTACAGAGTACCGGTAGGAAACATTTTTTCCGGTTAGGAACCGTCTGGAACCGGTACAACATATATGTGAAGCAAAATAATTGTTTCTTCTGCTGCAGCGGAACTGTACACGAGATAATCCATCTCATCGAGCCTTTGACCGTTTCGGATCATTTCTTTGATAGAATAAGTAGAATATCCAGTGTTGGCTCCCTTTAGACGAGAGAGCCGTCAGAAAAAATGTTGTACTTCATATTTTTCGGTACGAAATACCGGCAGCCTCATTTTTTCCGGTACAGTATGATTTTTATCGGTAAAATACCGGCATATGGCGGTCTAGTGGAATCTCCTGGTATCATATGTCACAAAACTGTAAAATATGCACAAGCTGGCTGAAATGCTGTAAAGGCAAGTCGATCAGATGTAACACTTAACAATAAAAAATTCAGGCCCATAACACTTAACAGTAAACCCCATCCAGGCCCTTGTATTAGACTGGGCATTTTTTGGTGAAGGAAACACCAACATTTAGACAAGATCGACTACAAAGGCATGCAGCTAAGACTGTTATTTAAATCTGTAATATCAGTAAAGCTACATTTTCCTGTAAGCTGAAGGTTTACCATAAATAAATAAAGGCTTTTATCATCAATGATTTTTTCTTAATGTTGAGTAACAACTTGAGTTTTTATAATACTCCGCATACTATCATTTTAATTAAGAAATTTTGTATTTTCCCTTTACAAAGAACTCTGACATCTGAATTTGTGACTAAAAGTGGGAAAAAACCTCTTTAAACATTGAACTTTTCATGTCACAAAATCTGGCACAAAATTTGCCAGACATGCAACAAGAGTTAGTCCTATAACCCTAAAGCACCAATAGTCTATGGAGAAGATGCACATATGTTTCATTTGGGGTTGCAATGCACACATTGGGCACTTATATAACAATGACAGAGACCAGAAATGAGCCAGTCGTACCTTTTAATCAGCAGTATATCCTAAAATGAATGCATACAAAAATAGAATCCACAAAAGGATAATAGAATTTAAAACTGGATTTGGCGGTAATCACCCCTCATATCTGGATGAATTTATCGGGCTTTGAGTGAGGACGGTTCGAACTGCCTTGTCATTTTTCTTACTGGGGGGAACCACCGGGGCAAATCTGGCTCAAATGGCCCCAGAACCCGCACAGTTAAGCAGGAGACACAGATAAACCAGATCAGCGTGTTCAAATCTTATTTTATTGGTAAAAATTCTTGTGTATCCGATCGAGTGAAATCTCCATACATTGTCTTATAACCGCCATTATATTGCACCCGCGAACTATCAGCGAATAAGGGCCACCTGTGAGGAGACTACGTGAAAGACCGCATGGGACTTTCTCCGCATTCCACCTTTCGCAGAAAACAAAATGTCGTACTCGTGCCTTGATACAACGATTACCTGGGTTAAAAGCCTTCGTGTTGGCGTAGACTACCGTGACTACACAATCCGTTTGCACCGACAAACGCACTTCTGTTCTGAAGCTTATCGTCTGTACGTTAACGACCAAGAAATAGAGGACCATAAGTTGACATACCACCCTTGCAGTCCTGTCTGCGGCTCTGGCGGGCAGTTCGAATTTGAACAAGATGGCTACACGTTCCTCCTCATGTTCGACTGCTGCTCTTGGCAGAAGAGGAAACAATTTCGTCTGTTCATTGACGGAATAAATGTGAATTCAGGGCTGGAGTATTCAGCATTTTGGCGGCGCCGTGGTTGGCAAACTATCGGCGATGGGGCGTTATTTCTTCTGCTCGGTGCTGTGCTGTGTGTGTTCTTTGCCTTGGTGCTAAAGTATAGGATAGCACGGTACTTAATCTATACATCTGGATTTGCCGCCGTCGCTGTCATTCGCTTCATTCAAGGACTCATCATGATTCTCAAGAATTTACACAGCCCTCGCTGATGACGACGCACTTCCTATTGTCTAATTAAGGACATTAAGTTCCACCAGCCACCCCAAGGTGTTTGCTTTGCTTGACTCTGCCACAATTTAGAATCATATATCACAAAACTGTAAAGCCGATCAGATGTCCCCACAAGTAGAACTACTGAGCTATTATATAAATAAGAGTAAGCATGTTGTGGTGAAGGAAATACCAACATTTTAGACAAGACTTACAAAGGCATGTAGTAAGATTGTTTTTAAAACTGCAATAACAGTAAAGCTGCATTTTCCTGTGAGCTGAAGGTTTATCATGAATAAATAAAGGTTTTTTTCTATCTATCACTGATTTTATTTAATATTGAGTAACAACTTGAGTAAGAAATCAACCCTGCATCTTAATACATGTTATATTTAACAAATTGACATCTGTTTATTTTGTGTCTGTCCTCTTTTTGATGATGAAATGCATCATAACATTGTCAAAAAGATGTGGATCCATGAGGCACTCATATCTTTTTGACAATGTTGTCGCGTTTCATCATCAGTAAGAGGACAGACACAATATATATAAAAGACTGACATCAATTAATTTAGTAAAGTTATTCCTTAGTTAGAAATTGCTATTTGGGTGCACAGGGGGTCACTTACTGGAGATAAAAAGTAATAAAAATCACAAACAGTGAGCCTGGGCTGCAGTCACTTAGGAGAGGTTTCACTAATAGTTATTTGACTGACAAACCATCGAAACCAATAGGTACTTTGGTGAGGAGGTCACTTGGGAGGTGGTCCCCTATGAGAGGTGGTCACTCGGGGAGGTTCCATATTGTGTAAGTGCATGTTTATGAATTTGTTCCAGGTTTTGACCATAAGCTGACTGCTTCTTAATTCAATACTCTACACAACAACTGCCACATATCACAAACTAAGTGAACTCAGACCACAAAATATGAACCATCACTGAACAACACATGCACCTGACCACATATTACAGCATTTGTGCTGAAGCCTCATCAATGATGATTTCCCCTGTACGTTCATCATGGGTGACAGGAGTGCCGCTTCTAGCAAACGATTTCCTCAGCAAACGTTCAGTTTGCGGCTTTGAGACAACAGTTGGGCCATAGATTGTCACCACACTTTTGCCTTGACTCTTGCTCCTAGCATAGTATTGTTGTCCTCTGTCCATTGATTCTGTTTTCTGCCAAATTGATCTGGCCACAGCCATGGTGTTAATTGCTGAGTAATGCTTAGCACGGTCAGTGACTGGGTTGGGTGCTTTGTCGTCCATCTGTAGCTGTTGACACTGGTTGTTGGTCACATTCAAGTGCTTGTGGAGCTTTTCAGCAAGGTCATCAACAGAAGTGGAAACTTTTCCCTTTTCTTTCATCTTCATCAACTCAAGCGATACCCAGTCATCGACAAAACCCATCAATTTTTCCATAGAGACTTCCTCCAATGTTCCATTGATTATGACCTTAAGTAGGAGAAACAGTTTTGTTATGCTCTTTTGACTTAAAAGGATAAGCAACAGTTTTAGGGCAGTGCCCTAATCACATGAAAGTATACGGTAAGAATGAATGGTGAATCTGAATGCTGTAAAGGTGTGTACTAGCTGACACTTCAAGTGTAAAAATTAGCATAAGCGTCTAATAACTAAGATATATGTAGGCATATACTGTAGAATTGCTTAAAACTGCTACATACAGGGGTTTTAGCAAAAACAATATTCTTTACAAGTGGGAAGCTGAGACTGACAGGTGGGGAAGAAAAATAAAGGGCCCAATTCCACTACCCAGAATATTTTGCAATTCTAGACTCTTTCAGGAGCATCTGCAATGCATTTGGAGGTGGTACTTACAATAGGCTACTCTACACTACTAATTAAAAAGAAAATGGATCGCAAGTTGCCCAAAATTCTTCAAAATTTACAAGACAGTCCTGACTAGAAGGTTCTCCTTTACAATTCTGACTTCCATTAAAAGCTTATAGTGTACCAACCTTTGAAAGGATGTCGGCTTGTGCAAGGGGGACATACTGACCACCTGTGATGTGCGCCAACCCCATGAAGAAATCCCTGTAAGCCATTATAGCAGGTTCACAGCCGGCACAGTACAGAGTGATCCCCATCCGCGCCATTTTGCGGCAGACAATGAGCGGGTCAAGGCCCTTGGGACAGCCCTCAGGGAAGCCATCACCCATTGTGTCCAAACCGTGTGGTGGGGCATCAGCTGGTAAACAAAGTATGCTTCATGTAAAATACCAAAATAAAGCAGCTAGAAGTCTTACCTGAATAATGCAAGTCCAGGCATTTGAAATGTTGACTGGTTCGCTGAATGCATATTTCATGGCTTAGTTGTTTTATAAGCAGTAAAATAATATGTTATGCTGATATATTTATAAAAATCATGATACAGGATTTGTTGACTTTGGTTGCCAAGTTTTTAGCCTGGGACAAGTGCGTTGGATCACTTTTGCATCTTTCTATAAGACTGTGTTCTAAAGCTTTGTTGAAAAATACAGTTATTGGGTAGTGGGAATTGAATTGAATTCTAAATGAATTCTAAATGACATAATATGTGATTGTGCCAAATCAATGCCCGGGAGTTCCCCAGGGGCATACCCCTGGATGGCCGCTGATAAGTGCATCAATATTTATCTACACACAAAAAATATATCTAATATATACTTTTGATACTTGACTCCAACAAGATGCTGATTAATTCAGGTTAAATATTGTTCAAAACATTCAAACAACTCCCTCACCAATCAGGATACACATCTTGGTAGCATCTGTGCGATAATCAAGCTTTGTAGCTGCTTCTAATCCATCGGCCACAGACTCAGGTCCATCTCCCCCACCCGCAGCAGACATTCCATCGACCCATGCCTTCATCTCCTCAACTTTGTCAGTAAGACCATGTACTCGTGTGACAAACGACTGGTCTTGAGGGGGGTGATCTCGGTATTCAATCAAGGCAAGCTTTGTGTTGAACGCAGTCCTGGTTATCGACTCCACGATGTTACGAACTTGGCGTTGTGTATGCCGAATGTACGATCCCATGGAGCCGGTGCAGTCGACGATGAAGACTAAATCGACTTTATGGAAGTCGTGCCGCGGAGCCCAGCGGTCCTTCATAACGGCAAGCGAACTCGATCTGCAAGACTGAAAATCGCTTCCTTCTTCTTTCAAAGTTGTGCTTCAATCTTTCTCGACCAAAAACAAGGGATGGTTACTCGGCTATGACCCAGGCTTCCCGGCCAATGTATGATGACGATTCACTACGTGCCGTCGGAACAAGTCCTTTTTTTTTTCTCCACGCTGACGCAGCTAAATACGCTAAATCTAATTTTCTTAAGTACTACATTTGCCAGATTTCTGAAATCAAAAAGCAGTAGGTATTATGGGGGAGGGGGGTTACGAATGGGGATGGGGCCACGGGACAATTTATGCGCACGTGAGTGATGTTTGTGAGACTTGTGTAAGAGATCCATCAATGTGATTTTCGCGTTTTTTATTTTGTCTATGTCCGGTACATATCCTGTTAATAACATTTTTCTGAACGTGAAGGCTCAACGTGTTAGCGCCCTCCATATTAAAATACGAAGACTAACCACTGATTCAGATTAGAATAGCCATCATGCAATCTGGGAAACGCGCCCAAATATATCAGAGAAAGTCAGACATTTATACTGCAGTAAAATAGAGCTATAAATACACTGTCTTGTGATCATGTCCTTTCCTTTTCTGAAGTTCACTACAAAACCCGTTTTACTGTAAGGATTCCTGTGTTTGCGTCGCTCGTAAAACCCAGGCTTTAGTCAGTCTGAATGTAAACTAATAGTTCACAGGGACGGATATCAAAACCAAGCTGCGTTTAGCAGTTTGGTGGAAATTTTTCTAAATAAGTCTACGGATGACGTACTGATTTTCAATTTCTTCCAAAATGCCAGAACCAAAACAGTCAGAACAAGAATTCAAAAACTTCAACCTGACTCTGTAATTACACAATCAGAACAATTCAAATTGTACAGTCGTTTGGGAAACCTTCCTTGAAGGACATGAACAATTTCTAATTGACTTTGAATATATTGCTTTACGGCGTCTCATGAACGTCTCGTGCAGTTTTTCATGTATGGGAGGGGTGGGAGGGGAATTCTGCCATCAAACATCAGTCACTCGCTCAACTACCTCAGCCCCGTACGCCTCACCAAATCGACCAATAGCGAGCGATGAAACCGACTGAGCGCTGAGCTCGACCACAAATCGTCGAGTGGTGTAGTGAATCTGCCTATGGTGGTTTCTGCTTCGTTCCATAATTTTCTCCGTGGAGTCCGCTGTCGCTGATTCCACGTCACTGACCGACACCTCTTCGATCGCGGGTTCACTCATAAAGAATGGAATGAAACTGAGTGTGCACGTCCCAAGAGCCATCGCGCCCCCAGCCACAAAGAAGGCGTTTTCATACGAGCCTGATATCTGGAAGATGAACCCTATTAAATACAGAGAAATGATAGTTAGAAATGATGATTCACAACAACATTTTGGTATAATAATAAGTGTGTGTTTCCGCGCGCGCATGCTCGCGTGCATGTCTACATAACTTTTCCCCAACTTCCTACGGAGTTGACGGAGGAAATAACTGTTTGGTGAATGGGCCCGAGTCTCAACCGGTATATCTTAATCAGAAATAAAGAACCTGTCTGCGTGCTATCTTCAGTTACAGTTCAAGAACGCAGGGATTCGTAAGGGCACGAGAGAAGTGTAGAGAAGCACAGCGCCAAATTCCGGCATACTTCTATAACCTAAGGTGAGTTATTCTTTTACCATATAAAGAAAACAATAAAACTTTGATGCCAGAATGACGCTGGGGTACGTCACTACTGTGTTGAGTTGGTAATGCTTGCGGTGTAACCAATCACATCGCACGTTCTATATCTACCTTATTTGACTCCTTAACTAAAATAACTAAGCAATCAATCGTACCCGCTAACGGTGGACCAAAGATCATGGGTATAGCAATGACTCCATAAAGACTTCCCAGTGCATGGGCCATTTTGTTCGGACCAACGACGTCACTTGTCGTGACCGCAATAAGCATAACAAAGCATCCGTCAAACATGCCAAAACCGACCGCGTAAAGGATGAGCCCCGCGTAGTCTGTGGCCAGCGGGCATAATGTTGTTGTTACGGCCATCATAAGAAAGCAAACCTTCAAAGGATCAGAACGAAAATACACTAGTCAACTCATTCAAGACCGGATACCGGTATAATACAGAAATCTCTATAAGCCAGACAGTGTTTGTTGAATTTTACTTATTTGTCTGTATCTCAGGCCCTCTTTACATGGAAGTAGGGTGACCCTCGTACCAGGGATACCCTTCTAGAAGGGTCAGAAGATAGCTCGCCTTTAAATGCCAAGCGCTGCCCGAAGGGCTATCCCGCCAATAGTCTGAAAGGCATCGCGCGGTCGCAGGATTTGAGATAGTAACCTGGCACTGCTAAACTTAGTCCTCCCCCCCCCCCCCCCCCCTGGGAAGGTAACCCTTCCACGAGCGTTTACATGGCCAAAGGTTGTCCCTACTAGGAGGGTTAGCCTATAGCAAGGAGATAGGGTAACCCTTCTCCCAGGGTGACCCTATTTATTATGTAAAAGGAACAAGGAATTTCAATAGAGATATCCCTCCTTGTAAACAGGGCCTAAACTCTCTTAGGGTGTGGGGGTGAGGGTAGATTGGTAAGCTAATATTTAGAACGGCGCGTACGACTGAGACTTTGTAATAATCTTACTTGAAGTACGTAGAATCGGTTGACCCGAGGATGAGTGAGAAACATTCCAAAGAGGACTCTGGACACAGTAGAGGAGATGGACAGATAACCAATCAAGAAGGAGGATTTCTCGCCGGATATTCCTAAGTTGAATGCATGATTTGGCTGTTGAGTTGATAAGATGCAAAAAATTGATTGAGTGGAGACAAATTAAAGCGAGAGTATCAGGAACAACAACAAGGACAAGCAAATGTACAAAAACAAAAACAAGGACCAAGAGCAAGAGCAAGAACAAGAGCAATAGCAATAGCAAGAGCAAGAGCAAGAGCAAGAACAAGAGCAAGAGCAAGAGCAAGAGCAAGAGCAAGAACAAGAGCAAGAGCAAGAGCAAGAGCAAGAGCAAGAGCAAGAGCAAGAACAAGAGCGAGAACAAGAGCAAGAGCAAGAGCGAGAGCAAGAGCAAGAGCAAGAGCAAGAGCAAGAACAAGAGCAAGAGCAAGAGCAAGAGCAAGAGCAAGAGCAAGAACAAGAGCAAGAGCAAGAACAAGAGCAAGAGCAAGAACAAGAGCAAGAGCAAGAGCAAGAGCAAGAGCAAGAGCAAGAGCAAGAACAAGAGCAAGAGCAAGAGCAAGAGCAAGAGCAAGAGCAAGAGCAAGAGCAAGAGCAAGAGCAAGAGCAAGAGCAAGAGCAAGAACAAGAGCAAGAGCAAGAGCAAGAGCAAGAGCAAGAACAAGAGCAAGAGCAAGAGCAAGAGCAAGAGCAAGAACAAGAGCAAGAGCAAGAGCAAGAGCAAGAGCAAGAACAAGAGCAAGAGCAAGAGCAAGAACAAGAGCAAGAGCAAGAGCAAGAGCAAGAGCAAGAGCAAGAGCAAGAACAAGAGCAAGAACAAGAGCAAGAGCAAGAGCAAGAGCAAGAGCAAGAGCAAGAGCAAGAGCAAGAGCAAGAGCAAGAGCAAGAGCAAGAGCAAGAGCAAGAACAAGAGCAAGAGCAAGAGCAAGAGCAAGAGCAAGAGCAAGAGCAAGAGCAAGAGCAAGAGCAAGAGCAAGAGCAAGAGCAAGAGCAAGAGCAAGAGCAAGAGCAAGAGCAAGAGCAAGAGCAAGAGCAAGAGCAAGAGCAAGAGCAAGAGCAAGAGCAAGAGCAAGATCAAGAGCAAGAGCAAGATCAAGAGCAAGAGCAAGAGCAAGAGCAAGAACAAGAGCAAGAGCAAGAGCAAGAGCAAGAACAAGAACAAGAGCAAGAGCAAGAGCAAGAACAAGAGCAAGAGCAAGAGCAAGAACAAGAGCAAGAGCAAGAGCAAGAGGACCAAGGACAAGGACAGGAACAAGAACAAAAAGTACCAAAGCAAGAGCAAGAGCAAGAACAAGAGCAAGAACTAGACAAGGACAAGAACAGCAACAAAAAAAAAGCAGCAAGAAAAGCAACAAGAACAAGGACAAAAACAAGAACAAAGACAGCGACAATACAATTGTATAATTCATTTGTACTTACAAAATGAATAAACGGTACAAAATATCCGATAAACAGTAATGATGTTGATATCACCCAGAACAAAAACGCTTTGTTTTTCCACACACTCCAGTCAAACATTTTACTTTTTTCTTCTTTAAATGCCTTCACATTGTTTTTTGATCGGACTGGACGGTACAAAAGGGCAGCCACAAAGATCAGCAAGGCAATACAACTCAATATCCTCAACAGCATTCTCCAGCCCAAAGTGGAAATAATAAAATGATAAAACGGACCCATGGCGATGGTACCTATACCGCTTCCACCAGTAACAATACCATTCGCCAGGGCAAGGCGCTTCTTGAAGTATTTACCTAAAGGATGGGACACATGGACGACATGAATTAAATCGAAAGAGAGAGAACGACACGATGAACGAGAGCGAGAACGTACTAACGAGAAAATAAATTGATAAGAATAAAAAAAAAAAACGTCACAGCTAAAAAAAAAACAATTAGAAAATGACACGATAAAGAAAAAGCACGGGAAAAGAAAACGAAAAAAGCGACAGGAAAACGAACGCGAAAAAGAAAGAAAGAAAGAAAGAAGAAGAAGAAGAAGAAGAAAAAAAAAAACTAGGGCAAAGAAATAAACAAGCTCAAGGAACAACGAAGACCAAGGTAAAAACAAGAGCAAGGCCTAAACTAGCGACCATAAGTGACCAGAATATGCATGGATAACTAACAAGCAGCCCATCTGCTGTAAAGAGAACCAGAACGGGAATAGGTGCATGGTCAAAAGGCGCTTAAAACATTACCAATATGCGCCTTCCCCTCCCCTTCCCCCTTTCCTCTAGCCTGTGCACTCACCAAGAACAATCATCGTAGGAGCGTAGTTAAGACTTGATCCGATTCCCCACATTACACTGTACGTGAGGGCGATGACGTAAAGCTTGTCGGCGAATGACGTCAGCAGGAGCCCCAGCGCCGCTAACAGAGCTCCTGAGGTGCCGACCAAACGACAGCCGAACCTCGCACACAGAGCGCTGGTGAAAGGGCCGAAAAGAAAATTCATGCCAAAAGCAAGGGAACCAAGCCACGCTGTGGAGTGGAACTAAAGTTAACAACGCAATCACAATTCGACAACGGCAGGGAAAACGATATGGAAAACGACAACGGTAACGAGATAGGAAACCGCACACTGAAAAGAGAACTGGACACGGACAAGTGCAAGACAACGGCAACTCGCAACGGTATCAGACCGGAATGACACATTAGACATAAACAATCCATGACCACATTAGAAACGACAACGACGGTTACTACAACAGCACAAACGAAAGGTGATTACAACCAATTATACGCGACGCGACAAGAACATCCGACAAAGAAAACTACAGCTAACGACAACAACAACAACAGCAGCAGCACTGAGCAATTACATCCAAGACGCAATGCAACAAGAACAACAAAAAGACAAGAAGAACAAGAACAAGAACAATAACTATAAATAGGATATGTTGGGAGATCTCTTTCGCCTCCCCAGCTCTCCCGTACAAAAATACCCCGGTGGGGGGGGGGGGGGGGGGGAATAACCCTGTTTAAGACAAGAAAATGTAAAATTTGATACCCTGTTTAAGACAGAAGACTCTGAAAATGACACCCTATCGGGCGGAATGTCCCAAAAAGGAAATATATGGGAGTACCCCCCCCCCCCCTCCCCGGGAAAAATACTAAGGACTGAAGGGCCTCCCCAGACAAAGTCCCCGTATCGAGTTTCTCATATCCTGTGTAGTGTCTTATAATCAAATAGGTCACGCTTTTTTTTAATTTGTTTTGCCGTTTTCGAAAATTACGTTTCATTAGTGCTTCTTATTTACTTTTGCTTTTATACTACTGTAGGCACACCAACGGCATGAGGTCTTTCTGAAGCTAAGACTAATCGTGTAAGGTCACTCGCCTGACCTTGGAGTGTGCGGCCTAACCACAAAAAAGAAGGGGCCCCGAGCTACGAGCGTTTGTCTCTTCCCATACTCAGTTAGGAATCTATCAAGCCTTGCACAACCGAAGGAAAAAACAGCTCCCCTCTTCCTTCATCAAAGTAAATAATCGTGAAACCGATATTTATTGTATGCCGCCTGCCGGGACGTATTTCTCTTTGAGTGTTTTGCTTCTTACCTGTATCAGCCGGGTCAACCTTCAGGTCCTCCATCAAATGCGTGTAAAGTATCCCGAAACTGTTATGGATTCCCAGAATTATGAACTGCACAAGGGCCGCGGCGGCACAAATCACCCAGCCATATCCCCCATCCAGATATTCTGATTCTTCAAACTCAAGCCTGCACGGCTCCCCTTCATCCACAAACGACTCTTTCTTGTTTTTCAACATGGTTTGTGTTTTTTTTCCAAGTTATCGTTCAGAAGGTCTGATGCCTGATACGCTTGTTGTCACAGAGCGAGTGAGCCCAACGCATATAATGGAGCCTTGTCGCCACCAAATGGGAAAGACCCGTGCGGAAACGGGCGCTCATGTTTCAGGCCAAACAAGGAATGCAATACTTTGATTCTGTGAGGGGGAGGGAAGGGAATGGCGCTTTCCATTTGACCATCGGTCATTCCGGAATTTTCGAAAAAAGAGGACAACCTCCGGAGGTTGTCCACAATTTCCGAAACTTTCTTACCGAAAACTTGCAGTTCCATTTGATTTTTCCCGGAATTTCCGGTGTTTTTGGTCAAATGTAAAGCGCCCATGGAGTCTCGGTCGTGTTTCAGGACTATAAAAGATACGCGATTTCACGGCGTGACTCAGAGGCATCATATATGAACAGGCCGTTTTTCCTGTGTATCAGAATTCTGTGCCTGCTTTACCCACGCGTCGTTCACGTGTTTCGCCACGGGAGACCCAGTGTTCACCACGAGACGATTCACTCTCTGGCGTTTCATTAGACAACAGTGAAAACTAAAAACTGAAATCAGAAACCAAATATGGCATGAAAACTAGAAAATGAAGTCAATGTTCTACTAAAGAGGGTGGTCTAGCTTGACTGCGTATCCGCGTATTCACCGTTTTTTAGGGGTGCTCCAAAAAGTGCGGGGTATTCTGCAGTTATCCCAAACTCAGTGAAAACCCATAAAATGAAGTAATAAAATCCTAAAAAGATATTTTGAAAGTATCGAAACACCGAAAGCGGAATGCACGCAGATCCGAACGGTTCTTGGCAACACAGCACAACACAACACGCACATCCAGCAGCGATGGACGATGCATGCGCATCGAAACGCGGCCAATTAGATGAAACTGAAAATTCCGTTAGATTTGTACTATAGGGATAGCACAAGGAACTTGATAAGAGTAGTTTATATTAATATTCACGGACTAAAAATAAATGTGGGTCAATAGAACAATAACAACTTATGTTTTCGTGAAAAATGATTTCCTGTGTTGTGTTATGCAGTGACAACAAAAGACCCTAGGGGCCCAATATCTGTTGGACGAAACTTCTCCCCACCAGGGGAAGGCACGGGGTCGTCCACAACGGCCAGCCTTTAATCCAGTAATTCTCGTCTTAGTTGTACAAAATGATATAGATAGTTTATTTTCTTTCAAATATGAATCGTAAGGAATAAAATTTTTAGCCGCTTAAGCAAAAGTCGAAAAGCAGGACATTGTTTAAATATCTCCTCTCCACTCTACTGGCCTGCAATTTGAAAGTGCGAAAAACTTTATAATTTATCACATAACAAACGGAATTCATAATTCTCTCAACATTTGCATTCTCATTTTTATGAAGCATTCTGTGGTTGTCAGTTGTCGAGTTTGAAATGGAACGGGACGAGCAAACTGGTACAACTCCGTGCATCGCTTCACAAGAGTTCATTTTCGCGGAAGACGACGAAACAGTTACCCAGGTTCGCGTTTAGAACAAGTTGTATTCATGTTAATTTAGTACATGTTTCGTAGCAACTTAGATTTCGAAAGACCAAACCACCAGCCAAATTGGGCAGGTGTATTTTGCAAATGTGTATCTGTTTTCAATACAAGATGGATGTTTGACCTTTTCCAGGAACTAATGGCTCTGATACCACGGTACGAAGAATCCGAACATTTCAGTCCTATTGTTGGACTGCAAGATTACGACGAATGCCGTAAGTTATTACGTTGCCTCATAGATTCACACTGACTACATTTGACTCCCAAACCGGAAATGTCGTATGTCATTTTCGGACTAATGTCACATCCGGCTGGGACACGGGCAGAACACCGCTAAAAGGTCAAATTTGTCGTGTCCGGAATATACCGAAGCAAGTCTTTATACACTTCGCAAAAACAAGTTTTCGTCACTTAATGGCCTATTGGACGTACCACGCTGAGTTCAAGGAAGGATGTCACTGAAATAGTGAGTCTTATTTGCTCACCGGCGCGCTGTCGCCATCTTTGTCGACAGCGAAGCTTGTCTTTTTGTCGAGGTAAGGTCTGCGAATCCCGTGAATGGTATTTGAGCAAGATGAGCACAAGGAAAACTGAAGAAAAAGGTACACATTTTTTTGTAAATTTTATCTTTTAAGTCAGCTTAAAGCCGCATTTTCGGCCAAATGACTGTGAATACTTGGATTGCCTCGATTGCCACCTCACGACTAAATATATCTTTATTCCATAGAACTTGATAACGAATTTACCGGTCATGGTTTTGCGACATTAAATAATACTAAGTGCAGGAAATATAGCCAATCTTCCTTTCTAGATCTGCAGTTGACTGTGATCGGACTTATTTTGACTCGGAAGTCTTCGGGCAAATTTCGATTTCAATTTTATCGTACCGAGGCGAGGTCACCGTGTGAAAGGGATTTCTGTCGACTCTATATATCTATCGAGCGGTCTTGTAAAAAACATTTAACACCTGCTGCCCTTGTATTCGCACTATTGCATTTGGCTATGCAGCGAAGATTTGAAATGTTTATCTTGCAATCACCGGGGGTTTGGTTTGTTGTTTTTCAAGTTATATCGGACTATGGCAAGAAATTTCCATATTGTGGCGTGATGTTTCACAAAAAGATAAATTATTTGTAGGATTTTGGGTTGTTCGCGGTGTTCCTCCTGTGGTTCAGGCTGCGTGCAAGAGCTTTCAGATTTGCAAAAGAAAGCGATATACATTGTGCTTGGCTGAGAGCTGTTATATCGTGGCCGAATCGATCTCTGTACAATATATTAATATGGCGGCCGATCTAGACTCAAATGGTATAGATGCAAAACGAAGAAACTCAGGTTCAATGAAACGAATGTTCAGGTCTTTCTCACAAACTGGTGAGTGCCTTTATAAGAACTTTATGGATAATTAGAAAGCATACATAGCTATTTTTGAATTAGTCGACTTGCTTGATATTGACAAAGACGTCACTTGTATTAATATATCTTTATTTGCAAATTTACATTTTTTTTTTCGCAATCCTGTGTATCCTGGATTACATTTCGTGAAGAGCCGGCCAGGGGATATATTTTTTGTTCCAGGCCTTTCGAATTTAGCTGTGATATGGAGCATGTGAAATATGTAATGAGCTCCTTAACAGTACATCTGGAATTATTTAAGCAGGACTTTTTTTTCAGTTTGAAGAAGCATGTCCGTCGTTTGAAATGATTGGATATATTGCCCTTGCTTGTAGTCCTATATGTCTCATATATATTTGAGCTCTGAAGTGGTTGGTTCTAAATGTTTAATAATGTGAATTGGGTTGCAGGTTGGTATACAGACTGTACATATAGGTGTTGTTCAACTATAGTCATAATATTGACCATCTTTCCACAATTTATGCAGTCTTTTATGCACATCATAACATTTTTGTTTTGGGCTCAAAAATTAAGGGTACACTGTGTGCTTAATGCAGTCATTATCCTAAATGGTTTTTGGTGTCAATTTAGTAGATGGAGCAATTATGCAATCCTGTTACAGATGCTCATATGTTTTTGATTGGTCCCAGAATAATATGTTTTTCCTTTTAAATAAATTCATGGAGTGCTGTACTTAACAGCCTCAGTCATAAATGGGTTTGGCTGATTACAGGACTGTATTGGTGGATTAGACTAAAGCAATTAGCTTGGTGCAGGTGTCATATTGCGACAACATCTGAGAGACATTTCCCCAACTGGTTTTATGCTGATTGCAAATATCACTCCTTGCCAAGATAAGGCAACAAACAAAAAACAACGACACCAAAACTCAAACAAAAAAACAACATACAATATTAAAAAGTACAAAAATTTAGCCAGAGAGAAAATATATAAAGCCTCCAAGAAAGACATGCTTTGCTATGGAAATCTGAGAATTCTGCAGAAAGTTCTGGCTGAAGAGAATGATATATAAAAATTCTAAAAAAAAAAAAAAACAAAAAAAAAAACAAAGCAACAACAACAACACAACAAAAATCTAAGATTATTTTCTAGAGAATTGTGTATAAGCATATTCTTTTTCAGAACTTCCAAGAGATTCTGATTTTTTGTTGTTATAGATATTTGTTATAATTATTTTGATGGTAGAAAATATTTTGATTATCAAAGTGTACCAAGTAATTAAATCGTATTATTTCTTGCACACCACTGGGAGCTGTATCCATGCAGTAGAAACAACACTAACTCACACATCATTTGGAACTACTGTGTTGGCTGAACCACTTAACGAGACACCTTGTGATCTTTAACTGTTGCATGCTCGTACCCAGTCTGCACCCACCTTATATGAGAAATAGGTTTTCCACTTCTTTTGTACCTCATCCAGTGGAAAACAACACTTTGCTTGATACTAATTCCCTTTTGACAGGCAAAATATTTTCTTCCTGTAGTTGAATCACCCACATTTGCAAGTTTGACAAAATTGAAAAGTGAGAATGAGGAAGGAGAAGGATCACATGCAAGCACACCGACAGGTAAATTTACCCACAGCACACCGGCAGGCAATAACCTACAGCTCACCAACAGGCAATATTACCTACCACAAAACCCACCACACCAACAAGTAATTAAGTAACCCAGCATGCACAAACCTAAATTCCACGACTACAGTACACTGTATGGGAAATTTGGAAAAGCAGCCAACATGGACAAATTTTCAGATGAGAGATTTGGGCCAAGAGTCTGGGGCCCACATGGTTGAAGGCTGTGGCTCTCAGAGGAGGGGAGGGAGGAGGGGGGTAAGTTTTGGCTTACCAATACTAATAATTATTATTATAGCTGACTTTTATGCCAATTAGCTAGTTTATGTCATATAAATTACAGGAAAAAGTTATGAGTAGGAAAGGCATGTATGCAGGAGATTGAGATTGATGTGACTGGTGGGAGACAAGACACGTATCTTATGTGGGAAATTCTCAAGTAAAGTAGAGAAAAGATACATAAAAGATATGTAAAGGAGGGAACTGTTGGCAAGTGTGGAATGTGAAGTTGCAGATGACGGTAAAGCTCCAACCTAAAACTGGTTTATTGCTAAAATATGAGCTAAATAAGTATGTATGTCGGCTTCTAAACCAATCAGACTGTAAATCTAATAGATATTTAGCAAAATTTTGTGGCATGTCAAATGGTTCTCCTTCAATTTTTCATTTGCCTGAATGAGCTTTTTATTTGTTTGTTCCACCTGCTGTGGTTAGAATAAATTTACACAATCATGCCCCAGACAGATGTACCGTATGCGGATGTTAAATGATTTGTTTATTATTCTTAAAAGGTTTTATTCAGAACATTATATCATTGTATGGTTTGAATAACAAGGTTTTATGATCATTATTGTGTATTTTCATCAGTGGATTGTGTGAAGCTGAATATAGCTGAAAAGTTGTTATGTATCAATTTTTAACCATGTTAACAATGAATGATTGATAACATGTGCAAATTTATGTGTGGAAATTATGCCTCACCAGTCTATCTCATTAATAAAGTTCCTATTGTGTAAATACATAGTGGAGTTAGAGAAATTTGCAAATTAGTAGCAAAGTTGCTGTTTAACAAAATATGGACAATGTACCAAGTGATTATAGCAAAGTTAAGGCACAGTGGTAATTCATCCTCAAGTAGAAGTCAACAAATGAATAATTAAATATTAATATTACTGGTAAATGACATTCCAATTGATTCAGAAAGCTAGGTTGGTAGAAAGAGAAACATGGGCAGACAGAATTCAGTTGAAATAGAGATAGTATACAGGTGAAAGAGATATTAAGTATCAGAGATACATGTACAGAAACCAGAAGCAGCTGGAAATGGAGAAATACAGAGAAAAGAGATAAGCATTACAGAGGTAGAGAGACAGTTGGGAGAGATACCAAAACAGGTCTGGACAGAAACAGAAATAATTTCGAAGATGCAGAAGCACAAATTGGAGGTAGACAGGGCCCAGTTGTTTGAAAGCCGATTTAAAGAAATTCTTTCTCTCGACCTCTCTGCCAATAAACAGCAAGGTTTTTGTATTAGCTAGTTCCAGTATTAATATTCTTGTCATTATTCTTGAGTTACTAGCTGATTAGAAAATTAACTTTCCCATTGTACCATTTCTAAAATTTTACACCCAGTTTGCTTGCATTTTGTAAACAGTTTTGTCTTAAATAGCTTTTTGCAAGTGAGAAATTTTAAGTTTGTGCATGCATTAGATATAGCCACTTTTCTTCAGCATATATCTAAGATATGGATGTAAATTTCAGAGATTTTTAAAAGGTGTCAGTTTTGGTGTCTGCAGTAAAATAATGGTATCCAGTTTCAAATCTATTACTTGCATAATTCATGAATCTGTGCTTTTCAGCTTTTAATTGGTCCTGACTGGTAATACAGTCATAATTTTATTTGCTGCATTTTTGTAACAACCATTTACTCGTGAGCTAGCAGGCTTTATTTCAGTTTCTAAATGCTGGTACAGAAAGTTCAATGGCTCATTTTCATTGTTGAAGCTGGTCATTCTTTCATTGCCCAGTGCAGAATCGAACCTGCATAAAATTATACACTTACGCATATTTGGAAGGTTGTTGTCATAATAAGGAAGCAGATGAAAATATAGCATTTTTTTCGTGGGAGATGAATCAGAAAAGGAAGAAACTTCCAGGTAATGTGAATGTTAAACTTAATTTTCAGACTGCATATATTTTCACAAGTGTGTATGTGGACTAAAATCTTGCTTTGTTATGATAAATATCCCTATCTGCTCTAGTTGCTCTGTCTCACTGCAGTTGTAAGGTTTGTTTTTCTTTTGAAGACACATCAATTTGTTACTGTAGGCTTGTATTTTGGATGTGATGGTTTGCATGCCCACAAAATCCTACTTTGAAAATTTGGCAATTCATATAAATATAAGTGTTTAGTATTCATAGAATATGTCAAAACATTATTTATAAAATATATCAGTTAAATTTGCAGGAAGTTGTCTGACAGTTAATATCTTCAGAAGAACTGTAATATCATTTGACTGCATATATTTTAAAAGATTCTGAAAGGAATTTGATGTAGACTTATGTTATCAAGGCCTGGTTGGGTTGGAGTGGGGTAGATAGATTAGATAGATTTATTTGTTTAAACATGGGAAAATTGAACATCATAATCATTGGTTTACATGAATGTCATGATACAGAACTGAATGTGGTTTATTGGGGTGGAGTGGAGTGGAGTATGTGGCTGGTTGGGCTCATTCTTAAGTGACAGTGTACATTCATGTTTTAATTGACATTCAATGTTTGTTTATGATTTTTTTTCTCACTGCCATAGATGATGCAGAAAACAAGTTTGATGGCACCTCAAACTTAAAAAATGCTGCCAGATGGAGCGAGAGAGACAAGGAGAAAGTAAGTAGCCCAAACTTAGCATTAGAAAATTTTAACTATAAGGGAAAAAACTGAGAAGCTTTTGGGAAAAAAAAAACATGCACATTAGTAAGTCAGATGCAAGTTCCTGTATTTGTTTGTCTTTAGAATTCCTATCTTCTAATCTTTTATGCAGCATTCTGGAGAGAAGAGGAATTCATACCCATCACCATCAGTGGGGAGAAAGCAAGCCAAAGAGTCATTCAAGGTGAGCAGATTATAATCCTTTGATTTACATTTCTTGGTGAAAAGTACTGGTAGATATCAGAATCCAAATATTGTTGTTGTTGGTACTACTGGGTTAATCAGGAATGCAGTTTGCCCTGAGCAGTCAGATACTCGAATACCCGAAGATTGAACTATGGATTCTCGATAGATCACTCACGCGTTTGTATGATGAGCTCAGGAGCGAAAAGGATTGACTATAGCGGCTGTCAAACGTTCTCGTATGTTTTTGTTGTTTTGCAGGCGATGAAGCAAAACTACCGACGCGAGGTGAAGAAGAGATCACGTGAGTTGTCCTCTGCCTTGAAGGACCCTTCTGTTACCATTCTGTCGTCATGGTTGAAGGTGAGGCTCCAGGAGGTGTCTTTTGGGTGAAGTAGGCCTCTTGAATATAGATTTAAAATATTTAAGGTATTTTGTGGGCACGGAAATTAACTGTTCAACCTATTCACTGCTATGTTTCTGTGGAAGTGCAGGAAAAAACACCCGGCATGAATTAACAACAACAACAACAGCAACTGATAACTACACTGTTAGCGGAAAGCCAGAAAATCACTTTGAAATTCAAATTTAATGGCCTTGAACGTTGTTTTTTGACCTTCTTGATTTTCACCAAGTGAATCATTCGCTCCAAAATATACCCGGATTCTCCGCCATATGATTCTCCTCCGCATGATGTAGGTGGCCTGGAATTACTAATCGGGTGACGGTTTTGTATTTGGCAGATCCGGGGCACACTTAAGAGCTGGGCCAAGTTCTGGTGCGTCATCAAACCTGGACTATTGATCATTTACAAGAGTTCTAAGGTAAGGATATGCGTCTAACGTCTTAACTTACGACTGTCGCATGCGATTTTCTTACGACACGAATCGCATCATGTAAATCACCCCGCGATTTGGTTACGTCTGTCGCATACGACACAAAAAAAGTCGTACGATTGTCGTAAGGTTTTAAGAGCGACTTTTTTTTCTGACCGGGTGAGGAGTGGCACATCAGTCAAAATTCGGGGTTCTTTTTATTTTGTCAATAGATAACCTATGGTTTGCCAATTACTCTGGTATATTTAGTTTGTCTGGAAACTTTTTCATTTCATGAAATTTTTGAAAAATCGCCATACCCCTCGAAATGGCTAAAATGAAAGGATTTGGAGGACCACAGAAACCTTTGCACGCGACCGCGCAACGAAACTCTATACATAAATGTCTTCATCTATTGATTAAGAAGACATCCACGAGCAATTTGAGCCTATAAATAGAATTATAGGTTAAATATTGAATATCTGGTGTCGGGGCAAAGACAGCCCAAAATTCAATGCTCGCAAATCTCAGTTCAGAGCACTTTTTCAAAAAATCATTTCTATGTCCGGTATTACTCAGATTTGCACACAAATTCGGTTGTAATATCTAGAAGTGTTGTTTTTATCAAGAATATAAAAATTAGTTTGGTACTTTTTATTGCTTGAAAGAACTAACGCGGCTAATTTTGCCAAAATCACAACATCGACTTGTAAACAACGCGCAACGATCAATTCACACTTTCGAATAAACTCACATAAATCTTCGCCTACTACCTCAAACCTGGCACAAAACTCTGTAGGAGACCTTATAATAAGTTTTCTTTCAATATCACCGGTTAACGATTGATTTATGTGTTTTTTTCCTATCAAAATGCCTCTTCAACTCAGTGGTCGACAAGCGCTAACTGATCGCTTCACTTTCTTTGCCAATTTACGCCTCATTTCGCATTATTATGCTACAATATAGCACAAATATGTTTCCAAGGATGTCCCTGTCGCTTTAAGAGCTCTTTCTTGTAAAAAATGAAAGATTCATGCAGTCAAAACATACGCGCCGACGTCGCCGTGCGTTCGTTATTGGTGTCACGCAATCTTATAACTTAGCGAGATATGTTTATTATATTTTATAGTTACATTGATATCCCTTGTTTGACCCAAAAATATATTAACTTTGTGTTGTCATTATCGCTACCGGGAATGAAAATGCGACATGAAATTTTATTGAGTATCAAAGTGGCCAAATGATGAAAACAACAACAACAGTAGAATTTGTATACTTGAAATGATACATGAATACATATCTGGCCAAGAAATATTTTTTAATTTTTTTATAGACAAATAAAACATGATAAGATCAGTAGCTTAGTGGCTCCAGGATTTTAAACTGAGCTGACTTTATTTACCAAAACGAGTTATTTTACCGGATCCGGCTTAATGAACTGCACACAGATCTAATGAGAAACTGACAAGGAAGTGATATGTACATTTTATTACTGGCCTAACTGGCAAGAAATCTTTATTTATTTGACTGTTTCTCGAGAGTTTTATCTGTTCGTGAAGCGCCTGACTTATACAAATATTGCATTTATTCACCCATTTAGACACCCTCATGTTGGTGTTGTTTTTTTTTTTTTTGTTTGTTTTTTTTTTTTTCGGCATTAATAAGACCTCTTCTCAAATTTACATCACTAACAGAGATTCACATTTTAGTTATTTTCCGTATTTTTCTTTCTATTCAGTGGCCGTCTTGTCTTGTTACTCAGTGCCGAGGGGAAAAAAAGAAAATGAAAGGACTCGTAAAGGCGGGTCAGGCGGGGCAACTTCCGTTTTACTTTTTCCCAACACACCAAAATGAATACCTATATTGGTTGTAGAAGCAGCTGCCGTTAGGTGTTAGGAAAAGATAGCAACGGTGACATAAAGGTTTTAGTTTTTCAAAGCAGATTTGGCAAATTGAGAAGCGGAGGCGAGTCTGTAATGGAGATAAGTTCTTTGTTCCTGTAATAAGGATATTTCGGGGCACAAAAAGGCGATGAGATAAGCGATGTTGAGACCGAAGTTGAATTGATATTAACACGGGCGTCGATATTTACTCCGCCGTCTGATATATCAAAATTGACGATTTGCGCTTCACACCGCTATTCTTTGCAAATTGGTTGGCGCAAAAGATCGCAGCGTTGCTGAGTTCCAGCGGGCCTATGCAGACATGGTGAGAAGGGGAAATCGCGCAAGGCTGATCGCGGGATCAACAAAGCGCTCTCTAGGGCAATCCTTCGCCGCACTGGTATATTTGTTGCGGCTGGTTCGGGCACGTGCGTCAAGTCCTTTTTTATAATTTGTTATCTGCTCTGATAGGAAATTCGTTTCTAAATCTGGCTTCATATCTTCTCTTTGGTACAATTAAAAAAGAAAGAACAACGGAAAATATAACTTTAAGATTACCTGCAGTGCATGGGTGTGCTTACGGTACATACTAAAACTATTTCAAGTAGACAACTGTAACTTTATATCACTTTGTACACGCTCGCTTCGATTTATAATAAAAAAATGTGTGAATAGTTGGCGCGCCCAGGCTAGGGTCCCCGGGCCAACCTTTTTTCATATATACAGGGCTTTTAACTTAAAAGTTGCCGCTTTTGGAATTTTTGATTTTTGATTTTTGATTTTTGATTTAATGGAAGGGCACTTTTCTCCCCAAGCCAGTTTATGACACAATTGTATGGTACGGTGGGTTGTGTTGGGACGGAGTGGAGTCTCAAAGGTAGTGTAAAGTACAAATAATGTATTGGAGAAAATTGAAATTGCGAGAGAGAGAGAGGGGGGGAGGGGGGGGGGGGGAGGTGGCGGAGGGGGAGACCAAAATATATAATAATCCGTTTCTTGGTATGGGGGGAGGGGGGGGGGGGGGACATTTTGGGAATATTTTCTATAAAGTTGTCTTGCAGCTCCTAATGATGTGTACGGTACAATGTCAAGTCAGAAGAGTTAATTTTGCCTTCGTGCTGTTTTGATTACTCAGGCCATAACCATTCTAGTTTATGGTTCCTGTTGTTTTCATTATTTGGCCACTTTGATACCCAAATAATAAAGTTTTATGTCGCATTTTCATTCCTGTTAGCGATAATGGCCAAACAAAGTTTATATATTTTTGGGTCAAACAAGGGATATCAATATAACTAAATATAATAAACATATCTCGCTGAGTTTTAAGATTGCGTGACACCAATAATGAACCACGGCGACGTCGGCGCGTATGTTTTGACTGCATGAATCTTTTATTTTTTACAAGAAAGAGCTCTTAAAGCGACAGGGACATCCTTGGAAACATATTTGTGCTATATTGTAGCAGAATAAAGCGAAATGAGGCGTAAATTGGCAAAGAAAGTGAAGCGATCAGTTAGCGCTTGTCGACCACTGAGTTGAAGAGGCATTTTGATAGGAAAAAAACACATAAATCAATCGTTAACCGGTGATATTGAAAGTTAAACTTATTATAAGGTCTCCTACAGAGTTTTGTGCCAAGTTTGAGGTAGAGGGCGAAGTTTTTGTTCGAGTTTATTGGAAAGTGTGAATTGATCGTTGCGCGTTGTTTATAAGTCGATGTTGTGATTTTGGCAAAATTGGCCGCGTTAGTTCTTTCGAGCAATGAAAAGTACCAAACTAATTTTTATATTCTAAATAAGAACAACACTTCTAGATATTACAACCGAATTTGTGTGCAAATCTGAGTTATACCGGACATAGAAATGATTTTTTGAAAAAGTGCTCTAAACTGAGAATTGCGAGCATTGAAATTTGGGCTGTCTTTGCCCCGACACCAGATATTCAATATTTGACCGATAATTCTATTTATAGGCTCAAATTGCTCGTAGATGTCTTCTTGATTAATAGATGAAGACATTTATGTGTAGAGTTTCATTGCGCGGTCGCGCGCGTATGCTTTTGTGGTCCTCCTAATCCCTTTCATTTTAGTCATTTTGAGGCGTAGCGGTTTTTAATTTTTTTCTTGAAACTCCAAAACTTTTTTAACAAAATAAGTATACGAGAGTACTTGGCACACCATAGGCTATCTCTGGACAAAATATGAAGAACCCCGATTTTTGACTCATGTGCCACATTTTTCTCATTTCACCCGGTGTTTAGGAAAATTCGCTCTTAAAACATGTTGTGAAATCCTACGACGTTTTTTAGTGCCGCATGCGACATGCGCCACCAAGCCGTAGAAGTTTGATTTACACGATGCGATTTGCGTCGTAAGAAAATCGCATGCGACCGTCTAGCCCGTGAACAGGCTCTCTTAGCTGCGAATGGGCCACTTGGGAGGGGGGGGGGGGGGGGGGGGGGGGGGGGGGAGTGGAAAGAGGAGGAGGTACGGGGAAAGGTACCTCTCTATCCCCCAAAATGAAAGTTACACCTGTGTTTGTTCTCTTTCAGCATGGACAGTGGGTTGGAACGGTGCTCTTGAGCAGCTGTGAGGTGATTGAGCGGCCTTCCAAGAAGGAAGGGTTCTGTTTCAAGGTTTACAACCCGCTGGAACACTACATGTGGGCTACAAAAGGGCCGAAGGGAGAGATAGCTGGGGCTATTGTACAACCCATGCCAAAAGATCACCTGATCTTAAGAGCTGACACAGAGTCTGATGGTGAGCGAGATTCTCTTTCAGTTTCTCACCAGAGATATGTCACATAGAAGGGAGAATCTGCCACTTGATAGCTTGGTCGGATTATCAATGCTCAAGTTCAAATCATTGTGCGCTCAGGGCAAGTTGGGAGAAGCCGAAATGTCGTTGCCTGGGTTTCAAACGAAGCCCAATTTGAAAGCTTTCTGATGAAAATCATTTTTACTCGCAATATTCATTTTCATGGCACTACTAGGCCTCATTTCGAAACAACCAACATGCATTTCGGCCTTGGGCTACTGTTTAAGGGGAGCTGCGGTGGCCGAACAGTTAGCTCCGTCAACTGTCATGCTGAGAGTGTGGGTTGCTTGAGGTAGTGAACGTTTCAGGTGACAAAATCTGGTTTTCTACTCGTGGCTCGGATGACCACGTGAACTGGCAGTCCAGATATGGTATTAAAAAAGAACCACGAGGACGTTAAAGAACAACTGAGGATGCAAACAAATTTCTGGCCGTGACCACCCTCTGTTGTGTCCATCATGCCAAGAAGTTCACTTGCTTGGTTCACTCCAAATGTCGACTCGCCGCTCTCGCAGTCGCGTTCTTCTGTCATTATTATCTATTGGACGTTTGTTTATGAAGATGTTCCAAGCTTATTTTCTTCTTTGCAGGTCGGTGCTGGATGGATGCGTTGGAGGTGGCGCAGCGTCAGGGCTACAGCATTCAGAGAGACAGCAAGGGCATGTGAGTATCCACCCAACTGCTACTACTACTGTTGTGTTTTGTGTAAATCAGCCCTTGTGTCTCTGTCTGAAATTACACACACACACACACACACATACACACAAGAGAGACAAAAACATGGGCTTCACTCAACAACAACATGAGGACTGCAGCTCGAATGTACATACTGAGAACTTTCATTTGAGTGGTAACACCTGTAAGTTTCAGTTGTCAGTTCATGAGTTGGAAGTAAACACTGCTGTTAGATTGAGAGAAGGAATTGGTTAATCCCAGTGTAGTTTGATGCAGCTTTGAACAATAGGACTTGGCCGAGCTCTATTTCACCCGCTCCCTACTCCCCCCTCCCTCCCTCCCCCAATTTTCTTTCGACACCCGATTTCCATCGCTTCTTCTTGTTTTCCTGTCAAGAGGGATAATTTTTATTGTTTCTTATGCCAGGGTGAGCGAGTTGTATGGAGACGAGAAAGAAGAGGACATGGAAGACCGTGATGAGGATATTGTCCACATGTCTGGAGGTGAGTTGTAACAGGGTTGACATATTTTCGGTTTCACTGGGGTATCATCGGGGCGCCATCGGGATATCATCGGGGCTTCGTCGCGATATCATTGGAGTTGCGTCGGCATTCGTTGGAGTTTTATCATCGGGACTTCATCGTGGCAACTCACAGTTCTCCTTTAAATCCTCCTTCTCACTTTTCTTTAATTTATGAACTGAGAAGCACCAAGATTTGATGTTTTCCTTCTTGCTGCAGGCCAGGAATATGACAGCAACGATGGATTAGTGAGTATACCCACCCACCCCCTCCCCCCTGCAAATTGTCTCGTCTAGTTTTCACGACCCGAGGAACCTCCCTCCTTCCCCTGCCACTCCTCCATAGCAAATAAAAAAGTTTTTCTAAAGGCCAGATGTGCTTTTGTTGCAACATTTCATTTTAAGCCGAGTTCGTCGTCCAGTCGCGATGTTTCGTAGCGTAAAGCTTCTGGTTGAAGACGCATTGATGTTTCTCGAAGAACTGCTGAGTTATGTCTCTATTCGTGAACTTGCAACATTTGCGGTTTCTTTGCTTAGCAGGACAAATCTGACTCGGACAACGAATTAGATGACAACAGGAGAGGTTCGTGTCCCCTCAGTTGGTTTTGTCAATATAATCTGTTTCTGTTGTGTGTGGTGTCGTAATTGTCTTTTTATGTAATCAGTGTTTAGCCGTTGTGCTGTACTAGTTGTTGTTTCATTTATCACAGTACCCATTAGTTCATTGAGAGCAAAATGAACTTACAGTGTATAATAAAAGTGATTCATTTATTTATTTATTTATTTATTTATTTATTTATTTATCGCCCACTCATTGTCATCATTTTGTTGTGTTGTTTTATTTATCACAGCTGATGCTGGTCCTGTTTTTCGTGTGTACTTTTTGTAACCATTAGTATCCACTAGGCCCGAGTCAAACGTCGACCTTTAAATCAGTCGAACTCAAGGCAAATGAGCAAAAGCCATTGTTCGAGCTAAATTGCATAGAGTTCAACTCATGTGAAGTCCGGCGTTTGACCCGGGCCTTAGTTCATTAAGAGCTAAATTCATAAACTTTTATAATAAAACTGATTTATTTATTTATCGCCCACTCATATTCATCGTTTTGTTATTGTTTACTATCTTCTTTCAGTTGTCTTGTTGTTTGTTTCTATTGCTGTTCTGATTACTTTGGAGTTTAGTGACTGTTCGACTTCTCTGCGCAGATCTAGAAGACGTGGATGTTGATGAACCTGTTGTAGAAACGAGTTACGTGCAGGACAAACAGGAGGAGTACTTGGGTCAGGTCAGTAAACCCCTAACACCTCACCACACACTGTACATGAGGTGAAAATTGCACGGCTCACTACAATGCGGGTGCCACTTGTGCTTGCCATTGTGTAAAACCCTATATATTGACTTACATGACGTGTACTGCCTTTGCGCGCCCGCGATGTGATCGTCCTGCGGTATCCTTCATGTAAGTCAATATATAGGGTTTACATATTGGAAACCAAGCGGACTCCTCTGCGCCCTGTGCTCTGTCGCTACACATACACACTCATACCCAACCCCCAGGAGATGAAAGAGCCTGGGAACGAGGCTGACCCACAATCGCACATGTGCTCTCAGCTTACGTCTACACTTGTATGTTTTAAATTTGTAAACTCACCGTTTTTGAAAACCTCCATTTTGACTCGATTTTGAGAACCTCTTCGTTTCCGAAATCACCCGTCCACAGTGATTCGTAAAAACGCATGCATTTCAAAAGTCTCCACATTGGAATTCGTAGATCTTTTTTGCGGTGAAAACGACAGCGTTTTTTATCGTTTTAGTGTGGACGGAAGGCGAAAACGCATATTTTTTTCGATACGTTTACAAACGAAGGCGCATTACTGTGGACGGGGCGATTTTTCTTTCTTTGTTTTGTTCTTATCAGGCCGGAGAGGCAACAGAGGAAATCGAGGACGATAACAAAAGTATTCTGTGGGCTCTGCTGAAACAGGTATGCACTCTGTTATCATCAGAACTTTTCCCCTAGATAGTTAACGAAGAGTTAATAACACGTGACTTGTGTTGCCTACTCAGGTGAAGCCCGGCATGGATTTGTCCCGCGTCACTCTGCCCACGTTTATCTTGGAACCAAGGTCGTTCTTGGATAAACTGTCGGACTACTACTACCACGCAGACATCCTATCCAAGTAAGTCGTGCTAATTATCTATCATTTTTACATAGTGGAGTGTTTCTTAATTTTTTCCTTTTATTTAGGGCGTTCGCTACGTTACCAGTGATCACGTGTACAGCCTTCTCTTACGTCACTAGTGATCACGTGCGTAGCTCGTGCGAAACCCTCTTAGGGTTTCAGGGGGGATCTACTTCCGTGCGGAATTGTGCTTCAGTTTACACGCAAATAACCGTTGTCGCTTGTTTCATTTCAGGGCGGCCAAGGAAGAGAATGCGTACAGTCGGATGAAGGAGGTGGTCAGATGGTACCTGTCGGGCTTTTACAAAAAGCCAAAGGTTTGTGCCAACCAAATGCTCACTGTGTTAACACACCAGGGGAAAATAATCAGGGAGGTCCATCCTGGCTTGCTTCTAGAATCTGAGCCAAATTTGCACTGCGTTTCTCCTGTCAAATGTTCAACTGGAATGCGCGCCCGCGTTCTTTATCTACAATCCTGGCCAAAAGTATGTGGGACACCCTGAAAAAATGCTATGTTTTCACCACCACTCCTTGTTGAACAACGAAAGCGGCTCCTTTTCCGAAACTTAGTCCTCCCCCCTCCCCCCATACAATGTTTCTTAAAGGGAGTGCACTTTGAGCACATTCATTCAACATTGTAAAAGGGGAGGGGGGCGGGAAGAGGGAAAGTGTCGTAATGTTTAGATAAAAGGCCAAGTGTCCCACGACTTTTGGCCAGGATTGTGGCGGTCTTAGATGTGCTATAGTTTCGTATCTGGCATCGCGCTGTTTAGTGATATTATAAATGGTTATTATTTGAATTAAATACATCTTAAAATCGATTTTGAAAGATTCAAGCTGGAGTAGGGGTATATAAAGGAAATCGGCTGTCTTTATCTCCCATTGATTACGATTGTTGTCGCTTAATACGCAGGGCCTTAAAAAGCCGTACAACCCTATTATTGGCGAGACGTTCCGTTGCTATTGGCAACATCCTTCAGGCACCAAGAGTTTCTTGGTGGCAGAACAGGTGTCCCATCATCCTCCAGTGTCGGCGTTTTACGTGTCCAACCGAGAGGAGGGGTTTGTTATTAACAGCTCCATTCTGGCCAAGTCCAAGTTTTATGGTAAGTTGATGTAACGGCCGTGATGTGGAAGAGCTACTAATCCTGAAAGCCTATTTTACGGTTTTTGCCAGTTATATGAGGTTTTATCCACAAGACCAAGAGCAGCAGAAATGCTATCTTTATGGCGTTTAACTCTTTCACTCCCAAGTTCAAAATGCAGACTCTCCTAACCATTCGAGAAGAAACCGTATGAGTGACATAGTGAGAATTGATAGTTCAATCAGTTTACATCTGAGCAAGATATCAAATGCAAAGTTCTTCATACTGTATGATAGAACTCTGGTGAGAAACTGAAGGAGCGTTGTACTTGAATACTGGTGAACTTTTGAATCTTGTGAACGAGTACTAACCGTTTAAATAGTCGGCTTTTAGGGTTGCAGTGTCATCTTTTGTATTTTACGTTTTGGTTGTTATGTTGGATTTTTTGGATTGACTGTTGCAAGTTTCTTGCTTACCTAATGGCTCTGTTGCTAGGTAACTCTTCGTCTGCTATCCTGGACGGCTCCGCCTCCCTAATGTTGTTGAGGTTTGGTGAAGAATACCTCATGAACATGCCTTATGCCCACTGTAAAGGTGAGCTAACTGTGCGCTGTTCTCTGTTCTTTTCTGTCCTTTGATTGGCTTATTGACTCTGTGCTGTTCTTTTCTGTTCTCTGATTGGCTTATTGACTATTTTTCTTTGTTCTTCTCAGGAATTTTGATTGGCACCCTCACGATGGAACTAGGTGGCTGTGTCACCATCAACTGCGAAAAGACTGGGTACAAGGCTGAGATCGAATTCAAATTGAAGGTATTTGGGAAGATTTTCTTGGTTCAGTCAAACTTGCTTTTGGCAGTAAAAGGGTGATTTCGACATTAGAGTGACACGTGATCAGCTGTGGTCCTGTTCAGGTCTCCACAAGTTTGTTTTGTTCCTAACTTCTGCCTTTATTTTTTTTAGCCATTCTGGAAGAATAGAGGCGAGTCGAACTACATTGCAGGCAAAATCAAGATGGGCAAGGAGACGCTGTGCCGAATAGAAGGCAAATGGGTAAGAAATCACAAGTGTCACACAATTTACAGTGGTGTTGAGTGACTACTGAATGCTTGTTGTTTGTTGTCTTCTCTTACAGGATGGTGAGATCCTTATGACGGACTTGAAATCAAACCCGCAGGGGGTACGTTGTCGCAACTTTTTATTGCAATTTTAGCTTGTGTGTTGTAATTCTCTTATTTTATTATCGATTTATTTTGGTTTTTCGTGTTGGGACGTCCTTCGATTTTTACACATTTCAAAGATGTCCACAAAAACAGCGGATTTGCTGCGGTCACGGCTCCAGGAGGTCCGCCCACGAAAATGCTTTGTAGATTTAGTATACGGGGCCCGTGAAGATTCCAGCCCTCGAGCTGACTGGATCACACTTCCTTCTTCACTGCCTTAGAGTTGATAATTGGGCTAGGTCAGGACAGACGGTGATTTTCGACTTTTGATTGACAGGATGAAGAGCCATTGCCGGATCTATTCTGGGAACCGACGTCAGATGTCCGCGCCAAACGGCTGAGGAGACACGTCGTCAGTTTTGATACCCAGGGGGAGTTTGAGTCTGAGAAGTAAGTTTGCATTTATTAACTTATTTTATTGTGGATCAGGGACAGTGGGGGCAAAGCCGCCATCTCTCGTACATGTGCACGAACGGAGGTATCAAATAATTCTTTTAAGTGTATGAGTTAATACCGATATAATTTCTAAAAGGGTTAGTTAAAAAGCATCTAACTTATTGTTGGGCAAAGGGTTACTCCTAGTTAAAAAACATCTAACTTATTGTTTGACAAAGGTCTTTGTGCTTTAGGAACAATATTGGACAAAACTGTTGAGACGCTTCTGAATATCCGCTTCGGCCATTTCTGCCCCTTCTTCTCCCCCTACAGTCATCTAAAATTCGCTCCACTGTGGATGAACTTTACGACACTCGTGAAGGAACAAACGTTCCTTCGCGAAAATTATATGGGTCTTGAACACGAATGTCCACCTATTTCCTTTCAGGCTATGGCTTCAGGTCAGCAACGCTATCAGAGTTAACGACCAGGTAAGCTGCTATTCCCATGACAACCCTCCGGTATGTCACGTGCATAACCGATTTAGACGTCATCTACATAGAATTTTTTTGGTTCGCGGAACGTGTTCGCCTTTGGTCCACCCGGAGCAGTTGCTGCATTCCTTTTAAGTAAAAAAAAAAAAAGAAAAAAAGAATATTATTTATTAATACTTTAATCTAAAAATATTTGTTTATCTCTTATTACAGGAAGGTGCCACAAGGGAGAAGTTGATTCTGGAGGAGGCGCAACGCAAAGGACACCGGGAACGGAAAGAGAAGGGAGAGGACTGGGTACCAAAACTGTTCGAGCGAGATCCGCAGGCCCCGGATGCGATTAACCGCTGGGTATACAAGTACAGAGAGTAAGTACATAAAGACTGGTTAGATAGCTATTATTTAGGACTCTGTCAAGTTTACTGTAAGTACATAAAGACTGCTTAGATTGCTATTAGACCGCACGGCCGAAAAACGTATTTCCCGGGTTTTACTTAATCGTTATTTTGGATTAGTACAAAAAAATACATTCAAATCAGTCTGTCACAGCCGTTTTAATGAAGTCTTCTTGACAATGCATCAGTTCTTGGTTTTCACCCACGTGACCCTTGCTTTGACAATTGTTGCCACACACCAATCTTTGTTATTTGTCTGTTTGTAGCGTGCGGCCCTGGGATCCCATGGCAGACGTGATGGAATATGAGCACAGTGGAATTATCAAGACCAAGTACCGCGTGCGCGCTCCCTTGGTGCGCACTACGAGCCTGCTAAGTGAGAGCGTCGATGGAAGCAAAAAAGCCGAAGTAGCGAGAACTAAACGACCGTCATCGGCCGTTCGGACGCGACTCGGTGCTCCGAAGATCTCCCGGAAAGAGTCGAGTGAACGATCGGGTGCTTCGACGCCGGATCCCGGAGCCGAGTCGAGCAGCGTCGAAGACGAGGATGAGGAAGGGGTCAATTTGGCGACGCTGGAAAAATCGCTACAGCCGCTGCGGGATTTACAGAAGGAATGCGTTCAACAGATGAGAGCGATCAGGAGCGATTTAAGACGCCATTACTCCTCGCATCAGGATGAAATCGTGTCTCTACAGTTCAAGGATTGGATATTACTGCTGCTCTTGGTCATAGCTCAGGGATTTTTCCAGTGGTGGTTCCGGTGACGAGGGGTACTCCACTCTACCCCCCGTGGGGAATGTTAGCCACCTCCCTAGTAGGAGATAGGCAAGTTATGTCCAGGAACGGGTTTGTAAAACTCCGGCCTGGTAAAATGTGACCAAAATAAATCTGATCAGTTACTGATGAATAATTAAATAGATACTACATTACCCAAGAATTATGATAGTTTATTAATTCCCATCCTAAATTTAAGATTGATATATTAGCGAGATAAGAAAAATAGATCTTATGTTGTTTTACAGGTGCAAGTGCTTTGGCCTGTTTTGATTTATTTCCTATTCTTTTAGCTTTGTTATTTTATCACTAAATCGTAGTGCTCTTGTGAAGATTATCACAAATACCAGATGTAATGTTTAATATCACTTTTTTCTTCAGGCAAGATAGGTTTTAGCATGTGTAATTAGCGAGATGGAACGCTTATTTGGTAGTAATACTATAAATTAGTAGTATTACCGTGATACGAAACACATTACGATAATTTATAAACTGAATTTCAAGGAGAAAGTTTAAACTTAATTGATGTCCCTAACGACAGTGATTTTTTGAAGTTCATTATAGGCAATTAATGAGCCTAACAGAGATATTTATGCGTCCAGAAATATAAGGAAAGACTTTGAGGAATACCTATATCGAATCCAATTGTCTTATGGGTAATCAACGTAAAAAATCCATGATCCTTTGCGCGTGTACTCTGGAACTTTAACGATCGGTGTAGTACAAGCTTCGAAACAGACTGTTTTATCCCTCGTCGCGCTTTGTTTTTTCCAAAGAATTTCCGAAAAACGCTCAGATATTTTCCTTCCTTGCTTAAACGTACGTAAAAATCCAATATGGCCGACAATCTCAGTCGAGCTACGAGGTACGCAAAGGTTTTTGGGCTTTTTAAAATTCCTGATTGGTATGTGTGAAGAGGGAGGCGGTGATTGGCTGAGGATTTCACAGGGTGGTTAACTGTTGGCATGCGGAAGTATGGATTGTCTGGCTGATACAGAGAAGGAACAGCTGCTCCGTCGACATGTGTTCACTAAAACAGCCAATAGGACTTAGCGTACCATGTTGAACAACTAATGGGACTTAGTGTATCATGTTGACAACTGCGTGATGTGCGAGTTCGAGTATCATTGAGGTTCTTTTTTTCTTTTCAGATTTAAGAGGAGGTACTAAGCTAAGAAAAAGGAATTTTGATCGTTGTCGAGGAAATATTTTACGGCTTAATTTGATGATAATAAAACAAGAAAAGTTCATCAAGTGCTTCCTTTTCGTCTGTCGCGAGGAGCGGCGTTACGCATGCTCAAAAAAAAGACAAGCACGTGCGAAACAGGCCGTAAGCTCAAATTTAGTCTCGCGTATAAAAATACCACACTGTGTACTCAGTTTCTCGTGTTGTTTCTCTGTCCGTTCCGGACAGCGTGAAAATTTGTTGGAGATTTCGATCACGAAAACAGCTGAGCCATATACACACACAGGCACAAAATTTCCTGTACATTTTTATTCCAACCATTATGCAATGATTCACTGTTTGATCTTCTGTGTGTGTTTCGGAGATGATAGTTGATAGCAGAATAGAGCTCTGTATCTACAGACTGTACTTTTTGAAGGGAAGAGATTTTATTACACGCAATGCATGCTGGTCCAGCACACAACAAAACGTGGCAGTTTCAGTGGCCCGTTGTTCCGTTCCAGGCTTTCAGATACTGACTGGCGCGCGGCAGAGAAAAGGTGCGAAGGACTGTTACAGGCACACGCTCATGCGAATTGCGACCCGCTTGTCCACCAATCGCAAGTCCGTATGAAGTTCTGGTTTTGCAAACTTGGTTGATTTGGAAGTCCGTTTGTCCAGGGCTTTACATAGAAAGTCGTGGCAGCAACTCTGCTGCATTTGGTGATAAAAGAGCCCAAACAACAACCAAAGTAAAAATCAATATAATGTGTCGGAGAGTACACAAAACCCTCGCAATACGTAGTTTAGTGTTTGTACAATCTCTTATTAAGAAACAATTCGTTTCTTGTTAGGGGTCTTCGTTTCTTCACAGCAGTACTAATCGACTAAAATTTGTGTAAGATCTTGATTGAGTTCGGGTGACGGTCTTGCTGCTGCTCTTGTACTGTCCGTGTTTCTTTTTAGTGTTTCTCTTCTGTGGCGCCTTCACTGGGTTTTTCTTGGTTTCCACCTGCAGCTTGAGCTGCAGCTTGAGCGGCTACCTCAGCTACAGAATTCTAAATAAAACAAAAATATGAAGATTACTAAAAGCAGGTTTTCACGTTGTGAGAAGATTTAACCTTTGTTTCCAAGTATGGCTCGTGTTGCTTGAACATTATACTATCATTCCCGGCTTATTTGATAAACTGGGACTTGCACATATTGTAACGTATTAGTTATGCCACTGCGCTCGCTATAAATGTTTTCTTGGCTGAAACAGAATGTGAAGTCTCCTCGCACATGGATCCCATAAAGCTTGGGATAAGGTAAATGGTGATACGATCGAGCCAAAGTTCGCGCACGTCTCACTGAGAACATGCTGAAGTATGAACTACAAGGGGAACCGCGGGCCGGAAAATGCCATCAATCAATGCGAAGTTTGATCACGACATGCAGAACGACAATGTTTTTACCACATTTCGGCTAAGTTGACTCCTATACGCTTTGTATAGATGGGGAATCATATGACAGAATCGCGTAGGAGATACCAGAAAGAGAGAAGAAAGAGACAAAGACGAAAGAACCAAACAGCAGAAGAAAGAAAAAGTTTCCATTCTCTTGCACTTGCGCTTGCTTTGCCTGTTGCTTGACCAATTTTAAGAATAAGCTTTTGAAAAACTCCCATTCACTCATCGGGCTGTCTGTGGTGTAAAATCAGTGACCTACCTGAATATGATTCGTGGTTTCCTTTATGGCTTCGTGTGCTGCCTTCTGTTGTTCCGCTTCCTCAGCCAGTTGTTTTTCAAATTCTTCCAGCTCTTTGTCTGTGTATGGCGTTTCTTCTTCAACACTTTTCCACCCGTCGTCTTTTTCAAACGCTTCACCTTGACTGGCGCCCAAGAATTCAGTCATTGACACAAAGCCGTCCCTATCCTTGTCAATCTAAAATATGGGACAAAAAGAAGACAATATTGACACGGTAGTTGAATATTTCATGGTTTGAATGTCGCATTTTTGAGTTATAGTAATGCTAATGCTGTGACTTCAAAGCAGGCACGGTGAATAAAATCCCACATCCTTGACCATGTCACTCTGCAAAATTTAGTTTTATTTTATAAAACTAAATCATGGTATCATACCTCGGTCATAACATGTTCTCGCATTCTTGCTATCTCTTCGTCTCGCTCTCTTGGATCAAATTCTTCGTCTTTTTCATCATACATTCTGTCCACCTACAATGACAAAAAGAGGAAAATATTACAAACAGTGATATAGATGATGCTGGGTTGCTATTTGCTTTGTTCGAACTTCTACTGTAGTTTTATGTTCATTAACACATTGCCAAATTGTTGCAGAAATCCAACATTCTGACATGAAAATTATAACGTCTTGTCAGACTAAAGGTCCGGTCACAGAAGCACCATCTGAAACCTGCTACATACTGTAAGGTTACACATCAATTTGTATTTAACCCTTTCACTCCCAAGCTCAAAATGCAGATTCTCCCAACCTTTTACAAGTAAAATGTATGAGTGATGTAGTGAGAATTGATAGTTTAACCATCTATCATCTTGACAAGGTATCAAAAGCCATGTTCTCCATACTATATGATATATATATATCTGGTGAGAAACTGAAGGAGAAAATAAGATGGAAGTTGAACCTCTTTGACAAAAAGTGCCTCCAGCTCTCCAGTATCAAGATAGCCATCACCATTGTGATCTGAAGCAAAGAGTAATAACAAAATAAATTCTGTGCGTGGTACTGTATAAATACTGTAAAGCTGTACAAAAATAAACAGTATAAAAGTATATGACACATTATTAGTTTTTTTTTTTTTTAATTTTATCAATGCAGAGTGCAATCTCACCATGGAGTTTGAAAAATGTTTTGGGGTCAAAGTCATCAGGATCCAGCCCATCCGTCTCCTCCCACACTTTTTCAAGTTGAGCTTTGCTTCCCTATGCAGAAACAAACAGAAGCAAGCTACCTTATTACATGAGATTTTTGCAGCACTTTAATTTTGCAATTTCACAGCCTGGATTTGCCATACTCTGGATAGATCAACTCTAGTGAAGTGTGTTCATACTTACAGGGTGGTGGAGTTGCTGTGATGCATTGTGCATCTTCTCTGTGAATTCTTTATGCTTTTCTTCAGCTGCTTTCCGGTGCCCCTCGTCCATTGTTTTTAGTTTTTCACGGCGTTCATGTTCTTTCTTCATTTCATATTCCTTGTATTCTTCACGCCTTTGCTGATCTTGTTTATCCAATTCATCATGGTGCTAAAGAGGGAGACTGTTTTTATGAATAATACTGCACAGTCTGTATATCATGACAACTAAACCATAACATCTTCATAACAATAAATAATGCACGGCAAACAATAGTTTTGAGGAACCATTTAGAAAACCATTAGAGAAACATTTAGTTTGCAGGTCTTTGTTGTTAGTGTTTTCGCCTGGTCAAGATGGCACTGATCACAAATAATACAATAAGTATTAGTTGTTTCTTTACACTTTTACTTGGAATTCCATAAGCTTTTCCTGTCAAATGATGTCAAAGCCTGATCTAGTAAGAGGCTTATTGCATTATCTGGCCAATCTACAGTATAGTCAACTTCACTGTTACTGTGCTTTCAGCTTGCATTGCATAATTGAACTGTATGAGCACACATAAACTGTGAAATTCTGCAAGGAAGACAAACTTGACAAATTTACTCCGTGCTCGTGCAGTTTAATTGAGCAATGCAAGCTGAAAGCACAGTAAGTAAAGCTGACTATACTGTAGAACTAAAATTTGATTTTGTGAACCAAGTAAATCAAGTCAGTATATAAGATAAGAACAGCATGCATAAAAGCAAGTGTAACTTTATATATAAGAGCTGTTTGTAGGTCAAACAATGTAGGCCATTTCTGAGATGGTTATTTATAGTTAATAATAACTGTTACCTTTCTGTTTCAAAATGAGATCCAGTGTGAATCCTTTCTTATGAAAATTAGTTTCATTTTCATGCAAATTGAACTTATTTTCATGAGAAATATTTTGCAATGAGCGTGCTACGCAATCCCTCAAAGGGAGATCACTGAAGTTTTGCCTCGCTTAGGGAGGTTAGGTTTAGATTTAGAGTTAGGATTATGTTAGGGCTAGGGTTAGGGTTAGGGTTATAGGGTTAGGTTATGGTCATAGTTAGGTTATCTAACTGCCATAAGCACAGTGAAACCTCTGTGATCTCCTTTTGAGGGATTGCGAAGCGTGCGCACCATATTTTGCAGTGGGTCTTGGTTTGAAAAAGGCAACAAGTATCTTGGAAATGGCCTATCTACGCACCCCTATATTGAGATTCCCCAGTGGCCTCATGGGAGCTAGATCTTGTGAACTTTACAGTTTTACTGGAATCATCGGTACAATTTACTACATCAACAGATCATTCCTTTTCTTTCCTGAGCTGCTGTACCTCTCACCTTCCTCCTATAGTATACTATTGTACATCGTAAAATCCATGAATTAATCTGCTGACACCTGCAGAGTTGGCATCTCACATCAAATAGAAAATGATTAAAAAAAAAAAATCAGAAAGCACAACAGGCAAAAAATAATTCGGGAAGTCAATACTTTGAAGATTCATTAATTTCTGATCTTTCGATGTAGTAAAAACTGAATTAACTTAGTATGCACTGGTAATATGTTGACTCTAACTAAATGGCTTCTCTTTTATAACTCAAAGTACGTATCATATACATTTTATGGCGCACCAAAAGTCTCCTACAAAGTTGCCGCTTTCGTATGAACAGCGTCTCTCCAATTTACATAATAAAGAACTGCAGCCTCAACCGGGGTAAATTGTATTTGTTCAGTTGCCCTGTGGCGGGCTGCAGTGCCAAGGGAAAAGATTTGATCGAAGAAAAATAGGATTATATTGGTTTAATGCTTGACACTCAGCGAGCAGCGTGAAATATTATTTCGTTACCAGGTGGAGATAAGTCTTAGGTGCAGGTATTCGGAAATGGAAATGAAATTATCCACAAACCTTCTTTAGGAGCTTCTTAAAATCATCGGGGCCAAAGAAATTTGGGTTTTCGTCATCAAAAACAGGATTCCAGCTTTCTCTCTCCTTCAAGCCATTGAGATGATCGTTCATCTGCCGTCTAATCATTCGCTGTCTTTCGATTTCTTGTCTCTTCAGTTCATCGAGCTTTGTGCGAACAGTGTGCTTCACTAAATCGAGATCGTCTGCTATCTTTCCCGTTCGAAGTTCGTCTTCCGAGGCATTCAAAAGTTTCTGGACGTAGCTATCGTCCTCTTCTAATACTTCGATAACTTGCTTCAAATATCTGGCGTATTCTGGGTCACCTTTCGGTTCTTCTGTTGCCTTTTCTTTTGGGACAGGTGGCGCGCCGCACAACACGACTATAAACACCACGACCAGTGCGATCGACCCAAGGTTCCGCAACATTTCAAACAGATACTTGATACTAGTCCTGAGATTCCTAACAGAACAGAAGGCTGGTGTTTGATGTTGTCCTGTCTCCCCTATCAGCCAACAATTGAAGTATCAATGAACCGTACGTGGCAGAACGACATGGAACCGGTGTGATGTCACATGGAGGGGAGCAAAGTATGGAGTCTGGTTCACAGTCTCGTTCCCCTTCCCTCACGGCCTTCCCCCTCCCTCCCATCTTTGACACTCCCCACCTGCTCCCTCTCCCATTTTCCCAAAAAGGAATTATTTTGATTGCTGCCTAAAAAGGAAAAGCGGAAATGGAGTTACAGAGTTCATATATTTGACCGATGGGGTGTTGCTTATCCTACTATTTCAACAAATTCTAGAACAAATTCTTGTTTCCATGCCAAAACATATTGTTTTTGCCGGGGGGTACTCCCATATATGAGCCATGTGAGGTATGCGCCGCCCCAAAGGTATCATTTTCAGCATTTTAGTCTGAAATGGGGTATCGATTTTAGCACTTTAGTCTAAAATAGGGTCGGAGATTTTGATATTTGGTCTGAAATAGGGTCGAAAATTGCGCATTTTGGTCTGAAATAGGGTCGAAAATTGCACATTTTGGTCTGAAATAGGGTCGAAAATCGCACATTTTGGTCTGAAATAGGGTAAGGGTTTTCAGTCTCGGGCGGCACACTACTACCCAAAATTTTGAGGGGGGGAATCAATTCTAACGGTCCCCCTCTCACCCCCCCCCCCCCCCCCCCCCCCCTCGTAGTGTGACAAAAATGGTTGGCGTCACGGGAGTTCGTTCCCAGCACTCCTACCGGGCATGCACGCATGCAAACGATTTAGGCGAAAAAGCAAACCAGCATGGCATAGTCTAATATTTACAACGTCTTACAAAAGATACGTGCAACCCTGACGCAGAACAGAACAATCCAGAAACTTTTTTGGGAGGCGAATATAACGCCCACAAAAACACAATGGCGTTACAATCGTCAACAATTCCAAGGGCTTTCATGTTTATTGACCAATGGGCTAAAGGTATCCTGTGAGTATTTATAATTGGAATTTGGGTGGGTTTGTTTCATTCCTGCACGGAATTTCTGCAAAGCTGTGCCATTTGACTCGACTTCGATCAAGCAAGTATGTCTGGGCTGAGAAAAGCGAAGAAATACGATTGGAAAGATAGCAATCTTGCTTTGTTTGGATCGGACGTGGAGAAAAATGTAAGCCAAAATGCTCAGCCTAGCGGCTGATTTTCAAATTAGGTTATTATGTGCTGTTTAAGTATTTATGATGGCTGGGTTCATGGGCAATGCGAGCAATTGGTGGCCGTTAATCTAAGCTGAGTCGTCGTTTCAGGTGAAGAAAGCTTCTGCAGGAACAGAGAAAGCTTGGACTGGAGCAGGGAAGGAGGTTGGATTACAGATATGGCGGATTGTCAAGTTCAAGGTACCCGCTTTGTTTGTTTATCTTTTTGAAATATGTACTGGGAAATTGGTTCCTTTATCTCTAACTCCACTTCGATAGCGATGTTAGGATTTCTATTTCGTTCGCGCTGTTTCCACAACAGATCGAACAAATTAAACTTTCGGCTGGGGGCGGCGAGTGAGGGGCGTTGTCCTCTGACGGAAAGTTAATTTTGCATGCATGAAGACAGTTGTTTGCTCGTTATGGCATTTATAATTTGTAAACAGCCCGAATTTGCTTGTTGGAGTCTAGGCCTCTGTATAATATGAGATAGAATGTAGTACTGGAACAAAAAGAAATAAAAAAAGTCACAAATATGAAAGGTGATCAGGGAAGAAATAATAATTCATTAATTCTTACTGGATGTTCATTACACTGATTTCCTCTGTTCTCTCTCCAGTGAACTGATTAAAATCACGCATGCATTTTTGTATCCGGAGCTTTTTTTTCTGGTTATGTTCTTTTGGCACCTTTTATAGCCAAACAAAACTTTAAAGTCAAGTTCTTATTACACTGCCAACCCCTTGATGTAAATTCGAAGTTTTTCACTTTCGTGGGTGAGAGGGTGACTAGCTAAAGTGCCAATACCATGTAACTCTTTTCTAAAAAAACCTTTCTCCTTTCACCTCCCCCCTCCCCAAGGCTGTTTTTGCAACTCATTAACCAGCCACATTATAAATTTGTTTACAGGTGACTGACTGGCCAAGGCAAGATTATGGCAAGTTCTACAATGGTGATTCCTACATTATCCTGAACACGTACAAGAAGGAAGATGTAAGACCTCTCTGGGTCCGCCCTAGTGTTTATCCACTTGATCTTGACTCAAATGATAAATTGCGACTCCCATTCTCAGTACAGAGTAAAAGTACTGTGCATTATGAATCTTCTGCATCTTAGTATGCCTCCTACTAAAGAGCTAGTTAGGACTTTATTTGTTTGCGACAGTACTGTGTCACAGTGTCACAGAACATTTATGTTCTTATTATATTTTTTGTTTAGTTATCACAAATGAGTATGTTGATGTTTTACACACGGTATTTTGTACATTTCTCACTCACTGCATGGTAATATCTGGGCTTTTTCAGGAGATATTGTATGATGTCCACTTCTGGATTGGTGAAAATTCTACGCAGGATGAATATGGCACTGCAGCCTATAAGACTGTGGAACTGGACACCTTTGTAAGTTGCCATTGAGTAAAATCCACAGTTCTTTGACCTTTGGAGCTGTGATTTGTGAAGTAAATTCCAGTGTGAACTTTTTGGAATATGCCAGAATGATATTGTGTTGAGTGATGTCTGCTTCTATGAAAATTTGTTTTAAAATAGGAGGATACTAGAAAGCCTTTCTGATAACAAGTCATAATGTTTACATGCACAGTTGGATGACAAACCTGTTCAGCATCGTGAAGTGGCAAAGTATGAGTCAGATTTGTTCAAGTCTTACTTCAAGGAGATGACTCTCATGAAGGGAGGGTAAGAATTTGAAGGAGCTGTGATGATAACCATATTGTGTGACAGAAATTTAACCACTCTCTCGCATAAGCGTATGTCCTGCATACAGGTCTGCTTAACTTTTCTCCTGCATTAATGCTTTAGAGCTACAGCAAACACCTGCTTATAAGAACCTGCTAGTGGATAATTAAGAACCTTGTAGGCTAAAATGCGTCATTTTTAGACCCCCAACAAAAAGAAACTGACTTTAGCCTACAAATTGAAGCATATTTCTATTTGGAAAACAGTTTATTTAGTTTTATTCCCCTTGAATTTTTGTGAATATTTAATTATATTGTGAGCTCAGGAAGAAAGGGTCAACTGACCCTTGCTTGGAGTTGTACACAATCATGTACTTTTAAGTTCTTTGTAGTGAGGGCATTTTGTCAAGGTTAATTACAGCTCTCAAGCAAATATATGGCAGCCTTGGATTCCCTACTTTATACTGCAGGATAATGAGCTAAAGTGAGAACGTTGCTGCTTGTGCATATTGTTCAAGTCTGTTAAGAACCTGCATATTTCATGTGCAGGTGGTAAGTGTATGTCTTTTACTAATCCTGACATTTTTCTTTGTTTTGCAGAGCTGACACTGGCTTCAGACGTGTGGAGCCCAAACACTATACCCCACGTCTCCTGAGGTTCCAAGGCACCACGGTTAGCTAATGTCCCAGGGAGGATGGAGGGAGGGGAGGAGTGTTATGCACTCAAAGATAGTTTGTGTGGAGGCTGTCAGCCCAGCTTACCCTCTTGTATACCATTCTGGGGTCATAATGGTGATTTTTATACCTTTAGTAAAAGATTGCCCCCTTTTTATACCTAGCTTTGAAGTACTGTTTACACCTATTTATCCTGTTTATCAATATTTGCTTGTCCACATTTTTCTTGTGTTTTACATAATTATTTTAAACCCAACTGGCTGGCATAATATGCTGATTTCCTTTGCAGTTGAAGAACATTCAAGTCAAAGAAGTGGAATATGTTCGTGAGAATGTTACAAACCAAGATGTCTTCATTGTTGACCTGGGACTGGATGTGTATCAGGTACAGTAAATAATAATAATAATAATAATAATAATAATAATAATAATATATATATATATATATATATATATATATATATATATATATATATATATATATATATATATATATATATATATATATATATATACAGTTATATACAGTGGAAAGTGCCCTGGCTGATAATGAATGTTATAATATTATATTGTAAACTATAGAATTGTCTGCATCGAGGGACTCTGATTTTTGTTAGGGTCACTTATGAGAGGTTAAGGGAGGAAATACACTGTATTAATAGTATGCATTGATAAGCACATTTATTATTATTTGAAGTAGATCATGACTGCAATACTAGAAATTTAAAATCCCTGCAATTTCATATTTTGTAGATCAATGGCAGTAAGTGTGATAAGGATGAGAAGTTCAAAGCTGTTCAGTATGTGCAACAACTGAAGGTATGGCTTTGAATTATTTCCTATTTTTGCAGTCTTTCTGGAGCTGGTCATTGATTTTCACAGTGGCTTTACTAAGTTTAGCCTTTATTGATTACGCTTTTTTGGTGTATTATTTCTCCAATTTTTAGTTCAATAGCAAGAGACTGTCCATTTTGAACTTTTGCGCACTTTTAGTTTAAGAGTCAAGTCGATCAGACTCCTCATCTTCCCTTGACTAATTTGCATATGACATGTAAACATTTGATTGGAATTGGATTTTTTTTTCAGTCCTTTTAGCTGAGGTATGATATCTTTTTGGCCTAGTATCTTCCCAGGGGTATTCCAGTCACCACAGAAACTTTGGCTGAGATTAATTTTTGTAGAAGCCACCAAGCTTTTTTCAATACAATTTCATAGCATTATTAATCAAAATATCTGGGGGAAGGGGGAAACTGGGGGGACTTCCTTCTGTTCAGTCCATGTTGCTTCTTTTCTTGTATAATGCCCCCTTTTCACATCTTAGCATCTCACTTTGGCTTGTAAATGGACTGTCTGGCTCCCACTAGAAATAATTGTTTAGTACATATTTTTGTAGACAAAATTTATGTTTTCATGTGCTAGATTCTTCAGTCCTTATGACTGTTGTTATAATGTTCCAACAATATTACTGTCTCGATCTCCAGAGTGAGCGTGGAGGAAAAGTGAAGGTACACAGCACTGGTAAGTGCAATGTACTAGTGCTTGAAATTATCTTGAGTTTTATAATCATTATATGTTAAGTGTGAACTTGCCTCAGTGTGTTGATTATTAGTCTGCGAAACAAGTGTGAAAATTAGGGCAGGCTAGTTGATTATAAAAGTGTTGCCCTATTAGGTTAATAATATAATTGTCCAGTTTAGCAAATGTACAAAGAAAGTAAAATGTTCGTTTGATCCACTGCAGTCTGGTCATCTCATGACACACAAAACATCAAGCTATTTATATGTTGTTTGCAGTAATGCGATACTGCTAAATTCTTTATATATTTTAAGTTTGCAAGAATTTTGTGACAGGTTAGCATGATGGAAACAGTGTTGCATCTTGAACAAGAGCATGGAACCTCCACACAAATGTTATTCGCTCAACTCAACTAAATTATGTGCCCTCCAATTCTTGACATTTCCCTCCAATTTTCAGATTTTGATGGCTCAAACATCAGAGCCCCACTGGATAAACTTCCCTCTGGTTCTCCAGATGAGGAGGTAAGGGACCTAATTTCTCCTAACCTCTAAACAAAAATGTATTGATAAGACTGTTTAGGAGAATTTATAACAGACTATGACTAGCTCAAGCATTTATTATAGAATGATATCATTTACCATTTTTCTCCATACTGAACAATATTCTTAGTTGGGGTTCACATCTTGTGCCTAATTTGATATTATACATACTTGTATCATTCTCCCAAATATTATGACAGAGGTAATTTAATTGAGCTAGCATGTGGTGACATGCACGTAGTGAGAATTATAAAAACTACTGTTCAGCAAGTCATCAAACATGTCCAGTCCTCCACACTGTTTTTCATATTTCTGATGAGAGACTGAAAATGAAACTAGAAAGTTTGTCAGCTTGACCAAAATTTTTGATTTTCGATTTTCAACCCTATTTTGGACCAAAATGTGCAATTTTCGACCCTATTTCAGACCACATATCAAAATCTCCAACCCTATTCCAGACTAAAATGCTAAAATCGATACCCTATTTCAGACTAAAATGCTTCCCCCCCCCCCCGGGGAGGCTATTATACTGTAGGAGTAAAAGGGTAGGCTTGTGACACTCATGTCTGTTTTTCAACTTATGTACTCATAGGACGAGTCTGATGGAGAGTGCAAACCAGTCCTGCTCAGGTACAAACTGTTACTCTGACTTCTTTTGTTGCTGTTGTTGAGATCACTTGACATTGATTCACATGTTAGTTGTTTAACCTTTTCACTCCCAAGCTCAAAATACAGATTCTCCCAACCTTTAAAGAAGAAAATATATCAGTAATGTAGTGAGAATTCATAGTTTGGCTACCATCTGAGCAAGCTATCAAAAGCAAAGTTCTCCTTAGGGTGAAGTAATACGGGCAACAGTTTCAGTGCAACAATGTTGTGTTGCAAGTTGCACCGTAATGTTGCGAGTATTACCACCATGTTGCAAGTTGCAGCAACATGTTGCATGAATTAGAAGTGGGTTCTACTTCCTGCAACATGTTGCTGCAACTTGCAACATGGTGGTAATACGCGCAACATTACGGTGCAACTTGCAACGCAACATTGTTGCACGACAAGTTGCACTAAAAATGTTGCCCGTATTACCGCACAGGTCTTTACTGTAATATATATTTCTAGTGAGAAATTGAAGGAGAAAATTAAAGTTGATCACTCTTGGGAGTCAAAGAGCTAACGTATTATGTTTATTACCTTTGTTATTTTACATAAAGAGATCTGTGTTTGCATGTACCTTGGTGATGTGAGGTGTAGATGGTTTCTAGAATTCTTGTTCTTATTCACTTGTAGGTTGAGTGATGAAAGTGGAAACTTAAAAATGGAGGAAGTTCCCAAGATTGCCAAGTCATCACTAATAAGCAATGATGGTATAGTCCCCTGCCATTTTGTTTTGCTTTGTTTATTTTGTTATTTAAGCAGTGTAAGCCCTGGATATCTTGTTCCTAAATGAGGGGCCCTGTATGTTTGTTTGCTTTTAAAGAAGGTTGTCACAATTTTCACACAGTTTTTGCTTTTTTCTTATTGTTGTTCAGTAACTTCATCTAATTGCGGTTTCAGTGTTCATCTATGACACCGGAAAACACTGTTATGTGTGGTCTGGGAGCAAGGCCAGCATTGACGAGCGGAGGAAGGCCATGCAATATGCACATGTAAGAATCTGGGGTGCATCGAATTGTGACTTCTGAAAAAAACTAACAGCATGTTAATTCAGTAAACATACTAATTGAGATTGTGTTCATCTTCTATTTCAGAACCACTTGATCAAAACTGATCACCCATTTGTGCCCGTGACTTGCTGTGTGGAGGGGAAGGAACCCAAAGACTTCAATGACGCTTTCTAGGCTGCAGGTACGAAGTGAAGTTTGTTAGCCTCAAGAAACAATATCTCCCCCCTCCCTCCCTCTCTCTCTAAACGTATACATTGAGCTACATGTAACAGTGGAACCTTCCGTAAGCTAACCCTTCGTTCGTCTTTAACCCTTTCACTCCCAAGCTCAAAACACAAATTCTCTCAACCATAAAGTAAGAAAATGTATGAGTGATGAAAAGAGAATCTATTTTTTAATCAGTTGTCATTTGAGCAAGGTATCAAATGCCAAATTTTCCATACTGTATGATATATCTGGTGGAAAACTGAAAGGAGAAAATTTAATTTTACCACAACAAACTAGTTTCTCGCTCTCTGATTGGTCGATTAACCGTGGTAAATAAGAGTCCAGACAAAGATGTGACGCCAGCTGACGCCAGCGTGTCACGTTTTGCAACGAAATACAGCGAAATTTTCTTGTATATTTCTAAATAGTGTGGTAAAAAACAGATTTCCACTGGTTTGCCGTGGTGTGGACTCTTATTTACCACGATTTACGTCATCACATGGTCAAAATTAGTTGTGCCGCTCACTCGCCAGTCCACAACATTTTGACCATGCGATGACGTAAATCGTGGTAAATAAGAGTCCACACCACGGCAAACCAGTGGAAATTTATTAAGTTGATCACTCTTGAGAGTGAAAGGGTTAAGTGGTCTTACGGGAATTTCTCACAATGGGAGGCCTAAGTGAGATACAGCTTTGAGCCACAACCAGTGTCAAATAATTCATTTGTAATGAGTAAAAAACAACTTGTGTCCTGTTTCGCGTTACATTACATATGTTAGTGCTTCTGTCCGATCCGGTTTCTGCAAGGAAGTTAGTCCTCGCTCAGAAACTTGCCCTTTGAGAGCATAGAGTGGTCGCTTACTGGAGGTTAAAAAAGAAAAACAATTGAAACCCTCGAACGGTGAGCCTCAATGGTGGTCGCGGTCGCCTACAAGAGGTGGTCGTTGACGAGAAGTTTCACTAATAGAAATTTGATTGAGTGACCAATCAGTCATTTGGTAAATGGTCGCTTAAGGGAGGTTGTAGCTTACGGGAGGTGGTCACTCAGGGAGGTTGCACTGTACTTATGGGGCGTTCTTTATTTAAGAGGTGGGTACTTGGCCATGCGTAATTTATTTCCCATCGGCCTGGAATACTTTCAATATAAATAATTTTTAGATTGTATTCAGTGTCTGATGCTCATAAAACTTCTGTCAACTGAACTCTGCCTGTCTATCTCCGTCTCCTTCCTTGTCAGTCTGCAGCGTTGTTCTTTATCCCGTTAGTTCTCGTTATATCCGCTGATACTCCATCGTCTTTTTTTCGCAGGTTCACAGCTGCTGCTTCTTCGACGTCGAAGTGGAAAGCTTATTTTGCAGATAACGAAGTAACTCTTAAAAGAGATAAGTTCTGTAGCTCCGAAAGCACGAATTTAAGCCATTATCTGCAGTAAAAAGTGCTGTTTTGTATGTTTGCTAAATAAACAACTACTGGGAATGTATTGTCATTGCATTGAATTTTGCCAAGCGTTTTCCATGTCCGTAGTGTTCGATTGTGAATGTTCGTCATATTTCCGTGATCGTTACTTTTCCTTGATTGTTTGTATAGTTTCGTTGCCATTACTAGTATGCAACTCGATCTAACTTGAAGTAAAGCAAGCCCCCCCCCCCCTTTTTTTTGTGTGTGCACAACGGGAGCAACATAGAACGACCGGAAACGACTAAGTGGGAGACTAAGTATATTATATAAAATGCATTGATCTTATAGTTGGATATGGAGTCCTTAAATGCGAAGGGAAGAGAGGAATAGTTCGAGATAATGGGGTTCTACCAAGGGAAATCAGATTCTGTTCGAGAAAGCAATGAGTTCGAGATAACCAAGTAAAGTTCGACATAGCGTACATTCTGTACGCCTGTAAATGTGATAGGCTCCAGGAGTTTGTACAGTGGAAGCTCGCCTTGGGCCACCCCGTTGTTATGGCCACTATTTTTTTGTCCCGCGGAACAAACGCCAGTCTTTTTCTTATCTGAAAACCGCGTTAATACGGCCACCCCGTTATTACGGCCAGATTTGTATGTTCCGAAGTTGGCCGCATTAACGGGATTCCGCTATAATTACAAAACTGTGATCAGGACTCGTTTCAATACACATCCATACGAGTGTTTTACAAGTCGGACTATTATTCGACACCACTAAAAGAAGCTGCGATCATGAAGGTTTGTAAAAAGTTTGAACTAATTGTTTTATTAATGAATTGGCCTCTTCACCCAATTATGAAATGAGTTCTCAAGTGTAATGTATTTTATTTACCCTTTGATTCTACTCGTTTCTATACCAGGAGTTTAAAGTTAGTGTTCAGTAGAGGCGTGAAGTTGTTTAATATATTTTTTAAAAAACGTTTGCTGAACGGTGTCTTCGCACGAGTCAGCTGAATAAAGTTCATTCCATTTGTGCGTAATGTGGGGGCTTTTAGCGGCTTTATCCAAAATTACCACTAAAACTTTTAATGTTTGGTTTGGGCATGTGTTAGTGGTGTTTACGTTTCCTGCAGGCGTATAAATAAAAGATACATGCAAATAGACTCGGTATATTAAATTATAGATAGTTTTAGCACCGTATTTGACTTCCAACAAGCTGAAAAAAAAATCGAGTTGTTGTTTGGCTTTGATATGCACTTCTTTGTCTAAGTAGTGATAAGTTTTTAAAGTTAGTGTTATCGTAATATGAATTATAGTAAATCAATTCTGTTCCCAGTAAGTTGCATTCTCAAGTTAAAACAAATTGAATGGAGTTGCAGTTAAATGTCAGCGGCGGTATCATTCTGGGTAATTTACTTAGTAAATCGTAGTAGTTTCCGTTATTATCTTTGTCTTTAGTCTGTTTTTTGTTTTTCTCCTTTTGTCTGTATGTCTCTCTGCCGGTATGTTTTTCTCTTTCTCAGTCTCCTTCTCTTGCGCTCTTATAATTTCCACCCGTATATATATTTTCTGTATTTACTTACTTACAACCACAAATATAAGATACATGCAAATAAAACTTTCAGGAGCATTTAAAATTATCGATAGCTTTTAATAGCACTGTAAATGGCTTACAACAAGCTAAAAAAAATGGTAAAAAATGTTGGTTGGCTCTTGAGATAATAATGAAAATCAGTGTTCATTATTCAGAAGCAAAGCAAATAGCAAGGAAGAATATGATTTAACAAGCGGCGGCTTAGAAGTCATTGCATTGAGTAATGACCCTTCACTTAATTTTACATTAGTTTTGCTGTGTAATGATTTTTGTCGGCTGTGTAATCCCACAGGACTGCGCAACTAAAAACATAAACGTTAAAAGCTTCTTTTAAATACTTAAATACACAACATTCACGCAGGATTATAAAGCAAACATTTTTTTCTTTGCTGTCCTTGTATGTGTTCCCAGCAGTTTTCTCTAATAGCTTTTGTCACACAAATCAGTAAAACAAATGGTTGTGAAAACATCAAATCTTCCTTTTTCAACAACCCCAATGCCTTGGTCTAAATTGAAGCCTAAGTTTGTGAACTCAGGCCTGCACCTTAACAATGAAGGGCAATACGTATTTACCCGCGTGGTGATTCTTTTTCACCAAGCTCTTAGTTTTGTCAATACCTCGATGTTTGTAAAAAAGCAGATGTGCTATTTTCATCAATTTGTATTGTTTGCACGATGATGGATAAATCGCACTCGGGGATGGGTTTTTCCTTCATTTTCGGTCGGCAAGCTGAGATGAAGGTCGTCGTACTTTTGTGTTTTCTGGCCGGGGCTCTTGCCTCCTCTCCAGAGGGTAAGATTTTAAACTTATCTTTTCTTATTTCATTTTTGTTGAAGTAATCTTTTTCTCTTGCTATCCCTCTGTCTTTTTTGCGCTTTACATCTGCCTTTGTTGTTGTCTTTTTTATGCTGCCTTCCCCAACTCTCGCATTCTGCCCCATCTACCGTAAAATTAAAAAATATATATATGCCCCGGGTTTATCTTTGTTCCAAGGCATTTTTCTTTAGCTTATTTTTGGGGGAAATGGGGGTAAGGAGTGGATTTGCGTTTTAAAAATAGATTATTTTGTAATTTTATTTAGCTAAACGTTAAAAAGCTACAATACTTTGGGTGACGTTAGATTAAGTAGAATCATTCTTCTATTTTAGTGATTCCGCGGCATGTTAAAGTGGGCTATAGGATATAAAAAAATTCACACAGGCAAAATAAACGTGACACACGGTACAAAACGTGTTTTAGCAAGTTATTTGAACAATGTTTGTTGATAATTAAAGTAGAAGAGGTTATCAGATTTAGAATGGTTCCTCTCGGCTGTGGTTTGTCAAGTAGGCAGCCTTTGTTCTGCAAGCAAATTCAGTAAGAAGTGTTAAAGCAAGACTCTTCATCACGTCAAGAATAGAATGCTAACATAAATTCTTGAAATCTTCTTCTTTCCTATAGAAAACTTGAATGTAGGCAGATCGGAAGTAAACTTGGTGGAAGGTGATATCGCTGTGGACGATGAAAGTCGAGGCTCGGTACCAGGAAGGCTATGGCCTAGTGGAGTGTTTGTGTATGACATCGAGTCATCTCTTGGTAAATTAATCAATTTTTTTCATAAGTTACCTTCACCAACTCAGTTTACATCATTCAATGCTGGAAATCAGTGTTTGAAATGACAAAATACGGATAAATGGCGACAAATAGGGACATTTGCAGTGTCGCACGATGCGATGTTCATTCATTTTACCTCATCCAGTTGCACAGCATTGTTCTGTTATTATTATTATTATTATTATTATTATTATTATTATTATTATTATTATTATTATTATTATTATTACTATTATTATTACTATTCTTCTTTTTCTTATTCTTCTTTTTCTTCTTATTGTTATTAGTTAGTTAATTTTAATTAAAATTATTTATTTTTGCAGTTCTAAATAGATATTCCAGACATTTGTTTCGGTATCGATAACTATAGAATAACTTCAGGTCCAATGCTTTCTATAAAATTACTAGTCTAGATATGGATTTCGGGCAAGTGTCCGCGCTTGAAACGATCTTATGACCCCATTTGATTCCAAAACTTCGTCCTATTTGCAACGGCCTATCTCTTGGCCCAGATTAATTTTTTTATATTAAGATTAATGTTCAGTTCTTTGTAGACGATCCAACGGCTAAGAGGCAAATCCAGCTCGCCATGGATGACTGGAGCAAGACAACTTGTATTACATTCAAGAAAAGGACAACAGAAACAGCTTATGTGTCATTCTTCAAAGGAGGCGGGTAAATGAACTTCATTTGTGAGATAAGCAGAGAAAAAAGAGTGATACATATACCTTTATACCTACGTGCACGGACGTACAACTACACTCACATAATCGTCATACATTTTTACACCTTTTTCACGTCTGTGTTTTGAGATTCGTTGATAACAAAGGCTTTATCGTCTTTACACGGCAGGTGTTGGTCGTACGTGGGAAGGACAGGACGAAAGCAGCAGTTGTCGCTAGCTCGCGGCTGCTGGGGAAAAGGAACTATCATCCACGAAATCGGTAAAAAAGTTCTTTTTTTTTTTTAATAGACGTAACAGTGATCATAGACTATAGTTTTTCCCGCTTATATTTTTTAAAACCTTTGCATGTGAAGGAGAGGTTTACAGAATGATGTTTCAGTGTTACTATAACTGCATACCACTTGGTATTTTGAAGTTGTAAACGAGCCTGTAGGTTGCAAATTATTATTATTTTATTCATAGGTCACGCCTTGGGATTTCTTCACGAGCAGTCCAGACCTGACAGAGACACTTACGTGGATATTAAATTCGAGAATATTCAATCAGGTAAAAAAATAGAGAATAATACATGGGCGCGCGGAGATATGAAATTTATCTTCGAGTGTTCATCTCAATATCTCACGAGTGAGCGAAGCAAACGAGTGAGATATCAAGATGAACACGAGAAGATAAATTTCATATCTCCAAGCGTCCGTGTATTATTCTGTTTATTTCATAAACTCTGGTGTGATACAGAGATTTCCGCCACCAAGAAATGCAAAAACATGCAAGATCACTGCTTGGCTGATATTAACACACGTAAAAATATCGTATTTTTACGTGTGTTCAGATACGACAATTCTCAGTGGCAGAAATCTCTATATCACACCAGAGTTTATGTAATAAAGGATATTATTACACGGCGGCGCTGAGATACAAACTTTAACTTAAAGTGTTTATAATATCTCTGAAGTTAAATTCGATAAGGGAATATTTTTTAAACTACAACTGCATACAATGCTGACATCAGGACTGCAGTATGAATATAAAATGAAAAAGTAATTCCCATTTTTATTAGCGCCCAATCCCGGGCTTTAGCATTTTATTAAACGGGAGCAGCGGAAATTTTTCAAAGTTGCGGTCTTTTATTAATGGTGAGATTCACAGTCAAAAACATAACATCTGGGTTATTTGATGCTCATGATATTTTTTTAAAGCAAAAGGTTGCTAAAACGCGTTGTCTTGGGTTGTCTTCTTTACTTGTTTGTAGGAAAAGAAGGCAATTTTAGAAAGTCTTCCAGCGTCGACTCCCTCGGTACAACGTATGACTACGGAAGCATCATGCACTACGGGGCGAGGTACTTCAGCAAAAACGGACAACCAACAATCGTCCCTAAGAAAGCTGGGGTGGGTAACACTTCACAACAAGTATTGTTTTTAGTTAGTATTTAATCAGCGAGGTTATATAACCTTGGCCATTTTCTCAAGGTTCCGCGCGCATCCAAGTTTCACGGGCCAAGACTTTTAAATTCAACTTTTAGCTTTCTTTTACGGCGGACTGTGTTCGACCCCGATGTAAATGATTCATGCTGCGCTTTTATTTGAGTTAGGACGGCTTTTGAGTTTTAAAGCCGGTTTTCTACAACGTCCTCGCATGTGGGTGTGCCCTAAACAATTCTCGTATCAAATATTGTGGCCCGTCAAGTTTGGATACGCACGCATTACCTTAAGAAAATGGCCTATTGCCAGCTGCGCTTAAATTCTATTGGTTGGAGATATTTTCTAGCTACATAGTTGAATATCATAGTGCGGCTTTTGTCCTGGAGGTAACTGTCAGTGACCTTGATTTTATTGCAGCATGTTATTTTTTCGTCAACCAAATGACAAATATACTAAACTGTGTTCTAATTGGCTAAATACTGTTAATACGTGGCAGAAAGTACGATAATAATAACAACGATAATAATGATAGCAATAATGGAAAATATAATCATAGAAATTGCTGTAAATAAATAAATAAACAACTTTATTTAAGTCTCAATGTATTTAGCACTTGCCGTACTAATTGGGGAGACTTGAAAATGCAGAAACGAAATATCATAAACTGAACGCAAATTCGTTAAGAATCCCAACTGGTTGGAGGCTAACCAGTTGGCTATTTACATAGTGTGGCCGAGGACTTGAGCTCAGGGCTACCGTGTTGCAAATTCAGCTAGTGGTCAGCTCCGGATTTCAAGTCCGGCGCCCTAACCACTCGGCCACACTGCCTCCATTGAAAATGACCTTTAACTTGATAATTGACTTTTGATATTTGACACTAAATATTGCTTGTATTGATTATCCAGTAACACCTTATTTGTTTATCATAGGTTACTATCGGCAACAGGGCTGGTCTTTCTCCAATTGACATCAAACAGATGAACTTGCTGTACAAGTGTTCCGGAGGAGGAGGAGGAGGTAAACAAAAAGAGTCCTTCATGTGTGTATGGTTGTCTTCCTCCAAAAAAAAAAATATATATATATATAAATGAAAACGAATGCAATCTCCTCACGGTGAAACCCTTTGCGCGATACTGACGTTGTGACAATTTGACTGACGTCATGATGTTGTACAACCAATCCACATGAGGCCAGTTGGATAGAAGTATGCGAAACTTACCCCAAAACTGGGCATTTACAGTCATAGAAGAAGTAAGGCCTTTTTCAAACGTCGAACATGTGTAGAATACAATGTAAATTTGCTGAAACAGTAGATCTTGCTCATTTTGCATTGTATTTGACGCATGTGAAGTTCGACGTTTGAAAAAGGCCTAACGTGGCGTAAATCTCTACAAAAAGCAATATACCAGGTGGTAGTTTTCTTTTCTTGGAATTACATTGGTAATTTTTTCTAGGAAGATTTTTTGCTGATGCTTTCTGTAACACTTTGTATGATATATAAGTAAGTGAATGTGTCGGCAAAAAAAAACAAAAAAACAAAAAAACAAAAAAACAATGGAGACCAATAAACTACCCTCCTTCCCAAAAAGACAACTCAGCAAAAATTAATAAACAAAACTTGTCGCGTATTGTGATTTCGTGTTCTTCTCACTTCGTTTCAGGTACACCTGCTCCACCCACTCAAGCTCCACCGCCACCAGGAGGTAAATACAATAAACAAATTGTTCAATTCCTTCACTTAATATAAAGATTAAAAATTTTAATGATTACAAATTCTGCAAAACCAATGTGATTTTATGATAATCT